>OU015492.1:127542943-128180443 GCA_907164885.2 Dolomedes plantarius | reverse complement strand
CGGTTATCTGCTTGGATGACTTGATTTATGGGTGACTCATTGAAAATAAATTGGAGTTAACAGACATACTGTGAAACACCTAAGACGTAACTGAAACACCTAAGTCCGTAAAACCGTAACTGAACCGTTCGCACCTAACCGTTCGCACCTAAGACCGTAACTGAAACACCTAAGACGTTCCTGCCAAAACATATTAATCTAACTCACACTGTCAGACAGGAACTGGATCATGGAATGACAATTTTTTTAATGAAGGACACAAAAGATAAAAGCGTGGAAGTTTCATAGATAGGAATTTTGGATGTTTAGACGGAAATCCTTGACTACGTACTAAGTATCTAAAAAGTACTTTATTCCCCACTCATAGCCAATAAACCTTTTTTTTCCCCCAATGCGGCAGACGGTACCTTGGACAATACCACCGTAGTACACCGCAGTACACTGCAGTTTCCTATCCATTTTATTATGGGGGCACCATATAGGCAGACTAGCATTACCCCTATGAAGGGACGACACATACGGGGGCTTTTAGTGCACCAACGCCGGGATTCGATCCGAGCACCCTCAGCCCTGAAAACCAGCGCGCTGTAAAAAAGGGCTGGCTCAAGCCCATGTCAATAAACCTATCAAAAGCTCGTCTTTCACTTTTAAATGTTTTCTAAGCAGTATATTTTTGAAATCCAAACTATACCCCTTTGTTGCATAATTAGTTGCGAAATAGATGTGAGAAAAAATATCAAAAGGCAGACTTTCGCACGTTTGCGGGATAGCTTGATTGATCGATCTTTCATCTGATACGAACGTCGGAGTTTTAAGTCCTTGCTCTGGTAGAAAAATCGTTATAGTCATATCCACCCATCGGAAACGATCCAGGATGGATCGTTATGCAGCCAGACCGCTATGTGCGGAATAAAAAAAAATACGAAAATCGTAAAAAAACAATTACACTGCTGGCCACTGTAAATACAACACCCTGAAGGAAACATGCAAATAACATGAAATTTACAACATGCATTAGCGGAGGTGAGATATGCAAATGAATAGAATTTCAGCGCAGACGCACATCACGCGCGCCTGTGGCGCCACTTCATAGCGCTATTTAAGGCTTGGAGATTTCGACGATTTCAAGTTCGGCAATTGTGTTTTTCTTGTGGTTTTTTCGAAAAAACGATCAATTATGCCTCGTCGAAAACAGCGATCATCTTTTGATCAAGTATCCGAGTTCGACAGAGGAAGGATAGTGGCCTACCGAGATTGTGAATTATCTTTCAGGGAAATCGGTAGTCGTGTTTGACGAAACCAAACAACTGTAATGCGGATATGTGATCGTTGGATGCAGGAGGGTACGACGGACCGGCGTGTTCGATCGCATCCACCTCAGCGCACCACTTCACGTGATGACAGGCAAATTGTGCGCATGGCAGTGACGGATCGCTCAGTCACATCACAAACCATAGCACAGCACATGCAGTCTGTAACGCATTATCCAGTGTCTGCGAGTACCATTCGACGCCGTTTACAGCAGAGTGGTCTGTCCGCAAGACGTCCATTGCTTTGTCTACCCTTGACGCAGAACCACAGACGTCTCCGCCGCCAATGGTGCGATGACAGAAGGATGTGGACGGCAGAATGAAATGAAATTGTCTTTACTGACGAGTCACACTTCTGTCTGCAACACCACGATGGTCGCATTCGAGTCTGGAGACACCGTGAAGAGAGGATGCTGAACAGCTGCGTTATGCACCGCCACACTGGTCCTGCACCGGGTATTATGGTATGGGGCGGTATTGGATATCACTCTCGCACACCTCTAGTACGCATTGCCGGTACTTTAAACAGCCAGCGCTGCATCTCCGAGGTGTTGGAGCCAGTTGTCCTTCCTTACCTTCAGGGCTTGCCCACAGCCATATTTCAACAGGATAATGCGCGACCACACGTGGCACGCATTGTCCAACGGTTCTTCGTCAATCGCCAGATTGAATTGCTTCCCTGGCCGCCTCGCTCTCCGGATCTTTCGCCGATAGAAAACAGGTGGTCCATGGTTGCTCTACGATTGACCCAGATTCCATCCCCAGCTGCCACAGCAGATCAACTTTGGAAACGTGTGGAAGCTGCTTGGTCTGCTGTACCCCAAGAACTCATCCAAAGTCTCTTTGAATCAATGCCGAGGCGTGTGGCAGCGGTGATCTCCAACAATGGCGGCTACTCTGGCTACTGATTTTGGCAGGAACCACACTTCACAGAAGTCTATAAATTTAATCATTTGATACTTGGTCAACATGTTATCTACAAAATAAATTTTGTTGTGATATCTCTTGTCTTTCTTGGTGTTGCAATTTGGGTGGCCAGCAGTGTAAATGAATAAAGAAAAATAAACTCAACCAACATCAAATGTCATTATCTTGAATAACAGAGGAGAGGGAGCATTGCAAGCGATGGAAAGTAAAACTTCCTCTCATCCTTAGGGTAGCTTCATTGGCAAAGCGACCGTATCGAAATATGAAAACCCAAGGATCTGTCCTTCGCAGGAATATGTTATGACTCCGTAAAATTATTCTGATCGTTGTTTAATTTTATTGAATTCAGAATAAATTGTAGGAAACGTAGCGACATAAAATGAGGATTCATAGCAGATCAACTTTAATTCCTATTAATATCCGCGAAACATCCATTGATCTGTGTGATATTCTGTTATTCTTCATCAGTTTATGACTTATATAAGTACAATATGATTCATTAGTGATCAAAGACAAATAAAAATAATCCCTACAATTTTAAGAAATTTTGGGAGAAACCTGCAATAATTCCTTTGCTCCATTAGCATATCTATATAATAACAGCTGAAGGTAAACAAATGTATGTTAGTGAGCAGACACGGGGACGGGCTAATCTCGCGAACCGAGCAGGATATCGCGACTGGTACCGATATACGCAGACTGACGAGACGCGTGCACTGATGCTATCCTCAACTTTCAAAACTTTAAACTTTTTTTAATTATTAAATTAAAACCGCCGAACTCAAAAGGGGCGGACAGCAGAAACAGCTGACATTTCGGTTGGTCCAGCTCCTTTCCGTTTCACAAATTTCCATTATTTTCATGCTTTCAAAATTAAACTTTTCCGCCACCAATCGACATATTTTTTATTTCCATTTGTTTTACAACTCTTCATCTTTAAAGATATACACATTTTTATAAAGTTAAAATTTGTTTCATTGCAAACGAAGCTTTTTCCCCAAAGCAGCTTTCCAAATTTCATGAAATCGACAATTTTGATGGACAAATACTTCGGTTTTCAGCACCTATTAATGTCGGTTTTACGATTTATCGGCATTTGCTAGATGTTCCGTTTCCAAAATATACTAAATACATTTAATAAACAAATGTTATCATTCTACAAAAAGCGTACTTACAAAACTCACTTTTGAAATTTCCCGCGCTGATCGCCATAGTATCTTAGTACCAACTGAATGCCGAGTTCGTAATTTTTCGACTTATTATTTTACTCACTAATAATTCCAGCAAGTTCGTGAAATTTGTTTCTAATTAATGAGCAACTGACGAGGATTGTTCCGCCACCAATTTTGAATTCCTGAGAACTGTCTTTCTATTTTTTTAAGCACTTTTTTCATATGAGATTTAATATTTACATTCGGCCATGTTGCCAAAATGAAACATTATTAGTTGAGAACGAGTCTTAGAACGAGTCATTTAATAATTGAAATCCAGAAATAATTTTAAAGTACCAGAAATAATTTTAGTTTTAGGAAATGAGAAGTTAAAACCTTTAGAATTTTTTCTAATTAAATGAACTTTTTTGTTTAAAAAGCAAAATTTTAAAACGGAAATTTGAAAGAATTATTTCAAAAGCCAAAAACCAAACTTTAAAAAAAAAAAATTTGAAATAATTATTTCTTTTTTAAAAAATTCTAATATATTTTTAAAAGTCATTAAACAGTTTTTAATCTTTAAGAAATAAAACCATTTCATTTTAAATCGAAAAAGCAACACATCGGGTTGCAACTCAGCTAGTCTTACTATTAATATAATAACAGCTGAAGGTAAACAAATGTTAGTATGTCAGTCAGCAGACACGGGGGCGGGATTATCTCGCGAACCGAGCATAGCAGGATATCGCGACTGGTACCGATGGACGCGGACGGACGAGACGCGTGCACTGGTGCCATCCTCAACTTTCAAAGCTTTAAACTTTTTTATTATAAAATTAAAACCGCCGAACTCAAAAGAAGCGGACGACAGAAACAGATGACATTCCGGGTGGGCCAGATCCTTTCCGTTTCGCAATTTTCCACTATTTTCATGCATGCAAAATTGAACTTTTTCGACCACCAATCGACAAATTTTTTATTCCCATGTGTTTTACAACTCTTCATCTTTAAGGATATACACATTTTTATAAAGTTAAAAATGTTTTTCATTTCAAACGAAGCTTTTTCCCCAAAGCAGTTTTCCGATGCAATTTTCCGAATCGACAATTTTGATGGACAAATATGTTGGTTTTCTGCACCTATTAATTTGTTTCAAATTAATGAGCAACTGATGAGGATTCTTCCACCATCAATTTTTAATTCATCAGAACTGTCTTTCTATTTTTTAAGCACTTTTTCCACCCATGAAATTTAATACCCATGAGAATCGGCCTTACTGCGATACACCTCCCATCTTGCTCACCTACTTGTGTGCTGCTGTAGCGCAGTGCCATTGCGCTGACTTGGTAAACCCTACGTTGTGGGTTCGGTCCCAGGTGCTGTCGCATCTTCCAAATTTCCCTATTTTGATATTTTTTGTATTCCCCCGCGGAACTCTGCAGTCATGTCATTACGAATTGTTTGACCTTGCACAGGGCCTTTTTTCACCATGTTTTTATTAACTTGCTTTCATGCTTGTTTGTGTTTTTGTCCCTTACAAATCTTGCAATCGATTTTTAACTAACTTCCCGACTAGCTAGACATTTGAAACTTTTAGAATAGCTCAGAACACGAAGACAATGCATTTTTTAATACTTTTAGCCATCTTTAAGTAGAATTAAATTTATTTTCAGTTATTTTCAGTTAATTTTGTTTTGTAGACTGTTGCAGCCATCTATCGGCCAGGAACAAGAACGAAAAATTAAATGCAAGTTAACTTCCAATTAACTTCATTTTCTTTCAAGTTGATGGGATAATTCATCAAAAAAAATTTTAAAAAGTATTTATTAATACATAAAATTGTCAAGTTTATATGATTCAACAGAAAATTTAAAAACATGGTACATAAAAAGTTCTTTTTATCTTGTAATTATTTTTTCTTTTATTATGCAAACTTTCCATCTTGTTTGCTGAGGGTCATTTTTTTCTGTAACTTTATAATTAATTTCAACTTATTTTCTTTAAATTTTTTAATTCTTAATTATAATCTTAATTTATTTAATCTTAATATATTTCTAATTTTTAAATTTATCTTATCCTTCTACTTTTTGAAGGTTTTAAACTTAATTTTTATATTAATGTAACTGGTAACTTTAAACTTAATTTAACTTAATATTTTTTTCTATTGAGCACATTTATACATTGATAATAAGCATCTTGCGACAGGAGTTAAAGTCAATAGACCCAGGAACTCTACTCTTCAAAAGAAATTCTTCTCAGTTGCCAAAAGGAAAAATTATTAGTTGAGAACGAGTCTGAGAACGAGTCATTTAATAATTGAAATCCAGAAATAATTTTAAAATACCAGAAATGATTTTAGTTTTAGGAAATGAGATGTTAAAACCTTTAGAATTTTCTCTAATTGAATGAATTTCTTTTTTGTCTAAAAAGCAAAATTTGAAAACGGAAATTTGAAAGAATTATTTCTAAAGCCAAAAACCAAAATTTGAGAAAGAGAATTTTAAATTCTTATTTCGTTTTTTAAAAATTCTAATATATTTTTTAAAGTGATTAAACGGTTTTTAATCTTATAATAATAAATGAATAACAAATGAAACTATAATAAATGAAATATATATAAATGAATTAATAATAAATGAAACTATATCATTTTAAATCGAAAAAGCAACACATCAGGTTGCCACTCAGCTAGTATATTTTATATTTCCTTCAAAATAAAAGAATTTTCTTTGTATGACTAAGCCCTTGAATAAACCAAGAAAACCGCAACATTTAGAAAAATAGGAAAGGACAGATTTATATGAGTAAAATGAAATAAAGTATGTAAAAATGTAAATTTCCCCACTCGTAGCCAATAAACCTTTTTTTTTAAGTTAAAGGAATGAAAATATTTTGTAATTTTTAAAGACAGGAAGTGTTCGCTTTTCCAGTAAACTTGTGAACTCTACTATGCAAGTCGAATAGAGTTGTTTCAGATAAAATTATTCAAATTATATTTTTGAGATTTAAAGAAATACTATATTTCTTTCAAAAAATCATTTGGTAAAGATCTTTAAACTTAAAAACTTACTAATAATACTATATAATACTTCAAAGAAGAAATTATTAGGACAGCTTTTTCTGGACAACAACTTTTTCTGGACGTTCAGTACTTAGTGCTCTCGAAAAACTTTCGTAGCTTCAAATCTCGATTCTTAAAATATTCTTTTACTCTGAATGGATGCTACACTGAGACTAAAAATAAATAATAACAATAATAATAATAATAATAATAATAATAATAATAATAATAATGATAATAACAATATATATATATATACATATATATATGTATGTATATATATATATATATATATATATATATATATATATATATATATATATATATATATATATATATATATAAATAAATAGATAGATAAATAGATAGATAGATACCAGTTACAACTTTCTAGGATAAATTATTTTTACTGCGTAAGATTTGCAGATATCAACGCTTAAAAGAATAAACAACTATTATAAAAACGCATCAAAAAATTTGAGCGTACAATCTGCATAATATTCTAAATTTGTATCAGAATATTCAGGCCTTTATTCTTATAGCAATATTTTATTAGCCTTAATTTTCATATCGATATAATTAAAACATTATCTATATTTTTGAGAAATAAATTTATGCATCTTCTGTATTCCAATGCTGGATTTATATTAAAAAAATACGAATAAAATGTCTTAACAAGTCATTAAAATATTTTTTTAAGCCTTCAGAAAATTATCCCTTTCATTAATAATGAATTTCAAATTGAAACGAGACTAAAAATTTTAGTAAAACACAAAATTTAAACTTAAATTCGTCAATGTGAATAAGAAGGGCAATGTGATGCTTAATATTAAATATTCAGAGCAATCTTACTATGACGCACTATGCAAAATAGTATTGCCAGATGGATGAATTATTTTACGATATAATGGCCCGCGAAGAAAGGGGGTGGAATTATTCCAATGCTCTTGAAAGTAAGTATGCATATAATTTTATTAAATTTTCAGAGAATAGAGCTTGTGCATCAAGATTCATTTCAAACAAAATCATAAACTGAAAGTTGATTCTCTGCCGAATCACTAAGGCCCACCATTAAAATGCACGTAAAAAATGCAAAATAACTTCAGTTCTTGACGGAGGTGATATTAGTACAAGTCTCATTCTTCTAGAAAAAAAATTAGCTAAAAAAAATTCACGTCGAAAAAGGAGATTAGATTTCTCAGTTGTTGGCACATTTGCCATCTGATAATTTTCCATTTGATTGCCAAGGAGCCTGAAAAAAGACTGAAGATTATGACAACACTGAATTTAACCACTCAAGATTGAGGTTCAGACTTATGTATACGTATAAAGTAGGAATCCATTTAGGTATAATATAATATTATATTCTGTGTTATTAAATAAGTGTGTGCGTGCGTGTGCGACAAAGAGATGCAGGTGAAGAAAGAAAAAATTTTGCATTAATGAATTGATGTGAAGCAAAATACTGATAATTTATTTTAATTTAAAAATTATTTGCATATAAAGTGCTTATATAAAAGGCAATTTGTAAAACTATTACACATGAAATCCATGTCTATTAGATGATTTCATATCTATAAATCTAACGGTAAACCTTCATTATGCTAATTTCCCATTACAATTTTTAGTCACTTATGATGAATTTCCACTGACAGCAAGCAAATGAATGAGAAACTGTAGGCTCTGATTTATATGTATACCTCTTTCTCATAATGTATCCCCGTCAATATTTGGGAAAGGAAGTAGGATAGGTAAGATGTTATTGGACTGAAATCTTATCTAATTTCTATAAATTCCTATTATCTTGACACCTTTATATTTTCTTTTCAAATAGAGAAACAATGAATGAGTCTTCGGAGGGGAGAGGAAGGCATAAAGCCGGTTGTGACCAAGATTCTGTTATGATGCATCTCTAAGCAACTTAACGTGAGTAACACAGAAACTGTGAGAATTAACATGAGGCACCATCTGATATTTTTAACGTATTACATCCTCATACCTTTTTTATATAAACAGAATGCGAAGATTAATAACTTTTCAGCAGTTATAGTACAAAACTGTAAAAGTCAGGAAATTTATCGGGCGCTTACCTTTGCTTGAACTGAGTGCTCCTTGAATCTAAGCACATTAAGAAGATGAATTTCAATTGAAATGTTGAGTTAATTACAATTTAATTAATACCGATAAGTGGCATAATAAATATTATAAACGAATATCAAGCCAATATCTAGGAAAAAATGTCAAGTTTGCTACAATCTAAAGAATGTGCATGGCTCTGGTCTAAACACAAAATCGACAACTTTGGAAGACAGTTGAGACTGATTACCCCCATTTGTCACACAGAAAGAGACAAATCTTTCGTTTCATATTTTTCACGCCTTAAAAACAACTATGGCCGGAGCAAGAATCTAACTAACCATCATATATGGACTGAATACCGTGTGTGTGCCATGTCGCTGATCAATCTCCCTGCTGGTCGTAATGGTGTTCAACTATGGAAAACGAAGACATTCAGGCTATATATGGCCACTAACGGTACAGCAAGGCTGTTAGCAATACTGTTCCTGTGATATTTGTCAAGAACGTCGCATCTCAATTGTGACAACAATGCCAACCCACATTAAAGTCCCCTTGTGGCAAAAATATGTCATTATAACGCAGCAATAATGACATGGGACGTTTCAGAGTGCATCATCTATTTCTAAATAAATTACTATTCATTGCGCGGCCTTGGTGCACTGACACAGCAGAGTCATCTTGTAATGTATTAAAAAGAAACTTAAAACGTACATATTTATTCTGCTACAACGTCGTTGCAACGCGGTAGTATGCAACCTCTCCCCCCCCCCCCCCGGTCTGTCACGCTGACATTCGTATTGTCATAATCCTTTCCTGGTGTAGTATAACCGATATTATATGTCCACTTATAACGCCCACATCATAAAGTGGTTAGCGTCTCGAGCTTCTAAAAAGTGAGATCAGGTTCGAATCCCGGATAAGGCAAGAACGATTTTGTGCTATCCCCTCATAGACAGTATTGGCTCAACTAATATATGGTGCTCGCATAATAAAGTAGTCAAGAAATTCGTGCTGCGAATGGGTCAATGTCCTCATGACAAAGTATCTCCCACGTTGGAAAAAATATAACTTATAGATAATTATTAACAATTAAATGTGGATGAGAATTAATATAATGTCGAAATTTTGTGATTTAGACATTCATCAATAATTACATTGATAAATTAACAAAAGGTATATGAAAGACAAAAATGAAGTTCACACGCTTGTTAATGCATAAAACGTCTCTAAAAGAGCGTAATTCCCTCGAAATTAAAAGCTTTAAATGAAGATCAGAGGGATATAATTAAATTTAAAAAATACCCATTTGTATGAAATATTTATTTTAAGACCTGACGTAAGCATCCACTCAGAGAGCTGTGAATGTGATACTCGTGATCTACAGAGAATTCCTGACCTTCTTGAATATTAATCAACAAGTTTGATAAACAGGAAGTACCTGTTGAACGTAACGTTTCAAAAAACATAGAATGAAAGAATGGAAAACACACATCCCATCCGCAGTCGAGATTTATAGGAGAGGAAAAAATTATATTTTCTAAAATCATCATCTCATAAAAAGTTCAACAGTTTAATAACTAATAATTGTAAATAAACGACATATTGATTTATAATCTTGAAACTAAGGAGCTATCTAATAAGTGAGTTACAGCAATTTGACAATTGTGCTGGGTTGCGCAAGCCAAATTCTCAATGACAGAGCAAAACTTCTCTATTTAAAACTTACATTTTAATGCACTTAAAAAAAACATTTTTAAATGTTTAATAAGTTTTGATATTTGTAACCAGATTTACACTCAAAGAAAAACTGTTTTCGAAAATATTAAAGAAAGAAATTTAATTATACTGTGTAAAATCTCATTCTTTATAGAATTTACGCGAATACAGATACATTCCTATTAGCAAGTATTATAGAACGAAAAATTTTTTTAAATCTACTTTTTATAATCTGCTGTATTTTGACTGAAAATACAAGTTAACGAAAACCAGAATTAAAGAATTTGAATAGATATGTAACAATAACAACAGCTATTTTTTTTGTTACTTTTCACAAATTCTGTAAACTTAAATGACTTTTTAACGTTTCAATGTAAATCTTTTAATGTGAATTGATAGCATTTCTTTTATATCCTCTTGATGTCAAAATTTTCCAGGTGAGTTATGACCGAGGTAACGTCAAATACCGATAGAAGATTACAAAAATTGAATATAACTGACACTGAAAATTTTTATCATGTTTACTCTGCTGTTTAATTTGTATATGATGAATATCATGGTTTACATGCTATTAATAGATTAAGCGTGTCTGTTGGTGAACATTTATAATAAATAAACAATTTTCCGTTATTTATTATAAATTGAGGGAATTCGTCATTTATTATACTTCTACTGTCACATGATAACGTTAAGGACATTTCAAAATATAAAACGAATGGATATAAATACATCCAAGAAAGTAATTGAGGATAGCGCATATTTCCACAACAATCCGGCTAGATCGAGATTTGAACCAATATAAAACTAATATCGGGGAGATGATTTTTTAAAATTTTATTTTAAAAACGACATTTTAATGTTTAAGGCGCAACCACTTTAAATCTTATGAATATGTATCTTTTGTTCCACATTCTTATTTAAACAGAAAGGCCCGCTTATTCTCGAATGTAAAATTAATATAATCGCGAGTTCATAGTTAATATTCTCCATAATTTACAAATATTTATATTTTAGTTAGATTTAATTTTTTGCCAGTTTTTTGGTAACCAACATATTTTTAAATCGTATCTGAGCCTCTGTTGATTCATACATCTACTGAGATGCCTCTCTCATGCATCTAACTTTCGGCCTCATCAAGCAGACATCTATGATTACTGCCTCATAAAGGGTCAGTCGTAAAGTAGTAGATTTCTTAACCTGTTTCTCTCACAACATAAGTCGGAAAAAAGCACACCGACAAAGTACAAATACTTCTTTTTAAACAGCTAGCACGCTGATGGGAAAAACAGTAAACCGCCATGCATACTTCATATAATCAGTTATGATTTAATGAAATTTTTATGAACCGGAAAAATTCAGTCGTCTCACAATAATACGAAGACGCCATTTTTATGTACTTCATATGTGCTTGAAAACTGCTACGTATATAACCGATTATTATTATTGAACGATAATTTGAATTTTTTATTCGTGAAAAGCATTCAGACTTCCACGGCTGTACCTGTAGCAATCTCTACTTACGTGAAGATTGAGATTTTCAACTAAAATGATGTAAATAATTTACTCTCAATTCAATTCAACAGGAGAAAGTACTTTTTTCAGCCCAAAAATGAAATAAAACAATGTATCATGATTATTTTTATATACCCATATGGACGAAATGAATACTCAGATATTAACATTTGAAAAATAGCTTGCGTGGGCGTATGCGTATGTATGAATATATGGCTTTTAAACACATTATAACAAAGTTTGTCCTTTCTAGTTCATTAGAAATGTTTAAAGTACTCAGGGCAGGTTCACAACACAAAAGGAAAGAACTGACAACCTGTCTCAGTGATATAACCGAGAAGTTCTTCAGATCTTTATTTTTTTATTATTATTATTTTTTTAAGCACAGACGACACTGAATTATAAAATTTATAGACGAGTTTCGATTATTCAACTTTAACATCCAACGCGATAGTCTTTTTATATAATATACTACTGTTCAAAATATTATGCTTGATCTCTAAGTGATTGAAGATCACTAACGTAGCTATGATAGACGAGAATACATCAGCAGTCTCCAATCTGTACTGTGTCATGTGTAATTGCAATAAATGTGTAATGAAAGAAAGAAATCTAGTAATTTTAGGGGGAAAATATGAAGAATTATTTCATAAAACAGTAATTCATAAATTCAACTCACAAAATATTCGTTTGCTTAAATGTAATTTAGTGTTTAATGTTCGAAACTTTAAAAAATTAGTTACACACTAACAAATTTAGCTTCGTAAGTCTAATTTTCTAAATTTATAATAATCAGTTTCAAAGTTGTACTGCATTAATCTAATAAACAATTCAATGAAAATAAGTTCATTTCTGCTTTCTTGCAGAATTTTTTATAAACTTTTAGTCATGATAATCGTACAAAAGTAAATAAAATCAAACATTAAGTATCTCACAGCTACATTCTTAGTTATATTAATTAGATTTCGCCTATATTATTATCAAATACCTATTACGTATTTCGGCACTCTAATGAAGACAAATTATTGTAAGGAAGCAGTCAACAAGAAGTTACATAAACTTACATAAAGATCTTAAACATAATCTGAGGGAAACAGAAATCTTAATTGATAATATTAACATTCATAATAAAAAAGTAACCGAAAAATATTACTTGCTATAAGTCAGTTCAAACCATTTTCATTTAATTTCATTTAATATTTTATTCAATTTTAATATTATAATAAAATCTTAAAAACAATTCAGGGTAGTAAGTATTCACTCTTGTAGATGAGTTCGAAACTAAAAGCACCATCAACGACTCTAAATCCTCTTAACAATTATTTATCAACACAATTCGTATCCTGTTGCATCAACAAAATTCCTCTCTCAAACTTAAAAAAGCCAAATATGAAACGAATAAATTAAAATAAATTGCAGTCATTCACCTTAATATGATCCCCAAAGCGAAACAAATAAAAATGACACGCGCGCGATATCCGTTATTCTACGCGTGGATATTTACTCCAAAATATTTCATCGCTACTCTATTTTGAGATTTCTCTTCGGCATCTCTCGAGTTTCCCGCCAAATCTGACGAAAAGGTTTCGGTTTTTTCGTCAAAACGCGTATCTTATTTGAAGT
The DNA here is from genome assembly GCA_907164885.2 of Dolomedes plantarius. Classification (NCBI taxonomy): domain Eukaryota; kingdom Metazoa; phylum Arthropoda; class Arachnida; order Araneae; family Dolomedidae; genus Dolomedes; species Dolomedes plantarius. The sequence continues at coordinate 128,167,064 of OU015492.1, read as the reverse complement.
ATCACTCGTTCGGAAATGCCATGGGTAGCAGCCAGATGTGGCAAAATGTCGAATTTTAACAAGACAACGAATATAAAATACATCTATATGATAAATAATAAAAAAGGGTTATTTCTTACTTCATATTTAATGGCCTTAAAGAACTGTAATGAAATTTCATAAATCTGTTGTTTCATTAATTGATTTCGAGTGATAATTCTAAATTTCAGTATTTTGTTTTGTGTCAACAATACGTGGATAAGTAAAATAAAAAATTTGATACGTTAAATGAATGAAATAATCAAGATTTATTTTTGTTATGAGCCTCATTTTATTTAGACCATATCATTTAAAGTTCCTTTCATAAACATTCGTAAATATTCAACACTTAATAAAAAGGCAGTTAAATTTTACAGTATATAGTAATTCCAATATATACATTCCTCAATCATATTACTCCATCAATGAGTGATGAAGAAACAGAAACATGATGACATTAAACGAAAATGTAGCAGTGTTAAAACATTTTTTTACATTCTGTATACCACAAATATTAAAATAAAATTGTTAAATGTTTTCAACAATAGTTACTATTACGGAATATAAAGCAATGTAAAACACTAACACAAATATTTTATGACAAGCATCTTTATAACAATCTAAAGATATTCTACGAAATTAAAGCTCTTATTCTTTCACAAAAGCAAAAGGAGACATTTAGACTGATGAAAAAAGAGACTCATGTTATTTCTTATACTATGTAAGCGGTTCAATTTAAATATTGTAGTTCAACCCTAAAAAATCCAAAATATTAAAAATTGAAGATGTTATCCATTAAAGCGTATCCCGTGAATAAAATTTCTGCACGTTATTAATGTTTCTTTTGCTGTATAGCAATTTCCACGGTCTCTATGAAGCGAATGAAAAGCATTAATTACATACACTTCAGCAATAGGACTACACTATTCATTTGCTGAAACTACATCAATTTTTGTGATTACATAAAACATACTCTTAACATGTTTTTACCGATTTAAACCAAGATGAAAATATTGTTTGCGACAGCCATCGGTTGAAATTTGAGCATTAAGTGAAACACCATAATCCTCACAATGTATATCATCACACCCAAGAAACACAAAGGGGGAGGGGGGTCAAGTCTTCTTACCTTGGGAAGCGGCGGGCAGAGCTGCTAGGATCACGGCCAGAATAAAATAACGAGCCGCTGGTGGACCGAACATGGTCTAAACAGCTCGTAAAGAGACGACTGCTGTACTTTCTTCTCGCGCTTTCGCTTCTACTCCTGAGATCCCACTTTTCACAGGCATCTTGCGCTTAGCGAGTGGGTTACCAACTGCGGCTCTTGGCGACGGACGGAGATTCGTAAGATGAAAAGTTAGCTTGGCGACGAAAGAGAAACAAGAGGGAGCCATTTGGATGTGGGATCATTCATTCGTGGTGGCCTTTCTAAATAACTCAAAACTCATTGATTTTCTTAGCATACTTAAACGAATCAATTAAATTAAGGAAAAATGGGTTATTCAAGATGAACAGAACTATAAAAGAGAAAATTTCGTTCTGAATATATCAGTTACGAAAACTGAGGGTGAAACGAGAAAAAGAAATTATTTGACAAAATGTATTTTTTCAAATATTTTTAATCTTCATATAGAGAACGGAGTAATTATTATGAATTAAAATGTTTTCTAGAAGAAGAAACGGCAGTCTTTAGTCTGACATATTGACACACTTTAATAATTTACCACGACTTACTTATGTGACAGTGCTAAAATGCTAGACTCAGATTCTAGTCATAATACAATTATCGACTCACCGATAAGCAATCATTAAGGTTCTGATAACGAAAAGCAGATGAATGACAACACATATTTTTCTATCTTGCCCCAGTGTTTCTTCATTAGACTTTTTATTAATCTGAGAGTTGTTTTTGCGCTTACCCTGCTCATAAGCAAATTAAAAGCAATGTAAAAATTTAACCTTGTAAAAAAAAGAGACTCTAAGGACAATATACTTAAACTGTTGAATAGAATGATACATGTCTGAGAGTATAATTACATGTTTAACGTAGGATTACGTTCCTAAATAACGGTCCTCCGGAAAGCAAAATTTCAGACCCAAAAATCGTCCGTCCGTCCGTCCTCGCGAGTTTTAATTTTGGCAGAGTGCCAAACCCAGTCTGTATCGCTTCGACAAGCAGTAAATAGTTAAACAGAAAAGTACAAAAATGCGTTAAAATTTTGTCATATATATATATATATATATATATATATATATATATATATATATATATATATATATATATATATATATATATATATATATATATATATATATATATATATATATATATATATATATATATACAGTAACCACTGTTTATAGTGATCAGTGGTTATAAGAATCAACCGTTTATAAGAATCAATATCGTGAAAACAAAAACAAATGTATTATTTCCATGTTAAAATTTTCGCTTTAAAGAATCAATCCACCGGTTTTGAGAATCAGTTTACACTCTTCGTTTTCCTTTCATTTTTCCAAAAAAGCCACTTAAACCCTCATAAGGCACGAAGTTCTTTTATTTTGAAAAAGATTGATAAGATGGGATGGTATATAGTCATAAAATTTATCCCTTTCTTTGTTAGACATAACATAATAGTTTCCCTTTAAACGCTTTAACACAACACTGTCCTATTACCTTGACCCGGGGGCATCTTTACCCGTCCAGGTCCGATTCCTCTTTTCTCCACTGACAAACAGAAATGGGGACTCTTTTTTCCCATCTCCCACATCCTGGTTGCGGCTTCCTGGATCCTGAAACACATAAATCTTTGGCGAAGTGTCCACTATCAATTAGGAAAACGTGACATTAGTAGATTCAGCACGTTATCAAACCGTGAAACGTAAGCTAGAATGTGAATCTTCGTCTGAGACTATTAGTATTGAAAGAGGTATGAACAGCCTCCTGAAAACTTCATTACGTCAAACTCCCATAGAAAACTTTTTCTTGCTCCCTTCCTGTAGTTGAAATGTTAAAACTGTTAAGAAGATATGTTATAACAAATATTGGATTTTTTCTTCTCTTACTACAATCATGTGTATCTACTTATAGGTCTAAAAATTAAGTTGTATTTTTAAAATTATAAAAGATAATTTTAATAAAAGATAATTAACGTAAATTGAAGAATGTTTTATGGTAAATTATCTAATATATGTACATAGGTGTGAGTGTGCCTGTCCAAAACCTAAATTTCGGCTATAAGAATCAACCGCTTATAAGAATCAAAAACAGTAATAACAAACGTGATTCTTATAAGCGGTAATCACTGTATATATATATATATATATATATATATATATATATATATATATATACATACAGTGAAACCCCGATTTTACGTTTTTCATGGAACCAACGGTAAAAAACGTACGAAACGGGAAAACGTAAAATCGGGGTTAATATATATATGTCGCTTCGACAAGCAGTAAATAGTTAAACAGAAAAGTACAAACATGCGTTAAAATTTTTTCATATATATATATATATATATATATATATATATATATATATATATATATATATATATATATATATATATATATATATGTATGTATATATATACAGTGGAACCCCGATTTTACGTTTGTCATGGGACCAACGGTAAAAAACGTGCGAAACGGGAAAACGTAAAATCGGGGTTAATATATATATGTCGCTTCGACAAGCAGCAAATAGTTAAACAGAAAAGTACAAAAATGCGTTAAAATTTTTTCATATATATATAATATATATATATATATATATATATATATGTATGTATATATATACAGTGGAACCCCTATTTTACGTTTTTAATGGGACCAACGGTGAAAAACGTACGAAACGGGTAAACGTAAAGTCGGGGTTAAAACATAATCTAAGCATAGTATAGGCAATTTTCACGGACCAGCAGAAAATGACGTATGAAGCGGGATAACGTACGAAACGGACAACGTAAAATCGGGGTTCTACTGTGTATATATATATATATATGTGTGTGTGTGTGTGTGTATATATATATATATATATATGTGTGTGTGTGTGTGTGTATATATATATATATATATATGTGTGTGTGTGTGTGTGTGTGTGTGTATGTATGTATATATATATATATATATACAGTCGGACCTCTATTTAACGAACCTCTATTTTTCGAATTTCCCTATTTTGCGAACTTTTTCTTGTGATCCAATATTTTTTCCTCCATATTTCTCAAAATATTTCTGAACATTTCAAACAAATTCTTTCTTTTAACACATTTATCACATTAACTTTCTTATAACATATTCCGATGCGAATTACAGTTTGAAGAAAATACGCCTGAAGGGCTTTTCAGTACACTGCAAAGATGCGAGACGTATTATGAGAGAAAACACTTCTCAAACAAAAACTCAGACAAAATTAACAGACTTTATCAGTAATTAAATTTCAGGACGCATGTGGTAATGTAAGCTGAAAATTATTTGTTATAATAAATGCGATAATGTCATTAAAATTCATCAATTTTAATATAATTTTTAATTGAAAATACAGTGTATTTCCGGACAATGTTTTATTCTATTCTTGTTTTCCTTACAGATTTCTGTTTGATGGGTAAGATATATAAAACAAAATCAGTTTACAAAAATCATCATTACAGACATCAGTTTACAAAATAAATGTGTGATTAATTACTTTTATTAATAACATTTAGTGTTTAGAAATTTAAAAACTCTCTTGTTTAGTTTAAAGTATTTTAAAAGGTAAATCTCTATTTAACGAATTTTCCATATAACGAACTTTTTTTCGGGATTTAGCGACTTCGTTAAATAGAGGTCTGACTGTATATATATATATATATATATATATATATATATATATATATATATATATATATACATACGTACATATATAGATTCATATATACATAACACATACATATACACATACAAAAGAGGTAAGCAACGATAAGTAATTCTACGTTAATAACCCGCGGTAGTTTCGTTAGAAAGACTACCTGAATTTTTTTTTCTTTACACCCGTAACGCACCTCAGGATTTTCGCATAGAGAGGGTTGGAGGGTAACACATCAGTCAGATATAATCTTTAGTAGTTTTCTTTCATTCTGTTACTAATTGAAATGATTTCGTTTGTTAGTCAGAATAATGTAGACAAGCTACTATTAAAAAGTTTTGTAGATCCTGCTTTAGCGAGATACGATCAGTTTTATCAGAAGCATATTCAAAAATATTATTTGCCGTGCCCTTCCGTTTAGATGAAAAGAATAAAAATTTGTTCTCAAAATAAAGTAAAGTTGGAAAGAAAAATTTCAAATTAAGCTTAAATTCTGAATATTTTTCAATACTCTAAGGAACCCTATTCATCTATAAGAACCGTATATCTGGCAATCATTTTAAATTTCTTTTAAAATACTTTTCAGATTTACTAAGTCATGTTTGTTTGATCTTTCATTCGGCTTCAAATATGTTATATTGTTTAGCGTAATATTACAAAGAAGTCCTCAAGATCTGTTTAATTATTTAATTCTGTAAGACGAATGATAATTTTTTTTAAGAGGTTAGACTTTTAATATACTTTTAGTGCTTTATACCTTTAACAAATATGAGAATCTAACTTAAAAATAAACTTATCTCCTTTCTATAACTTGTAGAGATTATATCCAATATGTACCTTTCATCTGTCCCTTTCTTATGTTCCTTTTTTATTTAAAATGATTTGGATGGCGATCGGATCTATTCCTGACAAAGCACGCTCAAGTGATTAAAAAAAAAATAGGAAAAATAAATGCGAATTTCAACCCACTTAGCTACTTCCCTGGATACGATACCGATGCTCTTATTCAAATTTATTATATATGTTGAGAACTGAACAAGAAAAAGGGAAAAAATGCTAAAATTTTACGGTCCTATTCTCAACTATTTCAGCTTTTTATTTTCTGCCATAATTTGAAATTCAGGGTAAAAGATGTGTCGTAAGAAAGATAGTCGATTAAAATACATAAGTAAACACTACTCTGGAGACTTATGGCTGATAGAGTGATTTAACAATTTATGTTTAACAGGTACTCACTGGAGATGTAGAGATAATATACTTCTTTGCATACAGCTTTATATTTCTTAAAATAGCTGTTTCCCAGTGCGTTTCATATTATTTCCTTTTTGTTTATATTTTTATGTTTAATGCATTCAAAAAAAAAAAGAAAAGAATTATTTTTGCTGATCAAACTTTTTGGTTAGGGCAGAACTTATAATTTAGATGTTTTCTCCAGCCAGTAAGATATCATGCTATTTTTAGAAAGCAATCACTAATGGTTGTGAGACTGCTGTTTCGATTATTAGAGCTGTTTCAAGTTCCTATATGAGAAAGAACTTTTGAACTTACTTTTAGACGATTGCGAGTGTTAAATGACAGGAAAGTTTAAACAACAATTACCGTTTAAGGGCTCGTAAGTTAGAAGATGCCAAGTCTATCAGTAAATAACTCTTTAAAGTATAAATAAAGTAATTATAAAGTGAACTCTCTAAAGAACCAAACAGCACCAGATTGGAAGAATTTGCCGACTTGCGTTGCAACACAGTTTACTAATACAAAAAAATATATAAAAAACTGCGTAAATCATCAAGAGATAACAAGTTAGATTCAAAACAGTAGGGGGAAAATGTGAAACAATTGTTTAAAGGCAAGAGTCCAAGAAAAAAAATAAACCCTGACTTAAAAAAAGGATGATGGAAAAATAGGTGATGTGATTCACCAAGAACAGGGCTTGGACTTCAAGCGACAGGCAAAGGTAATCTGAAGTACTGGAACTCTAATTTCCATGTACTGTGATGGTATTAAACCTGTGCATCGTTGAATTACAATAAGAATTTCCAACTGCTACTACGAAGCATCTAGTTTGGGTGATGGTGTGGATGCGAAAGGCAAGAGAAGGTATTGGTTAGTTGCAAGTGACGGGCAGTAAAATGAATACCAAAAGACATCAGCTTCAGAACCTATATCACAATTCTGTCATCGATCAAGGATTTTTTTTAGAAACCAAAGGCATCTTCGAGCAAAATGGTGTACTTCCTAGGTGCCTAAAATGAGCATTCAATGGTTAATGAATCATAATATTAATGCTTTGTCGTAGCAAAGAAATATCTTTAGATCTATACTACGTCCCATCGAAACAAACAAAGTAAACAAAGGATTTCTAAAGAAATATTGATTATATTTTTTTGAAAAAGCATAACTGATTAGTGATTTTTGTTATATAAGGTGTTGCAAATAAATGTCGTCTTGGGAACGTATAATTTAAAAACGTTTTCCTATCACTCTAAAATGCATATTTTACAGCAATACTCAACCATTACAACGGATGTATTTATGATGTAAGTCATGTAACTTTATAGAGCCATTAAAATTTCTTATCTAAAAAAAAAAAAACTCTTTAGAACTAAGTCCAACGAAGTACATTAAGCCTCAACGTCTGGCTAATAATATAATCTCAGACTGTACTAATAATTCATCAAAAATATATAAGAGTATCTCAAATCAAACGAAGATCAAACTAGAAAAAGACGAGTTAAATTACTACAATGAAAACAAATGATAATTTCTAGGAGAAGTAGTTCAGAGGATTTCAGATTGATTAATTTGTGATGAAGTGGATTATTCAGGAAGAAAAACTCTTTAGAACAAAGTATTCGAAAATTCAAAGTATTTAATAATATAATTTTAGTGACTTCCTTATGAATCCCCCAACCGAGAAGACGAATATAGGGTTTGGTTAAACTTTCCATAGGAAAAACCCATAACCGATAAGATTTACCGGTACTTGCGTACTTACTCTTTTTAATAAAAAAAATATATAATTTTAAAATGTAGGAGTTTTTGTGGGATTAATGATATTTCAAAAACAATTAATCGATTGTTCTTTTTATTGTGTCATACAAACATATGTAAATTTCAAAGTCCCAATTCTACTCCATCATAAGATTTGTTTTCATGTCAGGTATACCAATCTAGCCTACCTTACGTATAAAATCTCTAATAAAATATTCCTAGTGCTCAAGGATAATAGAAAATATCAATGCGAATGAATGCATAATTTACCGAATCAAAACTAAATCAGAAAAAAGGTCATACAATAACATTTACGATACAAAAATTAAAAATTCGACATTATCTACAGCGATACATTTCATACATAACATGTTTATGCGTCTAAACACATAAATATTCAACAATAAAATAACCACGTACGCTCAAGAAACAAGCTTAAAATTTAACATAAGTTATTAAAAATCCCCTGTTCAACCGCAATCGCACAGCAAAGTTTCCTTCATACAGTGTATTATCGGTAATCCGAAAAATCATCAAATACTAGTAAACCAACCGCAACAATTCCCAAACCAAATTCTGATACATGGCTGGAGAGAATACGATTGTGTCTGACAATAAGAGATATGTTCCAGGGAATACAACATTCCTGCACAATGGATCTAAGTATACGTATATACAAGCGTAGCTAGAACAAAGACGTTCATTATCCGTTATGTCTTCGCAACCCTCATCTACACCTTAATTACCAAATAATACCGCAATGAGACCTCATTCAGCCAAAACCATTTAATTGAGGGAATTTTTTTTTCTTTTTTGCCAGCAGCAAGTAAAAGATGGCTTTTTAATCAAATTCCGGAGAGTGCTTTCAGTTCACTTTCATTAGCATACAAAATAGACACAAAAATCCTGGTTAACAAACGAATGAAGATTTGTGAGAATGCCATGCTTTAGAGATAAACTGAATTGTGAAAATAAATAAATAAATAAAATATCGCAACCTGCAGTTTAAACTATTCTCTAAACGTCCTATTCTCAAGGCAGAAAAAATGCAAAATATGTCTCAGATCTAAACATGTTATTCTCAAGGCAGAAAAAATGCAAATGTCTCTATTTGACGATATCTCTGTGGACAGTGACATCATAGCACTAAAAGATCATAAATATTTTAAGATATTAATTTTCCAATGACATCTGCTTTCGCATAAGAAAAAATAAGTGTCTTTCTTAGGTAATAAATTACGTAAATACCCTCATATTATAACTTTTTTTTTCTGTGTACGAGAGAGAAAAGTTTTCAAAGAATGATGCAAATAAAACTTAAACTTATTTTACCTATTTTATGAAGAAAAAAAAATGCTGACTTTTTTGTCCTATTTGAGGTGCTACCTTATGCCAATTTTGAAGAAACTCGATCACGACTTTAAATTTGACTTCAGCAAGACCTACGTATTTTTAGAGCAGCTTATTTTCTTTGTGAATGCAAAAAAATGCTACTAGAACTCATTTTTTTTACATATATACATCTATGTCTCTAATGTAAAAGGCCATGCTTTCTTTATTCACTCAGCGTGAATATGATTATATAGTCTTCTGTGTGAACTTAACCACTTTTTTAAAAACAAAAGAATAAGTCTTATTTTAGGTCTGTTATGCACCTTAACGCAGATATTTAACTCGAATTTTGAAAGAGGTTTTTTTTTAATGTGGTGGCATTTGTCGTCAGACACTCGCCTTTTGTTATTCACCGCAATTTAGTGGCTACTTTATTATGGGAGCACCATGTAGGTGAGCCAGCATTGCTCCCTATGAGGGGGACGACACGGAAACGACGAAGCCTTATTCGGAATTTGAACCAAGGCGACAATTTTGAAAGAGGTAAATCTGATCATTTTACTTTCAGTGAGCTTGCAGTCTTTTACAGCTAAGCTTAATTTTCTGATTTTTTTCTTTGTAAGTTATGGAACACCATTTCTTCGTACGCATTCGCCTAACTCTGCGATTTTCGGTATTTATGAGCTGTCTTACTGGCACGTGGTGTAATAGGACATCCAGAAAATGAATATTTTCCTTCCCATAATATCTGTAAACAGTACCACACCAAAGTATAGCACCCTTATTCCTTTTCGTAGCGCAACTTTTCCGATTATTTCATGCTTGACGTACGATTTTGCAATATGAGTCAACTCTTTGAGAATGAAAATGAAATAGGGCGCGCCAGACACCGAATCTTTAGTATCATAACGCATGCGTTTTGCATGGAATATCGTTTAAATACCTCTCACTTAAAATATTACTCTGAAAGAATATAAGAAACAGAAATGCATACATTTCGGCGCATGAGAATGTATACTTAATATCAACGTTATATGAATATCCGTTTTCCATAAAATTCAGGTTTAAAATTAAAACATACGGTAGTTAATGATTAAGAGCATGAACTAGAAACTGAAGAACCTTGCTCGCTCTTCCCTGATTGTTTTCCTGTTCTATATTTAGTACTCACATGTGATATGTCAGCCTTGTTTTCTCTACTCTTCAACATTCATCTTATTTACGTCAAACTCGGCTGGTTTGAAAATGTTAGAAATACGGAGGTTCTTCCTGAAATGTTAATATAATTACGCACACAACAGTAATATTGAGGTAAAGATTATGTCAAGTAGATGTGATACCGCTAAGACAAACTCGTTTAGCGATCAACAGCCGAAGGAAAGTTATTAAAATAAAAAATTTAGGGAGGATTTAATTTGCATTTTAATGTTTTCAAACCATTAAAGAGTTATTGTTCTCAAGCAACTATTTAGAACTAAGTAATTATATTTGCCAAAAAATTTATTGAAGTCATCGGCGCATCTTTTGAGATAGGTTTGTGAAAAATTAGAATATTTACAACTGTTTAGCGAATTCTCAAAGATAATTAGAAAGAATCCCTTATAAAACTAATAGTATATCAGCTAACACTTTTATATACAGCGTAAATACTAAATAATATTCCTTATTACCTAATTAATTAGTTATTTTTGTCTTTATGTATTTATTTAAATCAAACTGTTTATAGAACATTCACTATAAATATTAAAATATCTATGGGAATTACTACATGAAAAATAATAAAATAATTTTTAAAGTTTTATGTAAATTCAGAAACGGTACTGCTAAAATAATAAATAGCAATAACTACAGATAACATTTTAGCTTTATACATAATGGATAAGTCAAAATTCAAATAATAACTGATAATAAATACAACTAATAAATTTATACCTAGCTCTCGTAAGTTATGTAAACTTTCTTAATACGTTGCGCTCCAGAAGAGGTACATTACAACAAGCTTTATAAATATGCCTATTTGTCTTGATGGATAAAAAGGTATACGGTAAAAATATAAAGCATGGTATGCAAAATAATTAGAGATATGCATCAACGAGACAGCTTTTTATCCTCTAATTCATTCTTAAATATTTCAGCGAAACGTTTTTTCATAGGTATTAAATTTTGCAACACCTACGGTATTGTTTGCAAAGAAAAGAAAAGGAAATTAAGCATCTAGTTATCTTATAAGTTCAGTTTCTACTTTCGCACTTTATTTAAGATTAGTTCCCCCCCCCCCAATCTCTTAAATTTTAAAATTATTTCTGACTTTCGAACGAAAATCCTTTCTGGAGAACTTTAGTGCGCTTCCATGCCAAATATGAATACCCTGGAACGTAACGTGTCCCGTAGTAAAATCTTTCTCTACGACTTGCCTTCGCCCGCGGTTCTGCGCATCACGTGGCTACAAAAGAGGCGCGGCTACGCTCATTGACGACCACGCAACTATCCCAGCTTCATTCACTCTGGACGCGTGACGTAACGGCGCGCCCAAAATGGATTCGCACGTAGCGAGTGACCGTGAAGTGCAGTTGGGAGCGATTTGAGAAAAAGAATCGAAGCGGGAACAAACAGACGGGTAGAGAGAGATCCCAGGGCTTCATGCATTTTCTCCCACACATAAAGAGAGAGATTCGGCAGTAGAGTCCGTGAGACTAGAGGGAAAAATCCGCAATATTTTTCTCGGTAATTTTGATTCTGACTTAACTAAAGCAAGGTCTGGAAAATTTAACACTTTATACAACGGCACTTTCTTTAAGTTTTACTTTATAACATTAACAGTAACTTTTTTCCCACGGATCTGTTAAAAACTGCCCGATAGCTGTGACCAAATAGGGGTCACATATCCTTCACGCTACACACAAGTAAATATATAAAACAAGTTAAGAACTATTTATGATTGTAAAAATTAAACTTTTCGCCCTCTTTATAGACTTTTCGTCTTCCTTTGTATTGAAATTATATTTTTTGAGCCCTGTTATTTAAAGAATGAAATAATCATTCATTAATATTTTCAGGCCAAAAGGTTTTACCAAACTTTCCAATACTATGGAAGCTCATTATCCAGGAACCACAATTCCCTGACTGTTCAAGCCGCTTCATTAAAATTTTGTTGAAAAATACACTTACAGTTATTTAATTACAACGACTCGAATCGTTTAATGAATAGCTCAATATTTTTCATGCATCACTTTTTAGCAGATTGCTTCAAGATATTTTCTTCGAGAACATTGTGACATGTACGTTTCAGTACAATGCAATAGAATTCGTGAATGAAAGACTAGCAAAATTCTTACTGGATGTTCGGAGAATACTATACTCGAAAATAGCTATAATCTGTAGAGCTCAAAAATAATTTTTTTGCAAATGATGTTGAACCCTTTTCAAAACTTTCTCATTCATCATCTTTTTTTTTTCAATAAAATAAGAATCACTTGGCAATGATATATTCAGTCAATAAAATTATTCTTGGATTTTTTTTTCTTTTTTTTTTTTTGAGACTTACGAAAGCGAAAGATATTTATCAGTGATACTCTCCATGTAGGTAAAATTTTAAAACTGGAGACAAGGTTTGCTATGAGGACATATGCTAGGGACTTTTACCCTTGCATCTCAATATTAAATGCAGATAAATGAGTACTTCATGAGATTATTCTAGAAAGGTACAAAAATCATTTTGAAGGGTTTATTTTTTCATTGATGTCTTATATATGATACGAAATGATTTCTTCCCGGTAAATAACAAAGGCCAGCTGAGAGACTCGAAGTAAGATTTATGCTACGATCAGACACGTTATGCTACGATTTGGAAGTGGAAGTAATTTTAAAGAAGCTAAGTTTTCAGTGTGAAAATGGTATATGGCAAGTACACAAATGGGTCATCATTCAGGAAGCCACCATTCAGTTGAAGTGTTTGTTAAATATCTATTGAGTTCATCGGTAATCTATAAATCTGTAAAGAGCAAGCATCGAAATACTGTACAATAGGCATGTGCCATCAGAGATGTCACCCATTCTGCTAAACAGTTCGGAAAGAAAAGGGATCGCACAAAACAGCGAAGTGTAATATTTTAAAATTTCACTAATTTTGCCACTGAAATTACTTAACATTCCTCTTTACATAGATTTCACAAACAACTGTTTAGAATGCCACTACAATTTTCGTTAAAAAAGTAAGAAATAAATCAATAATTCTGAACAAATGATAAAATCCTTAGATTTAATATATTGGAATTGAAATTCATACCCAGTAATTCATTCATAAAGTAACAAGGAAAGCATTTTTACGCGTGATATTCAATGATTAATGTAATTTTGACAATCTCTCTGTATAACTATACTTTATTAAACGTCTTATAATTCTCCCAAAATCATTTAATTCATAAAATCATTTAGTGCTATTCAGGAATGTTGACTGGTTTACGCACAATCTTAGATCGGATGTCACATAGCTATCTATTTTTTTAATGGCATCGTTCATTTAAGCCTACAAATGGCTGTTTATGATATTTTTCATAGAAATTATACAGTTGATGAAACACAGTCGTTTGAAACCTCCGGCTCCCCCGCTTGCGCGTATCACCCCATGAATCACCTGAAGACCAGTCGCTACGTAGCAATACCAGAATACGCAGCCGAGGGTTAATTTTCCAAGTTCGGAGATATTTTTCATTGTTGTTGGGCCCACAAGTGCCGGATGGACATTACAGATCCGCCATCCACAAAAGCACCCCGGGGCCCCTGATGAAACATAAAAAAGACAGTTGAAGTACTTACACAAAATATGCTTTCTGAACACAATTTTGTGTAAATTTTTTTGCAAATGAGCTCAATATCATTTGCAAAAAAAAATTATATTTCAGCTCTACAGATTATAGCTATTTTCGAGTATAGTATTCGCCGAACATCCAGTAAGAGCAAAAGATGTGTGGAACATAGGAAAGACATTCACGAAATCTTCCTTGTCATAATCATAACGAAATAAAATTTGTTTAAAAAGTTTTAATGAAAACGCAGTATTCTTAAAATTTAATAAAGTTAAGATAGTTGATTTTTTTCGACATCGTTAGTATCTCAAATCTGACGCTTCCATATAAAAGGTATTCTCTTATACATTGTTTTTATTATCAACATAAAAAATAAAATAAAAAAATTTTACAAGACTAATATGTTTTAGCAGAGCAAAAGGGAGAAAGCAGACTAGTTAAAGACACGGGTTTCAGCCTCTTTTTAATTCTTCTAATTTCCCCAGCAGAAATAGGGCCCCGGGTTGCCCCAATTGGTTGACAGATCTGTACTGTCCGTCCAGCGCCCAGGCCCATACTAATCATAAACCAAACAGGGGAAATAAACCCCCGGCTGAGTTTGCAAGTATTGCTACGAAGCTTCTGGTCTTCAGGTTCACCACTGCTGATGGACTAACCGTCCGGGAAGCTTGATGCGTTGAATTCCCCAGCAGAAAACTGAGTTTAAAACTACAAAAGTAAAATTGCATAACGCCAAACATATTCGCGTGGAACATAAATGAAGGAAAATTAAGCATATAAGTAAGTAGTTTTGGAGTTACATAAAAGGCAAGAAAGAATTATTATTTCTGTAGAAATTTATCACACAGAAATACATACCACACTGTATCTCTTCGGAGAATTTCAAATGTACCAAATAAGAGACATGAAACTAGAAAAATAGAAGAGTCGTAACGACTGACATGAAGAGGGGATTCAACTTAAAGATATTATAGCGTATTAATCAGAAATCTCCATCAATTTACATTATTTCATTTTCTGTTTTAAACTGAGTATGTCATGAAGGAAGTTTATATATTCTATCTATTCTGTTACCGTGAAAATAATCTTTAGTGTTCCATTTCTCAGGAATCTTATAATTAAGCTTGTTACGAAAAGTTTGTTATGACAATTTTTCATTAGTTTCAGAAACTCTTAGTTTCTGAGAAAGACTCAAATGCCGACGAATGAATGAAAGACTCCAATGAAAAAGAAATTATTAGAAAGTACATTTGTCATCAACTTATAACCCCACACCTTGATTTTGGACATGGAAAAAATGTATCCATGTTTAAGCTTTAGAAAAAAACAGTTAAGCGGAAATATTGTTATGCTTATTCACTAATTGATATGACTTACGCTATTGTATAACTTCACCTCAACAGCCTAACATAAGGATGCTTCAGCTTTAAAATTTGTTTGACATGTAAAATATAGAAATCCTGCAATTTATTTTTGAAAATTTCAATGTTTCGTATTAAAATCTGTCGTATATTTTTGTATTATATGTGTAATATTTTTTCAACTTACATATATTTTAACTGCTAATTATGATTTTCTTTTTCAAACGTTAACATATGCTATCATTAATATATGCTACATCACCTAACCACAGAAATTTTCGATTACTAGCAAAACTATATGTAAGATAACTGATTTACTTTCAACAAAACTAAAAGACTTTACAGGTTAACTTACAATAAAAATATATTAAGTTCCCCTCGTGCTTGTTTTTTCTTAATTTTTGATGACCCAGTACCAGGGTGAGATTTCGAATCACGGATCTTCCGATCTACTGATTACTGTATTAAACAGATATGCTTTTCAAGACATTTTAAGTCGCCTTTTGAATGCTGAATGGGGAACTGTGAAAAATGAAAAAATTATAAAAAGTTGATCCAGTATTGCGTTCAAGAAGAAAAAAAATTGCTGCAGTCTTCGCATGAAGAGAAAGAAATCAGCTATAAATGTATTTCTATAAAATATCAGTACAGGAGTTTTAAAAAATGCTACACTTACTGCAAAGATCAATATTTCTAATAATGAAAAAAATAATGAGAAAATCTATAGGAAAAACATTTTCTTTCTATGATAATATTAAGTTAAAACTGCACCTAAAATCAATATTGCAATTAGTATCATCCTCATAATTTAAACATATTCATTACGAAAAAACCTCGACG
This sequence comes from Dolomedes plantarius, assembly GCA_907164885.2. Classification (NCBI taxonomy): domain Eukaryota; kingdom Metazoa; phylum Arthropoda; class Arachnida; order Araneae; family Dolomedidae; genus Dolomedes; species Dolomedes plantarius. The sequence continues at coordinate 128,150,862 of OU015492.1, read as the reverse complement.
GCAGTTTGCCAAGGTTTCTCAGCAATACGGTAAGAGAAGGAGGAATCTTACATCGTGCCAAGTACATAATTTTTGGAATTTTTGCTAGCTGTTAATTCTAGGAATATTTTCTAATTTTTAATTCTCAGAACACTCTCTAATTTTTAATTCTTAAAACACTTGTACAAGCATATTCGGAGAAATTCTTTTCCACAAATACAGAGAAAAACGGTAATATAAAAAAGAACTTTCCAGTAACGAAATAACGTTCAATAAAAAAAAAAGACTTTTCTGTATTTTTCTCCCATAGGATAGCTTCTTTTCAGTTTAATATTTGATAAACGAAAGAAAAAGAACCAAAATTAAGTCACGGAATTCTCTTATCTCCCGTTTATTGATCGAAAAATTAAACAGAGTTTCGGTGAGAAAAAAAAGCAGATATGAATTGAATTTTTAAAAGATCTGTTAAAATTTAGTATTAATGAAATAATTAAATGAAAACATCCTAAGTATCGAGATTCATACAAGGTATTTAATGAAAAGGTATTATCACTAATGATTGATTTTAAAAAGTATTACTAAATACGACTTATGAGTATTTCGGAATAGCTACAGATTTCGTTTTGATCTTTACTGTAAGTATTAATTCTTAGTGATAATAATGGCAAGTTTTCTTTATATCATACTATACAGAAAAAAATAACCAAAACCTATTCTTAATGATAAAAATAATAACGATGAATTAAACTAACCAAATAACTTTAAAAATAATTAAATATTTATTTCGATATAAACGTTAAAGTTATTATGTAAAATTCACCTATTATTACTAAGAATGAATGTAAAATACGCTAATTAATTTTTTTATTAAATGGGTTTTAAACACTTCTGAGAATTAACTATCAAATATTAAGAAAAGGCCTGATTAAATAAGGTTTTATATGAAAGGTTACTAGGGCTAGGCATAAGTAAAAAAGGATCACAAAAATTTGTTTAAAAAGCATGACATGACTGTTTGTATTAAAATAACAAAAAGTTAGTAAACAAACACCTAGATCCCATTAGGAACAAAATGAAAATTATAAGTAAAACTTGCTTTTTCCCAGATCATAATGTAATTTTAAAACTAATTTGAGATATATGAATAAAAATTCCCATATTTAAAACTAATTTCTGATTAACTTTATTTAGGTTTTACATTAAAATTTAAAGTTTATAAAGCATCAGTTTATATAGAATGTAAATAGTCATCATAATTGGCGAATACCATATTTAGTTAAACGTATTTAATATGAAGCTTTTTATTTCGACCATCTGTTTTGTTTTTCTTATTTAATTAAAAGTTGTAACGACTTCATGATTTATTTATAAATCTGTGAACCTATCGAAAAAGAATGACACGGAGCAAGGATTTTCAGATTTTTTCTCTTCTACAAAATTTCAGTAAACAGCCTGCGTTCTTGCATACGTATTATGAAAAGTATTTTCTTTTTTCTTTTTTTTTCCAAAAAAACCCTTGAAACTTGAAAAATTAAAATAGGAGATTAAAGGGCGAAATTTCCAAATTGATAGCTTTTTCTTCTAAATTTGCTTATATATGTGATATATATATCACAAAATGACGGAAGGAAAGAGGTACGTAATCATTTCAAAAACTCATGGAGATCCAGTCGTGGAGCACAGCAATATAGAGAACACAAATGTAGCCATCAGTAAACTTTATTCAGTTGTAGCATCCTAAGGACAGGTTTCAGAGAACACAAAATGAAAATATCAGTTTAGCAGTAGTGGCCAACGGAAGAGGGAAGGCGCGCGACTGCAGGACGACACAAAGTTAGAAGACCAGAAAGGTCTCCCGTTCAGGAATATATAAAATGGACATTTTCCTGTTTCACCAACAGGGATAGAATTTTTTAATTGGTTAAAATTAATCACGATCCCAACCCTCGTGTTTTCAAGTGATTTCAGTTTGTTGTGCAACAGTTCAGATTGGGGCACACACGTTTCGGCTGTCTGTCAGTGAGTATTTGTTTCAAAAGTGGGCTTATCTATATATATAAAACAGTTCCGTAATTGACTCATTCACTGACTGACTGACATACAACGCACAGACCAAACCGCTGGACCTAAAGGGCTGAAATTTTGCATGGCGATTCTTCTTATAGTGTAGGGGTGCACTAAGAAAGATTTTTCAAAATTCTTAGATTTTTTTAAATTAAGTTTTTAAGCTGTTTTTTTAACTTTTTTTACGTTTGCAATTAAAATAATACTTTGAGGGTTATAAAATTTATATCACGAGAAAGATCATAAAAATTCCTTTAAAATGAATTTTTTTTCAAATCTGTACCTCCATTTACTGATTTTTGGGGAATTTTTAAAGATTAATTTTTAGAATTTAATTTATTAAATGCTGATCACGTGATTTCTTTTTCTGGTACTTTAAATAAATTTATCGTCACGTGCATAACAACTAAATAAACAAAAAATATTTTTTTCCCTTGCTAATGCGGCAGACGATTGGACATTATCCAAAAATATATTAAAATACAGTAAAAGAAATGTTCTACAAACTGTACTATATTAACTGTACTATATTCTTTAGTATTCTTTATATTAGATTTAATTTGAATATTTTCTTCTACATTATTTTATCTATAAAATTATCCTTTACGATTTTCTTATAAATATATATATATATATATATATACATATATATATATATATATATATATATATATATTTACATCAATTGTATACATTGATCGTCGTATTTATCATATAATATATACAGTGGAACCTCCCTTAACGGACACTCCCGAATAGCGGACACCGCTAATTAGCGGACATTTTTACGAGTCCCAGTCCTTTTATATAGGATAATCCATGTTATTCCCTCTGAATAGCGGACACTCCGAATAGCGGACAGGTATTTTGAAAAACTTTCAATTATTTTGGCAAACATTTCAAAATTAGAAACTTTTAACGCCTCAAATGGATGGATGGAAAAATTCCTGACACGTCACAACATATTTTTTAAACAGATTTGTGTTGAAGAAAAATCTGTAAATTCAAATGAAGTAACAGATTGGATTGGAAAGCTTAAATATTTGTGCAAAGGATATGGTGACAGAGACATTTTCGATGCCTATGTGTCTGGCCTCTTTTGCCGTGTCCTTCCAGACAAGACCTTATGTTTTAAGGGTGGAAAATGTAGTGGAAAATGTAAGGGTGGAAAATGTAGTGAAATTTCAAAAGAGAGGCTCACTCATTTGCTGCGTTGCAATATGCTGGGAGACTTCGAAACTCCAATTGTTATTGGAAAAGCTAAGAAGCCTAGATGTTTCAAGAACATAGGTGTGCGAAAATTTAGTGTTTCATGGAAGTCAAATATGAAAGCGCGGATAACCACTGAGATAATGAGCGATTGGTTGGTGGAGTTAGACAACAAAATGAAAAAACAAAAGAGAAAAGTTATTCTGTTCATGGACAATGCTACAGCCAATTTCAGGGAATTATCTGCAGCTTTAAAGTACGATACAGAAATCTACTTCTGACACAGATTATCTCCTGCAAATCCAGCGAAGAGATGACAAAATCGGTATCTGTTTTGGATGCAATTTCCTGGACTACGTCAGCCCTTAAAAAGGTGGAGCCTGGGTGCGTTCTAAAATTTTTTAAGAAGACGGGATTTTTGAGTAAAAGCGAAGTGGCAACAGACAGCACTACCGAAAAAAGCAAAAATGAACTTGCGGATCTAGTAGCCAATTTGGATTCAAATGTCAGCGTTGAAGAGGAAGTCAAGATAGATGACGATTTATCCATTGAAGAAGAAAACATGCGTGTTTCCAATTTCTTTCATCGGGCCACCACTGAAGCACTGGCCCTTTCTGAGGATGATGATGAGGAATCGCCAATGGAAGACTGCAAAATCAAAAATTATTTGGAAGCACTGAAATACAGCGAACAATTCAAAGATTTCTTTCTGAACAACGAAGATTCGGAGGGACAAGCAAAGCTAAATCCTATGAAGATTCATCTTGAAAAACAGGTTTGTTTAGTAAAAAAGAGAAATCAAACTTTGTTAAGAGATTTTTTCAGCAGTAATCAAAATAATTCAGCTACTATACATTGTATTTTGGGATTATTTAATGCAAGATAAAAGGATTAGCACACAATTAAAAGGAAAAGTAGTAAATAGTTATTCTTTTCTTACCTAATTAATTTTTCCTTTTCAATTAAAATTGCAGTAGTAATTTTCAATCAAATGTCAAACAAAAGAGCAAAAACTTTTTTATAAAAATGTTGTCCTCCCCAATAGCGGACACCTCCTAATAACGGACAAGACTTTTGGTCCCGTGACTGTCCGCTTTTTGGAGGTACCACTGTATATATATATTTGGCATGAATTGCATACATTGCCCGTTGTATTTAATTTGAATGTACTCCGTAGCGAAGTACGGGTTTTCAGCTAGTTTATTATATATAAAGTTTAACGGGGATGCATATGATTTCACGGTGTCTCACCATATATGAGAAAGTCATTGGGGCTCAGAAATTTCGAGTGCCTATGTAATGATCGGCACGTGCTTTAAGAACAAATATAAATTACCAAATACGTCATCATTACGTAGCATATTGGAAGAAGGGTCATATTTTGTTACGAAAAGGGAATTTTAGAATACTCTTGGGTTAAAACTAGATGCAAGCAGGCTTCCGTTACACACATACATATTACTTACTTACACACACACACACACACATATATATATATATATATATATATATATATATACTGAAGGGCCATAAAAACTGGTACACCTGCTTAATATCGTGTAGGGCCCTCATGAGCACGCAGAAGTGCAACACGACGTGCATGGACTCGACTAATGTCTGAAGGTATCCTGGAGGCAATTCACACCATGAATCTTTCAAGGCAGTCCACAAATCCACATGTGTGTGAGGGGTCGGAGATCTGTTCTGAAAATCACGTTGCAAGACTTCCCAGATATTCTCAATAATGTTCAGGTCTAGGGATTTAGGTGGCCAATGGAAAGGTCTAGAGTCAGAAGCGTAGTCCCGGAGCCACTCGGTGGCAACTCTCGACGTGTAGGGTGTCGCATTATACAGCTGGAATTGTTCAAGTCCGTCGGAATGCACAATGGGCATGAATGGATGTAGATGTTCGGACAGGATGCTTATGTACTCGTCACCTGTCAGAGTCGTCTCTAGACGTATCAGGGGTCCCATATCACGCCATCTGCCCACTCCCCATACCATCCCAGAGGATCCAACAGCTGGAACAGTCCTCTGTTGACGTGTACGATCAATGGATTCATGAGGTTGTGTCCATACCCGTACACGTCCATGCGCCCGCTACAATTGGAAACGAGACTCGCTAGAACAGACAACGTGTTTCCAGTCATCAACAGTCCAGTGGAGGTGTTAGCGGGCCCAGGTGAGGTTTAAAGCTCCGTGCGGTGCGGTCAATAACGATACACGAGTAGACCGGCGGCTCCAAAAGCCTATATCAATTACGGTCCATTGAACAGTTCGCACGCTGACACTTGTTAATGCCCCAGCATTGAAATCCTCACCAATTTGAGGAAGTGTTGCATGTATACCTCGTTTAAGGATTTTCGTCAGTCGTCGATGCTCCAGTTGTTTCAAGGTCAGTTTACGGCCGTACCGGTGTCGGAGATTTGATGTTTTACCGGATACCTGATATTCACGGTACACTCGCGAAATATTCGAGCATGAAAATCTAAATTGCATCGCAACCTCGGACATGCTATGTCCCATCTCTCGTGCGCCGACTATAACGCCACGTTCAAAGTCACATATATAGTGATAACCTGCCATTGTAAAAGCAAGAACCGATCTAACAGCTTCGCCAGACACCTGTTGTCTAATATAGGCACTGCCGACCGCATCACGTTACTCTGATTGGTTGCATATCTCCTTTATTTGCATACGCACACCTGTACCAGTTTTTTTTTTTCTCTTCAGTGTATATCGCGAAAACTATTAAATAGATAAACAAGTTAACAGAAGTAATAGGATTAAATTAAAATTTCTTAATTATTCAAAAATAGGTGCAAGTTGCAACATCTATAGGAGCTAAATCCAAAAATATTTAGTTTCCTGAAGACAATGAATAACTTTAAATTTATAATACAATATAAGGTTGAATCAATTAACGGAAATATATAGAAGGACAATAATTAGGATAGTTTCATCATCAGTGGCACTAACAACGTTAAAAAAAGACTTGCATCAATATAGATAAACTTATGACAAAATCAAATAATAATGAAAAAATTGTTTCTTAAATTTTTCAAAGTATGATTATAACTTTAGCCGGATTGGTATACATTGGAAGAAAATTAATTTTATGCGTAAGTTAAACTCATTATTCTGAAGTACAGTTTCAAGCAATTAAAAATTTTGTAACAGAGATAAAATGTCATTCTTACCTCCACTGTCCATTCATAGAATAAATGACGTCAATAACTACGTCAAATTCACATTAGCATTTTTTTCTTCTTTGATGAGTTAAAACAAAGAATGTCTTAGTTGTTCATTTCCAGTAGGCCAAACAGAAATAATGACATCGCTAACGGAGAGGTTCTGAATCGTCTAAACGCTAATAATTATATGTTATTTAAAACCAAGTATTTCAAAAGAGACTGATAAGAATTTTAAATATGAAAAACAGATTTGTTAGACTTTCTGCTTAAAAAAAAAAAAACATTTAGCGTAATAATTTGACGGAGAGAACATGAATACAATTAACATTTTCTATAACTTTTTAAACATTTCTTAATGTACATAAATTGCACACATTTTAAAATGAATAATTCACGACCCAAAGTTATTTTTAAAAGCAACAAGTATAAATCATAAGATTGCAATTATCCTCCATATATATTTGAAACAATTCCACATTCTCCCAGTACTGATTAAACAACTCAATAAACTTTTATTTGGCAGTTACAATGGTTTTCAAATGAACAACTATTCTTTCAACTGATTTTGAAAAGAGCAACTTTACACCACGCAAAATATAGCATTTTATCGTGACGTGTTTCTAATTCTTTAGATTCGTAAATGTTTAATCAATACTGTATAATTCTTATATTTCTTCTCAGAAGAAACATGCTTTGGGAGACAAAAGACAAATTCATACTCTATGTCCATTTCCCCGAAAACTATTGTAAAATTTTATAATAATGTCCATTTTAACAACAGCCTATGAAATATGACTTATTTCGTTTTTTACACAGAAAAACAGCTAAATTTTTAAACATCATATTACTTTCATTTTATCGAAGAGTAAATGAGAACTCCAAACACGAATACCATTAATAATAAAGCATTTCTTCATAGCTCAGTTCTTAATACTGTTTATGTATCAAGTACAATCATCTATGACCTTTGAAAGGGTAACTGCATTGACAAAAGAGACAGGCGAATGGAAAGAGAATATATGTTACAGGCAAATTCAAAAGAATCCGTTACATCTGAATATCCCCTAAGGCTGAACTTTTTTCAAAGAGCATTAAGTAGCAAGTTTGAAATTTCATTTTCCAGATTTTGTGTAGTGTTGTTGTTGCTTATACCCATTGACCGACAGCAACATAAGATCAAGGCCATTATAGACTGAGGGATGCGGCTCCGGTTTTAAGTTAGCACCATAAGGGTCGGTGTCCGACTTAGCTAACGGACCGGTCCCGTAATTTTAAACCGAATCAAGTGACTAGACCCGTACACTTCCCCTCACACCTCCAGAGGTAAATTTTGAGAACTTGGGGGACATTACAGCCATGACAGATTTTACCTGCACCAGCCGCCTTTAGCGTACACAGCGGTGGATTTTGTCAGCGCCGAGCATCGAACCAGGAGCGTTCAGTTCACTGGCCCGCTGCTCTTGCCAACTGGGCCACCGCGCCCATTCAGATTTTGTTGATCCCATCAGTTGACACGTTTGAGGGAATTTCTAAGACACGTATCAGATACTTGTTAAATTTCAAGATGCATGCGTTAACCACCGCTATCACTTTAGATACAACAGTGGTGGAAATATAAACTATCCTAATATTCATTATAACGCTTGCTCCCTTAAAATTCTTTACAAGAGTACAAGAATAGAAAATATTACACCAGTATGCAAGAAATATAGTACTGACTATCATTTCATAAAAATTCTTCCCCAAATGTGCTTATATGCTTGGAAGGCCTCTATAACAAATACCGTATTTTTCGGACCATAAGACACACCAGACGATAAGACGCACCTCAAATTTAAGGAAGGATTTTCAGAAAAGAATATTTTGTTAGGTATATAAAGATATTTTCAATTTATTACTTAGTACCACACCTTGCATACACCAGTATGCAAGAAATATAGTACTGACTATCATTTCATAAAAATTCTTCCCCAAATGTGCTTATATGCTTGGAAGGCCTCTATAACAAATACCGTATTTTTCGGACCATAAGACACACCAGACGATAAGACGCACCTCAAATTTAAGGAAGGATTTTCAGAAAAGAATATTTTGTTAGGTATATAAAGATATTTTCAATTTATTACTTAGTACCACACCTTGCATACACCAGTATGCAAGAAATATAGTACTGACTATCATTTCATAAAAATTCTTCCCCAAATGTGCTTATATGCTTGGAAGGCCTCTATAACAAATACCGTATTTTTCGGATCATAAGACATACCAGACGATAAGACGCACCTCAAATTTAAGGAAGGATTTTCAGAAAAGAATATTTTGTTAGGTATATAAAGATATTTTCAATTTATTACTTAATAATTATAAAAAGTATATGTATAATAAATGTAATAAATAATATATAATATATAATATATATATATATATATATATATATATATATATATATATATATATATATATATATATATATATATATATATATATAATAAACTAGCCGCTGCGCGACCAGTATGGTCGATTTTAGTTTTATATTTTCTTTTGCAAAACAACTCAATTGAAAGTTACATATGTAAGGAATGTTACCATTACCTGTCATCATCTATATACGTTGTTAAGGCTCAGAGGTTGATTCTTAAACATCGTGCTGAAAAAATGTGAATTTCCATTACTTCAAAACAGAGTTAAAGATAACACTGAGAAACCCAACACCAATGATTTTTAAAATTACATCCCTCAAAATTACAAAAATTTCTTATCTTAATTTTGAAAAATTGTACATCGTGTACAACTTTTCAAAATTAAGATATCTACACTTTATCATTACATCAAATAAGAAATTGTTGGGGAAAATTTTTTGCACTTAAAAAACGGAGTAAAAATTCAGCAAGTACTAAAATAAAGCGTGGATTACATCACTCTCTGTATGTACTATTGTTAACAATTCAGATATCTGCACTTAGTCATATCAAATAATAAATTGTTGGGAAAATTTCTTCCCTTATAAAATAGAGTAAAAATTCAACAAGTACTAATATATAGTCTGGATTACATTACTCTCTGTATGCAATACTGTTCACAATTCTGAAATCTCCACTTAATCATATCAAATAATAAATTGTTGGGAAAATATCTCCACTTTTAAAATGGAGTAAAAATTCAGCAAGTACTAAAATATAGTGTGGATTAAAACTATGATATTCATAAAACTTCTTGATATACACAGTTGAGTATTTCAGAAGTAAGAGATACTACAGTGACAGAATCAAAAGAACGGACTCTACAAATACCTCCATATAACTGTCCATGAATAAACATTGGATTTGATAGGTCTAAACATATTTTGTTAAAAGATAAGCGGTTGTAACAAATGTCGCCTCTACACACACGCGGTTTTAAATTGCGGACGGCCGCTAAAGTTTACATCCGGTAGTTACAGCCGTTGCCATTCGGAGTGTAGAAATATCGTCGATTTTTGTGCCGCATACCTACGCGTTTTATATATATATATAGATACATATAATATATGTAATAAAATATTCATTTTGTTTTAATGTTGCCTTCAGATCATAAAACGCACCCAAATTTTAAGTCGATTTTTTAAGTAAAAAAGTGCGTCATATGATTTAAAAAGTACGGTACTTAACAATTTAAAGGCGTGATGGTATGATCAGGCTTGGTTGAAAAAGCTAAATCACGGGAAACCAATTCATAAATCGCACATTTTCTACTCTACTACCTAGGTCACTAAAAAGACTCTGATTAAAATTGTAAATGGCTTTTCTACGTAAAATCGTTCTTATTTTTCTTTTTAATTGAGAGAAGTTATTTTTTTTTAAATTTTACAAACGTAATGCATTTTGCTAAACGCAAAACAGTAAAAAAGTTATTTAGTCATACTTTATTCATTTACTAATGACCTTTTCTTTTTAGAGAATTCAATTATGCTTTCATATGCGTTTTATTGATTGTATTTTCTCATTCGACTTCTAACATTTATTTTTAGATCAAAACATTCGTCAATAATGAAGATACTTTAAATAGACAATATATTTTTAATTTACAATAACCTCTTTTTTTCGATAATTTGTAGTAACATCTTTTTTTTTTAAATAATGAGCTTAAAAGCACAATTAATCTATACTTTTAAATCGTAATAAAAGGTATCCATAAAAAGGTTTTTTCACACTAAAGAAAATTTCAAAATTTTTTCGCGTTTTAATCGATTATAAAAACATATATGCTTTGACAGATAAATAAGTTAAATTTTTCAAGATAAAAAAAGTTTTAAGTACGTCTAATCATTTTACATTGTAAATTGCACTCCCTGTTTTTTACTAATCATTTCAATTATTTTCAGAACCTTTTATTCCTCTTGGGCATTAGTTCATGGGATGTGGTTATCAGTATTGAAATTGATCCCAGAAAAAACATTCCCGAAAAATGAAGTAATTAACTAGTCAATGTCTACTATAAATACAGCAGCATACGGTTTTTTGAAATTGAAAATGCACTAAAGGTAATAATTTCTGAAATATAAAATTTCCTTCAGCAAAGTATTCACCGAAAAAATTTGAAAAATTCAAAAGAATTTTAGTAAATCCCAAAAAAGATTCAAAACGCTTTAAGCTATTGCTTTTCGATACATTTTATCATAAAGTGCGTAATGGTAAAGTGAGTCTGTTTATCGGTTGTTATTTATAGTAAAATGGTGGGTATTAATGCCATACTTGTAAGAATGAGATACGCCTGATATAAAGAAATCAAGGTTTCCATAAAAATGGGCCGTGAGTTACTGATATATAGGCATTTTTATTTAAATATAAAAGTATATTCATCAATTAACTTAAACAAAAAATAGCAAGTTCATTTCAAATTTCGCTGCTGCCATCTGTTGGTGTAAAGAGGCGTCATTTTTTTTTAGCAAGACTATTTTATTTTAGAAAATCATGAGGCTCTCCGTGGACATAATCCCTGAAGATAAAAAAGGACAGTATTTAAGCGCTTTTAAAAGATGGTTAATCATCCATAAATGATATGAAGAGCAGTTTTTTAATTCATAAAATAATGAAGGATTAATTTGATAAAATAATGATGAATGTTTTATAATGGGGTTGGGGACCTCAGAAAAACTTTACGGTTGAACTTTGCTAGACGAATGAATTAAATAACCATCCCCAAAACTTATACTAATCAAACGAATTTTAAAAAATGGCAAGAACACTAGGTAGAAAACTGGAAGAATTATTACAGACTTAATGTAAAATGTCCCTTAATGTAAAACTTCAAGACTTCTTAGGATATTATTACATTATAACGTTTCTTACAATTCCGTTTTAATTTGAGATTCTTAAATTAAAAATAAAATTTTTCTATAATGGAAGTATTATATTCCCGACCCGGGGAAAGAAGCTTTCAGAGGTAACCGATAACGAATTCAAACAAACCTGTAAAGCACAGTACACAAAGTAGACAACTTCCGTTGACAAGATTGATTAGACATACACAAGAAAATCCAGAATAACAACAAATAAATAAATAGAAGGTGTTTCTGTAAAGGAAAGAGGAATAGGAATTTAGCGTTTTGGAGTCTAAAGAATCAAGATAAGGTTAACCATTCCTTTTTATCAGTAAACTGACTGCAAGAGTTAGTGAAGACGGCAGTTACAAGTGACTATTATTTGAAATCTTAGGGCCTCCAAAATAGTTCTTAATAGTTCACTTCATTAGAATGGTCATTAGTTTTTGCTTGGTTAAAAAGCAAATTGCATCAATCAGTCATTTGAGAAGATCTCAATTTTTTTCCTCGTTTTCAGAGAACTGATTTGAGTTTGACATAAGATTAGAATCAATCATAATACGTTTTCTTAGCTTATCAAAACTTTTGAGTTTTACAAAAAAAAAACTGCATTTTAATGAGATTGGTTTTATTCGTATTGTACAGACGAGAGAAAAAATACCAACAGGTGATTATGATTGTTCGCATTAGTGTTGTTTAGACGACAATGGATTTAAATCTTATAATCCTATTAAATTCCATTGCCTGTCATCATTCAAAATGTAACGAGTAGGACCGACAGAATAACTTATATTTTTCTTGTCCATGGGGAATCGCATATAATCTCTATGTGTCTTCCTGCGCTATCCTGTCGACTAGTATTAATTCATTGCATTCCCACCATACTCACAGCACTCTCTCAATGCTAATTACGTTCATTACCTCTAACGTCCAGCTCGCTAGTCAGTGCACTCAAGATTAACAGTAAAACGATAGCTCCAAATTATATTGAGTATTCGAGTGATAGCTAAAATATACATTTATTTTTACATTTCACTGATTGATTGTCTATGATTTATCATCAGATAAATAAATATACCTGGAAAATACTATTATAGTGAAAAATTAACAGTCAAGATTATTTAAGGGTTATCGCGTTTAGCACTTATCGAATACACTCCCCATCATCACTCCCCATCCCCATCTTCATCAACACTTTTAAAATTCACAAAAAAATATCCAACAGGGCCCACTCTGAATTATTACGGTGAAAACTTTACGTTCTCTCCAATTTTCTTTAATTAAAAATTACCTTTTCAAAAAATCATGTAGAGATTTTAGAAGTATAGATATTAGAAGTTAGAAGAGATATTAGAGTATGAGCCCGATGTAGCCTTGTGGCGCATCGGCTTTCGGTGTTGAGGGTGTTCGGATTGAATTCCGACAAACGCCATTATATGCCTTCGTGCCCAAGCCGAATATGGGCACGTTAAATCAGTAGACCGAAAAGTTCCATTATGAGGTTGGAGAGGGTGGGAGAGGGTAAGATCCTCCCAAATATCATCCCTGGAGGGGGGGGGGGAGGTGCTCTCAAAATTGAGGTAGCACCTGGCTAAATCGGACTCCGACCCTTGTGGTGCCCTTATAAACTGGAGCTGAACCCCTTAGCCTGCTAGCCAATATGGACCTGGTCTGGAGTACTTCCAGACCAGGGGGCCTTAGAAACAAAAACGACAACAGAAGAGTATGAAAGTAAAACAAATAACGCTATCATCCAGGTAAGCCCTTAAATAAAGGCTGAAACGAGTTTACGTACGAGTTTGATACGCATTCTGATGACCCGTTATAAATTCGGAAACAAAAATGTAGAACTGCAAAATGTTAAAAATCTATTTTGCCATCGTTAATGAACCCAGTGAGATTTTTTTTTCCCAGGAGTGACATCACTTACCGCTTAGTGGTCCAAGGTTGTTGGAAATTTTCAACTTAACCAATCTTGCATTTCAGAATTTTCCCCAAACCTCCTAGAAACACTGTAACTTCTTTTACCGCAATGAGACCATCCTGCAGTATCATTTTATTTTCCCCTCGTAAAATTTCTTATAACTTTAACAATAGACTCAGTCATTCTTTAATTCCTGAATTTAATTCCTGAATAACAGGGTCTCACGATCTCACCAACTCTCTCTTTCTTTCTCTGTCTCCCTCTACTATATCTAGTAATATATTAAAATTTGAAAATTAAAACGGCAGAAAATTATAACTATCGTGAATTGTCTAGAAGTATCCAAGACTTAAAACTAACATCTTTGGCAACTATTAACTATTAAAAGCATTTCGCAAAAACAATTTGATTAATTACATTCTGTGTCTCCTCTAGATAAAATTGCTGTGCACTTTTTCATTCTGATGAAAGACTGAATTCCTTACGTTCGCGTTCGCTCGTAACAGAGGTTTTTTTCTTCTCCCATTCTATTTTTGTACTCATCAGTCCGTACAATCAGCTGTCATTCATGTACGTTTATACAGCGAATGAGATGCTAAATATGCATTACAAGAACTTTCGCCTAGATGCAGCCATACGGTAATCACATACAGTGGCTCCCAAAAGTGTTCGTACACTTACGATTTTCAATGAAATAGGGGTCTATCCATTAATTAAAATGAATATTTCAGAATGGGTATTTAATAATAAGATCTATAATGTATTCTTAACAGAACTACATGAAATACTTTAAAAACATAGTAAAACTTTATTTTTAAGAAACCAGTAATCAAAAAGTAACAAAAACTTTATCTCACAAAAGTCATCGTACACTGAAATATTTTCGGATAAATTCATAATTAAAATTATCGTCTGGCACTTTATATTTATTTTTGAATTGTGGTGGCATTTAAAATATCGTTTGGCTTTAATTTTTTCTTGCCTACTCCGTAATATTCTATTTATTATTTTAAAATGGATTGTAGTCGTAAAGAAACAACAAACAGCATTCGAAAATTGATTGTTTGACATCCTAGTAGTGGTAAATCAGTTCCGAATGTTGCTAAACTACTTAATTTATCCCATTCTACTGTGCAGTATGTGATAAAACGCTTTAAAGAAGAAAATCGGATCGAAAAAAAGTAAGAAAAGGTCGTCCGGCAAAGTTAACAAAACGTGATCAAAGTTTTATAATTAGAAAATTTGTGAAAAATCCACGTTTGAGTGCTGTAAAAGTTTCTGCAGAATTTAATAAAACATTTTCTACTTCAATTTCACCTGAAACTGTTCGACAAGTTCTCAGAGCAGCTGGATTACATGGATATTCTGCCCGTAGAAAATTTTTCGTGAGTGAGAAAAACAGAAAGCTTAGGCTTTCCTTCGCATTATCAATGATAAATAAGCCACAAACGTATTGGAATAATGTCTTATTTGCCGATGAAAGCAAGTTTAACATTTTTGGTTCCGATGGGCGTATAATTGTATGGAGAAGAAAAAATGAGGAACTTAATTCCAAGAACTTAGTAGGAACAGTTAAGCATGGTGGTGGAGGTGTGGGGGTGCATGTCGGCATCAGGACTAGGTAATTTGGTATTTATTGATGGCATAATGAATCATGCTGTTTATATAAATATTTTAAGAGACAATTTAAAATTATCAGCCCAAAATTTGGGTATTGGAAACAACTTTGTTTTTTATCAAGATAACGATCCTAAGCACGCGGCTCTCAACGTTCACCTCTGGTGTCTCTATAATTGTCCACAAGTTTTGAAAACACGACCTCAATCGCCAGATTTAAACCCAATAGAACATATTTGGAGTGAACTGGAGGTTCGAGTACGAAAACACGACATTCACACGAAAAGCGAACTAAAAACAATTATGATGGAAGAATGGATGGACATTGATGCAGAAATTAAAAAAGAACTAGTGCAATCTATTCCCAGACGTTTAAAAGCTGTTGTGGATGCTAAAGGATATCCTACTAAATATTAATTTAACGAAATATTAGAATATTTACTAATATGTAGAGATTTTTTACAAGTGTACGATGACTTTTGTGAGATAAAGTTTTTGTTACTTTTTGATTATTGGTTTCTTAAAAATAACGTTTTACTATGTTTTTAAAATATTTCATGTAGTTTTGTTAAGAATAGATTATAGATCTTATTATAAAATACCCATTCTGAAATATTCATTTTAATTAATGGATAGATCCCTATTTGATTGAAAATCGGAAGTGTACGAACACTTTTGGGAGCCACTGTATATAAATAATTACGTGAAAGTGACAGAGAATGGATCACAACCAGATGAGAATAAAACAAAATTCTTTTAATGTTTTTTTTTTTTAAGAACGAGAATTTCAAGAAAAGATTTTTTTTCGTTTCTAACAGGAATCACAATGGAAAAGAACTGAAGCCCATTGAATTTAGTAAATTGTATAATGCTTCCATTTAATTTATTTCACAAAAACAATTTAGAATTTCTAAGCTTGCCGTAAAAATCATACTTTTCATAAAGTAATACCTCAGTAAATAAGATTATAAAAAACAATACGAAAACCTTGCGTCAGTCTCATGATTATTCATTATTCACAGTTGTATATCATTTATTTGAATTCACAAATGTTACATGTGAAAATTAAAGTGTCACAAACAATCCAAGACAAAAGAACTCTATAGATGCATGAGAAAATAAAGAATGTTAAATTATTTAAAGGCTGTTAAATTATTTAAAATTCGAATAATTTAACAGCGAATGTTAAATTATCCTTATTATTTATTTCCTTTGATATAACAGTAACTTTAATGAAGTTTCAAGCGAGAATTAATTTCATGCATTTAACGAAAAAATGAACTATCATCGTGGCTTTTCGTTCACTCAAATATTATATATGCTTATATTTCTTGTTCCTTATTCTTTCGTTTATATTATGTTTAAGTCATGTTCATATTCTCTAAGTTCTTCTTATCATTCTTTACATTTGAACGAAGAAAAGATATTCATAAACTATCTAATTTTTGTTTAGAAATGGCGCAACGGAAGAACAAAAAACTGAAACTTTCGTCATTCAAATGTCTAACTTGTTAAGAATGCGACTTCAGTACCCATATAAAAAGAAAAATTATAGCCCTTGCGTTGCCCTGAAGAAATAATCATTCCGGTAGCTACTACAGCACTAAAATCTCATTTACTATTAGATTTAAGCAAAATGGGTCTCGCATTGAGTTCACTAACCTGGAGGCGTTGTCGCAGCCTTCTAATTGAAACGTCGTAAAAACGTATTCCCTGGACGCTTTGAATGCTTGAGGGTCGGCTCGTAAAATTCAGTATAAAATCGCCTAATATTTACGGATCAAAAGAATCGCTTTCTTCTTAGTTGCCTTTCTCAAGTACGACAGGAAAATAAATGGCGGGAAATGGCTCTTTTCATGAATACAAGTTCAGGTCGTGGGAAATTAGTTTTGGTAAAGTGCAAAAAGAGACAAAAACTGTCTGCAGAGGGGATTCAGAGAGGAAAAGAGATTAGTTATTTTTAAGATAAGAAATGGTTGCTCATTTCTACATAACACATATGCAACAACGACGGCCTGATTTGTTAGAGTTTACTTTGTTATTATGAAAGGGTCTTCGCATAACATATCATAAACTTATATGCAAATTCACGACATTAATATTATATCTATCGTCTTTTGAATTGAAAATATATATACTGAGAAAAAGAAATTCAAACCTGAATCTTCTCACAAAAGGTGGTTTGTAGATATTATTCTGAACTGGTGGAAAAAACATTTATTCGTGATGCTATTTGAAAGGGAATATCAAATGTGTATAGTGTAGTTATCTATATATATAAAACAGTTCCGTAACTGACTCACTGACTGACATACAACACACAGACCAAACCGCTGGACCTAAAGGGCTGAAATTTTGCATGGCGATTCTTCTTATAGTGTAGGGGTGCACTAGAGAGATTTTTGAAAAATTCTTCTTAGATTTTTTTAAATTAAATTTTTAAGCTGTTTTAGTAACTTTTTTTAAGTCTGCATTTAAAATAATAATTTGAGGGTTATAAAATTTATATCACGAGAAAGATCATAAAAATTCCTTTAAATTGAAATCTTTTTCGAATCTTTACCTCTATTTTCTGATTTTTGGTGAATTTTTAAAGATTAATTTTTAGAATTTAATTTATTAAATGCTGATCACGTGATTTCTTTTTCTGGTACTTTAAATAAATTTATCGTCACGTGCATAACAACTAAATAGACAAAAAAATATTTTTTTCTTGCTAATGCGGCAGACGATTGGACATTATTTTGTCTATAAAAATATCCCTTACGATTTTTTTATAAATATATTTTTTTGTTTTTTGTACATCAATCATATACATTGATCGTCGTATTTATTATAAATATATATATATATTTATTTTTTTGGCATTAATTGCATACATTGACCGTTGTATTTAATTTGAATGTACTCCGTAGCGAAGTGCGGGTTTTCAGCTAGTTTTGTTATAATTTTGTGGTTTCAAATATTTTTTCACGCTGGTAAAAATTATTGCTTGTATTTATTTTTATCGTAAATATTCAGTGGGCTTTAAAAAGAAAAATATGAAATATAGGTACTTTCACATTATACATATTTGTAGCCAATCTCTCGGTGACCTGCGACTTTTCGCACGGAAAAACCGTACTCATATGCTTGCAGAGACCAGGGTTTGATCTCTGGAACATCTTACAAATAGCAGATGCAATCATCGCAGCACGGCGTTACAAACAAAACAAGTCTATCTTAGTGTGTGTAAGAAGTGGACAGAAATGTACACGAAAATGAAATTTAAATATTTATTTTCTGATGTAGCTCTTCAATTTTCTTACGTAACCATAAATAGAGTTGTTTTGTTCCCTTTTAACATACATTGTTCTTGTAAACGAAATTCAGGCATGAAAGGAATAACGATATACACAGACGAGCCAAAAAACTGGTACAGGCGTGCAGTTTTTGGATCTTCAAAAAATTGCACAAATAACGGAGATATGCTTCCAATCAGCGTAACGCGATGCGGTCGGCAGCGCCTGTATAAGGCAACAGGTGTCTGGCGGAGCTGTTAGATTGGTTTCTGTTGCTACAATGGCAGGATATCACGATTTATGGGACTTTGAACGTAGCGTTATAGTCGGCGCACGAGAGATGGGACATAGCATCTCCGAGGTAGCGATGCAATTTGGATTTTCGCGCACGACTATTTTACGAGTGTATCTGATATTCACGAGTACACGAGTGAATATCAGGTATCCGTTAAAACATCAAATCTCCGACAGTGGTGTGGCCGGAAAAGGATCTTAAAAGAACGAGACCGTCGACGACTGAAGAGAATCCTTAAACAAGATAGACGCGCAACACTTCCTCAAATTGCTGAGGATTTCAATGTTGGGGTATCAATAAATGTCAACATGCGAATTTTTCAACGGATCGTCATTGATCAGGGCTTTCGGAGCCCCAGGCCCACTCGTGTACCGTTGTTGACTGCACGGCACAAAGCTTTGCACCTCGCCTGGGCCCACCAACACCTCCATTGGACCGTTGATGACTGGAAACACTTTGTCTGTTCTGGCGAGTCTCGTTTCCAATTGTATCGGGCGGATGGACTTGTACAGGTATGGAGACAACCTCATGAATCCATGAACCGTACATGTCTACTAGGGACTGTTCAAGCTGGTGGAACCTCTGTGATGGTATGGGGTGTGTGCAGTTGGCGTGATATGGGATCCCTGATACGTCTAGAGACGACTCTGAAAAGTGACGGGTACATAAGCATTCTGTCCAATTATCTACACCTATTCATGTCTATTATGCATTCCGACGGACTTGGCCAATTCCAGCAGGGCAATGCGAGACCCCACATGTCGAGAGTTGCTACCAAGTGGCTCCAGGATCACTCTTCTGACTTAAGACACTTCCATTGTCCCCTAAATCCCCAGACATGAACATTATCGAGCATATCTGGGATGCCTTGCAACGTGCTGTTCAGAAGAGATCTATCCCTCGCTCTCCTATGGATTTGTGGACTGCCCTGCAGGATTCATTATGTGAATTGCCTCCAGGATACCTTCAGACATTAGTTGAGTCCATACCATGTCGTGTTGCGGAACTTCTGCGTGCTCGTGGGGACCCTTCACGATATTTGGCAGGTGTACCAGTTTTTTTGGCTCTTCAGTGTATATGCCAGCGAACATAGAAATGTAGTTTGCAAAAAAACAGTATGTGACGTGAAAAGTAAGCATTACCCTTTTTCTACTATTCCTTTGGGGGTTTTTAAACTTAACTTTAAAATGTAACTCTCAAAAGTGGAAATGTGGTGTGAAAAACAAGTATTTGCTTGTATTCATTTTATTTAATTGGCGAATTTCTGCACAACATTGGTAACAGGTCGATGTAATGGGAAGATACCAAAATGTAGTAGTTTCTATAGTAAATGGCTATTTAACAGGACCATAAGCATCATCAGTCAGATCAGAGACTTCACTTGACGACAGAGGCCTTAGGGTAATGCAAGCTTCCTAAACATCCGAGCAAACGAATCAGGCATTTCGTTGCCCATTGTCGCCCAATGAAGTCGCTATTTTGATTGATGCCTATAGATGTGTTCGTTTCTCATTTAGTATGTTTTTAATTTGCCTGATTTTATAGATATTTTTTTTTATATTCGAAGCTCATTGAAGACAGAAATTTAAAAATTAATACTTCTATACATTTTCAAAGTCGAATTATATCTAAAGCAATGTATATTACACAAAAACAGTTCACTTGAGAGACCTTCTACCTGGATCTATGCAATGTCATGTATGCAGACAACGTATTGGCTTAGAGCAAAAGGTAATAAAATTCATCAAGGGCAATTTTAACATCGATATTGGGTAAATGGGACATGAAATAGCAACAACTGTATTGCGTTAAGTGTGTTTTGGGAAAACCAGGAACAAGATGGAGAGAAATAAGTAAGAAATTTAGCAGGTCCAGTAAAAGACTCCGTTATTATCATCTCTAATATTTCTACGCAAAAAAAAAGAATTAACAATGTATATTTATGTGAGTGAATCCTCATTTACATACTAAAGATTTGAAATAAATCAAAATACATGAACTGGGCGAACACTTTTTAGAAAGAACTTTTATTTTTCAAAGCGGACCACATATTAAGATGTTAAATTATTATTATCATCACTATTACATTTATTATTATTAAATTTCTTCTTCTTATTATTATTATTACTACTATTATTATAACTGTTGTTGGAGTTAATAAGCGAATCTTTAGAAGATTTAGAAGGGTTAATGAGAATATATTTGCTAAAGAAAAAGAAAATAGCTATTTTATCAATAAAATTAAATTACACATTTAATCCTAAAAAGTTATGTAAGGAAATAAAGAACTTACGGTACTTTCCCTTTATACCGACCCATCGCCAACGTCTCGCGAGAGGTCGTTAATATAATACACAAAATCGCAAATGAAAGATATGAACCTTACCTGGATCATGAAAACAAGATAATGTGCACATTTTTATCCCATCACATACTTTTTGATAACTAAATTATAAATATCGACAATTAAATTTCTATTTTCGGTAGCATAAATTTTGAAATTTCTTTCAAGATGGCTTCAAAAGGATCTTCATACAAAGTGTGCCTCCACATGAACTCTGCGAAGTACGAATCTAAATGTGATCAGTTAGTTCCCCGTTGTTAGTCTCTCCACTTACATGACCCCAACAGCCTTCCGCTGCTTTGGGTATAAACGCTAGTTTGGAGATCTACAAATATTTATTAATGATTAACAGTCAAATGCATGTACCCCGCGTCATCGAGATCTTTTTTTTTTTTTCTGTACCCTCTCCAGCAATCTGAGTAGATAATAGTACCAGGATTAAATGTAAAAATGTAAATAGACTTATTTAACAACGTATTCACTTTAGATTTATTCATTTTCACCACAACATATTCACTTTAGACAACGCCATTTTAAAAAGTAGATGTTCCAGAAATAATCCCGAGTCTTGCAAAGAGTCTCCTGCGTTGGCGACAGGTCAGTGGAATGGGAAATTACCGGCTTTTCCGCGCCAAGAGGTTGGCGATGGGTCAGTATAATGGGAAAGTACCGAATTTACTTTACCGAATTTACGGTTACGTTCATAAAGGCTTAATCAGATGCCATGAAAGCAGAGAACTGAATTGATGAAGCATTTCACCAAAATTAATTCTACTAAAGAAATTGTTTTCAGAATTGTTTTTAGTGGAATAGAAACTCAAAAACTTACGCTTAAACGTGAAAGTAAATTACTCGTACTCATTTGTGTATCCTTTATATCGAATACAAAATTCTTTCAAGAACATTTTATGCCTGCAGATGACGAAGTTGTAGTAATTTAATTTTAATTATCGAGGTATATAATGAACTATACGGTTACGTTCATAAAATACCTGCGAATGGAAGATTTGTTTAATATGATGTCCAAAAAATGCGACAATTCATATTTAAATTGAATATCTAAGAAAAAATAGTTTACAAACAAAAGCAGATAAATAATTAATAGATAAAACGAACTTTTTATATACCATGTTTTTAAATTTTCTGTTGAATCATATAAACTTGACAATTCTATGTATTAATAAATACTTTTTTAAAATTTTTTTGATGAATTATCCCATTAACTTGAAAGAAAATGAAGTTAATATGAAGTTAACTTGCGTTTAATTTTTCGTTCCCGTCCCGGTCGATAGATGGCTGTACCAGTCTACAAAACAAAATTAACTGAAAATAACTGAAAATGATTTCAATTCTGCTTAAAGATGACTAAAAGTATTAAAATAATGCATTCTCATCGTGTTCTGAGCTATTCCAAAAGTTTCAAATGTCTAGCTAGTCGGGAAGTTAGTTAAAAAATCGACTGCAAGATTTGTACTAGACAAACACACACACAAACAAGAAAGCGAGTTAATAAAAACATGGTAAAAATGCGATACACCCCAACATGCATGCAAAAAATTGAAGACATTCATCTAATTAAGTTACGTTCACACTAATAATTCAGTGAGAGTAACAAAAATAATCAAAAATAGGCTAACCACATTTCTGGCCTTTCAGTCCATAATGGCGGAATTTTCGAGCTCACCTTGCTAGCCTCGGCAGCTGGCTGGACAGTTTCATCGTCGTCCATGGCAAAATATATATATATATATATATAAATAAATAAAAAGTAATGCAGTTTGTGTCACCAATATGTAACGGGTCTCCGTTACAAATTTTTATTCCTACAGGTTGCGTTTTTACTCAAAAATACTTTTTAAAAGAAAACAAACAAAATAAGAGCTAAGAACTTGTGAGATCAACTTTTTAACTGTTTTATTCCAACGAAAAAAAAAGAATATATCGTTTTCTTATCTTGATATACAGTTACCGTTAATTTAAAGAAGACGGTTAAGGAACGATTTTTTTAAATTAAATATAAAGTTACCGTTGATTTAAAGAAACGATTAAGGAACGATTTTTTAAAAATGAAATATGAAGAACAATAATTAACTATAACCGTTCCCAACAAGACCTTAGTCGCGGGGCATACGAAAATTTCGTCGTTCGAAATGATGCCATTTTGATGTGAATTCTTAATCGACAATAATGTTTATTGGTAGATTTAAAAAATACATATCACGATGACGCCATTTGCGCAGGGTGAAATTTTTGCATGCCCCGAGACTAAGGATCTGTTCACGTAGAACATATTTTAAACCAATCCCAGACCTTATCAATTTCGTAGCTAATCATTTGGAGGTTTGTAATTGGTTAAATGTATTTCAATGCGAACAAAGGCCTGTTCACATAGGAGTCCGTTGCGTAGCATTAAGAGAAAGATGACGTTGAGACGAAAATAAACCAATCATAGGCGTTAAAAATTTCATTGCTAATCGTTTGGAGATTTGTCATTGGTTAAATATATTTCAATACTTTAACGCCCCGCAACGGACTCCTATGTGAACAGGCCCTTTCTGCTTCGAGAGCAACGGAAATCGCTGCCTTCTTGATTTAAACGTTAACAACATGGAACACTGGTCAAACGATTCCTCCAAACGATTAGCAATGAAATTTTTAACGCCTATGATTGGTTTATTTTCGTCTCAACGTCATCTTTTCCTTAACGCAACGCAACGGACTCCTATGTGAACAGGCCCTTAAAGTATTGAAATATATTTTACCAATGACAAACGATTAGCAACGAAATTTTTAACACCTATGATTGGTTTATTTCCGTCTCTGCGCCATCTTTCCTTTTACTCTTCTGCTACCGGACTTGCATGTAAACAGGCCCTAACGCTGACGCTTACGGATTCTATGTGAACAGGCCCTAAGGCCCATTGATGTGGGTGAAAGGGTCATAAACGAAATTGAAAACTCAAGAAAGATTTGCAAAAATAAATCATTCAAATGGAATTCTCTTACTGTTTCAAAATTTGGTCAGTGGGAATATTAAAACGAACAGAATGTAAATAGATATTATAGAAGTGATTTTGAAATGTATTCGCTCTAAAATCTTTTGGTCTTATTTCTACACAGTAGTATGGGCTACGCGCATGCGACGTCAAGGGACTCAGGCGTCAAGGCGCCATGGCATTAGAATTTGTTTTCATACTCAAAATTTATACAAAAAAAGAGGGAATTTTCGGTAGCGCATCGAATTGTTTATGAAAAACGCTGCAAATTTAAAATCTTTTGTTGGAAAAAAATATTGTAAAATAAAAAGATCTCTAAAAACAGCAATGTAGTAAATCATTTAAAATATATATATTTTCTAATTCCGTGATTCAAAATGTACTATTAGGAAAATACCCTACAGCGTAACATTTGGATTGCATAATTGCAATTTCAACTGATGTATCACCTAAGTACAGAAAAAAAAATGACGTCAAAATATATTCTTCAGAAATACCTACCAATGAACGATTTCGTCAATTACAAATTTGAGAATCTCAGAAGCCAAGTGATATGTACATAAGTGCCATTTTTAAAAATTGTGAGATAAGTGCAGACATGTTTAGTTAAGGTGGAAATTCATGTAGTAGCCAAGGTTATTAAAATATTCTTCACATTGACGAATTGACCGTGGTCAGAACGCAGTCGTTATACATATACCATTTGGTTTCTGATATCTTCAAATATGTTTCACGACGATGTTTTCAGATTGCTACATTTTCCTAAGCATAGTGACTTAAAATTTAATATCTCTATTAAAAATATATAAAACTATAAAAAAATTAGATCGAGATTTTAAGTACGCACCAAGGTGATATTGATTATATTTATATATATTCTTTCATTCTCAATTTAACGTCGCCAAAACATTGCTATATAACTTGTTTTATTAGAAACTAGCAGCCCGTCCCGACTTTGTCCGGGTTGAACAATTATCTATCTTAAGTAGATACTAGGTAGGTATAATTTATTTTAAAACTTCATGGTATACCCCTTTTTTCGCTTTTCTGAGGTTTTAAAATAAATTGATTCTCCGCATTTCCTGACCTAGAGAGACCAACATATAATTGTCCATGAGTAAAGCAATCTTCCCGTAAGTCAAGTCCAATATATTTGTATGTTTGACCTTGGGATTTGTTGATGGTGGTGGAAAAAGAAATTTTTATTGGAAACTGTGACGTGAGGCACTGAATTGTGTCCGGGGGTCACCCGCATGCCGATTTTGATACGATTCGGCCCCATAGTCTATCCACTACAGCAGGGGTGTCAAACTCGCGGGCCGCGGGCCGCATGCGGCCCGCGACGAACATTTTTGCTGCCCGGCAAATATATTGGCACACAATAATATATAATAAAATAATCGACGTAGAATTATAATAAGATAGGAAGAATTCGCTAAATGTTCTTTTAATGATACTCTTTTTTGCTATTATTAAACAAAATGCATATATTTATGTTGAATATACTGAAATTAGATAAATAAACCTACGTTTCTAATAATATTGATTTTTTTTTGCGGCCCACCTATGTTTAAACCTTGCTTGTTTGGCCCAAGGTAGCTTTTGAGTTTAAAACCCCTGCGCTACAGAGTCCACACACAAAAAAACACCAAAAAAGCACCAAAAATAGCACCAAAAATTCAATTTTTTAAAATTAAAAATTAAAAATCCTGGAACGTCAGGCACTATTCGATTTTGGTACTATTTGGCCCCATAGTCTCGCTGTCAGCGAGGACAGCCGCGGAAGCTGTCGAAATAAGCAACTTTTAGGGGCAAAATCATTAAAACATTAATTAAAAAAACTCCGGGGCCCGATTTTCATAAAATAATATGCCTATGTTTTAATCTGAACTATGAACTATATCTATCAAAATTTTAGCTCAATTGAAGTAATACTTATTCACTTATAAAGGAAGAAACATAGGCCTATTCGAAATAATCAATAAATTTCACAGTTTCAATGAAACACACTGATTTTTGAATAAAGTTCAATAATTCAAGTTCGATTTACGCAAATTGTGCATAAAATTATACATAAATTCAAAAACATAAAGTTAATAAGTTAAATAAAGTTTTGTAATATTATACCAATAAATTCCCAGTTGATAGCCAATAAATTGTAAATCTTTTTTTACCTGAAATGTCCAATAAAAAGCGTTGTTCCAAATGTAATTTTCTTCAATAAACCCTTAAACGTTGCCAATTTCAAAAATCATTTTTGTATTTATCAATACCTCCTCCGCTTGAATCTTTAAAATATTAAATGTTTTACTGATAATAAATGAAAATGTAGTTTCATATGTTGTTATGGTTAGTTGACTATGGTTGACAAAGAAAATTCAAATATTATATGTTTTACTGATAATAAATGAAAATATCGTTTGATGTGTTGCTATGGTTACTTGACTATGGTTGACAAAGGAAAAGTTGTAAAGGTGAAGCATCAGCTCAACATTTAGGCCCCATACTTTCTTTCTACTGATCAGATATGCATAATATATAACCTATGTCCATCTGGAATAATGTACCTTTCAAAAAGTCAAAGAATTTTTCATATAGGTGCAGTGGTTCTAGAGATTACACTCCACATACAAAATCTGTTCTCTCGCCAAAATCTATTAGTATAGATTTTGGCGAACTTGAAAAAGACAAAAAAGAAAAATCTGTAAAAGGATAAGAACATCGCAGTACCTTAGTGTTAATAATATTTAATCAACGCTCCAATTTTAGCGAATCCGGTCTAAAATATTTTACATACTTTTAACTTCTTTCATGTATTAACTCTCAAACAATTTCGGAATACCTACATTAAAATTTTAATAGGCTGCGCTGCGTGCAAATCATTCCGGTGGAGCTAGAAATGTTTTAAATTTCTATTTCTTTATTATCTTTAATAAACGGAAGCAATCGACGATTTTGGGAATTAGGGGGAAAAGTAACCATAAATGGTTTAACTATAAATCATTTGCGATTTCTGAGAATTTATGCACGTCTTGGCAGTTCTCCGAAGTAGAAGGAAAACTACCGTATAGGTAATGAAGCAAATATTTCTCACCGTTAGAAAGCAGTGTTCTAAGGAAGGAATTCGTGAGTATTTTCTGGGTTGGAATATTTTGAACTCTTAATTTAGAAATAAGTAGAATATTTCAAAACAAGTATGAATTACATGTCTAAATTTAAACTCCGTAAATTCTAAATTTAAATGTTAAGCTTTAGATTATTTTTAATGTAAAAAAATATATACTTATCAATAGAAGGCTTTTATAATTGTGAATTAGAATGAATATTGAAATCTATTTTAGAAAAATGGAATAATTATGCAATACAGATCTTTGTGTGGAAATATTCATTTCAATACCAAATTAAAGCCCTTTTATGCATTTTAAAGTCATATTCTCATTTGTTAGATGCAAGTATACAATTTTTTACATCTTCTGAATTATTCACGTTTTACGAAAACAAATATCAGAGAGAGTTAAAGTTTTCGTAAGTAATATCACCGCCGTCCACACCCGAAGGTTATACGGCCCTTCAATAATATAACTAATCATGCCGACGGCAATCCAACCCAACCGGGTCCCGAAGTTTTTCTTTTTGCAATTCGTTTACCTGTCTTTTTTTTAAAAAAATCTGAGGGGCTATCCAACTTCCCCTTGTAGGGGGAAGTGTATATTCATAAGTTCCTGCATAATATTCTTAATGTACCTTCTACAATAATAATCCGTAAATAATTTACTAGGGGCCCAATCTTGAAAGCCCTAAGGTAGGTCTTTTCGTGCTTCAGCCCATTTGCTACAATTGTATATACAGTGCTTTATAGTTTGTATATTGCCACAGTCACAAAGATCTGTTTTAGCAAAAAATCTGTTTTGATAGACTCCTATACAGCCATGTTCAGTTATTGCTTGATTAACAAGGAAATCTGCCGACAGTCTTTTCGTAGAAACTCTAGGGAATACCTCAAATACTTTCCTTCCTACACTGCTTCTCTCCCAATTTTCTTGCCATATATTTATGTAATAATTCTTAATTTTATTCTTAATCTGTTCTTTAGTTAATTTATAATTTCCTGTGATTTCATTCAGTGTTGTTGCTTGTTTAGCTGCTGCGTCTACCATCTCATTTTCATTAATGCCACAGTGGGCTTTAACCCAGTGTAAGTTTACTGCTATCTCATGACTTTCTATTAGGTTTTTTATATTTTCAATCCTATCTCCCTTAAAATAAAATGCGCATATAGCTTGCAGTGTACTTCTAGAATCACTGTATATGTCGATTTCCTGTATTCCTTTATTTATAGCATCAGTGATGGCCATGTAAAGTTTTCATAAATAAGAAGTACGAGAGTAGAAAAAAATTGAAATAACATTTTACTTCATTTTGTAAAACTTCAAACATTTCAATGAATGTAAATTTGGAATTCTAAAGTTCAACTATTTAAGATAACAATCCAATACTCTTTTTTCTACTACTTGACTGTCTAAACTTTCGGAGAAAGTAAGGGAGTCTCATATATTTATTATTCTGAATGGAACTGCATTGTAACAACTTCTGGCGAGTGGCTGAGGCGTTCTGATAGATTTCGGGGCAAATAGTATGCAATGTCCAAGTGGTTTCTGATAGTTAAATAAACAGACCAGAATTTGACTAAAACTTAGAAAATTTAATACTGAACTAAAACTTAATAAATTGAACGTTGATTTGAACAATTTACAGCTGAACGAGACGTCTGGTTACAAAAGATTTCAACAGCGGCTTCTCCTCTCAACTAGTATAATTTCGGGAGGCAGAGTTCGTGTGGCCGCTCGGTCCAGATCTTTAGAGGACTCTCGCGGAAAAACAAATAGTCTGAATATAATTATCATGAAGAAAATAAAGAAAATAATTATCATAATAAACCTTGACTTCAGAAAGCAAAATTTTACATATCCAGCGGTAGAAGGTAAAGCAGATTTTGATGAAACTCGTCTTTCTTAGTAGCTGTGGTGTATTGCGGATTCATTTAAAGAGTTTTTATATGTATAGGTGCCCCCGGCTCCTCTCCAAAAATGAAGCGTGTCTATGAAACTTTTCATATGCCAAAAGGGGGGAGGCGAGTAATTATCATTTACTTATACTGATAATTATATTTAGTGCATCCGCCGCCCGCCCCCCCCCCCCAAAAAAAAAAAATCCTACTAAATCGAGAAAAAAAATACATAAATCCTGAAATAACTCGGATATGGCAAAATCCAAGAATAATAAAATGATTGCACAAGCTACATAAAGACAAAATAATATAGAGTATTGTAAGATTTACACTGTTAGATTTACCAGAATCGAGATGACACAGAGAGCACACTGAAGAAAGGTTGAGGGGCACTGAAGGTAACAATGGTGTATAGGCTGAAACGCTGGAGCTTGGAGTGGTAGCTCCAAGCGCCGGCTTGGATTAAAAACTGCAGGTTTTTCAGGACAATGAAATGACGTAAATCAAACATTTGAAAAAAAGAGATATACCTATAATCCTTGATTTTACGAATACCATTTCAGATCCAGTAATTCGAGGAATGTATACTAAAATTCGTCAGAACATGATAGCATGAATACTGCACACATCAGATTTAAATTAATTTTTCCTTGGGGTGAAAAAACTATAGAAATATAGGAACACAGTGTGCTTTTAGAGAATGAAGGCGACTGAAACCTAAGGAAAAGTTCAGTAGTGTAACACAGACACAACTTAATACAGACATCAATCTATTTGAACTTTAAAAGAAAAAAATAAGACTTTAACGAGATAAAAGAGAGATTAAATTCAAAGGGAGGGGAAAAAACAGTATCTTTTCCCTCCTGATTATATCCTGATTATGTTGACAAAGCGCTTCTTTTCACATCCCGATACATTATTAATAACATCATGGGGAATCCAAGACACAGGAGAACTTTTTTGTCGAGCGTGTTCCACCCGCAGTCTGGCGTTTTTGTTTCTCTAATTTGGGAGAAGGAGGTGGAGTCGGTGTTATTTAAATTTTAGAACACCGGGTGTAATTAATCAAAACGTCGAGTTGTCAGCCGAGGGTTGCGACTCTCTATCTATTCGAGAGAGAGAAGGGAAAAACGTACAAAAATTTTGTCTGGAGATGCAGTCTGCCAAAATTGAGACAATTAAAAATAAATTGACCCTGGTACTAAAATTTGGCAGGCAGGACTTTCTTAACCCTGATCCCTGATTCTCTGCTTTTTGGTAAAATATGCAGTTAACGTATGTCCAGAAGACAAGGAAATGAAGCAGAACTTCTAAACAGTTAACAGATACTGGGCTGATCAGTTGGGGAGCGAAGCAAATATGTAAGAAAAGTGGTCGAGGGTGCGATCGAATATGCAAAAGTGTAGACCAGTTGTTTCACTATTGAGATAGAGCACCAAATTTCCATTTTTATTTAGAGGAGGTTCAAAATTCTGTGGAAAAAAAGTAGTAAAAATAGGTCCAACTTCAAACTATGTACACAAATGTTAAAATAGTACAAAAGACATTTTTCTGCGAAGATTACAAGATCAGGTGAAAATTTCTGAAGATTAGAACAACACATGTCTTTAAAACGCATAGTTGCATCCAAACTCAGATTAAATAAATTAACTACACGCATTCAAGCATTTGAATGATGTGTATCTACATCAAAAGAAAAATTTATGTTTGAAAAAAGTGCTATGAGCTTAATAACAGTTCAGCTATAACAGTTCATTTATGAGTTAGGAATAAAAAATTGACTACCTTCAAGTTTATATTGAAACCTCTATGCAGTTTTTATCTATTACTTTATTTAATTGACTTTAAAATTATATTACTAAACACGTTCAAACATGTAGAAAATTTGGCCACTATTATAGAATAAATATTTCTTTAAAAAGTTCATTTTTATTCCTTTGGAAAATGAATACAATCTAGTTTAATATTTAATCAAGGAATCCGTAAACTTTTAAGTCCACGAGACCCCAATTATCTGTTAGCGGTTTATCCATACATCACAGAAGAAAATGGTGAAGAATCAAGTACAATATTCCCAAAAGAATGTCAACATGGTTTGGCAGTTAATTAATATAACATTTTTCTGAGACTAAAATTTTAAAATTCCTATTATATATATATATATATATATATATATATATATATATATATATATATATATATATATATATATATATATATATATATATATATATATATATATATATATATATATATATATATAAATTATTTCACTTAAAAACCTCTGGAAAGTTAAACTATTCTGCTATGGCATACAGGGCCATTTTTAGAGTACCCTTCTGATTTGATTTTCTTTGCACATGGCACGAGTAATCAGGGGTTCGGGTTATTCTGCCTGCTATCACATGTACTAAGCTTTCTAAATGGTGTTTTTTGTTTTTTAAGAGACACTCTCATAGGATCGTCCAATAAATACCACACAAATTCAATATAATGAAATAAAAATAAATATAATTTTGCTTTATTAATTCAAACATATTTTTTTTTGGTAATTTCCACTTGTTTAATGTATTTTTTCTTAATTATGTAGTTTTATGTCTAGTTTTTGTGATTTTAGACTAGCAGCAAATCGTGAATTTGTTAAAAACTGATAATTACTAGAAAAGGTTGATTCAGAACTCTGATGTAGTTTTTAGAAACATAAACTAGAACTCGTCTTTAGAGATTTTCTTTATACTTTTCGAGTGACAAGTGGCACCACTAAATTTCGTTGCAGCTGTATTTGTGAAGTCAAATCACGAACTGCTCCAAAACGAAAAATTGTGAAGGAAAAATAAAAAAGAAAGAAAAAGTTAACAACCGGTTGGGACTATTTACAAAGTTTTCTAGGTGAGTTATTGTCGGGCATTTGAAAATTTGAACTGTCAGATAATTCCATAAATGACTGCTTAGTTCTGCAAAGTGTGCAGTGCCGCACCATAAACTAAGACAGAAGAGTTTTAAAAGGGTTAGCCAACTCTTTCAAGGCGTGTCTGCAAGGAGAGGCGAACGTCCTGATAACTGTTTGCAAGACATTCTCCAGGTTCGTTGTAGCATTTTATCGCCCTAGAAATTGCCGCCTACTGCCATTTTCGGAAAAAGCCCTTCAAATATTTCACTCATTAACGCCCAATCTTAGAAGGGGTACCAGCGCGGCCAACATGCTTTCCGACGACAGTTTTACACTCCGGTCATAACATGAGAAACAGAGGAAAAAATCGCTAATGGGAGACCAGAGGTTTTTACTTTCAACTCTTCCTTTGTACTCGACGTTTACGACGCATTTATTTATTTATTTTTTACTTGTTGAATAGGCCTTTAGTTTTTGCTTTTTTTTAACCCTTACAGGTTATCTACTCTTGCACATACACATATAATATTTCTAAATTGCAAGTATGGTGTCCCTCTGTAATTTGCTTTCTTTTTCAGCACGATTGAACTAAATATATGGAACATACTAGTCTTTCCCTATAGCATTACCTGTGTACAGTTCCTAAATTTACTGTCATGTGTGTGTTGGTGAAAATTTTTGACCTCGGCTTTTTGGCACGATTTCAAGTCTTGCATAAAAACACGCCACTTATACTACCCCAAGGATAATACACTGCTGGCCACCCAAATTGCAACACCAAGAAAGACAAGAGATATCACAACAAAATTTATTTTGTAGATAACATGTTGACCAAGTATCAAATGATTAAATTTATAGACTTCTGTGAAGTGTGGTTCCTGCCAAAATCAGTAGCCAGAGTAGCCGCCATTGTTGGAGATCACCGCTGCCACACGCCTCGGCATTGATTCAAAATATACTTTGGATGAGTTCTTGGGGTACAGCAGACCAAGCAGCTTCCACACGTTGCCAAAGTTGATCTGCTGTGGCAGCTAGGGATGGAATCAGGGTCAATCGTAGAGTAACCATGGACCACATGTTTTTTATCGGCGAAAGATCCGGAGAGCGAGGCGGCCAGGGAAGCAATTCAACCTGGCGATAGACGAAGAACCGTTGGACAATGCGTGCCACGTGTGGTCGCGCATTATCCTGTTGAAATATGGCTGTGGGCAAGCCCTGAAGGTAAGGAAGGACAACTGGCTCCAACACCTCGGAGATGTAGCGCTGGCTGTTTAAAGTACCGGCAATGCGTACAAGAGGTGTGCGAGAGTGATATCCAATACCGCCCCATACCATAATACCCGGTGCAGGACCAGTGTGGCGGTGCATAAACGCAGCTGTTCAGCATCCTCTCTTCACGGTGTCTCCAGACTCGAAAGCGACCATCGTGGTGTTGCAGACAGAAGCGTGACTCGTCAGTAAAGACAATTTCATTCTATTCTGCCGTCCACATCCTTCTGTCATCGCACCATTGGCGGCGGAGACGTCTGTGGTTCTGCGTCAAGGGTAGACAAAGCAATGGACGTCTTGCGGACAGACCACTCTGCTGTAAACGGCGTCGAATGGTACGCGCAGACACTGGATGGTGCGTTACAGACTGCATGTGCTGGGCTATGGTTCGTGATGTGACTGAGCGATCCGTCACTGCCATGCGCACAATTTGCCTGCCATCACGTGAAATGGTGCGCTGAGGTGGATGCAATCGAACACGCCGGTCCGTCGTATCATCCTGCATCCAACGATCACATATCCGCATTACAGTTGTTTGGTTTCGTCCAACACGACTACCGATTTCCCTGAAAGATAATCCACAATCTCGGTAGGCCACTATCCTTCCTCTGTCGAACTCGGATACTTGATCAAAAGATGATCGCTGTTTTCGACGAGGTATAATTGATCGTTTTTTGAAAAAACCACAATAAAAACACAATTGCCGAACTTGAAATCGTCGAAATCTCCAAGCCTTAAATAGCGCTTTGAAGTGGCGCCACAGGCGCGCGTGATGTGCGTCTGCGCTGAAATTCTAATCATTTGCATATCTCACCTCCGCTAATGCATGTTGTAAATTTCATGTTATTTGCATGTTTCCTTCAGGGTGTTGCATTTACAGTGGCCAGCAGTGTACTTTTATGCATTTACTTGCTTACTCTTCAATGTTGTGGAAAAGTTTTGAAGTCATGGACAAAACTAGACTCCAGTTGTTCGTTGAACAGTGCAATTCCTAGGAGGTAAGTCTAAATTCTCTGGTCTTAAAAATAACCCTTATGCACATTTGTCGATAAAAAAATAACTCATAATTGTCGAAAACTAAGTTACACTTGCCAGAAAAAGTCTGCATACAAGCGAAAACCAAACATTCAAGCATAAAAAAATATAATATTGCACTAAATTTAACAACTTTCTTTTCTTTTCTTGTACATCGAATCATTTATTATCTTTTAACAACGGTTTTAAAAATATAACATGCAACGTTTTAAAATAAAAAAAGAAATTTTAAAAAATTGCATGAATTCAAACCAGAAAAATTTGCGTACAAATACAGTAAACTAATATACCCAATTCAGTTGTATGCGATGTTGTTCATTTTGCTAAAGTTTTGTAAAAAGAGTACCTCAATATTCGTTTCCGAAGATTTTTTGAAGGTAAATATGTGGAAAATTAAAATAAATCAAAAAGGAAAGGAAAATACTCCTGAAGAAAGGAAAATTATCTTCAAACTGGAGAATGAAGGCAAAATTCTTCGGGAAATTGGCAAGACTCTAGGAAGAACTCATTCCTCTATTTAAAGACTAATCAATAATTACTTTTCAACAAATCTATTATCTCGAAGCCACGTTCTGGACGTCCCTTTAAACTGACACCACGTGAAAAGCGTTTTATTCTGAAGTTCGTAGGCCTAAATCCAAGAATTACTGCATCTCAAATTGTAAATAAAATTAGAGAGAGGTTTGAGAAAACGACTCATGAAGATACTATACGGAAGTTTTTGAAAAAATCTGACTATCATGGCCGTGTAGCACGTAGAAAGCCACTCATATCGGTCATCAATAAGCAAAAACGCCTACTCCTCGCAATTGAATATGTAAATAAGCCTCTGGAGTTTTGAGAAAAGGTACTCTTCACAGATGAGAGCAAGTTTTGCATTTTTGGGATTAAAGGACGTAAGCTGGTGTGGAGAAAGACAGGTACGGCTTACGAGAAGCAGAATCTTGTGCCCACAGTAAAGCACGGTGGTGGAGGTAGATATAATGGTTTAGGAGTGTATGGCAGCCAATGGCGTGGGACGTCTGGTATTTATAGAATCTACAATGGATCATATTGCATATTTGAACATTTTAAAAGAAAATTTAAAAGTAAGTGCTCAAAGCCTGGGCCTTGGAGACGAAAGTTTTCTTTAGCAGGGAAAACTTTCGTCCAGCAGGGTTTTGGACGAAGCATTTGGTTTCAGAAGGACAATGATCCAAAGCACACTGCCCACAATGCGAAGCTCGGGCTGTTGTACAACATCAAAAATCAGTTACATACTTCTCCACAATCACCTGATTTAAATCCCATCGAACATTTGTAGGATTTGTGGGATGTACTAGAGCGCAAGATTCGTCAACATTCCATAACATCGAAAGAGATGTTGAAAAAGGTTATCATTATGGAATGGAATAATATATCTCCTAATGAAACATTCAAACTGGTTCAATCTATGAAGAAACGATTAATGGAGGTCCTTATACGTAAGGGCTATCCGACCAGTTACTAAACTTTCAGTAACAGTCAATGACTATTTTATTTTTTCAGGTTTTCTTATTTGTACGCAAACTTTTTCTAGTGGATTTCGTGTTTTTTTTTTTTTTGTTTAATTTGATTTCTAAGCAAAATTTTGTGTTTCATATTTTTAAAACATTGTTAAAAAATAATAAATGATTCGATCTGTACAAGAAAAGAAAGTTGAAAAATTTAGTGAAATATTATATTTTTTGATGCTTGAAAGTCAGGGTTTCGCTTGTATGCAGACTTTTTCTGACGAGTGTATATGGGCAAAATTTTGCAAGTATAATTTTTAAGTGACTTAAAATTCTATTCCGTGAGGCCATTCGTTCATTACATCGAAAAAATAGGCTACTTTAGATGACGGAAGAGTTATCATCCCATGACTTTTATATTTCTTCGAAATTTTTATTTGGAAATATGAAATTCTGCTAATAATATCAACATAAACATTAAAAAAAAATACTTTTCTACCATTCTGGTGATTATCCATTAGTCCACGAGTTATAAAATAAGAAAGATTTAATACTGCAGGAAAAACGAACTTTTACTTTCCTGTTAAAAATTACTTTCGAATAGGTAAGTTTGTCTTTGATTTAACTATACATTTGAGGCGTTGAAAGACAAAGTGGTGTAAGTCACATTTTCAACTTTTTTTATTTGAGGGCAAAAATGTAATCTCCATGTTAAATTTATAGTGGAATTGCAAGTAATTATGATTTGCGATATTATAATGATTATTATGAATTATAATTTGTTCAATTTCTAGTGAAATTTTGGAAGTTTTTGTAGTAAAACTCTTTTGAGTTACACCACTTGACTTATTGACTTACACCACTTTGCCTTTCACCGCCTCATTTATACAGATCCATAATTTTTTTTTCTCTATAAAACATGAGCGAAAAAGTGAAATCGATCATCTTATGTCAATTATAGAATTATTCGGTATTGGCAGTGTTTTATGTTTGCGTGTATTCTACACCAGTGGAACATTTTCAGTCTCTAATGCAAATATGTTTTCATACACAATGTGTAAAATAATGTTTCCTTACACTCTAACAGCATGGGACAAACAACACTATTTCAACAAAACAGATTTCAATAAAATACGAACACACACACACAAAAAAAAAAAATCTTGAAGTGTATAAGCATCTTCCTACTGTCTAAGAAATATTTACATTATTCAAACGAAATAAACTGAGAAAAGTATTGGCCAAAAAATATTTGCTTTCTAGTATTTAAGATGATTCTCAGAATAACATGAACAAAAAGTTTTCATCTAATGGTTAGTTGGGCCTGTTTTACTCAGATGACCACTTTTAGTTAATTCTGGAAAAATTCCAACAAAGCCTTACTCTTGTTTCTTGAGTAATATAATTCAAAGCATACAATGGAGGAGCTTTTTTGGTTTTCATTTGCCCCGTGTCTTATTTTTTTATGTTAAAGATCTCCACTGGTTTCCATAAAATAAGGAACAGAAAAATCGCGATTACCCGAAAAAAACTGATTCATGCCAGACTTGAGTAGCATGGGCTTACTGTAAGCATGGGCTTACTGTAGGCAAATTTGTCAGATTGGCTCCACCTTACGTGAATATACAGAACTACAAATATTTCATTTGGATAGTAATCAGTATTCCGTGTTGTAAATGCGCAAAAGAGAATTCCATGTGGCATTTTATGAAAAAAATATTTTGGCAACATTTGACAGTAGAATTACGCGACAGTACTATAGGCGGACTCGAGGCAGGACAAACGCACATAGACGTTGCAAGTTGGTTGAACGTAAGTCGTTCTATGGTCTACAGTTAGTGACACCAATTATTCAAAATCAGCTTCCACGTGATTCAGTCAAGGCAGGCCAAGGACAACGATCTTCTCCGACGACCATTATGAGTGGCTATCTCTGCATAAAGGAACAAGGCAGCTACCCCCAACTCATATGCAATCTGTGCTTGCTAAAGCTACAGGAAAGAGTAAAGAGTCGTGAACCCGATATAATTCCTCTCATTCCCATGAAAAGGACAACTGTTGTGATGACTGTGTACTCGTACTTGGACGGATCAAAGAAGGTCGGAAAGAACCTATATGTTTAGGCTTGGGGATACCTGAATGTTAACCGTTTTAGAGATGGTATTATTTGTCCGTATGCAGGACCATTGGCGAAACGTTTATGTCGTAAGATACAATGCCTACCCTTACAAAAGTCTACTAGTATACCAATAACTTAAATTGAGGAACGTATGGAATGCCTAGCATACTCTCTAGACTTGAATCATATAAAGCACGTGTAGGTCGGTATCTTTCTGCTCTATAATCATTTCCCAAAACCCTCCAGGGATTCTTAGGGCCTGTTCACATAGCAGTCCGTTGCGTAGCGTTAAGGGAAAGATGACGCTGAGACGAAAATAAACCAATCATAGGCGTTAAAAATTTCATTGCTAATTGTTTGGAGATTTGTCATTGGTTAAATATATTTCAATACTTTAACGCTCCGCAACGGACTCCTATGTGAACAGGCCCTTTCTGCTTCGCGAGAGCAACGGAAATCGCTGCCTTCTTGATTTAAACGTTAACAACATGGAACACTGGTGTCGATCTTGTACTGCCGTACGGGGTTACGACACATCTTATTGCTGTATTTTATCTCATTTAATTCTTATAAGAGTATTATTTATTTTGTGCATTGCATATAAAATATCAAGGGCTTTGTAACAGATGTTCTTGTGGGATATTGTAGCATGTTTTATAAAGATTTTCATTAAATTGACATCAAATTGGTTTGTAAGTTTTAGGCTATGATTTTTCCCTTAGTTCCTTAATTAAGGATGTATGATGTTACTGTGACATCTTATGGAGCAACTATTCCTTCACTATTTAATTTGGATAATTATCTTGTTGAAAATCAAAAGACATCCTCCAGAAGACATTTTTCAAGCGTACTCATGACATTCTCTCTCAAAATGTTCGAGTACATAAGTTTATCCATTTCACCTTCAATAAACTAGATATCTCGCTCATTTAAAGAACTCATCCACACCTTTACAGTCCTACGGCTATGTTTCACACCTGCATTAAACATTTTAATAGCATATGTTACTATTTTGTGTGTGTTTATCTAAACTGTACCCACCTGCATCATGATTACTTTATTCTTAATAACGCACACACAAACTAATTCCCAGATGGTTGAATGTTTATTCATCGCGTGCAGCATTGCACACTGCACGTTTCTGTCTACTAAATAGTCTGATAGAGGGCTTCATCCTTACAATATATTTCCTTTATAACCGGTTCTCTTAATTACATTTCTTAAAGCTTGAGTTGAGATCTGCATGTCATTAATGGATTTCAACGGAGCTGAAAGTTTCGGAGTAGGGATTTTTTTAATTATTCTCCTCTTTCCACTGTATATCCGTTTTAAGAGGACTTAGGTTCTTAGGCACCACAGTAAACCCCATCTGGAAAGCAAATGATTTCAATTTATTTTCTGTCAAGAATTTTGTCTGCATTTTTCAAGAACGATGACAAAATTAGTCTCAAAATTGAGGAAATTATAACTATTCTCATAAATTTAATCATTAAATTCCTCCTTCGAGGTGGCGAATGCTTCGAATATCCGTGTTCACATTTCCCGGGTTTATCTCAAGCCAAACTGAAAGAAAGACACTTCGTTGGTCCTGACAGTTGAAAACTTTCGTCTGATAGAGCATCCTTTTTGTCATTCCATGAACGAAACAAAAAAGGAAGCTTGGCTGTCTTATAAGGAGGTCGTCAAAAAGTTTTTAGGCAACCACAAGTATCCAAATTACAAGCACATTGTGGAACACATATGCTGAAAGCATTCCAAACTCAAGGTTTGAGGGGCAAGTTGGAAAGATTCCATTAGATATTAGTCTCATGAAACGGAGATATCAAGGACATTTGAATGTAAATATGCACTGAAAAAGTTATCAGAATACGGGAAATTGATTTCATACGGCTAATCAAGTTTTTATTTTTTATTTTATTTTTTTATTATTATTATTATTAACGGGGGGGGGGGGGGGGGTTGGAGCGCTACAGTCCTTTTTTTCGCTACACGAGGGCTAATTAGACTGGGACCTACTACTTAAAGCCGATTCCGAACGGCTACAAGCATCCATGCCAATTGTGGGACTCGAATCCACAGACTCTGGTACCGAAGGCCAGCGCCCTAGCCATTCGGCCATCACCAGGCACGGCTAATCAAGAATAACTGTTATACATTTCGTTTTATTAAATTGGTTCGTATATTTTTTAATTCAAATTTCATGAAATTAATACTCAAATTTACATTAAAAATTTAATTTTTAAATTTTTTTTGGTGTGTGCGTGTGTATGTATGTATCTACCGTAACCTCAATCACTATGCTTCTTAGCCCTTATTTGCTTGAAATCCATGCGTGATGGGAGCAAAATGTGTTACAATGTCAGTTTCAGGGCACCAAAAGAACACACGAGTCACTTGAATCATCCAGGTTAGTTTTTCAAAACCATTTTTTGCAGACTTGTGTTATTCAGAATAATGAGTTGATTGTTCTGGTAGCTACAATCTCTCAATCATTGCATATGCTACAATCCGGAAGACTTACTCTAACATGGAACCAAGGTCTCTTGAATTAAAAAAAAAATGTACTAAAAACCTCAAGCCCTGCCGTTAACGAACCTCATAATCAAAATCTCAGCATAAACACGAAAAATTCCCGATAGCTAAAACCTTGAAATTCCGTTACCCTTTCCCTATTCAGAACAACCCGATTTGCGCAAATATCCTCTGAAACGAATTCCAATGTTTGTTCCTGTTACATTGCTGCCAAGGCACGTTTTCAGTACTTTTACGGGCAGAGATATAAATCATTCTCTTAATCTATGAGTGATTTCTCATTACGCACATTACAAACTGCCTGGCCAGCTATCCAACAGGAAACACAGTTGTTTAGAGCAATTGCCAATATCAATTTACCTATACAGTGTCAACTTCTTGATTTACGAGATTCGTTACGCTAAATTTGGAAACGGTTGCAATCACCGTATCACGAGAATGCGCAACGAACAAATAAATCTATTAGCAGCAATCATACTTGTGTTGGATGTTATGATTTTTAAGAGCGGTTGTTAAAGGCATCAACTTGTTTGCATGGTTGAATGCTTTAAAGAAGAGAAAAAAAACTAGAACTCCCACTCAGAAACGCAGGATATTAATACAGTGGTAAATAAATATATATAGATTATGTCGAAGTGGAATGAGGATTGATGGGAAAATGTTTTTTATGAGCAATGTTTTGCGGAAGAGTGGGGTCAGAATAACAAAAAAATGGCGGGCAGTTTATGCATGCGTAGTAGAATAGAGGTACATAAATAAGATCATATGAATTCAGTCAGCCCAGAATGAAACGAAACATACACAATACATCAAATGTATATGAGATAGTATTTACAAACTGGGGGGGGGGAAGTATTTAAAAAGTTCGTTGTTTAATTTCCGACACTTTCAAGGCGAATTTGTTGCAATAGTTTTTTCCAATTCACTTTGCACTCCCTTTTTTTTTTGTAGGAGCTTAAGCCAAAATAAGACTTGGTTCTGACACCGAGGCTCAAGCAAGCAAGCGCTTTTAGAAGATTTACAGATAGAACAAGAACCAAATAATAACAACAGTGGCTCTTCGACTACAATCAGCTCGACAAACAGTTATAAATCTTTAATAATCGGAGAGGGCCTGTGGTGGCTTTGTGGTACAGCGTGCTGGCTTTCGGTGCTGAGGGTGCTCGGATCGAATCCCGGCGTCACGCCACTAAAATACCTCCGTTTGTGACGTCCCTCCATAGGAGGTAATGCTGGTCCTCCTATACGGTGCTCCCATAATAAAATGGTCAGCAAAAACTGCGGTGAATAAAAGCGAATGTCTATCCGACAAGTGTCTCCGCATTGGAAGAAAAAATAATAATAATCTGAAAGGCCTGTATTCTATTAAATACCTTGGTACTAAATTTGATTATTACTGGGTCAGAATGTTTCTCAGAGTGATTTCAGTTCTCTAATGGTTTCTTACTTTGCTCACGAAATAGAAATATAGCCCTCCTCCTTTAAACTCCAATTTAATTCTACCTATAGCAGTGCTCCGCAACCGCCGTGCAGCGAGGTGATCTTAACTGTGCCGCGGTGATTTTACCGATAATAAAAAAAAGTTAACCACCACATTAGTTAGAAATTTCTCTAAGTCAAATATTCCTCTCATTTTTGCCAATATGTAATTTCTCTGGGTCGAAATTATACACAAAACAAAAACATGTAGTTAGCATACTTTGTATGTATGCTCGAGCGTCGGCACCTTTGTGTAAGAGCATCTAGATTAGGGAAACGAGGATTTCGAATTCCCTGACTGCGCATGCTCGTTCAGTTTGCTTGTGGATAAGGTTTACAATAGCTGGCAACTTTTGGTTCGCTATTTTTGGTTTCGCCAATAAATTTATCTTTAAATCAAAGGAAAGCCATATTTGACGACTTATTTTCTTTCCTAAATAAATTTTACTGATTTTTATTTTGTGTTGGGAGACTCATTCATCCTTTCACATACATAAAGTGTTTTATGAAATACTTCGAAGGTTAAAATGATATTTTAAAGCCAAGAAAACAATTTTAGTTGTTGTATAAAATATTTTCATTT
The DNA here is from genome assembly GCA_907164885.2 of Dolomedes plantarius. Taxonomy (NCBI): domain Eukaryota; kingdom Metazoa; phylum Arthropoda; class Arachnida; order Araneae; family Dolomedidae; genus Dolomedes; species Dolomedes plantarius. Next base: position 128,108,273 of record OU015492.1, on the reverse strand, counting down.
AAATTTTTTAATTTATCCTTCAGTTCTAATTATTGAAATACTCGATTATGAACAATCCTGCATACTTAACACAAACACCTGACAAAATTATTATTTGTTCATTAAACGTTTGAAAATAAATATTAATTACATGAATTATAAAGTACATTAATTGCAAATAATAATTCATGCTGATAATCATTCTTATATGAAATCATAAATTATAAGCGTACAAAGCAAACAGTACTAATCTATATGCACTGAAGAGCCAAAAAACTGGTACACCTGCCTAATATCGTGTAGGGCCCCCACGAACACGCAGAAGTGCCCGAACACGACGTGGCATGGACTTTATTTTGCAACGAACTTCCAGAGCGAATTACCGGCGACGAAATTTTACGAGTATCCGGTCTTTTCAAAACCTATGATATTTCATGGAGTAATTGTACCAGTATTTGCCTGGATGGTGCTGGGGCAACGATGGGCAATAAAAAAAGGTTTTATTTAGTACGTAAAACGGTAAAATCCTTATATATAAATTACACACTGTTGCATACATCGCGAAGCATTGATGATCAAAAACTTGCCTACGGAGCTATTGCAATCGATGAATCAATGTATTACTATAAAAAACATCATTAAATCAAGAGCCCTAAATTCGCGAATTTTTAAACTAATCTGTGAAGAAATAGGAACGGATTATGAATCCCTGTTGTTATACACTGAAGTACGTTGGCTATCCCGGGGCAAAGTTTTAGCTAGATTGTTTGAGCTTCGCAACGAGGTTCGTGAGTTTTTGTTAAAACAAAATATGACCGAACTACACCAATATTTTGCAGATAATCCCTGGATGGCCAAACTTGCGTATATGGCTGATATCTTTGAGCATCTGAATGAATTGATTTAAAAAAATGCAAGATCGAAGCGAAAATTACCTGACGTGTTCCGACAAGTTAATGGGGTTTAAAAATAAGCTCGAGCTTTGTGAGAAAAAGTTACAAGAAGGATCTCTAGAAATGATCCAAAGGACTTACAAGTCCCTGATTAAAAACAAACAATTAATTCTGGATCTGGCTCAACAACATTTAAGTTTATTACTAGAGGAATTTAATCTCTATTTTTTCACAATTAATACAGAGAAACCCTTTCCTAGCTGATGCCAAAAATTCAATAGAAGCACTTTCCTTTCGAATTCGAGAGGAATTTATAGAATTAAGGAACAACGAGACGCTGAAACTCAACCTCAGTGAAATGTCATTGGCTGATTTCTGGATTTCAGTTAAGAAAGAATATCCTCAAATTTCTGACAAAGCCATTATACAATTTTGCTCCCTTTTGCTACAAGATACTTATGCGAACAAAGTTCTAATTAAAAGTAACAAATGATAGTGTTTAAAAGATCTTGACCATGAACTTTGGGTAGCACTTTCTAATATAGAGCCAAATATCAAATGTATATGTTCATCAAAACAAGCTTAAATATCTCATTAATAAATTAGCTATTATGTTTAAATTAACTTTGATTAATTAGGCTTAATAAAAGACCAAAAAACAAATTTTAATAGTAAAATTTAAAGAGAATTTTTTTTTACTTGTAATCTATAATTTTATATTTTTGTTCTTTTGTTGGTGTACCATTCAAAATGATTTATATAAAACATAAATAATTGTAATTATCTAGATACATAGAGATATTTTATTGTGTTTTTTATCTAATAAAAACATATACGTATTATTGTAATTTATGTATTTGCAATCTTTTACTTGTGGTGTACCGCGGAATTATCGAAAAAAACGTTGTTGTGCCGTGGAAGGTAAAAGGTTGCGGAGCTCTGACCTATAGCACGGTAAATTAATATTTTAGTAATATCATTACTTGCATTAATTAACCCTGAACTGCAAGTTCATTCACCATTAACAATCAAGCAACGTTAAAAAGAAAAAATAACTCTTTTTATGGTTTAATTAACGAAAGAAAGATTAAAGTAGTTCAAGCTAATTTTTATTCAGTTTCGGTTTTCTGTGACTCAGTAGTTTTCAAGGTATAATCTATTAATATTTGAGATATTTTGACATCACCAACTCTAGCTATTCCTCATATCTTCCTTGATATATTTCATCACTATCTTGCATGGACAAACAACTAATATTATCATTGCTAGCTATATCATTGCTAGTGTTGTTAAATATTTATTTGGTGTAAATGCTATCAGATTGGAAAATTATTTGCCAGGCTTTATTTCCGAAGAAATATTCAGCTGTAGAAATGCCCACGCATTAGTTAGTACGCCTGCTGTCACACTTGAAAGGTGATAATGAAACCTTCAGTTTAGTCTTTATATGGAAAAATATTTTACCGTTGGTTTTTCCGTTTGTTATTTTTACCGTTGGTAGGGGCCCACCCCACGCTAGTAATAAAGTTAGATTGTGAAATTTGCGAGTTATTGTGATTATTATTGGCAAGAGATTGCGGTATTATATGAGATTATATTATTTATCAGTTTTCTGATAAAGTATAGCATTCTAAATTTAACCCCCACGTGGTGGGCCCTGAGGGTCTACCGAAATGTAGACTACTAGCATGGGTGATAGTTTGTCCTACGCAACTTGGAAAGTGAAAAGGTAAGCATAGAAGAGATGAGAGTGCTAACAGAGGACTTTGTGAAGTACACTGGTGAAATAAATTAAGAGAATTTGCATATTTTATCGAATTTCATGAAAAGAACTGAACTAAATGTAAAACCACTGCTTCTAGACAAAAATGCAAATTTTGTACGTCAAATACGTAAGCGTACACGCGTGTGTAGACGGAGCAAGTAGAGAAACAGGCTTTATAAGCGCGCGTAAGTTAAGACGCATTTCGTTCGCTAGCACACCTCGGCGAATTTCTTGGTGTTATTTTGCAGGTTAATTTCAAATTGTAACAGTAAAAATGAGTAACCACCAACGTTTAGATTATGGAATGAGGTAGCGAATTGTCGGGAGGCTAGAAGCAGGCCAGTCTCAAGTCCAAATTTGTAGAGAGTTTAATTTAACGCCCAGCGTCGTGTGTAACTTATGGAAACAGTTCCAGGATACCGGATCCATCGAGAGAAAGCCTGGGCAAGGTCGTCCAAGAGCCACGACGGCCAGAGAAGATCGCCATTTGTCGATTATAGCGAGGCGTAATAGGAGTGTTACAGTTTCTCAGCTCTCTCGTGACTTGTATGCAGCCACAGGAACCCATGTATCAAGGGTGACTGTTTCCAAAAGACTTCATGAGAGAGGGTTGTTTGCAAGAAAACCTGCTGTTTGCGTCCCGCTCACTTCTACGAACAGGAGAATCCGTTTATCATGGTGCAGAGAGCATAGAGATTGGAGTATGGATCAATGGGCGACCGTTCTCTTCACTGATCAGTCCCGATTCAGCCTAAACACCGATTCTCGCCGTACGTTCATATGGAGAGAACCAGGGACCCTCTACCTATGGCATCATGTTGAATGGCAGCACACCTCTCCATGTGTTTGAAAGAGGCACTGTGACTGGTGTGTGGTATAGGGATGAGGTCTTGGAGCCTTATGTTCGCCTTTTCAGGGGTGCAGTTGGCCCTGAGTTCATTTAATGGACGATAACGCGAGGCCACGTGGAGCTCTTCTGGTCGACGAATTTCTAGAGAGTGAGGATATTCGCCGTATGGATTGGCCTGCCAGATCTCTAGACCTTAACCCTATAGAGTATGTCTGGGAGGCTCTGGGGAGGTTAATTGCAACTCGCAACCCCCCTTCGAGAACCATCCAGGGAATGAAAACAGCGTTGCTGAACGAGTGGGACCAATTGCCACAGGAAATGATAAACTACCTTATTTCAAGTATGAAATCACGGTGCGAGACCTGTATATCTGTAAGAGAGGACCATACCCCCTATTAACCCATCTATTAACCCATTTTTTTGTTTATTCTGCAACTGTTGTTTCATACCTTCTGACTTCAATGAGTGTTACGCACGATCATGAGTGTGTATTACAATTATTGAATGGTTATTTGTTTTGCATTGTATCAATGTATGTACATATCAAATTTCATTAAAATCGGTACAGTAGTTCTAGAGATAATCGACCAAGTCTGCAAATTCTCTTAATTTCTTACACCAGTGTACTATAAGAGACTGAATAATGCTCTCAGCACGTCAAAGTTGACGGCTGAAGCTAAGCGTCAAATGAATGATGACATATCGGAAATAATAAATACGATTGGGGAACAGCAAAATATCATACAGTTCCTAAAGGGATAGTTAAGCATGTATGAGAAACAGGAAAGCGAGAGTTTTGCGGACGCTGTTAAAAAGAGACCAGGCGAGAAAAAAAAAAAGATTTTCGAGGAAGGCTAAACGAGAGGGAATGAGATTACGATTATCCCTTTATCGAGACAGAATTCTGATGATACGAAGAGAGAGGTTCAGGATATGATAAAGCCTGAGAAGTTAAAAATTGGAATTAAAACCTGTCGAAAGATAGGGAAAGGAGGTATCCTGATTGGAACCAAAACTAAGGAGGACCTGGATGCTTTAATAGCAGAGTTCAATATGAAAGATGAGTTGCATTTGACGTATGATATACATAAGCCTAAGAAAAGGTATCCTCGAATAATAGTGTTTGGTATCACAGAGTCTTATGAAAAAGAGGAGATGAGAGAGAAAATAAAGAGACAGAATGAGGAGTTCGCTAATGCGGACTTTGAAGTAGTGACAAAATACAAGACCAAGAGAGGAGAAAATTAGGTCTTCACTATGAAAGGTGAATCTTACATAAGAATGAAGAAACAGAAGAAAATTAGAATAGGATGGCAGCGCTATGACTGGAAGGATTATTTGAAACCAGAAGTGTGTTATAAATGTTGGAAGTTTGGGCACATTGCGAAACATTATAAAAATATGAAAATGTGCAAGATATGTTCGGAGAAAGCGCATGAACCGGAGCCATGTAAGGAGAAAATGATCTGTGGGAACTGTGATAGATACCGGAAGAAAGCTGGAAAGAAGATGCAGCACACTAGCCGACGGATATTGGATGTAGCCGCTACAGGGCTGAGGTGGACAGGATAATAGAGAGAACGGACTATTTTCCCTCGGGGCCTTCGCCACTCACCTGTTTTGTGGAGTGCCTCTCACTTGATTTTTTATGCATGCTTGTCAATTTGTTGTTTTATTGCTTGTCAAATTCATCATGTTCTTTTTGAATATATATTTGTTGAACATGTTTATAACACTGTTAATTGTTTGGAATGTGATTAAATTTAAATTGCAATTATTACCTAAGCTTGTCGTTTTCAGAACTGTTAATTGTTTTGACTGTGTTTATATTAATATTGTAATGTTTACATATACTTGTCGTTTTCTGTTGTCTGCACGAATTGTCCAGGCCTTTTGTTAGTAATAATGTATTGATGTTAGTACTGATTTATGAAAAGTTGATTGTTTTAATACAGGAACGAAGGATGAGTCTATATATGTTGCGGTATGGTGGATGTCCAAAATTTGAATATTTTGAGGGAAATTGAATATGGATTAGCGTGGGGCCCTGCTGGCCTCGAGAGGATCTGGCGGGGTTGCTGTCGCTCGATCGTTTGATAGTAGAACTTGGCCGCAATATCGAAATATTGGGTCGGTGACCATTTTGAATCTTACCGTTGGTTACCGACCGTTAAAGACCAGATTAAGAGGGGATATGAAAAAACTCAACAACTGTCATAACACTCTCCACCAACTTTTCTCACTTTTTACCACGTTTTTATTAACTCGCTTTCTTGTTTGTCCAGTACAAATCTTGCAATCGATTTTTAACTAACTTCCCGACTAGCTAGACATTTGAAACTTTTAAAATATCTCATAACACGATGACAATGCATTCTTTTAATACTTTTAGCCATATTTAAGCAGAAAAATCCGCAAGGTGGCGCTTCGATCGAATTCAATGCTTGCACTTTTGAGTAACGGCGTTTGACGATTTTGAAAACAGAATACATGTGAATTTAGTTTGTTTACAAAAATATTGTGCGAAAAATTAAAAAAATTATAAAAGTTAGCAAGTTATAAAGTCTGTGGATAGTGGAAACGACTAAAAAGTGATTAAAATTAAATAAAAGAAAGTGAAAAATAATAATTAAGTGAAGGTTTGTGCAATTAAGAGAGAAAAGGAGAGAAAAATAAAAATAAATACAAGTGAAAAATAATTAAATAGAAAAAAATTAAAATTGTGATTTGGCGAAATAAGAGGTCTTTCCAGTAAGTTTGGAGCAGTCAAACTCTTTGATACGCAATCCATCCAAGGTTCTAACTCGGCTTAATGTGACGCAAGCCTGTCCCTTGGCGAAGAGTTTTTTTCCGAGGTACAAAACTGCGTGGTTCACGGCACATCCTTGCATTTTGTGCATAGTGCAGGCCGATCATTTTCTTTCAAGTTGATGGGATAATTCATCAAAAAAAATTTTTTTAAGTATTTATTAATACACAGAATTGTCAAGTTTATATGATTCACCAGAAAATTTAAAAAGTGGTATATAAAAAGTTCTTTTTATCTTGTAATTATTATTTTAAACAACTATAAGCCTCGAAGTAAAAGTCCGTAAGCTTTTATTAGTGGGACATGTCCATTAAACGCCAGAACTCCGATGCACGCTTAAGATCTTAATGAATAACCCTCATATTATTAACTGAGTATTGTAAACTAGGGTGTCGGACATTGTTTTGATTTCACCTGAATTTATAAAAATTGTTCATTTCAGATGTTTACCATTTCCAGTCAGGTTAAAGAACGGAACATTTCATATTATGATACACGTGGAGCCGAAATCCATACACACACAGCCCTCTTATTAAATAATCCCTTTTCACCTCGTCATCATCAGTCCAACGAGTGTAAAAATTTAAACTGTCTGTGATATAGACCTTAATACAACCAATGCCCATATTTTAATTGTAATGAATTAATGTTCTTATATTTTGAAAGCAAAAAGTTAAGTTTCTAACAAATATTTCGGTTATTAATATTCAATTATCCATGGTTCGAACGGTCTCGAGAATAGGAAAATCTTTCATATAAAGTCGTTCAAAGTACCGTAATGTACGACTGAAACGTAAACCTTTCTTTGCTGCAGTGCATGTACAGTATACAGGGGATTTCTCCATTTAGCTATTTTTATTTAGGAAGCGCAACACGAAGGATATATACTTGTCTACCGCCAGTCAAGAAAATCTCAGTTCAGTGGATTTTAGAAAAACTCAAAATGTAGGCCATGATTTACTCATCCCAACCACTGTGGATTAAATGAAGAGCTATGATTCATATTCATCTCTATACTTTTCACTTTGCAGAAGAGTTCGTGCCGTTATCTAAAACTTTATCTGCTTACAAATTTCTCTCATTTTTTTTATTCCGAAATTCAGTCAAAAAATGTACCCTTCCAACAAATGAATTATTATTTTTTCTTCAAACTTCTGGGGAAAAGTTTAGTTTCGCCTTCAAAACTACCATCAGTCAAAACGTTCATTTTCTGAACCTTAGGAAACAGTGTACGAGTAGAAAGATTATAGTAATTCCCCCGCAGTCCAAACATCTGAACCCCTATTACTACCCACGTACACTCTCAAACCTATAAATTCAAAAGAGCCAGTAATCAGCATAGAAGGAAATATCTGAGTGACTTAGCACACACAGATATCGAACATGGGATCTCGTTGGCATGGTTGCTCCTACTAAAGGTGCACCACTCAACCATCACTAAATAGCATGTGACTGAAGAGTAGACATACTTAACCATGAATTTACCTTCGCCATGGGAGATGGTCAAGTGGAATCTCAATTAGAGCAACCCACTGCACGTGTGTGCAAGAAAATTTCATTCCCAACAGATAAACATGAACTATTTCCTCCTTAGTTCTGGGCAAACGTCAGTTTAGGATTAAAAACTAAGCACAGTCAACATGTTCTTATTTCAATACGCCTCCCTATATTAGACAAAACATCAAGTTAAAACGTGTGTTTATGTATCGGAGAAATTGCAAAATTACAAGTGATTAAGAATACTTATATTCCAGTGATTAATAATCTCAAAGTTAATAACACAAGTTTCTTAATGCGCTGAAAAAAACAAAACATTGAGAGACTTTGTATAGTCACGTGCTTTTCATTTACTTTGATCGGTGTTGCTGCTTGTAGATATTAACCATCTGTCTATCAACATTTACAAAAGCCCTTGACCTACTTTTTACGAGTTTATAATAGCCTGTAGAAAAGCTGAATATTTAACGAAATCGTATAGGTTATGATGACAATTTTATTGGAAAGGCAGCTTATGTTGTAAAATACCAAAGACGCTAAGAGACAAAGAAAAAACACAACCTTTTAATGTCTATCAACTTTGACGTCTTTTCATTATGAAAACGTGCTTTTATTGGTTCTAACTTTTGAATGCATGACTTTCAGTGAATGAGGGGAATTTATGCAAAATGCAGCCATCTGATTAAGTTATGCATAGGAATAAATTATTCTTCACCTCGGAAAATGCCATCAAAAAATCAATCTCAGAACTACCGAGGATATTTTTATTAAAGGATAGTATAAGTAAATGCATGAGATCGTAACCAAAATAAACTGCCGTATTTCACAAATTACCCATCTATATATTTAAGTTGCTAAGCCGACTTTTCGGGAAGTCCGCGAGAGAAAACTACTGCATCGATTTACTTCATTTTAGTCTTAAAAGAAAGATTGTAATCTGTAGATTTGGCAAATATGGTTTTTGTAACCGCAATTTCTATTAATTAGCGATAATTTACAATTTAAAAAATTGCTTCCTGCGCATGCTCAGTGACATTTTTAAATCTGGCTTTAGATACTCACTAAGCACGATGCCGCTTAAACACATTAATTTTTTGCTGCGCATTATTATGATTTTCAACATTTGGAAATGATTTTCTGAGTATAATTTGGATATTAGTACATTTATTTACTATCTAGACGTCATGTTTTGACGGGTACCAACTAATAGATTTTTAAACTTCACTTAAACTGAAACCTGTTTTAAATTTCAGTGTCACAGAAAGCGATTCATATCACAAATATTATTTAATGGCAATAGCAAAATAAACGTAACTAAAATATATTAAAAATGCAAGCATTTCATTTTGAACTTCCTAAGAGTTAAGAATTTTAATTATTTATTAAATCCAGAAATATGTCTGCTATTTATGAGTAATTCTGCGCGCAGTTACCCCATTTTTTAAAGCTCGGTTCCAAATTTTTACGAAAATAGATCATTATTTTTATTCTATAATGTTATTTTAGAAAAGGGAGATTTGAACAACTCTATCAAACTGAATTAAGAACATAAACTTTCAACATGTTTTCAGGAATTTGAATATGTATCATCGGGCAAATATATCCAAAAGTAGAGTAGCTATCTGAAGCCTCGCTTTCCCAGAGATATTTTGTAAAGCAATAGTTTCTAGTTCAAGTGTAAAAATACATCTACATAAAAAATTGAAGTATAAAAGAATTCTGTAGTAAATACTTTTTTCCTAGAGAAATTTCTGAATAAAACTACGTTACTAGGTTTTAAAAAACCTAAGAAAAGACAGTCCCTTTAGCAGCAACGTTCTTGATTCCGTCTATACAACTGTTTCCATTTAAATAAATAGAACTATTTAATTTTACCATGATGGTTAAAACTTTGAAGAAATATTTATTTTAAAAAATTCTGTACAAAAATAATCACAGTATCAACTAGTAAATGATTATCGATGCAAAAGACATCCTTGCTTTGTATAGATGATCATGTGACACTAAGTCAAGAAACAAATGTCAACTGTATAGAGCGAGTGCACGTTTATGGCCATATTTCCAAGGAAGAAGTGAAAGTTCATTAAAAAACCATTGACTGTTAGTGCAAAAGTACATACACATAATGAATTTTCAATATAGTTGCCAGGAAATAATAGTTTAAAAAAAATTCAAAGCACCATTTGGTGAAGAAAAAATTATGAAATTATGTTTGACTTATAACAGAAGAAGAAATAACATTTTAGTAGAACAAAAATATTTGCATATGTATGGTTTTCGGTTGCTCACATGCATTATTGGTATTGCATACATTAGTCCATTGGCATTCATAATAGCTTAGAACCTTTTCTTCATTGATTAAAGTAGATTTCGAGTTGTTCCTTTAGCTATTTTAGTCCATTCACTTTCGATTACTGTATTTTGTGTTCGAACCTTTTGAACCCAAAAGGATATTGTCCTTTCGTATGTAGTTGTTCGTATGTTTCGTTCGTTCAGCTGCATTGGAAATAAAAATAAATAAATAAAAATAAAAAATAAACTTTCGATTACTGACCCTAAATTAAATGTCCCTTCATAGGGGGCAATGCTGGTCCGCCTATATGGCGCCCCCATAATAAAATGGCCAGTAAAACTGTGGTGAATTATAGGCGAATGTCTTCGCGACAAGTGCCTCCGCGTTAAAAAATAAAAAAATAAAATAAATAAATGTGATAATTTTCGAACTTTAAAGCCAAGAATGGGCCAAATATTTTCAGCAACAATAATATCTGGAGACAGGTGAGCTATAATTAATATTCTTCTAACATTACGGAGCAGCTATTCTCAAGTAATATGAGCAGTATGTTTTGGATCTTTAACCAGCAGGAAATAATAAGTGTTTCCAATTCCAAGCTTACAGGCACTGGACCATAAATAATGCTGCAAAATTTCAATATACCGTCTAGCATTCATATTTCCTTTAATAAAATGTAAGTTACCGACTCAAGAATATGACATTCAACTTGGGGGGGGGGGGGGGTTGAATGTCATATTCTTGATTCCCCAACATAACACGATCTCAGCCATATTTAACTTGAAGTGAAATGTTCTTTTGTTTCAATCCTCTACTAGTGCGACGCTAAATTGTTTTAAGCCTATATGAGTGAAAAAGGTTGAATTTGCATTAATTAGTAAATAATACTTTTTTCAAAAATCAATAGGTTTCTTTACGTACGTTTTATTGAACAGCAAACGCCATCCTGTTGCTTTTTCCTCGGTACTTTATCGTGATAATTAATATCTTTTAAAACATTTGGAATGATTTAAGCCCAAGCACGTTTACCTGCTGATTCAGTAAGGATTTTAACCCATGTCTGGGCACTCGCACATAGAGTTTTTCGCAATTAGCGAAGAATGCTTCGATGATCTCTGACAGATAATTTTTTGAGTCGACCTGAATGGGCTTTATTGGATGCAGTTCCAAAAGCTTCATACTTTTAACTGAATATCTAACAGTAAAAAGTCGTTTTTCTACTTATTTGCTGACGTTTCAATAACTTTTACCATGGAGTGAAATAATACGCACAGATTCGAATAGCTAACTAGCAAAATTAATCTAGGAGTCGGTAATCGACAGTGGATGGACAACAACTAATTGGACAACTCAAGATCTAGTTTATTCAGAATCAAAGATATTATAGATGTCAATGGATTTCATACTAAACATTGACAGTTTAGGTAATCTACTGAAAACCTTAAGAGTGCAAATACTTATGTGTCTCCTAAAATGTTGTTATTTATTCTTCTGTTATAAGCCATATATAATATTCAAATAGGTTTTTTTTTTTTTTCGGGGGGGGGGGGGGGGTAGATTAAACAACCAATTTTGTCGTTTAATTTTGATATTTTATTTCCTTACAAATATATTGAAATTCCCTACGTGCAAATACATTTTTTGCCCTCATTATTTGCCTTTATATATATATATATATATATATATATATGTGAGGCGTTGAAAGGCAAAGTGGTGTAAGTCACATTTTCAACTTTTTTCATTTGGGGGCATATATGTAATCTCCATGTTCAATTTATAGTGGAATTGTAAATAGTTATTATTTGAAATATTGTAATAATTATTATGAATTATAATTTGTTCAATTTATAGTGGAATTTTTTGTAGGTTTTGCAGCTAAACTCTCTTGACTTACACCACTTGACTTACTGACTTACACCACTTTGCCTTTCACCGCCTCATATATAAAGGATGCTGAACTGAACTTTTAACTATGAACTGCAAAATTTAGTAATGTTATTTGTGAACCCATATAATGTCTAGTGCAAGATGGTGCCGCTAGCAAGAACATTGTCACGACACCCTCTACTCTGTTACTCTGTTTGAGGAGTAACATTAAGACTCCCGCTTCGGATTCCGTCGTAGACGGATATATATATATATATATATATATATATATATATACATGCATATATATAATATATATATATAATATATATATATATATATATATATATATATATATATATATATATATATATATATATAGTTACCCATAATGGCTATACTCTTAATAAAATTTCACAGTTTCATTCATATTTGTACACTTTAAAACTTTTTATTACAGAATAATGTCATCAAAATTTGTTCGAAAACTTTCAGTAGGAAAATATAACATCTGAAAATACAGTGAAGTTTCATATGTTCCAAACCAATCATTTCGGGAATGGTCTTAAGTAAGAATTTAGTTTTCATGTCAATATTTTTTTATTCTTTTGGTGCTAACTTAGTTAATATGACACACTCTAAAAGGCCCTTATTCGAAATATAGATTTAACAAAAACTTCAGTGTAATAATGGTCTTACTTTTACAGTATTCTTTGATTCAGATGATAAGAATGTGTATTAAAAGCACTAAATATATCCTACATCCTCTCGTGCGTGTTTTTTCAAATATCTTGAGTTACTTTAATGCGCGCACGATAATTCACTTTCGGTCGAAACCTTGAGTCGTTTTCTTTTGATTGACTCCTGTAGAGACAAGAACTGTCAATCAATTTAAAACTTATCATCCAGAGATCAACTTACGTAATTTATCTTAAAAATTGTAATATATATATATATATATATATATATATATATATATATATATATATATATATAACAATTATAAGAAACTATTGGAACTGATACAACGTTAATTATGGCAAAATTTAAATGTCTGCAGCCAAATTTCATTATTCCAAAAAATATCGCCTCGTTGGCAGCGATAATTTTTTTACAGAAGAAAACGATAGCGTGGAAACGTTAACTCACGTGAGCTTCAATTGATCTGACCGATCATAAGGAACAACTTAAAAATATACCGAAATAAATATGACTTCTGTGCTAATAATGGAGGCAGTATTAGATTTATTTATGTTATTAATATTCGAGCAGGCATTAAACTTAATATGTTACTATTATTGGAGATGTGTAAAATGCCAGCTTAAGTGATCCCTTCTGCCCAAATGGTATCCTCGTGAAATACCATATTTAGACTAGGGGTGTTATAGGGTTTATTTCACTAGTCGATACTGTATTTGATCATGTTTTACGTATCATTTTATTTTCCCCACTCATAAAAAAGCGTGAAATTCTTTTCTGAATAAATCATTACTATCGTTTGTTTAGATTTTAGGTAGTGAGCTTTGAGATTCGAAAAATTATGCAGATATTGTTAAAATTTCAAGAGTAAAATCTTTGAAGCATTTATTGCATTCACCTTGTTACATAAACTGTAGCATAAATTTAATCAAAATCGGCAAATATATTTAGTTGCCTTGAGGAATTACTTTAAAATTTAAGAAAGTTTCAGGAAATTGTAGTTAATATTAAAATTTACAATAAATCAAAATTTTAAAATTTAAATAAAAATTTAAATTTCTAAATGGCTATGTTTATAAATTGAGATATGAGTTGAAGGTTCAATACTCTCCTACAACGCTGTCAGTTACAATTTTTATTTTATTACCAACAGTTCTATTGCATGCCACGTCACGAATACAAGAAAGAATAAAAAATTAAAAAGTTTAATCTCATTTTAATCTAAATTAAAAAATTTAATACCAATTAAATATGAATTAAAGTTTTTAATCTGAATTTAATATGAATTAAAAATTAATTAATCGTATCATACATCTCAGCGTTTATCACAAGGCAATTTTAACGTTATTAATTAGGGGCCCGAGGTAGCCTAATGGTAACGCGCTGGACCTCGGACGGGGGTGCTCAGTTCGAATCCCGAGGAACACCATTAAATACCTTCGTGTCTAAGCCAGATAAGGGCACATTAAATCAGTCAGACCGGAAAGTCATTCCACGTCAGTGTATAGGGAAATGTGCAAGCCCTCCAGATGAGACTCCTGAAAATGCTCGATCAAAATACAGGCGGTACCAGAAGAGCAATGTTGACTCACTTATATGATGCTCCCAGCTAAAAAGTAGGCAGAAATTTACCCGGTTCTATTTTAATTAGCCTCCATATTAGCAAAAAAAAAAAAGAAGAAGAAAAAGTATTGATTAGTAAATCACTTCAATTCGTTCCAATATCTAACAAAAAAATTTAATTGAATTTTTTAAATTTTTATTTACTCTTTTTGAGAACAGTCAAAGATCTATTGATTTTGACTGCTGTCTTTAAAGCTGCTCCACTGAAAGTTCGAAAATATAAATCATTTTAAAATCATGGAGTAAGACAAAAATTATTAAAAGGAATCACTGAATTTCTCTGCAAAATTAATCTAGAAATTCGATGTTTCATGAATGAATTTTTTTAAATTTTATCTTTAGTTAAATAGAATATTTGTCTTGCGCAACGACCATTTGCCCCCTCCCCTTTTTTTTTGCTCCAAACATATGATATAAACATAACGAAACACTTCTCTTCTGAACTTATGTATTACATTGAAAACAAATGACGGTAAATCTACTCAAGGAGGACCCTCTCAATTTAACGAAAAAGAATTTTTAAAAAGTCTTTATTTTAGGAATAGTGATAAGACTCGTTTGTGAACGGAGTTAGATAATCTGTGATTTGATTTTAAAATGGTTTAGAATAAACATCAACAAATAAAACTAATGTATATTAGATCTGTATTTTTTTCATTTTTATTCCGGTGAAAATACCAGAAATCGTCCGGTGTTTCTAATTTGGTAATCAATCGAAAATGCTGTCATCAAAAGTGAATTACTTATTCCGATTAGAATAATTTATTCCTTTCTTGAATAATGGATTGAAACACGGATGGATTGAAATACCCAATTATATATTATGAAAACGTACCGTCATTTCGATATATATCGAAATTAGAGTTTCAATCGTTCCGTTAAGGTTAAGGGTAGTTCAGCAGTACGCTCAAAATCAGATAAAGGAAATTAACATTTAATATTTCTCGGGATATATTTATCACAATAAGACATGTTTTCTACAACTTCCTATTGCGCGTAAGTGAAACATTTCTGGGAACATCGATGGAATGCGAATCGGAAGAGTAGTAACGGTAACACGGTTTTCAACACGGCACGACGAGACGTCATTAGCGGAGTGTGAATCCCCTCGTACGCCGTCTGGTTACGTGGTGTGCAGCATCTCTCGCAGAAGTCTGCGGTTGAAATTCATCGAAAGCAGTGAAGTAGCCTTGAGCAGAGAGGACCAGAGAGAGCACTTGGCGCTGAAGGATGTTGCAACAAGTATTCACAATAGTTTCTGGGGAAAATTAATAGTCTTCGGTAATTCGAGGTTTCTTCTATTACGACTGCACGTCAGGCCTAAGGGTTAACGATCGTCTAATGAATCCCCGCCATAACTCTATATTCTGAGAAAATCAAACGACGTTTCGTAAAATTACTTCGAAAGCCCACTTGTCGATTGCATCAGCAGAGGCGCCTGTAAAAAAGAGGGGTTCCGTTTGTGTCTAAAAGATACTTACATAAATGTATGTAGGTCACAAAATTATTGAGGACCAGACTATCGTAAACAATAGTTTCTTTAAATTTTGAGTCATAGACTCAATTAGCTACCAGTTATATGTCTTTTTTCCGGCAACGCCTCTTTGTGGTCAACTCTCTAAAAGCGTTCAAAGGGGGGAGACAGAGTTTTTGCTGAAGAGTTCACTCTCAGTTGTAACGTCAGCTCGAGACATTGGGTAATTGTAAAAGAGAAACAGATATCGTCGAGCCTTTCCAAATCAACTACACTAAGGTTAGCTCTTGGATTGCAAGGCGAATAGGAAAGGGCATAAATGTTGAATAGTAATAGAGAAAAGAGAGAGTACCGTGGTAAAATTAGGGTTGCGTTAAAATTATATTTCATTTTACATCTAAATATGTGTGTGTTTCACGATAAGTTAAAAAAAAACAACTATGTTCTTAAATTTGACCAAAACCTTCGAATTCACTCGATAATAAAACATAAAAAAGTTGTAAAATGGTAGAAACTGAGCAAAAGATCTTCTTTTAAAGTTACCCAATGCCTTGAATAATCGTTGTGAATATATTAGAAGCAAGAGCGAAATCTTCTGCAAAAATGTTTCTATCAACAAGAAAGAAAAACAGATTTCCAGAAAGTAGACTAGAATGAGACATCGTCTGGAAAAGACATATAATTGGTAGGTCATGGTGCCTATGATTCAAAATTTAATAAACCACAGTCTTCAATAATTTGAGTTATACTATACCGTTAGGCACTTTCTTTCATACTGCAGAGGCCGAACCCCTCAGCTGAATATTAAAGAAACCAAATTTCGATAAGTAGATTAAGGCAAGTATAATAACACGAGCTAATCACGTGAGAGCGTGTGCACACACCAACACACATGTATATATATATATATATATATATATATATATATATATATATATATATATATATATATATATATTTGTGTGTGTGTGTGTGTGTATGTGTGTGTATGTATGCGCGAGCACACTCTCATGTACTTGACATGCGTTAAAAAAATTAAATTCAATAAATGCGTGCGAGCACTTAAGTTTATTTTTTCCTTGTTCTTTATTCGGAAATACTTCCAGCCAGTAGCCAGCCTGGAAATTTTTAATCTCTTCCGGAGTACCGTGGGAGTAGAAAAATACCACGTGCAGATGAGAGGCTTATAGTAAATGGGCTATTCGCCTTCGTTGCCAAGTTGCAGAGCTGTATTATTTTCGACTTAACACATCATCCACGTTAGTGTAACCCAGTTGTTCCGTCTCGGTACTCCATTTTGTGTTGATGCATCCCATGCTATGCCAGATGAAAAAAATTTTATGTGATTAATATTCTTCAAATATCGTAAATTGCATATACTTTGAACTGTCGATTTCAAGGAATATTTAATACATTCGTGTCAAGTAATGGTAACTGAATAAATGTTTTTCCTAGACTATATTCTGATAATTAGCTGTCTAACAAAATACCCGCACACACGGCCCACTCCTCGTTGACGGATCCCTCCCCCTTTTTATCTACTTTTTTGCGCATAGGAAAGAAATAATGAAATATCAGCGAGAAAATTAAACGTCCTATAAAAATTTACGTGCAGAAAAAGTTACAAATTCGTATTATACATATATTGGGTAATGTTCATATACATGTATGAATTTTTTTTTAATTATACTTTGGTTAAAACAATTCTGTATTAAAGCAATTAGCATGCACGTGTTAATAATATAAGATAAGGGAAAGGTGAGGATGAGTGTACTCTGAATTGAATACTTTAAAACTGATTTTAGATATTTTTCTATTGATATTAGCGGGAGTTAATTATGTTTTGCAGCAGCGTAAGAATAGTGAAACACCCTCATTGACTATTTTACAGTTATTTCCCAAGCGAGCCAAAAAAACCTGCTTACAGTCTTTTATAGATCTACTAATGTTTACAGTTATTTAATACAGGAATACACGGCTTCAGGGGTCCACAAACGACACCCAAGAGATTATTTCTTCGTATCAGATAATGTCTCTAAATAAAACGGACAGTTTGAGTCCACTAAATCAGAGAGATGATCAGGTACCGGATATTGACTCCGTAAACTGGACAGATTGATGTGTCCATCGGGGGAATTTACACCTGTACTCAACACAGAGCCTCCGTTCGACTCCCTTCTCCCACACACGATGTCCGCCCGAGAACTGGAATGGAAGCGCAAGGGGTTGACCCCTTCTTCGAAACAAGCCAAAGAGGGAGGTCAATTTTGGAATAATATTGAAACAACGTAATCCCTAAAAGTACCGGATGAACTTTCGCTTGTTGCATTGTTAGCCAATAAAATGTGTTTGTGTAACTGTTAGCAAAAAATGTGCTTAACTGAGTAAATGTTTCTCCGAAATACTGATGAATTCTAAGTAATTAAATTTAAAATACAAATTCGTCAATGTTAAATTCTTCTTTGCAAGAGAGAAAAAAATATAACAAATAGGATGGACTGCAGGGCACCCGGCACATAGAAATTCGCCAAAGTGGACATGCTCAACAAGTGGAAGCAATTGAGTGACCAGCTAGATGTCTGCCGTAGGCCACTCACGTTCAGCACTTGAAAATCTCGTAAATGTTAAAAAAATAAAAAGGATCGTAAAGAACTTGTCTTTCTATTTCGATCCAGACGTGATTTCTTATTCTACACTACAGGAAAGAAAAATTTCAAACCTCGAAAATAACTTAGGAACACGTTATATAAAGTGCTAAATTCTTAAAATGGGAGTGGATGTTTGGTTGGGAGGTATAAGGTTATATTTTGCTACTCTAAGTCTGATTAAGCTAAAACATTCAGCTTAGAAGCGATTCCGACGGCTATGAACATCCATACCAACAGCAGGATTCGAATCAACAGATTCTGGTATCGAATGCCAGTGTCCTAATACATTCGGCCATGATCTTGCTTAAACAGGGAATAGAATTATTTTCAAATACCTTAATCGTTGACATCGTAGTTATATTACAGTACTGATTGCTGGAAAAAAAATGCTTAACCTTGCTAATTTTTTTATTACACCTTCCTAATTTTTCTTTCTTCTGTAAGTTTTCGGGGAAATGAAATTATGAGTAAGGGTCTGTTCATATAGAATCCGTCAGCGTCAGCGTTACTGGTATTGAAATATATTTAATCAATTACACACCTCCAAACGATTAGCAACGAAATTGTTTAAAATATGTCAATACCAGAAAAGCTGACGCTGACGGATTCTATGTGAACAGGCCCTAAATCTGTTCATTTAATAATTCGCAACATTCACAACTTTATCCTCACGTTGATAATACGTCGGAAGTGTAATAAACTTTTTAAAGAAACTCGGAAAAGTAATATTATACACGTCATGTTTGATATTTAAACTGTAAACATTACTTGAATTTCACGCTGTCAGATTCCTTTTTGAAACAAAACACTTCCAAACTGTGTTTCACATTGTTAACCTATTCAAAATTCCTCACATCTATTCAGATGATCACTTACATGGACTTTCTTTTACACTGATAAACTGTGACGGCAAAAAACGGTGAGAGGAAATTAACCTGATTCTAGAAAATAATAAAGTCTAATTTGGCTAATAAGATGTCACCAGTTATTCTGAAATATAGCTTAAGTGACTCGAGGTGTATAAAAATTAAGTACTACTGTTCGTATGCACCGCTCTCGCGTTCGAGTCCCGAGTCGCCATTTTTTCTTTAAATTTCTAGTGCGGCCTTGACTGTGAGATAGTGTGGTATCTAAGATAATAAAAATTTTACGAGATGGCCAGCGTTTCGTAATAAGGAAAGGTGAAAAGTAAATCTTAAGACTTTTCTATGCACATAGTTGAAACATAGATTTTTGTGATTTAGTTATAATCCTTTACCTTTTCAAAGTGATCCATTCATAAGTTCATTCCGAAAAGAATTAAATACATCGGGGTATAGAGGAGACGTGGTATTATTGAGCGATTAAGAATACCTTTTGGGGGGTTGCTTTAATAAATCTCAGTTTATGTCTTACGTGCCACGTGCCTGTATATGAAAAAAATATATATGCATATTTATATATTCCCATAGACAAGAGCCATTTATAACTGTTTTGTGTACAGACAGAAATTAATGTACCGTCTTCATATGCGATCATTGGGCGTTCTTTAGTTCATGCACCTGCAACTATTCTCACTAATAAAAGACTTTTAAACTATCTCCAATTCAGTAAAGTGCACTCACGTCTATTAAACTAACCAGACTTCATATTACCTAACCATATAAATCTGTCAAGCCGCAGATAAGCGCAGGAAAATGCAATTCTTGGGGGATTAGGACAATATTCCCCGGCGAACGAAACCCTCCGAATTTGGTGCGCAAGAAAAATAAATTAAATTCAGCTGTTATATTCAAAACTTCAGTAAGCTATTCACAGCGTGAAGTTTAATTAAAAGTTGGCTGCGTTATTACTATAGCGAGTGTCGCTCAGTCAAACTTATAGTAGAAATATATGAGCTTTCTGGGGGCATTAAACTAAAGTATTGATTATTATATTGTGGTTTAACTAAAATATATTTAATAATATAAAACCCCGGTGACAAGTTTATTGTAGATACTTTGAGTTTCAAAGCGTGTTTAATAAACTTCAACTATTTTCTGTCACATGCACTTATTATAATAAAAGTTATGCATACTTATAGAGCGTTTATAAAAGGTTTAATAAACTCTGAAGGACGCTTTACATAACGTGAATCTATACAGGAATTTACAGAACGTCTCTCCCTCTTTGCTAGACATACACATTTGTTTTGGCTTGAATTTTCATGCGTTCATCAATGATCTACCTACAACAGAAAATTTGGCTCTATACTTCAAAATACTTAGTAAATATGTATCTCGTTGTAGCTCAATACAGCCTAAACCCCACTCTGACGGTAATTTGCTCGTAGGTCCTTCTGAGGGCAAAGGCTTCTGAGATATCGATTATAGCGGATACTCCGTTTCTGCGTATTTCTTTTACATATCTCACCCTACAATCCGCCAGTTCCCACGTATGGCCGTACAAAGTCTAATTAGCAAATAAAGGGACATACACTCCAGTCTATCATGTAGTACTTTGTTAGCAATTATCCTTAAAAAAAAAATACATGAAACTCTAAATTTCATGCAGCAATTCGTGATAGACGATGGTTCTCAACGTTTTTATCTGGATGGCTGCATTTTGTCAGTCACTAGTAAATTTTCGAGAAATTCCGCATTTGGATAACTTTTCCCATCAGCGAATTTATTGGCTATGCCCAGGAGTCCAGGGCGTAAACCAAGTTCAAGGTTGCTGGGTACGCTGGAAGTCAGTATATCAGCTATACGTCAAACAGATTTTCTATTTTTGTCTTTGAATAACTCTTTTTTTCACAAACACGGCTATCAAATCAAGCGGTAAGATGGCTCTAAATTTTCCATGCTGCACACTTTCGCAAAACAAGCGGTACCACCACCACGATCTATTTTAGTGATTTATTTGTATGAAGTTAGAAGACATCCTTCGACTAGCAACATGGCAACGAACAAACAGAAGTTTGTTTAACATGTTTGTTTAAATTAAGACAGCAAATATATGGTTAAACAGATCTCTCGTATGCAAAAGAACAAAAAAGAAAAAAAGAGGATCAACGTAGCTATCTCCCGCCGCCTTGAATATAAACTACCATAATACAAAAATATTTTGACATTTTCTACAGAAAATGTTTGTAAAAGGTGCCAAAATTTTTGCTCGCCCAATAGGTTCCAAATAAAAAGAAGAAATAGACGCACTCCAAAGAGGACCAAATGATTCGAAATGAAGAGTAGGAGAATATAAAGACGACGATTATTTGGCGTTTGAGGCAATACACTCTTCGTCACGACTTCCTACAGAGATCACTGCTGCGGTTATAGAGATCGCGAACTCTAGACCTGTCTAGCCCCGAGAAGAGAGGAGGAATCCCCCAGAACCCTGTGACAAAGACTACTCGATCAGTGATCAACAAAGTGTACAAATTGAGTTTCACAGAAAATAAGCGATGTGCAAATTTACTGCCTTTGAGACTGTCATATGATGGGCGAGAAAAGTAGTATGCTAAGATTGTAGAGACCAAGAAAATAGTGGAGAGCTAAAACAGAAATTAGAGGGTACTCCCGCCAGTGGTTGCCTGCTTATGATACGGAAATGGTAAAACATGCTTACAACTCCAATAAAGCGTTGAATATGGTTTTGTGAAATAGATGATTCATTCCAGGGAGCTACAAGACTACGACGAAGTTGTTGGGTGAATCAACAAAATCATCTACATTGGTTCCGGAATAGTTGGAAAATGCCAAAATATTCTCGAAAGATCTAGCTAAAACTTCAATTGATAAAAAATTTTTTACGAGAAGGAAAACAATGTTTAGTGGAGATGGATGTAAACCCAAAGAAGAGACTGTAGTTTTCCTCCCTATATAAAGACTTGTTTAAATACAGAAAGCATCAAGATGCTAGACACGTTCATATTATCGAAAACAACACATCATGCACAATGGTTTCAACTGACACGTGGTAACAGTATTGTTACACGCCATTTTAGAGGTATTAACAGCCTATGCCATGGGAGCGAAAAAAATAATGCCAATTTACAAGACAGTGAATGTTCTTTAGAATATAAAATTCTTCCTCCCTAAGACAATAGAACTGTGAATATTTATTTTAGAACTGAATGATTTAGCGGTTTAATTTTGTAAGTGTTTTGGGATTGACAAAAACACGAGTGGATGTGAAAATTAACTCGCATTACCACAAGGAATATTTGATGCAAGTAATATGACAGATCTTAAGTACATGCTTTTGATGTGTTCAAAAGCGGTAAAGATGATGTCTCAATTGAAAGAGGTTAAGTGGACTTATTCAATCAGTAAGTCAACAAAAAGTGGTTCAGTTTAATGGAATTTTAAAATAAAATGACTGTGTATGCTAAAGAACACCGTATAATGGTGAAAAAAAAACGGATGTCACGAATCAAGAAAAGAAAGCTTCCCATTGTCTGTACGTCAATGATTATTTTAAAAGGAATAATTACTAAGGCTACTAGAATTTCCTCTTAGGCATAAAATAAGAGCTTAACTTTCTATTCAAATAAAGTAAAATGATTTTGTTTTCGTCTTTAATATGTTTCACTCGACAAATTAAAACTGAGATTCGTAGCTTTTGTGCAACAGAAAAATATCAGTGGGCCCGTAACTAACCCATTCTTAGGGAAAACACCCTGTAGCCTCGAAATATAATTTTGGCACCAATAAATTAAAATGACAATGGTAGATTTCATAGAATGGCAAAAATATTATGGCTATAAAATATAAACAATTCTTAGCGAAATTCATGTCTGCCAAAAAAGCTCGCTAACATACTCACGACAGTCAAGTATTGATACATAAGCTGCGTAACTTTTCTATAAAAAAAGAAGGGGCATATCGTTAATTAAATTTGGATAAGGGGCAGATTTTTTGTCTTTCCTTATATATAGACATGAAGAAGCAACGGCCATCCACAGGTGTTAACCAAATAAATCGGAAAGCCGGATAAGTATGAGTAAATGTGTACGTATGATATGCATGTTTATCATACCTATGCACGAAATAAGAAAAAAAGTTACTTGCGGCTCATCTTAAAATATTCCCCGCGTTATGTCTAACCTCTGTTTTATACGCTATACTAGTCACGTCATACGTGCGCTCTGAGACGGCCTAAAATGGGAGGATACAGAAATATTTCGTAATAGTCCGGGGCCTTAATTAAAGAATCCCACACCTGTGTCGGCCCAATTTTCGGCGCCCACTTTTCACAAGGTCGGATTTTAGAGCCGTCAAGCATTTCCTCGTTGTCGATGACATGACCTTCGGAACAAGAAAAGAAAAGATACCTCGCGAAGAAGAATAGGCAAAAGGTAAGCGGTAACTGGCAATTTCGTTGCTAGTTCCGTGCTACCAAACAACGGTCGGCTGGAAGCGGCGCGTGAAAACTGATCAATGAACTAAATGTCCGAATCCTTACTCTCTGATCGGTCATCAATGTCATTTATTTATAGATACACTTGAATGTAAAAGGAATTTAAAATATACTTGAACTCAAAAGGGAAATTCGATGTATAGAAAGCTCCTGTCCATAAAATTAGCTGTTTTCTAACAATATTTCTACACAGAGAGAAAAAAAAAGAAAGAAAAACACTTCTGTTGCATCCAACAGCAGCAATGGACATCCGTTCCGCGTCATTATGAGCTCGTCAGCATGATAAAACCGACAAGGACACTAAAGATGGTGCATTTTCATATGCGGTATTACTTTAAATTTGTTATCATGGGCTTTATATAGGTCAGACCATTCAACAACGACAAGAATCGAGACTTGCACGATTTCCGACGAAAATTCAGACAGCAAAGAGAAGAGTAAAAAAGAAGAATAAACCACAGCCACGTTGGAATGAAAAAAAAATGGTCCTAAAGTTTACAAGCGATTTGGAACGCAAAAGGAAAATATACATACCCATACTAATAAGCACTTAAGCATGTTACAACTTAACTATTTTAAAAGGCATTAAAATAATTTTTAATACTTCTTTGATATATTTCACACACAATATCAATTGAAATTCGTGGCCATGCAAAAGCCAACAACCTGTAGAAATGGATAATTACTACTTAGAAATACCTGTAGAAATGGATAAACAAAAGACAGCAGTTCACTTCGTATGAGAATAAGTTCTTATCAGTGCAATGTTAAAATAATTTTTAAAAATACAGCAGACACTTATCCTGTCGATATTCGCGCATATACGCCACGAGACTTGTTAACTAATCCAGTATGGGAGCAACTTCAGCAGGTGAACTCTCGAGAGGGAAAAGTACATAACATCTCTGGACGGGTATCGATCCCAGGGCCCCGCGTTGGCACCTTTTGTTTCTAACCACTATACAAGGCTTGTTAGAGCCTGTTCACATAGAATCTATCAGCGGCAGCGTTACTCATATTGAAATGCATTTAACCAATTAGAAACCACCAAACGATTAGCAACGAAATTGTTAAGGCCTGTGATTAGCTTAAAATATGTCATAATTACAAGATAAAAAGAACTTTTTATATACCATGTTTTTAAATTTTCTGTTGAATCATATAAACTTACAATTCTATATATTAATAAATACTTTTAAAAAAATTTTTTGATGAATTATCCCATCAACTTGAAAAAAAATTATCAAATGCATAATAAAGAGGTATCAAATGCATAATCAATCGTTTAGCTCGAAAATTAGAAGTTAACTTGCGTTTAACTTTACGTTCCCGTCCCGGTCGATAGATGGCTGCACCATTCTACAAAACAAAATTAACTGAAAATGAAATCAATTCTGCTTAAAAATGGCTAAAAGTATTAAAATAATGCACTGCCATCGTGTTCTGGGCTGTTCTAACAGTGTCAAATGTCTAGCAAGTCGGGAAGTTAGTTAAAAATCGATTGCAAGATTTGTACTGAACAAACACACACACAAACAAACAAACAAGAAAGCGAGTTAATAAAAACATGGTAATAATTACTAGTAACGCTGATACTGACGGATTCTATGTGAACAGGCCCTTACTCTAATCATAATTATAACTGGATCAAATACAACTGAATCAGAAGTCACCGTGTCACCGAAGCAAATTTTTGTGACGAAAAATATCTGGTAATGCGTGCAACTTGTGATTTCCAACCAATTTGTCGTTAACTAGATGTGGTCTAGAGTTCTTAGTTAAATATTATCGACGCCAGATGAAGTTATCAAGATTTGCCAAGAGCAAAATAAACATAAAAAGGGTGCTTTAAAATGAATGGCTTAGCCAAAATTAATAACAGACAAAATGTGGCTAAACAAATAGAAAAATCCAACCGGAGGTCTTCACTGATTTTTAATAACAGGTATTTAAAAAGATAGTGAGTAAACTGTTTTCATGAAACTAAAGTGCCGGAGCAGTTTTAAACTGTGATGAAAATAAATTGGAATTTAAAATAGAATGTCTGCAACAGAATTTAATTTTACAATTCAAAGCATCAAACTTTTATTTGATATTTCATAAAAAAAGCAATATCCCCTAAATAAAATTTATTCATAAAAAAAAGGGTGAAAATTTTAAAACAAATTAATTGAAAGTTTAAGCTAAGAAAATAAATTATAAAAAAAACTATTACAGGATCATAAAAACTTTACTTTTAATAATTATAAGCAAAACTTTGACTCATTCATTCTTCATAGAGTTAGGGAATTATCAATACGGTTTTAAAATTCTGAATTTGTGAGCGAATCGATAACGAAAAAGAGGGGCACACCCGAGTCATATACGTATTGGTGTTTATAATCTCATACCATAGCATACTATTTATCATTAAATCTAGACAATAAACGGCCGATTCCTTTCAAATACCATTGCTGCCATCTGTCGTCTGACGGAAGAAACTTTTAAGCAAAGCTGTTTTATACTTTAAAAAATCTCAGTGGTGTAGCTGTCTATAGCTTTGTAGTTCTAAAGCAAGGAAAAAGAAAGGAAAATGTTCGAGATCTTTGAGAAATGGCAAATAAAATTTTAAAAATAAAAATAATTAATTTAAAACTAGAGGATGTAGCATAAAAGGAAACTCTTTAAAAAATTAAAATAAAATAGATGTTATTTTTTAAAAAATTATAGAGATTTTAATTAATTTTAGAATTTTAAAATGTTTCCTTGTAACTTAAACTAATCCGACACTTAACGTTCTTAAATATAAATTTCATAAGCACTATTGTTTACTGTGGTATTTCTGTCCCTGGTGACTGATTGAGGATTGTTGAATTTTGGCTGATAACCGGGGGTTATTTATTCATTATAATTATGCCCCATATTGGCTCCTAATTTGAAACTGATGTTGTGAAATCGTCATAGTAATTTTTCCTTTTTTATCTTAATACCGAACAGGCAGACGAGTAAGTCGTTTGACTCAAAAATACTTCTATACTAAAAAAAAAGCAATTTTTAAACCTTAATAAACTACCAAACAAAATGCCCCGGGTATTTATTTTTCCTCATCAGCCAAAATTCAACTACCATCAATACAGAAATACCACAGTAAGCCTTATTGCCTGTCGGCGATGGACGATTCAATTAATATTTCTATCGAACTTGGTGGAACCGTAACTAAATTAAAAAATTAAAACCCATCGTTCGCTATTATAGTTGTTTCTCGTCTTTCTTAGGGTTTTTAACCTTGCAATAATCTGTTAAAATTTACAGCCATGCCTTTCAAATCTTCTGCCTTAGTTGTTATGCGAACTGAACAGAATAAAAGATTTATCCTTCATAAAGGAAATCTCTTAACAGATACCAGTTTATTTTTCCATTGACTGTGCTTTAATATCGGATTAAAGCCAATCAGTGGATTCAGCATTCAGTAATTCATATCTCAAACAAAACTACCAACTAAACATGCACAAAAAATGAAATTGTAATGCAGTTGTTTCAAAAACTAGAAAATAATGATAAGTAGCTTAAGCATACAATATTCAGCAACCAGTAGTTGGGACTGCATTATAAAAATTGTACATTCCACTGTTGGAAAAATTCTACCGCATCAAAAGGGGGACTCTGTGGTAAAAAACACTGGACGAGTATACAAATAATAAATCTCGGAGCTTTGAACTCCTAATACAAATATAAAAGAAAACTGAGCTCGAATTTGTCTTGTACCGTCTGCTTATATAATATAAAATTAAGTCAGTACCATTAAAATATTAGAATTTTAAATTCGGGTAAAATAAAATATCAATTCTGTCTAAGTGTATTTTAAGCGCAGATATTTAAAAGTATAATACTAAATGAATTAACTACTGCATAACATTATATACTCCTTTTAGTGAATAACTGATCTTGAAAGAATACCTAATATACTTGAATATTGATTTACTATTACTTAAAGCATATTTCATTACTTCAATAAAATAAGCCATTAGGCAATATATTGCAATTAAACTTTATCTCATCCATCACGATTTTATAATTTATTTTCTCATCTTTTCGTGAAACCTAATTTAGAGCAAAGACAGTCCATAATTAATCGTCCAATAAGGGACACACATTCCGAAGCACGTCACACTCTGGAAACTAAGTGAAAGTGATTTTGTTTTGCATAACTGAAATTAATCGAAAGTTTTTTAGTGAGTCGCTCTCTCATACCTGACCTTCAGTACAGTGAAAACTCTAAAACATGAGAGTGAAATATAAACCTGTTTCAATCATTTATCATCAAACTGTTTTTTTTAAATTAATGCGAAGCTGTGTGTGTAAAATGACTTCTCTCTTATCCAATAATAAATAATAGCACTGATGCATTTGCAGAGCATATAAATAAGGCAGCTAAATACAGAGCAAACGTCTCTAACCCTCTTGGGACAATTTATTGCAGTTCGCGATAAATCATTAGGATGCTTTTATTCCATTCCACTTACTTATAACCTGTTGAGTATAAACTAATGTGATTTGAGAGAACATTATAAAAAAAAGGTCACCCCCTCCCCTCTGTCTTCATAATTATCAAATAGCGTTCTCACTTTCGAAAGAGAGTACTCAACGTAACGAGTAAAAATGTGTAGCTAAAATATACATTTCCATTTTTAAATTTTTTATTCATCTCTGTTCTTCGTACCTGGTATGCATTCTCTAGAACAGTGGTGCGCAAACTGTAGGTAGCGGGAGATCGAGAAAATAATTGGACGGGTCACGGATAGTTTCAATGAAATTTATATCATTGAATCAAAAAGTATGCTTTAAAATTTCTATAATATATTTATTTATATTTTCTCATATGATACGATATCGTTTTATAAAAATATGAGATTGTTATACAGCTCATATTCAAAATATTAGAATAATTACATTTTTTTACAAATTGAAAATATCATTTGGTAATTTAATGTCTTTTAATGCAAATATGCAAACGATATTTTTATTAAGAACTTATTGTTGATTAAACTTATTTATTATCCTAAAATTAATATTATTTTTGAAAAGATTGATTAAAAAAAAAATTATTTTGAAAAGTCAAAATATTAGAATATTTATTCAAGTGGTTCAAAATATTAGAATATTTCACATTAATTCTCCTTTAATTATCACCAATTCATAACTGGTGGCATCATTGATTAAATTCAGACGATTTTATTTGAAATCAGTATTCTTTTTGCAGTTTGTTTGCTTTTTCATCTTAAAATGGGTCGTGTGAGTGATATTCCTGAATGTATTAAACTTCGTATGGTTGATTTGTATCGGCACGATAAAAATCAATGTTATATAGCGAATTATTTACATTGTTCCCAATCAAGCTTTAGTAAAATACTAACACAATATTGAAAAAATGGAAAATTACAAAATAATCGCCGAAATGGCGGCCGAAAACCAAAAACATCTGCTAGAGATGACAAGAAACTGAAACGTATAGTTAAGAAAAACCGTTTTCAAAGTGTGAGATTCTTGCACCGAAAATGGAAAGAAGAAGGAATTGAAGTTTCTAAATCGACAACATTAAGACGTCTCCATAAATTTAAGTTTGAATCTCGTGTACCGAAAACAAAACCTCTCATGACTGCAAAACAAAAGCGTATAAGATTGAATTGGTGTAAATCAAGACGTTTATGGAGCGAAGAAGATTGGAAAAAAATATTATTTAGTGATGAAAGTATGTTTTGTGTTTCATATGGTAATCTAGGTATTCGAGTTTGTAGAATGAAGCAAGAAGCATTTGATAAAGAATGCCTTAAACGTTCGGTAATATTTGCTGCTAGTGTCATGGTTTGGGGTTGCATGAGCGCAGAAGGACCTGGAAAGTTATGCATAGTCTACGAAAAGGTTAACTCTCAGATATATCAAGAAATTTTGGAATATTACATGATTCCATCATCAGAAGATTTATTTGAAGATGATTTCATCTTTCAACAAGATTTAGCGTCACCACATACCTCGGTGTCATTAGAATTGGTTCCATCACCGTAAAATTAAGGTACTTCCTTGGCCACCAAACTCACCAGACATTAATCCCATCGAAAACTTATGGGGTATAATGAAGAAAAACTCCAATAAAATTCTCCTTAAAGTAAAACTGAGTTAGTGGCACATATAAAGTCTATTTGGGCTAATATTGATAGAAATGTTTGTAAACACCTTGTATATAGTATGTAAGATCGATTGTACACTGTTATTAAAGCTAAAGGGGATGCTACAAAATATTAATTACCATTCACTTCATATTCATAAGGTAATATTTTTGCGTAAAATAAAATATTCTAATATTTGAACCAATCTAAATTTTATTCTAATATTTTGATGTGTTTCAGAAAGCTGTTGTATACCTAATTTATTGTATTTTATATTTTGTAAATGTTAAAATCTTATCTAAACATTCCAGATTTAATTTATAAGAAACTTAATTGCATTTACTTTGTATCAAAAATAAATAAATGGAAAATAATTTCTTTCTTATTACTTTTTCTCAATTATTCTAATATTTTGAATCTGATCTGTATAAGCTGTCAAACATCCATGCAACGCTTTCCTTACATTCGCATCTACGTATCTATGTGCGAATGGCTTTTCAAAATCAGTTGCTGTAAAATCCATACAACGATCAAGACTTAACCCGGAACATGATGCATGAGTAGCACTCGAAAATATTTCAACTAATATTGACCAAATATTATTTGAGGTCCAGGCGCACCCTTCTCATTAATTTTTTTTCTATTTTTGTTTTATATAAATAAATGCAGTTTACAATTTTCAATGCTTTAATATGAAACTTATAATTTTGAAATCATGCTCTTTTACCTAAATGAAATACAAATACATATAAATATTTCAATATAACGTTTGGGTTACATGAGATTTGGCAAAAACAGTTGTAGTAGGTAAGCGAGGCTTTTTTAAACGTAGGATTACGTTCCTCCATAACGGTCCGCGGTAAAGCAAAATTTCAGACGTTACAACCGTCGTCGCGAGTTATACATCAAGAGTGGCAGAATATTATTTCTAAAAGGTGATTTTCTGACATATGTAACTTATTTTTCTTACCATCGACTTATTCTGCATAGGGTAATCACTCATCCTTCTCTTCGTATGTAGGAATTGTATTGTCAAAAAAAAAAGATAAGTAATCTTACGTTAATAACCCACGGTAGTTTCGAAGGGGGCGCGATAGTTTGAATGAAATTTATACATATTGGATTATTTAATTTTAAAATATGCTTTAAATTTTTTACAATTACAAATTTTTAATGTTTTTTAAACATTCTTTTTATGTGTTAGAAAATATACATGATATGAAGCTGTTAAATAAGGTATCAAACAGTCTTACAAGTTTGCTTCCATTTGTTTCTACCTTTGTGTAGTGAGTGACAGTGGGTTTTCAATGTTAGTAGCTATAAAAACCAAAACAACGATCACGACGTAACTCGGAAGATAATACGAGAGTAGCACTTCAGATATTTCACAAAATATTATCCGAAGTTCAGGCTCACGGACCTCGTTCACTTTTATTTTCGATTTTAGTTTTATCTAAAATAAAAGAAGTGTATAACTTTCAATATTTAATCTGAAGGTTATAATTTTGAAATCCTACTCTTATTAAATTTAAACTTTTGTTCATTTTTATCTAAATAAAAAACAAATAATATCAATTTCAGATAGGAAGTTTTGGTCCCGTGAGATTTGGCAAAACCAAGTGTAGAAAGTGAGTAAGACATTTTTTTTATTGTTATTATGCAAAGTAAATACATACCCAAAATCTACAGTTCATTGATTTTTAAAAGATTTTGTCAAATTTTGCTTATATCTTCTTTCTATTTTTTTATGTTAACATATTTCTAATTTTTTTTTTTAAATTGTGCTATTATCAAAATTTTTTGAATGGAGTTGAGTGATTTTTGTTTAAAAAACAAAAGAGTTCGGCCGAAAAAAGTTGGCGCACCACTACTTTAGAATAAAGTTTCTAGAACTTTTTTTTCCCCTTAGAGCTCCATTTTTTGGAGGGTGGGTGGGAAGGGGGGAGTCCTAATAAACGATCAAGAAATACTCATTTTTGGATTCTGATTTTTTTTTGTTTATTTGTTTGTTTATATCTTATTGTCAACTCTAAAATGCAATAAAGTGTGAGAAAATTCATTATTTTTAATTTAAATTTTTGAAAAACATTACATCATTTCATGAGACTCACATGTTTAAATGTCCTGTAAAATGTTATTTACCGAAATTACCAAACTTTAAAAAAACAAAAAAATACGCGTTTTTTAACTAAGCATCTACTTTAAGTTGCAGAAGACAGATCTTAAAACTATGCATTGAATCACGTATCCTAAGAAAAATTTCTCCTAGCTTAACTTGGGGAGTGAAGATCTGTAAGGTGAATTGATAAGTCGATTTAAATATTTAGCAGTCGACATAGACAGTTAGACGTCAAGGGTGATTAAATTTATAATATAAAATTACACATAAATAATCCAAATAACTTTCAATATAGATATTTATTTAGACTTATATAGATGTGCACCTTTTTTGATTATGTATGAATTTACAACTTACCACAGCCGCTTTGTTCACTATAACATTCTTCGGGGGAATTGATAAAACCATCCATTTCTCGAGACCCTCATTCGAATTTTTACAAGAAATAAATAAAGGATTCTGAAGGACATCAAACAAATATTACTCAGATTCATAACATTTTCTCTCTCAAACATCAATAAATTCATGTTGGTACAACATTTTTTATATCAATGACATAGCATGGTAATTCACTTGTCAGAATATCGGCCCGCAATGCCGCAGATGGTTGGTTCGATTCCTGGGGCTGAAATCGAACCAACCATACATAGTTATAAGAGAGAGGATATGAATGATTGGGGTGATAGAGATGTCGTCGTAAGAGTGGCTTCCGACCAGCATGAATTAGTTTAGGGTGCACTGAACTGACGCGGATAGGTAGGAGGGCTACATCAGTTTCAGCCAAGCAGACACATATATACACGTTCAGAATAGAGTGCTTTGCCTATTTGGTTAGGGAAGGGGACTTCCACTATGAGCATTTTTATTGTTGGAAATTTCGAAGGCCAAAATGCGGTTTCTGCAGATGTTCGAAGGCCGTACTTGAAATTAATTTCATGATTAGAGAATTTTGGGAGGAAATGTCTGTGCACGACGAAGGGGATCGTATATTATCCAAAACAATTATCAGTTGGCTTCCAGGGCGGAAGAGAAAAAAAAGGGGGGGATCATCCTTCATTGAAAAGGGTAACAGACTGAAGTTTGTACGGTAAATTGTTTAAACAAATCCCACAATAAATAAATTATATATATATATATATATATATATATATATATATACATTGGCCAGTCAAAAAGTTAGTTGCATTCGTTGAAAAAAGCAAAACGGGGTTGAAATTATAGAACAAAGTTTTACTAACATAAAAGTATAATACATAATCTAATTTTCGATGTAATCACCTTCTTTATTTTAACATTTGTTGAGGCGTGGCACCAGTTTTTCCATGCCATCTGCGAAGAATTGCCGTCCAATGTGAGATAACCATTGTTAGGTTACAACTTTTACCTCCTTATCCGAGTGATATCGTCGCGTTGCAAGTTCTTGTTTCAAGGGATCGAAGACGTGCAAGTCACATGGCACAAAATTCCACACTTCCCACTTAAACTTTTTCAAAAGATACCTCGTTAGGGCCGCCGCATGCGGTCTCGCATTGTCATGCAAGAGCACAATGCTTTTTAAAAGTTTACCTGGTCGTCGATCTTTAAGCGACTTTCGCAACCACTTCAGGGCTTCACAATAAGACGCTACATTAATTGTGGCACCCTTCGGCAAGAATTCAGTATGCACTATACTTTCTCTATCGAAAAACAGCGCCAGCAATACCTTCCCTGCGGATGGAACTGTTCGGCATTTCTTTCGAGAAAGATGCGTTTCATTCCAAGTGCGAAATGATGAAACCAAGTCTCATCACCGGTCCAGATTTAGTCCCAAAAAGCATTTCCTTCCTGGTGATAACGTTCCAAAAATGCTGCTAGAGCTCTTTCAAATCGTTGCACTTTGTGTTGGTCAGTCAATAGATGAGAGGATCTTGTCTACTGTGGCAAGTCTGTTTTTGAGAATGAGTTCATTCACGGGTGCAACCTTCTTATCTGTCGTCGAAGTTGAAGAAACTTATCCCCGATATCTGTACAGCCATTCTCGAATGAGATATACCACTTGGCGATAGCCTGGTGCGATGTTGCGTTATCAGCGTACACTTCGTGCAACTGCCGATAAATGCCAGTGCAGTCACGACCTTTTTCCCACTGGAAGCGGATTAATGCCCGCACTTCAAATTTGGACGCCACTGGCAGCTGTCGAAACATATTCACGACTGATTAGCAAGCGGACTGAAACTGCCACATCGAAGCTGCTACTGTACCTGCCGCAGCACTTGATGTTCTATGTTGACACAAAATTTCAGCGAAATATCTCTTTTACCGAAATTTTTACGGAGGTTTGTAACTAACTTATTGACTGACCCTTGTATATATATATATATATATATATATATATATATATATATATATATATATATATATATATATATATATATATATATACTAGCAGAGTGGCAACCCGATGTGTTGTTTTTTCGATTTAAAATGAAATGGTTTTATTCCTTAAAGATTAAAAACTGTTTAATCACAACGAAATAATTATTTAAAATTCTCTTTTCATATTTTGGTTTTTGGCTTTTGAAATAATTCTTTCAAATTTCCGTTTTCAAATTTTGTTTTTAAACAAAAAAGTTTATTCAATTAAAAAAAATTCTAAAGGTTTTAACTTCTCATTTCCAAAAACTAAAATTATTTCTGGATTTCAATTATTAAATGACTCGTTCTCAACTAATAATTTTTTCTTTTGGCAACATGGCCGAATGTAAATATGAAATCTCATGCGGAATAAAGGTGCTTAAAAAATAGAAAGACAGTTCTCAGGAATTCAAAATTGGTGGCGGAAGAATCCTCGTCGGTTGCTCATTAATTAGAAACAAATTTCACGAACTTGCTAAATTATTAGTGAGTAAAATAATAAGTCGAAAAATTACGAACTCGGCATTCGGTTGGTATTAAGATACTATGGCGATCAGCGCGGGAAATTTCAAAAGTGAGTTTTGTAAGTACGCTTTTTGTAGAATGATAACATTCTTTTATTAAATGTATTTAGTATATTTTGGAAACTGAACATCTAGCAAATGCCGATAAATCGTAAAACCGACATTAATAGGTGCAGAAAACCGATATATTTGTCCAACAAAATCATCGATTTCGTGAAATTCGGAAAACTGCTTTGGGGGATAAGCTTTGTTTGCGATGAAAAACATTTTTAACTTTATAAAAATGTGTATATCCTTAAAGATGAAGAGTTGTAAAACACATAGAAATAAAAAAATTGTCGATTGGTGGACGGAAAAGTTGAATTTTGTATGCATGAAAATAGTAGAAATTTGCGAAACGGAAAGGAGCTGGCCCACCCGGAATGTCAGCTGTTTCTGTTGTACGCTTCTTTTGAGTTTGACGGTTTTAATTTAATAATTAAAAAAGTTTAAATTTTTGAAAGTTGAGAATAGCATCAGTGCACCCGTCTCGTCCGTCCGCGTCCATCGGTACCAGTCGCGATATCCTGCTGCGCTCGGTTCGCGAGATTAGACCGTCCCCGTGTCGCTCGGACTGCTCACTGACAAACTAATATACGTTTGTTTACCTTCAGCGGTTAATAGTAAGATCATAAAAATTGCTTTAAAACGAAATCTTTTTCGAATCTTTACCCCCGTTTCTGATTTTTGGTGAATTTTTAAAGATTAATTTTTAGAATTTAATTTATTAAATGCTGATCACGTGGTTTGTTTTCTTTTAGTGATACTTTAAATTAAATTTGCGTTACGTGTATAACAACGAAATAAATTGACAAAGAAATATTAAAATTCAGTAAAAGATAAAATTTAACCACTAAACTAATTGAGATTGAAGTTTTTAAAGAATGTAATTCAAATTAGTATGTTTTATCGATATTAAACATACAAATTAATTTCATACACTGATCGTTGTATTTAATTTGAATATTTTCTTCCACATTATTTTGTCTTTAAAAATATCCGTTACGATTATATATATATATATATATATATATATATATATATAAAATATATATATAAAATATAGGCATTAATTGTATACATGATCGTTGTATTTAATTTGAATGTGCTCCGTAGAGAAGCATGGGTATCCAGCTAGTATATATATATATATATATATATATATATATATATAACACTTTTTTACTTTGAATCTAAGTGACAGTCTCTACAGTTCATAATGAATGTTATACCTTAATAGAGTGCTAAATATTACTATAATTAATCTCAAAACTAGTAACTATAATATTGTACCTAGAAGGAAATTACAGCATTAAAATACCTTTAAATTCCTTTTTCTAACAATCTTTCCTAAAACTTAACTAATCAGTCGGGGCTTCAAGAGAGAGCCTTCAATGAAAATTATCTCAGCTATATCAAAAAGGAATAATCACCTTTCCACCAGCAGCAGATAAAATGAATCAGGAAGCTACAAGAATTTCTTTTCACTTGTCTCTTCTGGGAATTTCTGGTTGCTCTGCCGAAATACCATAATCTGTTTTCTTATTTACGCACTCATGGGAAAATTGTGTGAGCCGTTGCGAAGAGAAAATTGAAAAGAATCATGACAGGAAAGCGTACTTCAAGTGAATTTATATAGGTGAAAAAAATAATATGGCAATACACCACAATCTGTTACTCTATTGCATGCACTATTCCAGTTGGAATTATCAAGAATTACCAGCTTAGTATATTAGTGCTAGGTTTGTAATATAGCTGAAAGCATAAGACGTTAGCCATTTGCTCCAGGATCTGTTCAGTTTTTCTGTTGGCATGGGTGTTTGAAGCCGTTCGGAATCTCCTGTTTTGTTCGTCTTCTTGCCCCCACCCCATGGCGTAGCGGAGAAAAAAACAGTCAGTTAACAATCGGGCCTAGAAAAAGATAAATAAATTTTCCCAACCATATCCAATTTTTTTTAAGACAGGGAATGAGACTGACAGACTTATGTCGATTCAGCATATAACTATTATATAATTTTGCGATTTAATACAATCTTATCTGTAAGGGTATAAAATCCAAAAAGAAAAAGGTAAAACCCTCCTTGACAATAACTAGAATTTATCTGCAAAAATCAATACCAGAATTAGTAATGTAAATTAATTTTTCTCAACGTATCTCAGATTTTTGAGAGATCTTCAGTGAAAAATCGATTCAAGTAATTATCAAATATTTCAAGTAATTATCAAATTTTATTAAGTTTTACTCTCGATTCAAAAATATATTAAATTCAAAACGAAAAAGATGAAATATTGCATGAAATATTATAATCAAATTTCAACAGTGAAAGTCGTTACCCGAATAAGGAAAATAAATAAATTTTTCACCGCGAAAACAAATATGTTTTAAGAATGCTTAAAATCTTCCCTATTCAAGTCTATTATGTCTAAAACCACAAATGATTCAGTTCGATTAAGTCATATCAATATCTATGGACATAAATGTCAAACTATTCAAAATTGAACAATAACCAACAGCAAGTCAGTAAAGAAAATGATTAGCAGATTTAGAGGAATAAGTTAATTTCTCACCGCGTATCTCTAAATTTTGAAGAGAAATGAGAACCAAAGTTCGGAAAGTAAATAAGTTTTTCTCGAAGTATCTCAAAAGAGAATGAATAAGGCCTTCACTGTTGATTCTGCATATAACTATTAATAATTATATTTTATTAACAGAAATTCTCAGCGCAGAAAGATATGAAATTAAAAAGAGATAAAAATTAAATGTTCCATAAAGAACAATAATCATATATCAGCCGTGAAAACTCTAGATAGGCAAAAACCTGATCTGGTAATATACTAGCAGCTATACTGGCGCCAGCATTTATCAGAAATGCTTATTACACCACAGAGACCAGTCAAAACCAAAAAATGCGCGTCTTGATTGCACAGAAAAGTTCTTGAACCCGACCTTATTAATAAATTTCGTTACCTCAGTTGAACGGCGAAAAATTAAAGGTTTTTCGGTCTTGGCGAAAATCAATAAACCATTGTTCTCGGCGAATAGTCATGGCACTCGGCAAATTATCTACCATTATTAATAGCTCTACGAGACGGGAAAAAAAAAATTCTATGTGCCAGAGGCGGGTAATACCGTGTGAATATATTAAAGCGAAGGGGGACCTATGCAGACAGACCTATTCCCTTGCACACAAGCGGGATGAATCAAAAATCCTTCAACGTCATCAAACGCTCTCCCTTCGTAGAACACAGGTATGCCCGTTCACTTCCCGATGATACAACCCGTTTTCCTTTCAATGCACTCGCTGTCAAAGGGGGGAGGGAGGAATTTTTCGTAGATAAATGAAACCTGTTACATAATTTAGGTGAGAAAAGTTGACTGCCATCGCAGCGCAGAAGAAAAGGCAAGAAAGTGGCCGGTCCACCTCAAGGTCGCAATCCTGCGAGTATCCCAGTTCTGGGAACTGTGTGTGTGTGTGACTGGGTGGTGCCCCCGACCAGGTATGCGTCTGATGGATTTCGGAGAAGCACACACCAAGGAAATACCTTTTCAAGCGCAGCCGCGATTGGGTACGGCACCAGGTTCAGAGAGTTGAGACTGTCCGCGCGCCGAAGATTAATAAGTGCGTCATCTCTCGAAACAGGTGACCGTTCGGATTTCGTGAAGGTCGTTCTCCCCTTTTGTTTTGCTCCTCTTCGTTCAAATGCGTCCAAATTGTCCCCTTCTCGGAATATGCGCTTGAACCCGGATTTCAGGAAGTCGCATAAAACACATGCCGGAATTTAATGCTAAAGTTGAAAGAAAATAGGTACATAGCTAACATATTAAAGTGAAAAAGGTTCAAACAATAAATATTATTTTTCTGTTATGAAATATGAATATTTCAAGTAAAGTAGTCAACCCACTTAGATGAGCATAAGTATATAACCAGCAAAAGGAAGTTCATAAAGCAAAAAATATTGCATTTGAAACATAATAAAATGCGAATGTGTTAGTGTGTGCGTGTTTGTTTGTTTAAAAATAAATCATTTAAACAAGAAACTGAAACAAATAATTATAAATTCGATTTACAAAATTTCAAACATAATACAATCCATATAGATTCTAAAACTGGGGGAGAAAATCCGTAATTCTGCTTTGCGTAGTTTTAGTTTTTTTATATAAAATAATTAAACTTATTTTAAAATAAAATTTATGAATTACCCCCTCGTTACACTCAGACTTTCACACATAAGACCTATAAGCATGCTAAAACACTCTAAACATTTATTATTCTGAAAAATTCGCTATGCTAAAAGTGTCTTTCGTAATATGGGAATTAATTGGCATATAAAAGTCCTTGATTACAGTAGAACATATTGTTTAATGGAAACGCTAAAGCATTTGAAGTCATCATTCTACAAGAACTGCCCCCAAATATTGGCATTCCAGAACTTGTTTATTAACAACAAAATGACTCAATTAAAGTGATCACCAAATTTAAGAACGAATGAATCTATTATAACAATATGCCCTCCGCTGCGTTCATTTAAGTGTCTGAAGTATAGAAAAAACGAGATTTTGATATCAGCTCACTAATCAAACGATTATTCTAAAAAGGCAGGCTTTTAAAAAATATCAGAGAAGATTCTTTTATTAGATAAATATATAATGTTCTTTCAATTTAACATAACTATAAACATTAGGAGACTTACATTATTTTAAAATTTTGAACCATTAAAAAAATTAAATGTCTAATATTATTAGTATTTATCAGAAAATAACATTATGCGATATTTATCATTCAGTATCGACAAATTGCAGACGTCCAAAATTTTTTAAGAAACGGTTAAGAGCCTTTTCAAACAACAAAAAAAAAATAGAACATCCAATAGATCTTTGTTAATTTTATAGAACATTCGGCTTTCGACTGTTGATTCTGCTATTTCACCATCATCTGCATACCATGTGATGTTGTTCAAGATGGAGAACAACTTTTCGGAAAAATTTAAAGTGTCTGATTTAGGAGACATACTCCTTAAGTCCGCCAAGATTCGGTATTAAAACATAGAGATCCTTAAAAAGACTCAGAGTTCAAATCTTCGTGCCGGAGGTTAAAGTCACGATGTCCATTTTTTACAAGTTGACAGTTTAATTTCATTCTTGCATATTTTTTGTACTCTTATCAGTGGTGCAAAGCTGTAACTTGAACGCTCATACAGAAGAGACATAGCCAGTTGGAGACAGTACCATGTTCCATCGTTAAATCGAGAAAGAGAATAAAGTGGATTTCATTTAGCTCTCCTGTAAAATTCCATAATTGTGACTTAGTACGTTTTACCTCCGGTACACAGAAATATTTTTGCAATTGTTTTAGTATTTTGGAAGTTTCCCATATGAAAGGAACAAAACTCTTTAATAATAAACTGTCTATTAAACTATTCATCAACGTTTATAACATTTCCAAGTGCATCATTAAAATTTAACGTGTCGAGCTTCATTGATTGATCGCGACAAAATGACAAACTGGCAGGAACACGACGACCTACACTGAAACTGCGACGTTCCTATCAGTTTCATCAATGCATGATAAGCCTGTACAAAACCTTTATTAATTCATTCATTTACTGAGTATTGGACCGTGCATATTTCGAGAATGCGGGACTAAAATTTCTTTTAAAAAGTACATTTTTATTTTCTCCGCTGAATACTTACTATGGAGTTTTTTAAATGAGACTAACCGTATGCTTCTACGACGATTACATTAATAGTGAAATCATTTTTATGCGTGTATTGTATATGTGTATCATCTTGCCTATTCATCGCGACATGAAGTTTTTTGTTATTTGTCATCTTCAGACAAATACCTTGAAAGGTATTGTTAGAAAATTGTGTACACGGTTCCTTTGCACTATTTTTATTTAACTGTCCTCAAGAATTTTGACTGCTAGCAAAAATTCTGAAAAAAATTTACCCTGAAGCAAAAATTACTTTGGAAAAAAATCCACTTTAAAGTGAATAAAAGTTTTATTTATAAAAACTCCATAAATCCGAAAAACAAATTATTTAGAAACCTTTCCTACGTATAAAAGTGAAAAAAAAATTGGCAAATGCAGTGACAGGTTCAGCAGATATATAAAAAACAAAACAAAATATTCTTTAAATATTAAATTTACGTTGTTTCAATTAAAACAAAATTTCAAAACACCCAAGAATTTTTATATAAATATACCAATCTTTCAGTTGATTAAAAAATCATTAAAAAAATGCATGTAAGAAAAAAGTACAATTTTTTTTTTAAAATTCATCCACATTTCAGTCATCAGTTCAAGGTATTTTTCTATTTCTTAATATGAAGTCAAATTAATATTTTGATGTGTTCACAAATAGATCTTTCTCGATGCACAAAATATATCTATATGTAGCTTCAACTGTGGAAAGTGAACAACTGGAACATGCAGCTTCTTAAAAACTACGGTAAAAATAAGAATGGCAACTACTTTCGAACTCCTTTTCATAGTTCTTCATTAGACCTAGGAGTATTGGGTGCGATAATCTCTAGGGCCAATTCACAAACGCAAAGGTTATCAAACTCGTTGTTATAAATAGAGAATTAATAGAAAACTTTTTGAGATCCTCAGTCCAAATAAAAGAATTTGACTATCCTCGTATTTGCGGATTGTCCCTTGAAACAATCCCACCTAATGATCCTAGGTCTGATGATGAACTATATTAATTAGTTCGAAAGTAGTTGACATTCTTTAAGCCACAGTTTATGGAACAAACGTTAAGGAGAACGGTTTATAGAACAACGTAGAACGAATTAGATTTATGATACTTTACAGATAAATAAGATGTTATTAAATGCGAATGAATATACATTTCATTAAGATAAATAAACTTCGTTGCATCCTAACGGTCTTCTTTTGGAAAATGTGATTAAACACCAGTTTTTCTCCTTTTCAGATCCAAGCACCAAATCTGGGTCACTTTGCTACGCTACTTAGAGCCAAGAACATCTAGAGAGAAAGGGTCCAGCCCAATCTCCATAACTCTCGCCTACCGATCATGTTTCAGATATGGCGAGAAAACGAATATAATCGCCTTCAGGACGCTGTCAAAGAACTCGATGCCGCACAAAAGAACATTTCGTGTCAGTGCAAGAGCTGAATCTGTTTAGAAGTTGTTCCATTAGAGTGCTTTTAAAACAATACATCTAAATATTCACATTAGTACCAATCTACTTGTTTGTTGACTCCAACATTTCTGTGGTAAGAACGAAAAAGTCATAAAAGCCTAGAATAACCAAAAGAGATGTGAATAATCCACTTAAGTGTTCAATCAGAGAAGAAATATTGCGAATAATAACAAGAAACCAGACAGATTATTCACAAAACGAAACCAAAACTTGTCGAACAAATGACACTCATCTGGCAATTTTTCTCCAAGATTAACTTATATCGTCGCAGAGATGATTCTGATCCGGCTCTCAGCAACCTTCTGAGGACGTAGAATGTCACCACAACCTTAGTCTATTTTAAAGTACTCGATTTACTGCTCGTCACCAAAGAATTGCGTTAACCCTTTAGGTAATGTGACGCAATATGAGCATATGCGTCTCATTACCTAATTTCCTCATCCTTTTTTTCTTTATATTTGCTTTAGGTTGAAGGTTGTATGAGGTAGTACGGAGAAATTCGACGTAGAAGGACGACTGGCAAGCAGTATTAAAAAATATGGGTTCGAAACAATAAATAAAAAAAAATCCAGTGTACCCCAGACATTCATATACAGGATACAATCGCTTATTTTCCAATGAATCCACATAACAAATTCAAACTATCCGCACTATCGAAGGATAGGTTCAATCTTTTTCAGGGTGTTTATGTATGTGGATAGATTGTATTAAAATAATGGATAGAAGATAGAGAAGTTAATGTGAATAATAATCTAAATATCGAATCTTCTTATTGATTAAGAAATTTAATTTAATCAATAACTCCTTGAAGCGAATTTGAAATCTCGAACCGAGTATTTTTTTAATAGTTTTTTTCTTTTTTCGTATTTATAAAAGTTACTAATTTAAAAACTAGTTTTTTATATGCAGGACGATTTCACAGTTTTGTTGATTTTAAAAGACTATGTATGCACAAAATCATTTTCTAAACTGTCTCTCTCTCAGTCAGTATGTGGTCAGGTAAAGCCTACATTCCTTGATATTGCAATTTTTAATTTATAATATGTACTGCGATGATTTAAATTTATATATATATATATATATATATATATATATGTATGTGTGTGTGTGTGTTAGTTAGTTATTATACAGTTGTTATGTATGCATAAATACACATTAAATAAATACACTAGAAATTAACAATAAAACAAAGATTTGATAAATAATAATGCATTTCTATACATTTATTAACAATAATATATTAATTTGTTAGTATTTAATATATGGAATAATTAACAACTAATTTGTGTCCATAATATGACATTTAAACACATATATTATTATTACGTATAAATATTATTATTTACTGTATATATACCTATCATTATGTAACTGTATTTCAGTAATGCATTAATTTACATTTTTGTAAGGGCTAAATACGGCCGACATTATTAAGAGTAAAAGTCGGAATAAATCCTAGAGGTAATCGCGTATTTTTCACATTCCCAAGGGTCCTGCATTCCAAACCTCCGCGAATATGGAGGGTGGACTGTGTTATCGATCCCAAATTACATCGGCATTTTGCGAGAGCGAAAAACTATGAAAGAACAATAACTGCCCTACTGTTTTCAATTGAATTTAATTCATATATTTTCGTGCGTTCATGCTGAGATTTCCTTACAAATTACTCACATGAATTTTAAAATTTATAAAAAGTACTGTGTTGACTTAAATTGTATATATATATATATATATATATATATATACTGCACATTATTGTATAGTTGTTATATACGCATATAATAAACAGGGTGTGGTAGACTGGACTCCCACATTTCTGAAGGTCACTGGTAAGGGAGTGGTGGGGGTAGGGCGGCATAGGAGGTGGCAAAATTTCGTGCAGATTTATCTAATTGTCAGTAGACACCATGAGTTTGTCCGGTGAACATCAACAATGTTCACCGGACAATTAGTCGTTTGGTTATTGATTTCTTTAAACATAACGAGTCTGTGATCCCGACAGAGGGCATTTTGGACGCGCTTCGGGCTCTGTGGAACTGATGCCGTTCATAATTGAAAAACAATCCTGCGTTGGGTTTCAGACATGAAAACAAGGGGTCTGCATGACCAAGGAAACCAAGTGGTCGTCCTCGGAACATTAGAACACTTGGAAACGTGCAACGAGTCCGTAAGTCCGCAATCCGTGGGAAAGTTGCCGCCATGCCCCCAGAGATGACCAACAGAGTGATGGAAAACTTTAAAGAACGTCTTCGGCAGTGCTTCGCAAATAACGGGCACCATCTGAGTGATATTATTTTCAAAACCTAGTAGGAAAAAACTAGATTGTTAGTTTTTGAAAATATAAAGCTTTTTTCTGTAAATTGTTTCGCTCGTTTTTTGTTACCAATTAAAATACGGTTGTCCATTCCGTTGAACCCTATATATTATTAAAAAAATAAACTACACATTTACAAACATACATAAAAATTTAATAAATAATGCATTTGTATGCATTTAACAATAATATGTTAATTTATGTTAGTAGTTAATATATGGTATAATTAACAGCCAGTTATTAATAAATTGATATGATTAACACATTAATTTATAATTAATTAACATGGTATAATTAATATGGTATTAGGGGTTATGTAACGTTAATACATACATAAAAACTGATATAATTGATATAACGATCGATGAAGTTTTTTTTCTTGTATTTCAAAAGTTTTACATTAAAGATATTCCTCTGAGGTTACTAAATTAAATTATCTAAATAACACTTAACCAAAAAAAAAGGAGAAGATAAAAATATGTCAGAAT
The DNA here is from genome assembly GCA_907164885.2 of Dolomedes plantarius. NCBI lineage: Eukaryota > Metazoa > Arthropoda > Arachnida > Araneae > Dolomedidae > Dolomedes > Dolomedes plantarius. The sequence continues at coordinate 128,063,302 of OU015492.1, read as the reverse complement.
TAAAAGGAAAAATAAACAGCGATTATGAGTAAATAAATGATTAAAAACAGTAGATCAGTGAGAGTACTAAGTATAGGTATTACATAAGTATACGTATCTATTTATACATAAAAAATAAAAACGCTTTGTATCACAATATATGGAATTATTATTTCAAAATATTGCGAAGGATTTATATAAACAGCATCACAAGCGAACACCTATGCACACTCAAATCCAATCGTGAAAGATATGTTAATGCAAAACTGTAAACACATCATTTGGAATGTATTCAAAGATTTGTTTGTCTCTTAGGCCCATGAATATCGGAGCGCAAATATTTTACTATACAGATCCTTGAAAGACGAGGCACTTGAATGGACTGTTAAAAACGGTGAAACCATAAAAGGATAGATCAATGAACATATCACGCAAATAACTGCAACTATATTCAGAACGCAGTTTCTGTAAATAATGTTTGAGTCGCACATCGTCTGGAGTACACCTAAAATAAAAATAGCAAGTACGATGGCGTAGTAAAATGCATCATATACTTTTTGTGAATGACTGTGAGCATAAAAGATGAATAAATACATTTTAAAAGATCATTAAAATTTCGAAATGGTAGTGTCTAAAATGGTATTAGCATATTACCGGATAGAACAGTAAAATAGGGCTCTTGTTTGTTTTCAACTAAATGGGACAAACGACATTTGCATGTATCGTTGTAAAATTTCGTTGATTGGAAATTTGATCTTTGGAAACTCAACTGTTATTTTTTAAATTTGTCAACTTTGAACATTTCTTTTAGTGTTAAAGGACTACCATAAAATTAACATTAAAAAGCATTATTTTACCTTCTGGAATGTCCCGACATGTGATAAATCTGTCTATAAATTAATAAGATATTCACTGCCAAAAAATAAATAAATAAATAATTCTTATTTTAAGTGAACAAATTATAATTCCTTAAAAATAACAGAATTCATATTTGCAAATTTCATGTATTTTTGTTACATTTTGCCCGTTAATACAAGTATTTATTATAATACAGTTACAGTTAATTGAAAATGACTATTTCTGGAAAGTTGTTTTATAAGACATCTGCCAATAAAATTCTAAAATTCTGTTCTACTTAAGCATTCATTTTCTTCTAACAAATACGTATGTTGTGCACAAACAGCAGTTTCTTTTTAATTCTTAATGCACTACAATGTATGTCTCACGGAAGCGGATATAACAATTGACGGCTGTTTTCTTAAAGGAAGTGATTACAAAATTATCAAAAAGGCCCATTTGCCTTTAAGACAAGCTGTAGAATTTTTATAGGGCAATTCACTCAAAGTAGGCCCCGAATATTCTGTAATATCTCTTGCTAGGATGAAGCAATCTGAATCAGACACATTACTGCCAGATACATTTCGGAGTAGCGCTCCATGTTCCTGGACATATTGGCAAGGATATCGGGGTAATAGCAGCAATTTCACATTGGATGTTTTCCTTCACATCTTCCAAAGTGCCAGGCTTGTCCGGTGGACATTTCCCAAAGGAAGAATTCAGGTGGTGTCAGATCAGGCGACCGTAGTGGCCAAAGCCTTTTTGAAGTTACGCTGTTGCCGAAGGACTCAATTTCCGCCATGCTCCTTGCCGTTGTGTGACACGTTGTTCGATTTTACTAAAAGTAACCTTCCGTTAACTCAGTAGATTCACAAACTGTTAAAAAATGCTCAAGTTCACATAGGTGTTCACGGTTGTGTCGAAAAATATGGGACCTATGATGCGCAACCGAGATATCACGCATCACACACCCACTTTTTGACAATGGAGCAGTGTTTGGTGAGTGGCAAAGGGTTTTCAGCGGCCCATAAACGGATGTTTTGCGAGTTAACATAACCCGAGAAATGGAACCGCGACTCATCCGAGAACCATGTGATGTGATATGCCATTTACTGGGAAGCATATTGTATGTTGTTTCGTTGAGATCGCTTCGTCCTAGCCAGAGTTTTTACAAAAAAATTCGGGGCCTCTTCCGAGTGAATGGCCCTATAGAATGAAAAAACACAAAACGCATGCCTCTACGATGATTAAATTGCCAGATATAATATTTTTATGCTGTACTGTCTATAAATACACTATTGCACATCAAGTGTGATTGTATTCGAATAAAATTTGCCATCCATGAGAGGATATATCAAGTGTGTATATCGAAAAGTAAATTTCCCTGAAAAGTTTATCTCTTCGAAATTCTACACATTTTTTGTTCTACTTTTTAAAACTTGATGTTGCTCTTTGGAGTGCCCGGTCAAAATTGAGGTGGCACCAGGGGGTGGTGTTGGTTTACCTATAAGGTGCCCCCATTGAAAGCAACCAACAATGTTCACGGAGTATGTGAGAATGTCTTCTTTGACAAATGCAATAATAAATTGCAATAATAATAAATTTTCCCGCTTTAGCAAACAACAACAACTTACTAAAACTGTCTAGGGATTTTTGATTTTCAGTAAAAATTATGAAAATAATTTTTTCAATAGAAAAATTATCCAGAAAAAAAAATTTATTTCTTCATCGACGTGATTAAAAAGGAAATTTTTATAAAACGTGAAGTCAAATCATTCTGAAATCTTTCCTAGGCACAAAAGATTTTTTTTAAATGCAGATAGAGCTACTGGTTCAGCAGGAATATATGAAATAACACAAGTTTTGAATTTTGTGCTTAATGTATTTCAAATAAAATTTCGTATTGGTCAAGTAATTTTTAAATGCATAGTGACCATCACAGAAAGACACATTTCGTGGGAAAAGTTCTATACGAAATCTGCGCAAATAAAAACAATAAATTTTTTTGCTCTAGAGTCCTTAGAGAAGATCTGGATCAATTGGAGCATCATAAGATAACACAATCAGGGAATCAGAAATTTCATCCCAAAACCTTAGCATCTAAAAAGGGTCTCCGCGGAATTATAGTAAACTAGGAAAGTTTTCGTGCGACATCAGTTTTCAAATAAAATATATTTTTCGATTGCGTCAATTAATACAAAACTATCTCAAACCAGTGAAAATGTAAAAACGCCAGCATATAAAAAGACGTTATTGCAAGTAATTCGGGTATATGTAAAAGTTTTTTTTTTTTTCGATAGTGCCAAAAAAAAATTGACATGAGATTTTTGAGCAGGCAAAATGTATGAATGCACGTTACTTTGGGTGTTTCGTGATTAGTTTGATAAGTTCTACGATGATAAATGGATCAGCACATCTTGCACTACATATAAACGAATGGGACTCAGTTTATGTCAGACACAAAGAATAAAAAAAAAACTATAAAATGGCTGTTGAAGATAAAGAACCAGTTTTGAAAGCGACAGATAACTTAAAAATTTCGTGAAGCAGGCAAAAGTAACGATCAAATTTCAGTTTCGGTTGGGGTCCTAAAGCAAAGTCAATCATTGGAAGGTTTATGACCACTCACACTTATATAATTATATATTTATATAATTAAACTCACACTAATATAATTAAACTCAACGCAGTAATCAAGTCTCTTCAAACTTCCAGGACTCTCAGATTTTCTCATGCTTAATAAGGCCGAATTTTTCAAATGATAAAAATCAATTTTAGCTATGCATTTTTACTTTTAAATGCACAAAAGTTTTCTTAGAAATCACAACGCAAATGGGAATAAAGGTTAAAAAATGTTTAAAATGACAGCCTTCATTGCCTCGTCAAATATTTGTTGTTCAACATATGATGTTCTTACCCATCAAATCATTAGCTACTTTTGGGTAGTTTAAAATTTAACGTGTATTCGCATTCCCGACATGCTAAATAAAAAAATAAATTGTAAATTCCGGTCATCAATAAAATTATTCGAGCTTTATCTGTTGAAAAAAGACCGAAAACAACATCCAAAATTTAAAAATTAAGAGGTAGTATTTCTGAGTCGTCCCTCGATAGAGCAGTTCTCAGCTGAGTTATCTCCATAGCTATCCCGTGTTAACTATGCGTCAGTTCTTCTAAAACTCGACTCAACCGAACGCTAGTAACATTTAATTTTTCGCACACACACTCTTAACTGATAATGTAAAATGTATAAGAGGAAAAAGTCCCAAGCACACAGGTCTGTGAAAAAATGACTTCCACCACTTCAATGCTCCTCGTGCATTGCACACAGTTTGTAAGTACTGATAAACAAAAGCGGTCTTGTTATAAACAACTAAACTAAATGTATTGTGCTAAGACACAAATACGGTTAAACCATTACAGACAACAGAAGCTATGCTTTATTAGTTGGACTTACTTCCTCAGCAACGTATTTCTCCAGTTAAAATTCGTTTTCTGACAACATTTCAGAAAATAAAACTGCCTTCCTTTCTTAATACAATAGAAATAAAGCAATAACCTTGTGCTTTCGACACTTAATTAGATAATGAATTTCCTATTTAAAAAAATTGACCATCCAATGAGTAACATGATTTTTACGTCAAGCAAGACAGTCAATTGAACCCTAACAGAACTTCTAGATTTTCAGATTGATAATACATAACCTGAAAAAAGATAAATCCATTGTGGGTTTAATATGTTTAGCATACAGCATTTCTCTTCTTCCCAACGATTGCAAAATACATTAAATATAAAAAAAAACTATTACCAATAAAAAGCGTGGAAATCTCAAAATCTTCCACTGATTGCTTTTTTGCCATTTGAGTATTTCACACATTGACATCGCTCCTGTTCCTCATACACCATCTTCTTAGACAGGTCTTACGCTTTAGTTTTCTCGTTTGCGTTTCCCTTTTTTTACGCTTAATAGTTTGACAGTTTAAAAATATTTCAAAAATTAATAATTACTCTTTTTCTCGAGCTGAGTTACATATAATTTTTTCACTACCTTTTAATCAACTTTCTATTAAAATATTCCCTTTTCTCATATTAATCTTATTTTGTTTAACGTTATTGCCACTAAATATCTTATTTTAAGAATTTTCCTTATTAAAGTTTAATATTCTGGACGTGTTTCGTTTTGATTTTTTATAAAATTAAAATTAAAATTTTAAAAAAAAGAAAGAAAGAAAGAGACTTTCTTACTCTTTCTCCATTACGACGTTCTGTTTTTCATATTTTACTCCATATGTCCATGGTCTGAAATAAATTAATTACATATTTTTCAGCAGGAAATTTCCAATCATAACGGCTTTTTTTTGGGGGGGGGAGAATTGAGTGGAATGGCAATGTCTCCCCTTCGTCAAGCTTGTGGCAACTCTTTGTAGTTACGTACTTTTATCACGTTATTAAAAATAAAAGATCCCCTTAATTAAAAACTTACAAAATGCACTGCAAAAGTAAATTTATAAGGTTAATATTGCCTTTTTTACATGAGTAAAAGGAGAATTTCAACTTTTCAGATGTTACAAAGCCATGTAAACAAATATTATCCTTAATTACAAAATATGGTTGGCGATCATTATACGTCTGTCACTTGTTAGAACCTTGTCAGTTTTATCAAAGTTTTCCTTGAGCTGATTACATCTACTCTTTTTAAAATAACTTATCCCCGAAAAAGTCTTACCTATACACAAAGTTAATCTTAAATTTTATTGAGATAAAAAACAACAGAGAGAGATGAAATAACCAAAAGAGATCTATTTGCAAGTATGTAAAAATTAGGAATTAACACTGTGAGAGAAAATTAACTCGAGCTTTACCAAGGGTAATACGTGCATTCGGCAGAAGCTCATTCACTTTAACCCATAATCATGAAATGTGGTTAAACCTAGAATCATGAACTCCTGCTTTTCGTTCTTTCAAACAGATCTGGGAAATTGCATTAAATTATCAGCAGTTTAATCCGGCCTCTGCAGATTTACAGCGCAATAACACAGAAAGTATTTTCCTCAACAAAAAAGTTCGCCGGCAAATATGTCGCCAGGAGACAAGCAACGAATCTAGATCATAAAACAAAATCCAAAGAAAATCTGCATTTTATAGCAACGGGTGGCACAGAAACATAAAAAACTGGTTTCAAACTCTATAATGATGAACCAGACGTCATAAACAACAATTCATACGATATTTAATATTCTTTTATGTACACGAGACAAATAAACATGACATAACACGAAGAGGCAGTCGTAAATTTGGGGATTAGCACCATTAGCATTTCAAATGATTCGAACAGTGAATGCTTCACGATGTAGGAAGCTAGAAGAATGGCCCCTCAGGATGGGTCGCTCCTTAAGGACAGCTGGAAGTACCGCTCTTGGGCTTTCACCCACCTCTTCGCCCTCCTGTCTTCCGGATTGTTAGCGACGCCAAAACTCAGACTAGACGAACCGAGCCCAGCTTTACTAGTCCAAGGACGTAGGAGAATCTGTAACGAGATAGAAAGAAAATAAAACGTCGTAAAGCAGCGATTTTATGAAACAAGTTCAGACGATCGAAGAGGATCAGACAGGATACACGCATACTTGGACTTGCATGTCAAACCTGTGGCCAGTAATTAATTCCAAATTATTGAAACAAAAGATAAAAGTAAATCAAAATTAAAGATAAGACCTTTCAGGATAGAACGAGGACATGCGTGCTGAAGAGAAACATACACCAGAAAAAGAACCACGGTTTAAAAATAAAAATCCCTTCACAATAATTTTTCTTTCACCAATATGCAATCCTTGGGAAGAGATGCAGCACAATTTAGGAACTTTTAAGGCCCATTCGGAAAAGTGAAGCCCCGTCTGAAAGATATGACATTTTTTTCAGAGGATTATTATTACTTACGCTAACCACTACAATAAAAAAAAAATTCTTATAGCATAAAAGTTTTCAATGGGAGAGACATCTTTGTACAGATATCTGTTTGTGTAACACTGTATCCGAAGAAAGAACAAGTCCGGATATCAAAAATTCCTCAGATTCATAAGCATTTATTGCACAATTCCAAAGCGATCCAGACAATTGCGAACCATGCAAATTCGCGGGAAAAAAAAGAGTACAGGTACAGAGAGTAAAATAATAAAAAAAAAGAAAGGAAAGAAAAATAAAACAACGAACACGCGTCTCATTCTTTTATTAAGAGGAGACGGTGGGTAAATCAAAGAGGCCATTAAAAACCGATACAAAACTTTTTTTATGGAATACAGAACTGCGGGGCAATAGATCAACGTACAAGAATGTGACTGATGGGCAGGCCACTTAATCGCAGTCAGAGGGCATTTTTTTTTTCTTTTCCCCGTGTAGATGCAAGTCTGGTGAGTGAATTCGAATATAGGTCCACTCCCTCCCTTCATGAACTGAGTCAGCAATGACCTTCGCAGGTTTCTACGCCACTATCTTCAAATCGCTCACGTTTAACGAAAAGGTAGAGAGTGGAGGGGGGTTTCCATCTAAATACATGCTTCACTCAATTTCTGCGGTTAATAGGAAGTGTGGCTCGCTCTTCAGCGGGGACGGGGCCGATACAAGTTTCTTCAACTGATCGGGGAGTTTCAATTAGCATAATGATTCTTTGTGGTCGAGAGACACGGTTAAATTACCGGTGACGCGAAAGACAGCATGGTGTCTCGCAAAGGGGTGAAGAACATTTTTATGACTGTAACCATAGAGAGATTCGGAGTGAAAACGAGATGTATGTTCTTTAAGAAAAAGTTATTTTTTTAAACTACAGCTGCACATTGTACACGGTTGCTTCACTACTATTCAGCAATGCATCTTTAAATAACTGTACAGTAAAAAAAAACACTAAACCTAATTCTAATTTTCACAGGTGCAGGTTAAGCTAAAAACATTGGGCTAATTTCGAGCGCACCCAACGAATCAATGCTAAGGAAAACTAATCATTTTAAAAGGGAACGCAAGTAAAATCTAATTACTGGACATAGTTTATTGACGATACAGTACATGTTGGCAAACCTTCGGCAATTTTACGAAATGATCAATTCACTTAAAACAATCATTTTACTTTCAATTAATTGCAGAAACTGAGCCAAATAAGACAGGGTGGCCAAAGTGTTGTGCTCCCCTATTTTCCTCTTCCAGGGCAGTTCGTTAAAGATGGTGTCATATGCGTCACTGATAGAGCAAAATCGATTGGGCACGGCGCCTCTACGCTGATGGATCAAGGTGTAATTTGAATAATGGTTTCTAGCGTATTTTTGTCAGGAGAGAACGGTTAACACTCAACTTTACATAGAGCACACGTGAGAGACCAATTTTTCTCAGATATGGTTTGACTCCGAATGTCCTATGGGATGTGTATAAGAGGCTTTACTTCCACAAATAAGGCTTTTAAAGGCTGTTTTCAGCCTACAGTTTCTTGTGGTGGATGAAACCACCAGACTTCATCGAGCCTACCTGGTAAAAGGATATCTTGAAACTGAAGATATTGCTCGGCTGGATTGGGCGGCCTACCCACTGGCCAATAAAATTTTCAATTCAATAGAATCTCAATTCTATTGAAAATTAGTAGAATATCTTGAGAGAATATCTCGAGTTGCACCACCTCTTCCAGGTGCTACTGGGATATAGGAGCTGCCCTCGGAGACAAATGGGTGTTAATTTCTCAGTCAAATTAATTTCATGGACAGGAAATGCGATGTTTGCATTAGCGTCTGGGGTGACCATAAACCGTACTGACATTTCCATCCAGAGTAATGGAGATACCATAATTTTTCATTTTTTGAGGTCTCGTAAATACTCGCAATGAAAAATAAGTCTTTTGGATCCTTCTTTTTCGAGAGGAATGACATTCTAAGAAAGGCAGATCTGTTTCAGCCTCATATAATCAGATTTTTATAAACTTGTTAACTCTAAATAACCGTTTTTTCATAATGATCACGACAATAATAGAGGGTGGTGAGTCTCCGCGTGTCCACTTTCATTTTAAGATTAGTAAATTAAGGAATTTTGAAACTGAGGTGCAGTTTAATTAACCATTTCTAAGAGAAAATGTACAGTACAAAAAGGAGACAAAAATATCTGTTTGTTTCTTTCTGTATTAAAATATGCATAATGGAACGTAAAATAATATTTTCGACTGGCCTTTTTTGTTAAACAAAATGACAAGTGAAGAAAGTAGTCACTACACCATAGCCTATACTGTAAGAGATTGAGCAGTATTTGAAGGATTAACTTGCATGTACTTTTAGAAGAAATGTTGCATTGATTAAATTAATTGTCAGATCGATTTTAACAGTAATTATTTTAAATAATAATTAAGAATGTTGAATTTGTGTTGTATATGCTAAAAAAGGAATTTATGTTGTATATGCTAAAAAAGTATTTTATGTCGTATATGCTATAAGAATTTGACTGCTCTGTAAGTTTCAGCCAAATAGTTTTCTGTGTCAAAAGGTTTCACTAAGTAATAAGAAATAAAATATATAAATATCTCATCTAATCATTCAATTCTATATTTGTTTGCCTCTCGTCAAATGACACCACATACGTCTTGAAACTGTACCGACATGCAAGCACGTCATTTTCAATGAAGTATCTTCCGTAATTAGGTGATTTCTTCTATTTAAACATTCGCTCCCAAACAAATTCAATATTTTAAGCCATGGAAAAATATAAACATCCAAAATAAGTTGAAATTCGTAAGGACATTTTATATGGTTTAAACACGTCGTTATCATGCTGTGCTTTCGAAATCAAATAAACCAATTCCCTGGAAACACATTTCAGTTTAGCAACGCTTTCTCCTGAATGTTGTTTGAAACGTCCCTATCTTAACTGACCATGTAATAATTATAAACCACCACTACTATAATTAATTACTGATACATTAAATTTTCCTCACATTTAGACGTCTTACGTACTTCAGCAACCTTTTTCAATGACATCAGAAGTAAAACAACTTTTATGGACACAATATTCTCGCAAGTAAAGAGAGAACGGCGATTTTCGTTTGCTTCTTCTGAGAAGATAAGGAGATTCAATTATAGCACACGGGCTGGAAAACGAGCTCTGGAACGCGGAAGGCCATCACAGAGCTCAAATGAAAGTCAAATAAAAATCCATAATCTTCAACAGAAAAGAAAAAAAAAGAAAATAGAACACAAGTAAACACGAAGTATATAATGAAGAGCAAAACACACCTTAGATAATATGCCAAGGACGCAACATTTCAGTTTCGCTAAGGGGCAGGGATAGTTATCGCGTTATTATCTCTTTTAAAAGCAGTTCATTGCATGATGTTTTCCATCTCTTCTTTAAAAATTATACTTGTAAATAAGTTCAAATATATAAATTAAACTTCGAACGAATGAAGAATAGTAATCTTACCGTCAAAAGGAAAATAATAACTACGATCGTTTTCATATAATCGGCAAGAAGAGATGACGTAAAATACTTTTGTTTGTTATTTCAATAATTGTAGCTCCTTCCAGTCTATCAGATTTCTAAATTAAAATCATATACTATCAATATATCTACCCTATCAAACAGGATATTTTGTAACCTGAACGATTTGTTGTTTGTTTTACAATTAGAAGAAAAGCGACAAAGATAAATCAAGACGTTAAAAAATATATTAATGGATGTATTTCAAACAAAGATTAAAATAATTTTGCTAGACATATCTATGATTGAGGTCTCGGTGTTCCGGTATTAATTTAACGGAGTCTAAATTTGAAGGATACGCGTTACAGCTGAATGGCTAAAGGTCTGTTTACATTGCATCTGGAGCGTTGCGTTGTGTTACTACGTTGACTTCTAGATTGTTGACATGATCTGTGATTGGTTTGGCATATCACGTGGTGGATGAGCTCTGTGATGGTTTAAAATTTTAACCCTCAGGATTCAGTGTGAACAGGCCGTTAAGCTTTGTTCACATTGCATATGGAGCGTAGTGTTGCGCACCTCTATTGGAGCTGAGATTGTTAACATAACCTGTGATTGGTTTGACGCATAATTGCGTTGAGCTCTGTGTTTGCTTTAAATTTTCATCGCTGACACTACTTTCCGCTCCGAAATCAATGTGAACAAGACCTTAAATCGCACTCAGCTTATGCAAATTTAAATCTGCGCATATGCATCTTAAAATGGGTATACTATTACCAACAATAAGCTAAATAACCCGTTGATTTCGCATGCACTCGGAATAGTCATTCGTCTGAAATGAAAAAAAATTTGGATTATAAGTTATAGCAGTTTAGCCGATAATTAGTTAATAATAATAAGTTATAGCCGTTAATTTTTCTGATGGCTTAAAACAGAAACCTTAAATTTTATAATTGATACCTACAGGAGCACATGCAAGACGTTCGTTTCAGCTGATAGTCGCAAAACATTATTAAAAAGCCTAATGTCTTGCTAAGTTTTTTCTTGGGAGACTACATATTATTACCTGGCTGTACTTAATGGACTGAAGACCGTTTCGGATGCACATTAAAATTTTAATAGCAGAGATGAATTTTAAAATGACATCCGGAATTCTTAATTCGCTTACATTCGGAATAGCCGTTCGTCTATCTTTTGAAAACTAAAAAAAATTAAGATTATAAGTTATAGCAGTTTACCCGTTAATTTTTCTGACGGTTGAAAACAGAAATCTGAGATTTTCTAACTGATACCTACATGAGCACATGACAAAAGGAGCATCGGTTTCATTTGATCGTCATTAAGACGTTATAAAAAGTCTAATATCCTGCTAAGTTTCTGCTTGAGGGACTCTACATAATATTATCTCACTGTGCTTAGTGGACTGGAGTCCGTTTCAGATATCCATTAAAAAATTTAATGGCAGAGTTGAATTTTAAAATAACGTTTAGAATTCTTAATTACACTATCTGGCCTTAGTGGAGATGGACGGAAGACGGGACCTCGCACATCATCAGGTAAAGAAACAAATACAGATGTCATTGTGGCTGCAGCATAATTTTAGCACTACCATCTTTTTTCAGTTTGTTTGTGTTTTTTTTCTTTTTTATCTGGTATGTCATTAAAACGTTGGGTGCCCCGTCAACGTGATATTCTTTCACGTGGCTTTTTCACTTAAGATGCGAGGGACACCAATGGTCCACGTTTTAGCATTCATTTAAATAATAATATATTAGGAAGAAGGTTAAATGCAAACGATAGACTTTTATTCTTATTAGATACTAGTCACATGATAATATTGGGGGAAAGGGGGGAAGAGAATATAATTCAACTAAAAATGACGAAACGATGGATTACAAAAAAGGGATTCTTCAAATGCATTCTTAGCTCCTAAATCAGAGCTTTCTAACCGGTGATCAGGGAGAGCCGAAGAAGTAGTCCGCGAGGTCAGTAGTGCTGAAGAAAGATTGGTTTCGTCGTTTCAAAACGACCGCGAATTTTATAAAATTGGGAGGGAAAAAAAAATTTTCCCACAAAATTCTAAAAATTCCTGCATTTCTTCCGCTTCCAGTACAAAAAAAATTCTGTTATGCTTAAAAATCCCTGATGTATTTTCTGAGACGCTGAGTCACAGCGTCACAGAAATTTTACAGCTAGTAAAGCAAATACAAGCTCAAAAAAAGTCAATTTCTAAGTTCTCATAGGCTTTTATGTTTACGTCACATTGATTATTGTTATTATTTGTAACTTTTTATTAAAGTTGTTTATCACAAATATGTTTATTAAGAAAATAAAACTCATTTTTTGTCTCTGAAAGGGTTGGTTAGGAGATAGTCCACGACGAATTTTTCTTTTGACAAGTGGTCCCTGATCAACAAAAAGTTACGAGCCACTATCCTAAATACATTTTCCTCTCTGGCTTAAATTACTGGCAATTTGGAGCCGTTTTGTAGTTAAATGATTGCCCCAGAAAAAAAGATGATCCGCATATGGCAACGCCCTGTTCAGACATCCGCAGTAAGGGCTAGATGAACTGTCTACCGACACTTACTCAAGAGGGTAGCTCGAACAGAAAAAAAAAGTCCTAAAAAAGACTAAATTGAAAAAAGTACAGCAAAAGTACTGAAATTTTTAAACAACTTTATTCGTAGATTTCGAAGCAAATCACACACTCCTCGGAGTATGATGCCTCATCATTCATTTCTAACAAAATCTTTAAAAAAAATGATAACTAGTAATATAATAAAAAGATGGCATTCCAGGGGATGATAAAAAAAAGGCATATCCTAGATTCTGAAAACAGATGATCTGGTAACTTTTCTCGGAAACATACAATAAAACAACTCTACAATTTATATAACAGAAACCATTTTTAGCAAAATTCTAGAAATCTCCTCTATGGGTAGTTCTAAATACACATACAATTTGTACATGTATTATTCAAAAAAGGAGAGGCGTATGGTGTGCTGCATAAAATAAGCAAATAGGAGAATATTTCCAAATCTTGGATATCTTGGGTATCAATCGATATTTTAAGGGAAGATATTTATACAACAGATATAGATCTCATTTGCATAAAAGGATTTTCTCAAAAATTTCCTCCCAAATGGTTTGGAGAAAGAAATTCTTATGAAACCACACTATGTGTGGGCAGAATATAAAAAATAAAACCATATTTATGCAGTAAGAGACTATTTTTAATACATGAAAAATGCATGAGCATTATATAATTCATTAAAACTCAAATTGACCAGTTTTCCTTCTCTTCTTCGGTCAAGAGCTCTGAAGAGGATATTTAAAGTTTGTATGTACAAACACTTTTGCTACCTACACTTAGAGGAAGCTGTCCTTTGCTTATGCAAATATTCTTAAATTGAGGCTAAATCTATAACATAAAGTGGCTTCCCAAAGAGGGAGCGGGGAGAGATTTTTTCCTAGGCAAATTATACGATGTACGAATTACATTTATAAATATTATTGACAATATAATGAGGGCGCAATTATGTATGCATACAGGCATACCGTTTTCTAACGTTAATATATGGGGATTGAACATAAGAATATGATTATTTGGCAGACTTTCAAAATTACTGCTAAAAGAATAGTAATGAAACCATTTAGATCACTACTGCACTCCAACTAAAAAGATGAGTACCTTTGTGCCTGTTCACTAATGTTTTCAAAACTGTACGTAAGATTCCTTAGCATGCATGAATTTGAGTGTGTATGCTGGAGAAAGAGATGAAAATGGAATAACGTATAACTGTAGATATCACAAAGATGAGCAAGCTACAAAATTTGTAAGCAAACACTCACTCATCTTCATATGTTAACAAAAAAAAAAATTGCTAAACTCTTAGTAAATTTTTTAATTCCTGTTTCCCGGTGCCCTTTAACTTTCAGCAGATTTCTAACGCTCAAAATTGACTATGCTTTTCTCTACTAACGCTGTAAACTTTTGGTCCATGAGCTAATACCGTGTTTCCCCGAAAATAAGACCGGGACTCCAAAAGAAGAATTAGAGCTTATTTTAAGGGGATGTCTTATTTTTCCGCGCAGAACAATTTGCATTTATTCGTTTACAACAATCCACATTTATTCTTATATTCATGTACAAAAACTTACAAGTACAGGGATGCCATCTTCTTCTAGAACATCGTCATAAATCTCCAAACCCCGAATTCCGGCATGAATTTCTTGCGACTTGTAACAAAAACTGTTAAGAATGATGAACTACACAAAAGCGACTAAAAATTGCAGGCAACAAAATTCAGAACACGTTATTTTATTTTACACGAGTGTATTATGTACGTCCGTTACAACACACGACGTATTGAATTATGAAGATTTTAATAAGTCACAATCACGTCCGTTCGCTATCATTAGCGTACGTGTGTTCTGACTGCACTCCGATTTGTCATTCGGCAATAAGTCTGGCATCCACCTGGTTGACGATTTTAACTGGGGCTTATTTTGGGGGTAAAGCTTATAGTACGAGTAAGCTGGAAAATCGTGCTAGGGCTTATTTTCCGACTAGGGTTAAGCCCTTTTATTAGTTTCGTTGCTTCGAATTATTTACAGGTGTAGTTACAACACAGTTTCGTACAGCATCGAATCTGTCGAGCCAGACTATTAACATAATGCATTATTGCGCAGAATAGCAGGTCTGTTGATCCTTCCTCAAGCGATGGTGTTTTATCTCCAAACAGCAGCTCCCCTGTCAGTCTCTCGTCGCTCAAAACCCTCCTCGAATAGTGAAGTTGAGTTGACACCACAATATGTTCCGACGACTGTACGATAACTGCACTGTGAGATTACAACTCTGCTTATTTTGTTATGGAAGACGATTTAATGGATACAGGCGAGGCTTTATTTTTTCCCCAGAGACAAACTGCATCTCAACTAGAATATTACTAATTTTTAGCCGTTATTAATTATTTGCAGTTACATTAATCATACGTTCAGCACTACTATTTTCCAATGAAAGAAAAAAGTAAAATTCAGATTAAAATCTATTTCCTAAACATATTTGCGATTTCTTTCTTTATCTGCATAGATCTTATTTTCTAAATTCGATCTTTCTAATGTATCACTTTTGTCAGATCCGTCAAAATAGACCAAACTCCCGATTGTCCGTAGGTAGGTTTTATTATCCACAAGTGGTACTATCTTATTTTTTAAACTCGACTTTGTTAACTTACAACTTCGGTTTAATCAGTAAAAATACACTGAATTCCCGTTTATCTGTCGGTGGGTTATCTGTGCATCCAAAAGAAAAAAGATTCGAAATAAAATTTAAAATGTGCGAGAGAATGACGATATGACTCGTGAACAAGGGAATATAAAAGCTAATTCTTAGAAGAAAAGCTGAAAATCTGTGAAAGATTTTATTATTTTAACTGACTCTAACTAGAACTACATAGTATCAATTGCCCATTTTAACCTTAGTATAATTACGTACCCTACAGTATATAGGACAATTTTTGGATTATTCGTGCTTTTTCCGGTCCCCCAAATAATAATAGTGTTTGCAAGTTGATGCACTGGGATAATTAGAAAAATTGAGATAATCGAAAGTTCAGTGTACAACAAAATCAAAGTTTTTAACTAACATGACGAAGTAAATAAGTTTCTTTCATTAGGCTCACACCAAATAAAGTGTGCTTCTCTTTGCTTTAAAGCTAATCACAACTAGAGAAAGAACTGATATGGGAAATCGTCAATATACATTGTGTGCTTTGTATATTAAATGTATTCCTGCAATAGTAAATCCTGCTTTATATCCGTTTATCTTCAAATTTGAAATACGGAAATGCTATACTTTACGAATACGATGCGCGTGTTTATATTTACAGAGTGCACATAATTTTCCAAAAGCGAGCAGATCATGTCTTTGTATTCTAAACTTTTTACGTAAATCCTTACAAATATACATGCATATCTTTATTCACTCACAGACAGTGGGAAGGGAATGCTTTATCAAGAATCAATCAAAACAAAGTTAGAGCCCTAGCGGATTCCTGTGAAATCCAAAACAGAGGCGAAACTTACATCTCATTAACATATTCCTTCCCTCCTCACACCTAAGGACTGTTTCGCATTCCCCGACATATTGTTGCTTCCATTTTCCTTCGGGGAAACACATTGATTACCGATTTCAAAGCTCTGTGCAAATGTCCCAACTTCACTCATTTTTACGTTGTCTCTTGCGTGAAGGGGGGAGGTATGGAAAAGGGGATTCACTGCTGCCCACACACGTCGAATATAGCCGCAAACTACACGTGTTCAGTTGGAAAGATTTCCAATCATATTTTCAAATGATACCCGCCAAGGTTTTTCACACCCTCACATAACACACAAAGGTGACAATTGTCCTTTTACTAGGAAGTACATGATCAGAATTTGCAGGTTAACATTAATCTTTTAATGGCGATAAGCAGTGTTCTTATACGTTTCATTTGCATATTCTTTAAATTCCTGTTAAATACTTATGAGACAGAGTGATACTGAGATGTTTCTTTTGCACTGTGCAGTATAACTGCCTGGCCGTTGCCTAAAATTAGTAGGTAAAAGTTAATCACGAAATTACTCGCTCACATTTAAAAACCAAATTTCATGATTAAAAACAGCCTTACTAAGTCTACAAGACTTATTTTGAATTCCCATAAATATATAGTCATATTAAGCACATTCATTATATTCTTATAAATAATTATTTTTTAAACAAAACTAGTTCTGATTTATTAGACCCGTGGTTTTCAAACTATGGCACGCATACTCTAAAGAAAGCAGTGGTAGTCAACCTAGTCCCTACCGCCCACTAGTGGGCGATTCAAGCTTTCAAGCGGTTCGAGCTTCAAGCGATTCAAGCGGTGGGAATTTTTGTCCGTCGTTACAAATTTTGTACTTCCTCCATATATCTAAAACACTGCTAACACATTCCCGAGTTTGACTTTTTAAAATATGCTTTTGCAATTTACTTTTGAATTCCATCTCTAAACTTGGATTACAGGTAATAATTCACCGGACCCATCTCGAAGTATACTCGTGGACAAGGAAGCAACAGTCTCTATATCATGATTAAACTCGCACCTACCTATGTCTGCAACGAATTTCATATTTCTGCTCGCTTTTTAAATTAGAAGCTCATTACAAGACCATACTGGTTCTCTCCGCAGCTTATAATTTTCTCATAATGTCAAAAAACTTCGAGATAAAAGAAGTTGAAATTAGATATAATTAGGGTTAATTATCGCTGCACACGCACAATAAAATTTGTCGAATAATTTTCAAACAGCAGCATTTCTAAATAACCGCAGTCATTCTATACCGGATAGTTAGTGTAGGTCATATTTAGCGGTTTAGTTTGCGTACTCCTTAGTTCGGCATCACAATACTGTAGGGAGTTATTCGGGCGAAGTTTCGAATCAAGACTTTTTAGGAATATATGTTTTGTCATATGTTATGCCGTTGTGACAGGGACTTAGGGAGAAGAATGATCAGAAATACCGTTAAATTTAAGTTTTTCACGCTTTACTACAAATTGTATTTAACAAAAATGATCCTTAATTGTGTTTTCGTCAGCTATTGGGTCCCCATCGCAATTTTTTCTTGGATACATTACTGCGCGTTGGTACCGCCGTCTATTACATAATATAGAAAATATGAAGGGATATGTAAAATTTACTTTTCAATACTAGCACTTTTTCAAAGAATAAACATACTCTAGAATACAGGAAAAGCCTCAACGTTAAGAAGACAAAGGTAAATTGGTAGTCTTTATTTCGGTAACATTCCAGATGAGGCAGACAAATCCCATTAAAGAGATATCTCGGGTCAATGGGTATTTTGTAAATTACTTTTATAGGCCCATTTGAAATAAACTCTTAAAAAAAAAAGAGTAAAACATACTGGAAACCAAATAGCTGTACTGTTTGATGGTTTAAACAAAATAACTACAGAATGTAGGAAGAATGTATACAAGAAATACAAATTTCCGATTAGTTAATTTATTTTTAACCCTTTGTCACCCTTGCTTGCACCAAAATCAAATTCATCATACACAGTAAAAATCAACTCCCGCTGCATTGGCGGGTCTGTACACTGACAAAGTACTAATTGTTAAGCATATTGAGGCCTAGGGCGGGTCATTCAATCCCATGACGGGGTACAAAACATGTAGGAGGATAAATGAGTTATCAGATTATCATTGGAACTTGACGGCGAATCATGATACAACTTTTTCTCGGCAAACTGAAAAGTGAAAAGGCGTAAAACATCTTGTGAAGATTATTTTTTTCCCTGGCATATAATCAACTAATTTGGCAAGACGGTCCCATTAGAACCTACCACATTAACCACTGTACTTTCAATGGAACATAAGGTAAATATAATAACCGAATATAACTGAATTTGAAATAATGGATTCCCAAGTTTCTAATACATCTCATGACATCAGTATTATATTTTGGGTTTAGAATGAATTAACAGATGCGCTTTCAATGGAGCATTAGGTAAATATAATTTAATATAATTAATGTTGAAACAATGGATTTGTATGCTGCGAATATAGCGCATGGCGTAAGTATTATATTGTGGGTTTAGTGTAAATGAACAACTATATTTTCAGTGGAACATTAAGGTAATTCATACTACATTCGCTAAGAATAATTAACCCTCCTTTTGTCAACTTCAAATAATATGAATATATTTTTTACGGCATACTTTAACTACTGAATACTTAACAATTTGAAAAGGGAAATATTTGTGTTATTTTTAATTTCATAACAGATACACACAAAAGTATATAATTTTTCGGTCAGGCTAAAGACAAGAAGTTTCCCTAACTGAAACATCGACAGCTGTTTGGAGCGCTACGGTCAATTTTTGCTACACGAGGGTTAATTAGACCGGGGCCTACTGCTTAAAGCCGGTTCAGAACGGCTACAAACGCCCATGCCAAGAGTGGGATTCGAACCCACAGACTCTGGTACCGAAAGCCAGCACCCTAGCCATTCGACCATCGTCCGGCACATCGACATCGGAATTGCTACTGTTTGAGCATATGAAAAAGGTACATCGTATTACTTCAGAACTAATATTCCTTGAGACAGTAATGACGCTATTAAGGTAATAATAATAATAAATTTTAAAAAAAATAAGAATTAAGTTATCTAGATTGTGAGAATACGATTCCTATCGGTAGGACCAAAAGCGTCACTATTTGATACTGAGAAATAGCAGTCACAACAAACAAAATGTATTAGAACGAATTGCATAAGAAATAAAGCATATGCGAATACGAAGTATGACCCAAAACAGCGTAAAAAGGCAAATAACCGTAAACAAGAAATGTAAAAACTTTAAAGTTTGATGCGTATATTAAAATATGAAAGTATAAAGGAAGAAAAAAAGTGAGAAGCTAAGAGAAACAAAAAAAACTTTGTAAATAAATTTATGTGATTGCTAATATAAAGTAAAATCAGCTGTCTATGGGGTTTTTCAGATACGAAGGATAAGAAATAAATGAGATAATGTTTAAACGTAATTCATATAAAATCCCGATAGGATGCCACAGCGATTGTTGGGGGTCGAAGCTCGAGAATATTTCAAATGTTAGAGGAAGTTTAAGCAATGAGACCTCGTGAGTCCAGGTAGGTCACATGAATACCAAATGCTCATATTTTAAGGAACAAATTATAATACGTTTCTTCACTGAATCTCTTATGTATAAGGAAGATAGTTTACAAGCAAATGCATTCATAGCGCAAGATTTACAACATGCGTACATTTTTATTTGAAAACATCCTTTCTACACTTCGTTTTTTGCTTAACCCATCAAATATGCTAGATATTCAAGGAGTAGTTTTCTTCTAATTTTAATTGCACCAGTAAAGACAATTTATATACTATACAGGAAGCTAAAATATTTCTTATATATCGTTAATCTATATCGTCTTCGCTGCCACCGATACCTGTATATCTGAAATTCTTTCTGTTTGTTCCCGATACAATGCACAATCTCAAACACATCTACACCAAATTATGCGTTCAGTTACCCCCAAGGAACCAGCAAAAAATGTAAGATATCTCACAACACAGGCATCCCACTACTTTCAAACTTGACTCACACCCTTGACTGTGGTTGCCTAGCCATCTCGTAGTTATTTTCTCATCACTGCCATCCGATCAGCAAAATGCTAATTTCTGTCACCGGATGGAGAGTGTCTAAGGCTTGGTTTCCGAACATTAACTATTTATTGCCTGCACGAGAACTGGAACGCCAAAGATACATTTTAAGATACATTTAACACAAATTATACATTTTTTACTACGCAGAGCCTCATTATACCGAAATTTCCTGCATATGATCCGAAACAGCGTTTAACTAGCAACAGCTCTCATTTTTTTCCCCGACTCAAAATAAATAAATAAATTCTCCTATAGTTTGAAGCGACGTATTATCCGCGGATAATTGTGCTTATTGTGCGCCTGCTTTCTTTGAATACACCTAGTGCCGCTAAAGGATCGAGCGATTTGATGATGCGGTTTAAAATGTCTGCAGTAGTAGTAAAGACGCAATTAATATGTTAATTTACTGTAGCGTCTTCAATAACGATTTTACTCATAGAAAAAAGTCAAATGGTATTCAAATACGCATTGCACTTGGTCGACGGAGGGGTTGATCTCAGCATTCTGTAAGAGCTTGTTTTTTACTTCCTTTCCCGATTTGTTTACGGGCCCTTCTGAGATGAAGTACCAATTTTCTAACACTTATAGCGCCATCTGTTATCAATAAAGAAAAATATTTTTGAAGTTCTTTTTTAGAACTATATACTCTACTCAGCATTCTCGGAGAGAAAAATCTGCAGATAATACGTTGCTGCCTATAATCCGCATTAAGAAGTTCAAAAGGTTTTAATCGTATAATCCGAAAATTACAGGCAAAAAATTGTAGTCATCAATAATCCTTAATCAAATGAAACATGTATAAACTTAGTACAGCCGAAAAAAAGAGATACACGATTTACATTTGTAAGTTATATTCACTACTTATTCATCTCGGTGCGTAATTTTTTTTATTTCCACATTTCTGTACACACTGCCGTTAAAAAATAGAAAGAGCTGTGGCATCGACGAGTAGTTAAAGCCGGTAATACAATAAAACTAACTTCTCAGTTTACTACATGTTATTTTATAATAAAGCTGTCCACATGTTATAGTGGTTAGCGTCCTAAGCTTAAACGGAGTGGGCGTGGGTTTCAATCCCGAGTAAGAAGTGGTTGTTTCCGTGTTGTCCCATCATTCGGAGCAATGCTGACTCGCCTAAATGGTGCTCCCATAATGAAGTAACTAGGAAGTCTTCGCGTTGAAGGGCGAATGTCTCACGTCAAGTGCCTCCGCATTAGAAGAAGAAAATATTTAAAATTGTGCTTGAATAATGTAAATCATGAAAACTTAACCTGCAGTAAAACTCAAATTTATGTTTGAAAATTACTACTAAAAAGCAATTTTTCTAATTATGCTGAGTAAAATTTCGTTTAGCCAATTAACAATTCAAGGCTCATCATTTGATAAAAGGATCTAAACAACAAAAATCCTCTAAAATTTGGAGTTATAATACAAGAACAATAATGTTAAGAATAATATTGCATGGGCAACATTAGAAAAATCGGAAGAAGACTTGCACCAACAAATTTATTTTAAATCGACGAAATGTTAATCGACAAAATTTATTTTTAAGTTTCAGTTTTCCTTTAGCATGAGGCAAATAAAATTAAACGCGACAATTAGAGCTAATTTACACTCTGTCACAAAAAAATATATGCACCCAGAAGGAAACGAGCTATTATTACGAAACTTAACATGTATGTAGTGTATGAGGAGATAAACAAATGATTACAAATTCAGAAGAACAGACCGTTTTATTAAGAAGATATGGAATGAAAAAGGTTACAAATCAGTAAGTAGTAAATCCACTTCTGGCAGCTATACAAGCCGAAACATGACGTGGTATCGAATCAGTGAGGTCATCTATGACCTCCTGCGGAAGATCATGCCATAATCTTTGCAACCGGGCAGTTAATTCACGAGTATTCCGGGACGGCTGCAGTTGCCTTCCAAGCACGTCCCAGACGTGCTCTATTGGCAACAGGTCTAGTGACTTGGCAGACCATGGGAGTACGTCATATCCTTGAAGACATTGTTGGGAGAGTAGCACAGTATATGGACGAGCGTTGTCTTGCTGATAAATGTCACATGGGCGACTTGATAGTATAGGCAGTACAACTGGCGTTAAAATCTCGTCCACCTAACTGCGTGCCTTCAAAGTGCGTTGAAGGACGACTAGAGGTGATCGTGTGTCCCAACAAATTGCTCCCCACACAGTCACGCCTTGTGTAATCACCGTATGCCTCTCGACAACAAATGCCGGATCGGACCGGTGGCCTGGCCACCTCCACACGCGTATGCGCTGGTCATCAGCATTGAGATTGAATCGGGATTCATCGCTGAAGATCACACGCCTCCAGTCGGTCACACTCCAGCTTTCCCGAGGTCGGCAAAAATCCAATCGACACTGCCTATGATGTGGGGTCAGTGGTAGGCGTCTTAATAGACGTCGGCTCCTTATACCTGCGTCGGCCAGTCGTCTCCGAATGGTTTCCCTTGATACCACCGGATGTCTGGAAGGTGGTAAATGGCATCGAGCCGATTCTAGCGACGTTGTTGGTGCGGACGTGGCCGCTCTCATCATTGCGCGATCCTCGCGCGCATTTGTGTTCCTGGGACACCCTGTCCCTCCGCGACGGTAGACTATGCCTTCCGTGATCCATTGTTGCCAACACCGAGAAACTACCATATCGCTCCGACCGAGGTGGCGGCCGATACACCTGTTCGACCAACCTGCTTCTCTGAGGCCTACTATACGCCCCCTCTCAAAGTCAGACAGTTGTTCGCACTGTCGTATTGTACCGTCTCAGAGGCATCTCTAGTCACAATACCGTCCATCCAAGTCGACAGATTTGTTTGAATAACCCTATGGCACGAGCAATCATGCTTTTAAACTCTCCCAGCTGCGCATCTCCTATGCGCATAGCACGCTTGCCTTTGTCTCATTGCCGTCAAAACTTTAATCATTTGCATATCTCTTACCAGACTACATTCCTGCCACGTTTCGTGATAGTAGCTCGATTTCTTCTAGGTGCATATATTTTTTTGTGACAGAGTGTATTTTAGCAATAGAAAGCAGTAGAGGTACATTAAACCATAAAAGAATGCTTGAAAATCATAGTGTTAAATAAAATTTTACTTATAAATTCATTTTTAAATAACCACTAATATCCTTTGTTAAACTCTTTGTGATATTGCTGTATAAATGCACTCTCGTTCATAGTTTTTCATTCTACAGTTCTTATTCTACAGCTCAGATTCAAAATATTAGAATAATTGAGAAAAAGTAATAAGAAAGAAATTATTTTCCATTTATTTATTTTTGATACTAAGTAAATGCAATTAAATTTCTTATAAATTAAATCTGGAATGTTTAGATAAGATTTTAACATTTACAAAATATAAAATACAATAAATTAGGTATACAACAGCTTTCTGAAACACATCAAAATATTAGAAGAAATTTAGATTGGTTCAAAATATTAGAATATTTTATGTTACGCAAAAATATTACCTTATGAATATGAAGTAAATGGTAGTTAATATTTTGTAGCATCCCCTTTAGCTTTAATAACAGTGTACAATCAATCTTGCATACTATATACAAGGTGTTTACAAACATTTCTATCAATATTAGCCCAAATAGACTTTATACGTGCCACTAACTCAGTTTTACTTGAAGAAGGATTTTCTTGGAGTTTTTTCTTCATTATACCCCGTAAGTTTTCGATGGGATTAATGTCTGGTGAGTTTGGTGGCCAAGGAAGTACCTTAATTTTACATTGGCAGAACCAATTCTTAGTTGACATCGAGCTATGCGGTGATGCTAAATCTTGTTGACAGATGAAATCACCTTCAAATAAATCTTCTGATGATGGAATCATGTAATATTCCAAAATTTTTTGATATATCTGAGAGTTAACCTTTTTGTACACGATGCATAACTTTCCAGGTCCTTCTGCACTCATGCAACCCCAAACCATGACACTAGCAGCAAATTTTACCAAACGTTTAAGGCATTCTTTATCAAATGCTTCTGTTTCATTCTCCAAACTCGAATACCTTGATTACCATATGAAACACAAAACATACTTTCATCACTAAATAACATTTTTTTCCAATCTTCTTCGCTCCATAAACGTCTTGATTTACACCAATTCAATCTTATACGCTTTTGTTTTGCAGTCATGAGAGGTTTTGTTTTGTACACGAGATTCAAACTTAAATTTATGGAGATGTCTTAATGTTGTCGATTTAGAAACTTAAACTCCTTCTTCTTTCCATATTCGGTGCAAGAATTGCTTACTTTTAAAACGGTTTTTCTTAACTGTACGCTTCAGTTTCCTGTCATCTCTAGCAGATGTTTTTGGTTTTCGGCCGCCATTTCAACGATTATTTTGAAATTTTCCATTTTTTTAATATTGTGTTAGTATTTTACTAACGCTCGATTGCGAAAAATGTAAATAATTTGCTATATAACATTGATTTTTACCGTGCCGATACAAATCAACCATATGAAGTTTAATAGATTCAGCAATATCACTCACACGACCCATTATTAGACGAAAAAGCAAACAAACTGCAAAAAGAATACTGATGTTAATTAAAATCAGCTGAATTTAATCAATGAT
The DNA here is from genome assembly GCA_907164885.2 of Dolomedes plantarius. Lineage (NCBI taxonomy): Eukaryota > Metazoa > Arthropoda > Arachnida > Araneae > Dolomedidae > Dolomedes > Dolomedes plantarius. Next base: position 128,038,211 of record OU015492.1, on the reverse strand, counting down.
GCCACCAGTTATGAATTGGTGATAATTAAAGGAGAATTAATGGGAAATATTCTAATATTTTGAACCACTTGAATAAATATTCTAATATTTTGACTTTTCAAAATGTTTTTTTTTCAATTTATCTTTTCAAAAATGATATTAATTTTACGATAATAAATAAGTTTAATCAACAATAAGTTCTTAATAAAAATATCGTTTGCATATTTGCATTAAAAGACATTAAATTACGAAATGATGTTTTCAATTTGTAAAAAAATTTAATTATTCTAATATTTTGAATATGAGCTGTATTTATTTCTAGCTGGATAAATATTTTTAAAGCATTTTACAGCTGATATTCGAGTACGTTTAACCTATTTGAGGTCGAAGCTTGCGATTTTACATGTCCTACACAAGCTCGACTGAAGAAAAGCCTAGGGATGCAGAATGCAAGAAGAGTGGTAATAGCTTAATAGTCTTGAAAATTTGTGCCATTGGGAATTTGCGGCAAAAATGATAAAGCGAAAGGTCGCAAACTCTTATAAAAGTTTTGCTGACTGGCCAGGCTGTGATTTTCAGAGAAATTATAAAACGTAACGAAACTTTTACGCGATAGCTCGCTATGATATTACTCCACGGGTATTAGCACTGACGTATTCCAGAAGTGTTCGTCTCTCTAGACCCTGAACTACCCTGTTCGCCATTCTTGTCCTCTGCACAAGAATAGGGTTATCATTTTCTCCGAAAGGAGAACGGGATGCATCACTAAACATAATACCCAATCCAACGTTTAGTGTGTTTGTTTGTATGGGGGGGAGGACTCAAAATACCGCTTTCTTTGACGAGGAGTTAATAGTTACATGTCTTAAAGATCACTGAACTGATTCAGGAGCAATGATTAAGTTTCACCTAGCAATGATACGTATGGGAACGGAAACTGATGCGGAAGATGAGATGACTTTAGATAGCAATTAGCTAATTTTTTGGCACTGCTATTGCTGCTTGCATTATAGCACGATCCATGCATCTTCCTGAACTTCATGCAAAAAAAATGCGACAGACACATCACTTAGACGCTCATAGCGAACGATGTGTTCGAAAAATAAAATCCGATCCTCTGAGAATACGGAAAAAACCAAACTTCTCTCAGGCCAAAGACTTAACTTCAACTGAAATCATCCATTTGGCTAAAAATTCCAGCAGCGATGTCTTCGCTGCAATCTTGTTCGAGCCCAATGAAATATGCTTTGTTTAAAAACCACAGTCGTTTTAGGGTAGATATTTTTATTTGCCTTAAAGGTATTGCTAACAAACAGGAGTGGTAAGGATTGTTCGTTGGTGATGAATTTCGAATCAGTTCCATCATGTCGAAGCAGTGAATAATTTAGATTAATGCAAATTTTTCCACCTGGGTTACCCCACAGCTTCAGTAACCTAGGAACACAGCCTCAGCAAACGATGGAATCTACCTCCAAAACAAAGAAGATTATTCTCGAACAATTTTATATTTCACGCTTAGAGGAACACACGTCTACTTAATACTCACAATTTCTGGCCATATTCAAGAGAAAATAAATTCTAAATCTTTCCAACAGAATGAATCACCTTTCCGTGTTCACCTTTCATTGTATCAACCATACTTAATACGCATGCAAACAAGCTGAGAGCAAAAATAGAACAAAAACAAAAAGACAAAAGGGAGGGAGATTCGCAAGGGTGGAAACCTGCGGTCAGATCTGCAAAAATTCATCTAGACTTAGCTCAGACAGAGTAATGACGGAACTTAATCGTTTTCTGATGATGTTACTTTACCACCTCAGTAGTGAGGCAGTCGGTTTGAGCGCCTTGCCCCATCCGCAGCGAACCTCATCATTCTTTTAAGCAGACATTCGGCGAGAAACTTCTTTTTAATCATTCAGTTTAATTAAAGAGAAAATAATTCACTGTAGATATTATGTATATAGATGGCTCTCTCTCTGGAATATGAATGTTTCCTTCACAGCCAAAGCGAGTTGCTTGTAAAGAGCTGCCGGTATAAACGAGGGGGACGGCGGGAGTTATTGCAATAGTAGCTCTAAAGACACCGAATTTTGAACAAATTGCCACTTTTAGATGCTAGAAGGCTAACGATACTAAGTTATGGGAAGATCTTACTTAAGAAAAAAAAAGAATAAAGTATAACTGATAACATGCTAAATGACTCATTCTTTTAATTGTGCACGCATATAACATTCTAAAGTTCAAAAAACAGCAAGGGCATAAATTATATTTAACTGCAACATCTGCAAGAAAAATTGCTCTAGAAAGGTAGAAATATAACGCGGCATACTGCAAAATGTTATCTTACGTGATTCTTAACTTGCCACTGATGCCTTTCTTTTATTCATGCACTAAAACTATTACTTTTTGTTTTGCATTTTTTCTGCGAATTAAATGTCATTCAAAAATTTGTTTGATATGGAATATCTCTCAATACCAAAGCTTATCTCCCACGTTGCACTGTCTTTAATATTTTAAAAACTTTGCGAACACCAATTTAACGAGTTGACTGCTACAATACCATAGAAGCGATTTCTAGCACATTTTCTCCGGTCTGATTGCGATTTAACTATAAATTATTAATTACCATGAAATCAATAAGATAAAAAGAAAATTTGTCTTTGAATTTATTCTAACCAAACAAATGGAATTTTCTTATTAAACACACATAAAAGTGCAGACCATTTGACATAGTGGATAGAGTCTTCGCCTTCCATGCCGTGGGCTTCGATTCGATTCCGAAGTAAAGCTTGGTTATCATCTGGGGGTACAGTCTGTATACCACCTGAAATAGGCTTCTTGAAAGCAAAGGTGTGAAAATACCACTGTCCATAGTAGGGGTCATCATCTGTGTAAAAATAAATAATCTCTGTGTCTGTATTTCTTTCTGTATATTGTCTTTTCTCTCTCCATATGTACTCCGGACTGGAGACCTTGTGTACTGAGGGCCCAGGGACATAAACAACAACAATTAATTCAATATTCTCTCGAAGTTTTTGGTTTTGCAAGAAATTTTCTGGATTCAAAACTTTAATTAAAAAGTGAAGAATATGAAAATAAAACGTGAGACAAAAACAAAAACTTAACTATTTTCCACAAACAGTAAAAGCTTTGTAGAAACATTTTTGTACAGAAAGAATATTCCTACTAACCGCAATTAATACAACATTTGAGGTTTTCGCTGGATTACATCATCAAAGTTTGATATCATATTAAAAACTTATATTACCAAATATCGAGATAAAGTAAGTCTGTTCCTGTGTTCCGTTTGACAGTAAGCACATCCAGTACATAAGTTCGGTAAACAGATGGATCTCTTTCTTTCTGAAATGTGAAAGTTTCCGCCGCGGACAACGCGAGTTGCTTTTGTTTGAATTGCCGATCCCAAATGGGTTTTTGCAGAACAATTTAATGTTAACTCCGAACTCTCATCGTTCCTTCTTAAAAACTATATGTTTGAATTACCAGGTTAAAAATAAAATAACTCAAAAAACATTCTAATAACTGAAGACATAGAAAGCTAAACGTCATACTAACACCACTCAGAGTTCTAGAGCCTACTGAAATAAGATAATAACATATTATACCTATACGAAACGTAATCAGTAAGAATCTAACTAATTTCCATAGTACTCACTCGATTTATATTCCTAATAAAATAAAAAAGCATTAAATTGGTATAAACAAGCGCTATTTACCCGAACAAAAATAAATCGACATAAATGGCCGGAGATAATAATAGTTTTATCTCATAATATCCGCGAGAAGGCAAATATAAACGTACGGTATAAATTCCTCCATCATGTAAAGTTCTCAGAGTAACAATTAGAAGGTCCGACGCCAGGAGGGATAATCATTTTAACCAGCATCGTTAATAGCAGCCCTGAAAATTATCAGGCAATGCTCTTCCAAATCAAGCATATTCCGATGGCGTCTAAGAAATATCTTCTCTATAAGCTGTGTAATGATTCTGAGAGAGTCCAATTCTTTGGTTAGAATGATGACGGCACTTAACTGTAAAAGCACCCAAAATTTACAAGTCAATTTTCAACAAATTACAAGCAAACTCACAGATTTAAAAAACTTTATAAAGAGTGAGGGTAAACTCATGAACCTTCCGAGAAGTACCATGCGTTTCGGATAGCATATTTATAGCGATGAGTATGAATACATGCATAAATGAATACAGAAGCACTGGATCGGGAGTGTCTCCCTGCTAATTATAAGTCAAGCAGTAATACTTTAGGGGTGTGCTGCTTTCTTTTCTCATATACTAGAATCATTTCCTAGACTCGTATGATGAGATCGCTACACAACTCCACAAGTTAGCAGAACTTCATATTAAAAATCTAAAAAAAATATTAAAATAATAAAAACTTAAAATGAGAATTTTGAAATTGAGGACATGCAAAAATAGATGTGCAAAATATCATGAACTTTGCAAATCCTACCTCTGAGAATCCAATGGCATTTAAGCTATAGCTATTTACACACGCCCAATACCACTGAAAAACAGCAGCCAGAAATGCGTGTATAATTTAGCACAAAAAATACTTGAAAACAGGTATATCTCAACAGAATTTACTACACACACTTGTACAGACAAAATGCTAGAAAAGTTAATATCGTTTCTTTGTTATTTACGCTACGTCTCGGGGAAATTTCACTAATATTTTAGGCGAAATTATATGCTGATAGTGGAACTGTAAGTTAGGAATCTCAAAGGAAGTCTGTGGAATGTGACTGGGCTTCTAATTAACAGCCTTTACATGCAGAGGGTGGATGGTTTCCGATCATTTCTATGCTTTAAGACTATTAAAGAAATATGACGGCACGAAAAAGATACCTCATTCTTCGGTTACTTGAGCCAGGTGATGGCTGAATGGCTAGGGCGCAGGCATTCAGTACCAAAGTCTGTGGGTTCGAGTCCTACTATTGACATGGATATTTGTGGTCGTTCGGAGTCGGTTTGAGGCTCAGTACACACGAGCGATCAGGTGTCGTTGCGGCACCGCAGTTGCGATCAAGCAATGCGGTGATCAATCACACGGACGACGCGTCGTCGTCCGTGTGAGTCGGTTAGTTCAACTCTATGTACTGCTTGATCGCAACTGCGGTGCCGCAACGACACCGGATCGCTCGTGTGCACCGATCCTTAAGCAGTGGGTCCCGATCTAATTAGACCTATTGTAGCCAAAAAAAGAAAAGATTTTTAAAAAAAAATCGTAGCGTTTTCAACAAACTAACCATACGTTACTTAAGAGGAATGGTTTTCTTAAAGTCCTAAAACTGTCTTCAACTAGTGAGATGAGCTCGGGTGGATAAATCAGGTATTATCAGCCTGTAACAAATCGTATAACATTTTTTTCATAGTGTTTTGCTAAACTAAGTGAAAATTATAATTACTTTATTAGTAATATCCCCGATAAAAATGGAACATTTCTTAAATTGAAATTGAATAAGTTCATTTATATTTAGCAATTCTAATCTATAACAATCAGTCTCAGAAATCCCTTAAGTCCCCTTAATAGTGAACAAATGATCTGAAACCCTAATTTTAATGTTTTAACGCATATTTTTTTCAAATAATTCATAGTTTTCTGTGTATATTGGGATGAAAAATCCATTGCAGCCTTATCACCGTAAGATGTAATAAAATAGAACTAATTTCCTAATAATTTAACAAGTGTTCTCTTTAAGCATAGTTTTTTCTACTTTATTTTTACTGAGTAAAAATATTATACTATACTAGCTGAAAACCCGCACTTCGCTATGGAGTACATTCAAATTAAATACAACGGTCAATGCATGCAATTAATTCCAAAATAAATAAATAAATAAATATATATATATATATATATATATATATATATATATATATATATATATATAATAAATACGACAATCAATGTATACAATAGATGTAAAAAAAATATATTTATAAAAAAATCGTAAGGGATATTTTTATAGACAAAATAATGTAGAAGAAAATATTCAAATGAAATCTAATAGGACATACTAAATAAAGAATATAGTACAGTTAATATAGTACAGTTTGAGGAACATATCTTTTACTGTATTTTAATATTTTTTTATTTTTATAATGTCCAATCGTCTGCCGCATTAGCAAGAAAAGAATTTTTTTTTGTCTATTTCGTTGTTATAGACGTGACGATAAATTTATTTAAAGTACCAGAAAAAGAAATCCCGTGATCAGCATTTAATAAATTAAATTCTAAAAATTAATCTTTAAAAATTCACGAAAATTCAGAAAATACAGGCAAAGATTCAAAAAAGATTTCATTTTAAAGGAATTTTTATGATCTTTCTCATATAAATTTTATAACGCTCAAATTATTATTTTAAATGCAAACTTAAAAAAAGTTACTAAAACAGCTAAAAAATTTAATTCTAAAAAATCTAAGAATTTTTTAAAATATTAGAAGAAATTTAGATTGGTTCAAAATATTAGAATATTTTATGTTACGCAAAAATATTACCTTATGAATATGAAGTAAATGGTAGTTAATATTTTGTAGCATCCCCTTTAGCTTTAATAACATTAAGAATTTTTAAAATAATTAAAGAATAATTAAAGAATTTAATTTAAGAATTTTTAAAAAATCTTTCTTAGTGCACTCCTACACTATAAGAAGAATCGCCATGCAAAATTTCAGCCCTTTAAGTCCAGCGGTTTGGTCTGTGTGTTGTATGTCAGTCAGTCAATCAGTCAGTCAGTTACGGAACTGTTTTATATATATAGATAACTAGCTGAAAACCCGCACTTCGCTACGGAGTACATTCAAATTAAATACAACGGTCAATGTATGCAATTAATGCCAAAAAAATAATTATATATATAAATATATTTATAATAAATACGACGATCAATGTATACAATTGATGTACAAAAAACAAAAAAATATATTTATAAAAAAAATTGTAAGGGATATTTTTATAGACAAAATAATGTAGAAGAAAATATTCAAATTAAATCTAATAGGACATACTATAGAATATAGTACAGTTAATACAGTACAGTATGAGAAACATTTCTTTTACTGTATTTTAATATTTTTTTGGATAATGTCCAATCGTCTGCCGCATTAGCAAGAAAAAAAATTTTTTTTTCGTCTATTTAGTTGTTATGCACGTTACAATAAATTCATTTAAAGTACCAGAAAAAGAAATCACGTGATCAGCATTTAATAAATTATATTCTAAAAATTAATCTTAAAAATTTCACCAAAAATCAGAAAATGGAGGTAAAGATTCGAAAAAGATCTCATTTTAATGCAATTTTTATGATCTTTCTCGTGATATAAATTTTATAACCGTCAAATTATTATTTTAAATGCAAACTTAAAAACAGTTACTAAAACAGCTTAAAATTTTAATTTTAAAAATCAAAAAAGAATTTTTCAAAAATCTTTCCTAGTGCACCCCTACACTATAAGAAGAATCGCCATGCAAAATTTCAGCCCTTTAAGTCCAGCGGTTTGGTCTGTGCGTTGTATGTCAGTCAGTTACGGAACTGTTTTATATATATATATATATATATATATATATATATATATATATAGAGAGAGAGAGAGAGAGAGAGAGAGAGATAAGAGAATAACGTTCAAATTGCACTAAACACTAATAGGCAATGTTAATTTAGTGTTACTTTGATGGCCTTTTCTACATTTGAATATGTTGTTCTCAGCAGTAAGAGCAGCGAAAAAAACAATTTAAAATAAAGAACACGATAAAGTTCAAAAATAGGATTACAATTTAAACTTCAGTTTTGAGCTGTGAAATTTCTCACTACTTTTGAAATAATTCTTAAAAAAATTGCCCGTTCCGATTTAGAAGCATCTATGTTGTAAAGAATAAAACCGGTAAATTGGCGAGCAGGTCGGTAAAATGATAAGCAACAAGATTTTAATATAATATCTGCTTTGATTAAATTTAGTGTTCATATATGATTAGAATCCATTTTTTAATTTTGCTCTCAGATCCAAAGTTTGCCGTAATATTTCTGCTCGGGAGCCAACAAGATTTCTCCGACATTCCTTTTTGGACAAGAATTAGTATTCTAATCTGATGGTATGCATCATTATAGAGGAGATATGAATACACTTGAAACTACATTGACGTAAAACTCGTGCCATACTGGTTAAAAATACTTTTATTAGCTTTCATTGAACAAAAAAAACATGAGTAAAATAAACCTGATTCAAAATAGTACATAAGGTTAACAATAACACAAAAACTAAGTTCCTAACATGATGGCTCCCCTGCAGATTTATATCGACCCTCATTTATAGCAGAGAAACCAGTTGTCATGTTGACTCTGACGTAATCTCTGCAGACTGTCAGTCTTCTTCAGTGTGATATCTGGCCGAAAGAACGGGTAAAAAATACCACCATAATCTTTTAAGAGACGTCTAAAGTTTCATCTCTTAAAAGATCGCATCACCTAAACCAGTGGTGCGCAAACTGTGGGTCATGACCCACAGAGGGGTCGTGAAAAAAAAATGGAATGGGTAACGGAAAGTCTAAAGCAAATTTATAGACTGAATTATTTAATTAAAAAACATACTTTAAAATTTCTATAATTACATATCTTTAATAACTTTATTTGCATCTTTTATAATCTTAAAAATATATGATATTGTTAAATAAGGAGTCAAACAGTCTTATAGACCATATTGCCTCCATTGGCTTTTGCCTATATGAGCCAGACTGTGTTTTCAAATTGAGTAGTTCTAAAAACCAAACAACGATGATACGAGGGTGGCATACTCAAATATTTCACAAAATATTGAACAAATACTATATGAGGTCCAGGTTCGCCATTCTCATTGATTTTTTTCTAGTTTAGTTTTATATAGCTAAATGAAGTTTATAATTTTCAATGTTTTAATAGGAAGCTTATCCTTTTAAAATAATCCTTTTTTTTATTTTAACTTTTGCTAATGTTTATAAAATTAATATTTAAATACGAGGTTTTAGCCACATGAGATCTGGCAAAAGACACGTGAAGATGGTAAGGAAAGCATTTTTTAAAAGGTGTTATTATGCAAAGTCAATATGTACCAAAAATTGACAGTTCATCGATTTTTAAAATAGTTTCTGAAAAATTGCCAATTTCATTTTTCTATACTTTTGTTAACATTTTCCTAATTTTTACATTACTACTTTTAAATTGCTGTTACCAATTAATTTTCATTGGGGTCACGAGATTTTTCATTGAAAGAAAATGGGTCGCGGTCGACAAATGTTTCCGCACCACAGACCTAAACAGTGCTCCGTATCACAAGACGGACATTGTGGGGTCCACAGACCATAGTTTAGGAACCGCAGTTCTAATGTCTGGAGTCGAGATAAACAAAAATTATCACAAGGTTTGCAACATTCGACGACCCGACTCTCTCAAGAATTTATGATATTACACTACACTTAATTTTGTGATGCATCGAATATTTAATCAACATTCACGGCTGTAAAATGGGAATCGTTTACTGGATCATTTATAGTTCCAAGACGCAAAATTATTCTCAAAAAAAATTTTTTTTAAATAACTATTTGAAAGAAATGAAAATTTTAAAAGCACGGTGCTCTATAACAATTGTTTTCAAAAAAGAAAAAAGAAAAAAAAGAAGTATCACTGGTTTTTGATAACCGGAAATACTTTAAAAGAACTGCCTGAAAAAGACTTGCACCATTTACTTCTCAACTTTACAATTTTCCCTTCACTATTTACTTCATAAAATTGATTCATTTTGCTTAAATGTTTCTGAATCCAAACATTCTTAGCATATTTTAATTCTACATCGTGAATGTACAACCTACCTCTATGATTTTCTTATGTTGTATAAGATAATTCTTATAATTTCTGTTAAGAAGCAGACTTTATTATTCTGGCATGCCTGTATTCAGATTGCGAAAAAATGTGGCAGTTTTGTAGTAAAAAAAAAAAAATATTAAGATAAACATTTGTTTTGTTTTGCCATTTATTAATTACTCCCAAGAAACTAACAAATGAAAAAAAGGTGTCGACCAAAATGTCTCTCAGGTGAGGCAGAGATCACCCAGCTTTCAATGCCTCTGAACAACTAAGAATTAAGAGGACTGACTACTGAAAATTTGAATGTTTGGAGAGTTAGGAAATAAGAAAAGAGTTTCCGTGAACCAAAACAAAGAACAATTTTTCGAATCACGGTTTATGTGAGATGTGACAATAAAAAGAGAGAGAAAATTATGGCCATTTTCAGCAGGTCCAAAAACAATTTCATTTTTGCCCCTCCTCTCCACATCAAAAGCCATTAAAATTACAGAACTCATTTACCAAATCAACCTACAGTATTTTGATTAGAAAATTATTAAATCACAATATATCCTTAAAATCCGAACACACAAATAATAAATAATTGAAGTCTTTAACTTTTGTTTTATTTGACCACAAGCTACAATTCATTTATCAAATTTTCGAAATGTTACTTTTGCTCGAAAATCAATTTTTAAAAAAAACTATAGGAACCGCATATGCCCTTTAAAGCCTTATCAGAGGTTTAAGGGGGAAATCAGATTATTTATTCCACGCATTTATGCCGCAGATCAATTTTCCTTCTCTGAATAACTTAAAGTTAACAAAAAAACAAAACAAAAATCCCGACATTTACCAGCATCCAGTTGTGAGTGTATAAATTTTGTGTTTGTTACCACGTCACATGCCTGGTAGAGAGAACGGCTAATGGTTGTAGATTCTCACTTGTATAAACCTAGGGAAAAGTTAGTTCCGTGCTCGACAATAATTTACCACTGCTTTTGCATATATGTGAGAATTTTCGCGGCGGGACAAAATGTTATATATGTAAATCGTTTTGACTGAAGATTCATTTATGTCATCGAAATTAAGTTTGGCCCCAAGGGCCTCACGTACTTTCCCCTCATGAATAATCATAATTTTCACCCTTCATTCACCCGCTGCCGGCTTTTTCATAAATAAATTATGAGCATGGTAATGTCCAGACAACCTTGGAGAATTTCTCTGAATTATAACAAGCGCTGTCGTAACGTCAAAAATATGCCTCTAAAAAAGTGCGCATTGCCGTGTGCAGGTGAAACTATTTATTTGATTGGATAATTTCAATGAGGAAAAGGTCCCGTTTACGATGCCCATCTAATCAAATTTATTGTTCTTTCTTATTGGAGTGTGGTCGTTGGACCTGGCGCGTGATTTATATTTTTTGCACCTCGTTCATATACAACACCCCGAGGGCTCGCTTTTGTTGTTTGAAGTGCACTGCTTGCTTTTTTTTTTTTAAATCTCCATAAAAGAAGAAATCATGTTTGATAATAGTTCCTAATAATGGCTTGTTTCCGCATTGAGGTACAGCTTTCCATTTTCCTTCACAGCGTACACATTGCTAGTTAAATGGAAAATTGATGGTAAACATGAAATCGTTGCAAAAAATGAATCGTGGGCGGCAGCCGTTAGAAAAGGCAGATGGAAATATAATATTTAAGCTGTAATTGAAAAAGACAGGACCATGCAAAATTTAGACCATTTCTGATTTAACTTGACACTCATGCCCAGCAGTTCACTTAAATAAATTCAGCCTCATCGTAAAAACGTTGTTGTTGTTACTAATCCCTCCTGATCTAGCGGCGCTAGATCAGATCCAAGAGTCCATATATCCTCAATAAGTCCATCAAATGGCGAGGATCGGTAATAAAATCCTGCCTAGATAAGTTTAGACAAGTTAGGATGTGACCAGGAATGGCCTGCTCTTTATTGTACTTTTTAGAAGTGGGAAAAGTTTTGTTTTGGTGATCAAATTTTAGGCACCTCAAATGGCCACTTGCAAAACTAGATAGAGATAGCAGTCTGCTCAGATCTATCAACCTTAAAGTCAAGTAAAAACGTACTGTAAAGTGGTATACGGAGAATCAAGCGTAGGTCCATCAATTTCATATATGAAAAAGCGGAATACATAAACAAATACAGAAGGTCGTTCGCCCTTTATGGAAACGATTTTGTAATTTGTTTTTGGCGTTTGCATTTTGAGATAAAAATTTGGCAACTTCAGAATAATTGTCTGCTATTGTTTTGCTTTGATTGGAATGTAAAATAAATGATTTATTTTGAAAATGGCTCCTAAAATTGATAGATGGCTCGAAGGTTATGTAGCTGCACTTTCCGGGGAGAAATATTCGTATCAACAAATTATAAAGCGGTGTAAAAATTGCGGTTATGGCATTTCAAAAATAGATATTTATAATATATTAAATTTGAAAGGGAAAAACGTCTAACTGAAAGTAAAAATGAAAACGTGACCACTAAACCTCATCCTAAGACTGTTCGAACGCAGGTAAATATCAAGAAAGTGAAGTCTCTGATCCTAAAAGAAAATACGCCGACTAAAAGATCAATTGCATCGAAACTAGGAATGTCTTCTGGCACTGTAAGTAAAATCATTCACAAAGATTTGAAGTTAAAAAAGATGTTTAAACCTAAAGTTCATCTGCTTTTGCCAAAGCATATTGCTGAAAGGAAAAAAAATTGCAGAAAATTATATGAAAAACACCTAGCGGCTGAAAAATGAAAATTTATGGTAACACTCGAAGGGGCATGGGTGTATTTTAGTGACTGTAATAAAAAAAAGATCAATTTTCTATTGCTCAACTGACGGGAATGACCGTACGAAATGGCTACGTCAGTGTAGAGAAAAGTTCTCAAAGGAGTTCATGATAGTAGCAGGATTTTGTTACAACGGCAAATTAAAAATAAAAAAAGTCTCAAGTAAAGCCAAAATTAATTCACACTACTATCAGCAGAATATTTTAGAACCAATTTTTGAAGAAATTCCTTCCTTATATGGAAAGGACATTGATAAAGTTGAGCTTCATATGGACAAAGCCTCTAGTCACACGTCTAAATCAACTGCCGTTTATTTAGCAAAGAAAGAATCAGAAACAGGAATAAAATGTATCCCATTTAATGAAATACTTGTAAAACTACCTGACGCTTCTCCAATGGACTTTTGCGATTTCGGTTTTTTAATACGAGCCTTAGGAAAACGGCATCTAAGAACACTGAACGGACTTTGGAAAACGGTCTGAGAATGAGGTAAAACTGACATAACAGTACTAAGCAAAAATTTACTTTCATGGAAAATTCGAGCTAGAGCTATTGTTAAGACCAGCGGTTCTCAACCTGGGGGGCGCGCCCCCCTGGGGAGGCGTAGAAGAATTTCAAGGGAGGCGTGAGTTTAAAAATAAAATGAAAAGTAAAGCTAACTGTAATTTATTGTACTCAATTTTGCGGTCACAATGTAACCGTAGCGTATTTTCGACATATGAACACGAACACAATAATTGCCGCACACGATAATTGTCGTAGCTACAATGTCAGAAAAACATTCTGAAGACTTATGATGTAGTTAAGGGTTTCACAGAAAAGATAACTCTTTGGCAACGCCGTTTTCAGAGTTCAGAGCCAAACTTTTCATACTTTCCAAGATTGAACGACTTCCTCGATGTAAAAAAAATCTCCCTTTGCAATAGAGAAATGAATTGAAGGACCGTATATCAGGGCATTTGGTAGCATTGCAAAATGAAATTGCAGACTATTTTCCAGATATTACTAGTTCAGAGAACTGGGAGTTTAAGTTGACAAGAGATCATTTTAAAATCAACGTGGATATACTTCCTGATCATATTCAGGAACAGACAATCGACCTAAAATGTGAATCTCAAGCAAACGCGGAATTCGAAAACATGGATGTTGAAAATTTTTGGTTACTCTATTTTCCTGTTTACCCAGAAGTTGCTTTGGAAGCTTTGAGGTTGTTAATGCAGTTTTCATCCACATATCTCTGTGAATCTGGATTTTCAGTATTAGCATACCTAAAGTCAAAATATCGAGCAAACCTGGACGTTGAAAGTGACCTGAGGTGTGCTTAGTCACAGTTACAACCTAATATTCAAAAACTTGTCAAGGACAAACAGTGCCATCCCTCTCATTAATGTTTTGAAAGTGACTGGTATTACATGCCAACCTCACTTGGATCCTTGAGTGCCTCAAATATATTTTATCTGTATTTAATTCTTTGATTTCATATGTTCTAATAATAATGTGTTCCAAATTAAGATATGAGTAGTAATATTAAATTTTGTGTATGAAATTATCTATTCTATATTTTCATTTAATAACCAGCTTCAGTTTCAAATTCCAATTATACTACTTGTATTGGCCACATATGGTGGTGGTGGGGGGGAAGGCGTGACATCACATCAGTGGTCAAAGGGAGGCATAGAGCCTGAAAGGTTGAGAACCCCTGGTTAAGACCATGGCTATCAGATAGAAGCAAATCACCGCATAAAATACGGCATTTATACATAAAACTTAACTATCAAAATCGTTTCTATAAAGTGCGAATGACCTTCTGTATCAATGTGATAACTTAAAATTCCTACAAATAATGCATTTTATATAGTATTAACTCACCAGCAGTTTCATAATTTTTTAAACCTGTCTACATCATACAGCATGAAAAGTGAGGCACTGGGGGCATTTTAAGAGTTAAATTTTAAAGCATTTTACATATAAATGAGTCGTGTGTGGGGGGTCAATCACGATAATGTAAATAAAACATTTCAGATGTGTGATTGAAAATAACGTCCACAATCAAATTAATTTCCTTTAAACATGAGAAATTTCATACCAGTCATTTACATTTCACACTTTCATCTCAGGAGTTCGAATATTTGAAACACGTTCTTAATATTTTCAAGCTTTGTGGTTCATATTCTAATCCTCAAATTAAGATGTCTCAGATGCCCGGCGGTACATTATTTATAACACATAATTGTAAACTAATTGGATTAAAGCAGAGCAGTAAATTTGAGAACAATGTCATAAAGGCAATTCTTTACGATGAAATTTCACAACAATTTGTCAATACCAACCAAATATTTAAATATTTAACAAAAATAAAATCGATCTGAGACCATAATGCTGGGTACAACAAACGTCTTTTGCTCATGAATAGCCTTGAGCCAGAAAGAATTAAACGGTCCCTAGAAACTATCAACATGATTTTCAGAATTACAGGAATCCACATGTTTTTTGAGATTATTTACGTAATAATTACACCGAATCCTTTTTGTCCAATCTAACCAAGGGTAAGAAGACCCAATCTTCTGAAGTCCAACTAATTAAAAACTCCCAGTGGCTAACAGAAAAAGTACCAATTCTGGAGTAATCTGAAAATAACGATTTCGAACTCCTGGCTAGGCTTCTGTCAAGCCAGCAAACGTTGCTGCCCGCTAAAGAGTAACGGGATTGTCGAAGTTCGTTTTCCTGTTTTCTTACAATTTGCTGTTAAAAACCATATAGCTATGAAATTATATTATGCTTAAACTTTCTAGTATTTCACACATATCTAAAATACGTATTCAAAATAGCTAAAAATGGATAAATAAATTTAACTCACAAGAAAATTATACATGATACAGGTGGTTATCAAAATAATGGAAACACTTAGGAAAAACATGAAATTCTTTATTAAATAGGACATAGGACCATCTATAGCATTTAATACCACCTGGATTCACTAAGGAAGTGAATTATGCAAGTCATGAATAGTAGTTACGGGAATATTATACCATTCTTTATGGATAAATCGTCAATGTTCCTGTAGAGATGCTATTCCTGGATCCCCTATATCATAGCTCGGTAAACACCCAAACCCATGGGGCTGTTGTAACAGATACTCCAATTAAACGCGCTTCAACAATTTGCCCTTCTGCACGGTCTACAAGGTTTGACATCTTACGCTATCCCCCAAATAGCCTGATGCCCATAGTTTCATTACTGCTACTTTAGAGTAAAATAATGTATACACTATATTCTATTAAAAAAAAAATATTGGTCCCTAAACTTGTTTTTTAAGGAATACGAAGCACTTCCATAAACACCAGTAATATTGATGTGTTTCCATTATTTTGATAACCACCTGTATATTAACCTCCAAACACGGATTTTATTTAAGACAATCTTACTACTCTCTTGGCTGAAGATGAAAGGCCTTAAAGCGGAAGAACATTTTAGCAATTTTCTGATAGTTATGTTGCTTCAATGTAGTCATATAAAGCGTCATCATCAATTTGAGTCATCATCAGTGGAAATTCCACCAGCGAAGACGTTGAGTGAGTAATAAGGGCCAGGTTAACAGTTTCCGTCACATAGGTTAGCGAATGGTGATATTTTCAATGAAATAAACATTTTACACTGGGATAAGGCAAAATTACTGCAGTTTATTTTCGCAAATACTTTCTCTAAAATTAAAAAAACACTCACAATTTATAAACTAACACTGAAGACGGAAATTATATTTTCGTCACACGTATTTTTTTTACATATATAACACAATTTTGATTTCATGGGTTTTTTTTTTTTTATCCAAGTCAAAAATTACATCGTTTCTTTGCTGAACATTTGGTTTCTTTTGCGGCTTTTCTTTGTTATATGTAGAAATGCGTGTAAATAAAATATTTGTGTAGTTTCCGACTTCCAAAAAAATGTGGCCTCTCAATGATTCAATCGAATAATTTTTGTTTCATCTACTTTTTCTGGTATTTGTTAATGATAATGAGAGAGAGATTTCCCCAAATATTGTTGACGCTTTCATAAGAGCAATTTTGTAACACTGACTTCTCCAATGGGGTATATACCGTATTTTTCGGACCATAAGACGCACCTTTGTACATAAAAAAATCGACTTAAAATTGGGGTGCGTCTTATACTCTGAAGGTAACATTAAAATAAAATGAATATATATATATATATATATATATATATATATATATATATATATTATATTTATTATATATATTTTTTATCTTTATTAAGTAAGAAATTGAAAATATCTTTATATACATAACAAAATACAAAATATTCTTTTCTAAAAATCTTCCCGTAAATTTGAAGTGCGTCTTATTGTCCGGTGCGTGTGATGGTCCAAAAAATACGGTACTTCAAATACAATATTTTTAGGTTTTGTCGGCCTCAAAAATATTCCGAAGACGACTGATCATCAATAACACAACATTGACAACGGCTGTCAAATTCAGTGTCTAATAACCGTGTATATTGGCAATCACTGATAAACTGCCATAATATCACCCAGAGAGTATTTATTTTGAGATTCTAGAGGAAATTTGAAACTTACCAAATGAAGAAGTGTGACTAATTACCTCATTCAGATCACAGTTTTAGGAAGTATAACATATTTAAATGAAAGACTGATCGCCTGACCAACAATAACCTCTCAAATGGTGATCTCCTTTTTCGTTTAACCAATTAATACTGTTAAATCAAGAAACATTTTTTTCTATCATCATTAGTAACTTCCGTCTAGAGCAGACGTTTTATATAATTTATCCGCTTTTGTTGGTGGTATAAATTTGTCAAGCAGCCAGACAAAACAGTTCCTTATCAAAATTTAATACTCTTTCTCCACTATACTTTGATGATTATTAAATTCAATAGGTACATCTGAAGTATCGATATCGTGTTCTAAGTTTGTGGAAGTGTCGTCTTCTATTCACACTTCTCTAGATGTACACTGGTGTAAGAAATTAAGAGAATTTGCAGACTTAGTCGATTATCTCTAGAACTACAGTACCGATTGTAATGAAATTTGATATGTACATACATTGATACAATACAAAACAAATAACCATTCAATAATTGTAATACACACTCATGATCGCGCGTAACACTCGTTGGAGTCGGAAGGTATGAAACAGCGGTTGCAGAATAAACAAAAAAATGGGTTAATAGATGGGTTAATAGGGGGTATGGTCCCCTCTTACAGATATACAGGTCTCGCACCGTGATTTCATACTTGAAATAAGGTAGTTTATCATTTCCTGTGGCAATTGGTCCCACTCGTTCAGCAACGCTGTTTTCATTCCCTGGATGGTTCTCGGAGGGGGGTTGCGAGTTGCAATTGCCCTCCCCAGAGCGTCCGAGACATGCTCTAAAGCAGGGGTTCCCAACCTTTTTATAGTACCGTACCTGTACGTTGTAAACAATTTGATGACGTACCGGTAGACCAAAAATTTTGAAATGAGGAATAAAATGCAATGGAGAACATTTGTAATAAAGACAAGTAACTTGGGATATATTTTTATTGCTAAACATATACAAAAAATATAATAATCACTTTAAAAAATATGTAATTAGTGAGAAGGTTGGGCCTGTTTATTATTAACTAAAGAAGTAATATCGGGCTCAATGTTTGTCAGTTTAAGGCGAAGATCCGATTCAATGTCCAGCAAAGTTCTTGTTCAGTAAATTCCATACAGTCCACTTGTCGATTGGCGCTGCGAGCGCTTTTTCATGTTTGTTTCTTTTCTCTGTAACCGTTACTTGGAGCAGAGCGTTTATGTTTACGTTCTGTATGGCTGTGTTCTGTTCGGCGTCGGTTTCTGAGATGAATTAAAGTAAAACAAAATAATGAGTAAGTTGTTTTTTTCATTTCCAATTAAGTTATGAACCATTCTACGAAACATTCAACGAACCATTCTATATACATTATTTTGGCCATTCGAGCCGGTAGCCTGAATCATTCCCTTGTAACGGATCATGAAATTAAGTTGAAAGCAATTAATAAGAAAGACTAATTTATTCTAAAGTTATATTGTTGCTGGTAATTAACTGCTGTGTCTGCCATTCTTGATTTGTGCTCTTATTGAACATCAAACGTTGAAACTCCAATTCGTCAATTCTAACGTTGGTTCCTTTCTGCATATCGAAAGATCGTTTGAACTGCAACGTTGGTTCCTTTCTGCATTTTCGAACGGTTGATTTCGATCGTTCCCTTGTTATTTGAGTGGGGTGTTTGTAAGCGTTTCGCTTCGCGTTGGTTCCTTTCTGTAAGTGTCAAACGGCTGCGTCCCCTACGTTTTACGAGTGGGGTTGAAAGGAGGAATTTTTTCTTATCGTATCTTGGGTTGTAAGATGGAATTCAAAACGTTACTAAACCAAAAAAGGAGTGTTAAATCAAGTATTACGCGCCTTAAAACAAAGACCGAGGGTGATATTCAAAATTTAAATTTGGCAGAATTAGAGATTAGAAAAAATCGTTTTGTCGAATTAACAAATGAAATAAAAGGTATTTTCAACTCAATAATAACTAACTGTAAGGATGAAGAAATAGACGATTATTCTATTGAAAAGGATGACCTTTTGGACGTTTTAGAACAGATGCTTGCTCTTATTGGTACAAACATTCATAAGAGTCATGGAGCTGAGCAACAAGCTAAAAGTTCAAATGTTAAAAGTTCTGAGTCAGCAGATGTAAAACTTCCTACGTTATCCTTACCAACATTTTCGGGAACAATTGAAGATTGGTTAACGTTTTCTGATTTATTTCGAGCAGCTGTTTCGGACAATCCAAACTTGACAGGAGCTCAAAAATTACAGTACCTGAAGGGTGTTTTGAGGGGTGATGCACAAAGGGTTATACATTCACTACCCATTTCTAACACTAATTTTCAAATTGCCTGGGACCTTCTAACCGAAAGGTATTTTAACAAACGAGAAATACTTTCCTCACTGATGAAAAAATTCATTAACATGACACCAATCCATAACGAATCATCCACCCAAATGTTAAATTTAATAGATTCAACGAAGGAATTTGTGAGAACTTTAGAATCTTTAAAATTCAAAATTGATCAAACTGCAGACACCTTTCTTATGTTTTCCATATTATTCAAACTAGATTCTAATACTAGAACTTGGTTCGAAAGAACACTTAAAGTTGATGCAATACCTAAGTTAGATGATTTACTACAATTTCTTTCAACTCATGCCAGATCAATCATGACAGCAAATCAATGTGCAAAGAGAAATGTCCAAAAAAAGGTAACACTAGTTGCGTCGAACATACAGCCACAGTGTCCGCTCTGTCATAAGGAACATACCCTAAGTAAATGTGAAACATTCTCAAAAATGCAAGTTCAAAAGCGTTGGGAATTTGTTAAATCAAATAATGTTTGTTTCAACTGCTTAACACAATTTCACAGCGTTCAGGCTTGTAGAAGTAAATTCAAATGCCACACGTGCAAAAAACCTCATCACACCTTGCTTCATATTGAATTTGTTAGTGGAAGAGGCAGTCAGGGAAATATGTCAAATTCAGGTGGGCTTTCTATAAATGCTCCCGTGTTTTCGCCTACTTCTGTTCCCGGAGCAAGTAGTTCTAATGAAACGTCCGAAAATTCACGAACGGTTGATATTACATCTTGCATTTCAAATGTTGGCCCTAGTGTTCAAATTCTGCTCTGCACAGCCGTTATTCGTGTAAGAGATATATGGGGTAATTATCAATTATGCAGATGTTTACTAGATAGTGGTAGTCAGGCGTCACTGATCACAAGTGAGTGCATCGAAAGGCTGGGTCTAAGTAAACAAAAGGCCAATGTTCGTATTTCTTGTTTAGGCTCCGCAGACACTCGAACAAATGGAATATCCCAAATTCAGTTCAGTCCACATTTTCCATCTCAGAGTTCATTTAGTGCTAACGTGTACGTGGTGAACAAAATAGTGGGCGTGCTTCCGCACCAAGATTTGGATGCTTCATATTCTGAATTATTTGGGGATCTGATGTTAGCTGACCCAACGTTTCACAAAAGTAGTCAGGTCGATATTCTTCTTGGAATCGATCTCACACTACCATTGTTGAAGGGTCAGACGTTGTCGATGGGAGAGGATAAGCCCTTTGCAATTCGGTCAGAACTTGGTTGGGTGATAGGTGGTAGAGCTTCTTCATTCAGTCAAATTCTTCATGTAAATAATATTCAATTAGTGTCGGATGATCTAATTCATAAATTTTGGGAGTTGGATTCTGTTCCTCGAGCAAATCCTCTAACTTCCTTAGAAAGATCTTGCGAGGAGCATTTTAAAGAGACACATTCGAGAAATGAAGATGGCAGATACACAGTTAGGTTGCCATTTAAATCATCTCCTACGCAGTTAGGGCAATCTAAACAAACAGCCATTCGTAGATTGATAGGTATAGAACGTCATCTCAGGTCTGACCCGGAAAAATACAACCAATATAGACAGTTCATGAATGAATACTTAGAGCTTAATCATATGGAAGTTGTTCCAGAAGCCGAGTATGATAAGGCTAATTCTTACTACTTGCCACACCATGCTGTACTAAGAAACTCTAGTAGTACTACGAAACTGAGAGTAGTGTTTGACGGATCCAGCAAGACATCATCAGGACATTCACTAAATGACCTTCTCATGACTGGTCCTCGGGTTCAACCAGAACTTTACTCAATCCTGATTCAATTTAGAACGTTTCAAATCGCTGTCTGTGCGGATGTTGAAAAAATGTTCCGACAGATAAAAATACATGAAGAAGATGCTGATTGGCAACGAATTCTTTGGAGAAATTCACCTGAAGATGCTATTGCAGAATATCGTCTCGTCACTGTGACATACGGGACCGCCTGTGCACCATTCCTCTCTACAAGAACTTTAAAGCAACATGGACTTGACGAAAAGGAAGAGTACCCAATTGCATCTAAGGCAACACTTCACAATTTTTATGTTGACGATCTTCTTGGGGGAGCTGCTACAAAGGAGGAAGCTATACAACTTGTAACAGAGTTGCAAGCAATGACGAGTAAGGGAGGCTTCCATCTTCGAAAGTGGCATTCAAATGATCCTTCTATTTTTCGTGAAGTTTCAATCGACTCCACAGAAAACGATCTCGTTCATCTAGATGACAAGGACTGTAGTGTTCTAGGAGTCAAATGGTCACCCAAGCTAGATGTTTTCAAATTCGCAGTATCACCAGTTGAGATAAAGGATACTTATACGAAACGAGAAGTACTATCTCAAATCGCCCGAGTGTTCGATCCGCTTGGACTCTTGTCACCATGTGTAACCTTTATGAAAATCTTACTTCAAGAATTGTGGCAAGGGAAATTCTCTTGGGATCAACCTCTTCCTGATGAACTATGCACTACGTGGAGAACATTTCTGGAGGAACTTCATCTCCTCGAACTTTCCACGTTTCCTCGATATGTACTCAACTCTCATGCTGAAGTAGAAATACATGCCTTTTGCGACGCTTCAGAGAAGGCATACTGTGCAGCGATATATGTCCGATGTATCTCTATTGATTCAGTACAAGTCAACCTACTGACATCTAAAACTAGAGTGGCACCGCTCAAAGTTCAATCCCTTCCGAGACTCGAGCTCTGTGCCGCACTTTTGTTGTCTAATTTGCTACATTCAACACTCTCGTACCTGAACATTCCGGTCAAAAATAAATTTGCCTGGTCTGACTCCAAAATAACTTTAGCCTGGATCAACTCAGAGCCGAGAAGATGGCAGCCGTTCGTTGCAAATCGAGTAGCACAGATTCAAGAGCTAACGTCAAACGTGCAATGGAACTTTGTTTGTGGACTCGAAAATCCGGCTGATTGCGGCACAAGAGGTTTATCGCCATCAAAATTTGTGAACTGCGAGTTGTGGTTGAATGGACCGAAGTGGTTGAAGGATCCTTCGCTACCTAGTTTCAGGGTTCGAACTCGTGTGTCTTCAAGAAGACAATCTATTATCGCAAGAGTTGTCGAAAGAGGAAAAGAAACAATTTCAAATATCCATTCTAGAAACGGTAAATGACACTTTCAAAACCGAGTTTTTTCAACGATATTCTTCTTGGGACAAATTGAAAAGAGTTTTTGCTTGGTGTCTTCGATTCGCCAGGAACTGCTCTATACTTGCTGAGGAAAGAAGGAAAACCTTTTTGACAACTGATGAATTGAATGACGCAGAAAATACAATTGTGAAGATCGTACAACAAGTTCATTTCGGCTCAGAAATCTCGTGTTTGCAGGCTGGGAGGCAACTAGCATCCAGCAGCAGAGTTCTTCCTTTAACACCGTTCATCGATAATTCTGGGTTACTTCGTGTGGGCGGCAGGTTGAAAAATTCAGTGCTTCCAGAAGAGCGGAAGCATCCCCTTCTTCTTCCTAAAAGTGACCATATCGTCGAGTTAATCATTACTCACTATCATCTCACCTTGCTACATGCTGGACCAGAACTACTTCAAGCAACGTTAAGAGAAAAATACTGGGTTCTTTCAGCTAGAGATACTGTCAGAAGAGTAGTGAGAAAATGCATTCCTTGCTTCAGAAATCGTCCAAAACTAGCGGAACAACTCATGGGAGACCTTCCAGGGTCCAGAGTTTGCCCTTCAACAGTATTTCAAAATACCGGTATTGACTTCGCTGGACCGTTTTTGACTCGAAGTTTCAAGGGAAGAGGAAGTCGGAATACCAAGTCCTACATCTGTGTATTCGTGTGTCTTGCAACCAAGGCAATTCATCTAGAAGTTGTAAGTGACTTGTCAACCAAAGCATTCATCGCTTGCTTAAAGAGATTCATAGCACGCAGGGGTAAGCCTGCAGAAATATTTTGTGATCGTGGCACTAACTTCTATGGGGCAAGTAGAGAACTCGCAAAAGAATTTCGAGAATTGATGATGGACAACTCCATCTACCAGTTTCTTACTATGGACAACATAAAGTGGCGTTTCAACCCTCCGGCAGCTCCACACTTCGGAGGCCTTTGGGAATCCATTGTTAAATCGTTCAAGTTCCACCTGAAGAGAGTCATAGGCACCTCGAGTGTTACTTTCGAAGAACTTACTACCGTAACGTCCCAAATTGAAGCGTGTCTGAACTCCAGACCTCTTAGTGGAATTTCAAGTGATCCCAACGATTTACGTGCTCTTACACCTGGACACTTTCTAATTGGGAAACCATTAACATCTCTACCTGAATTGCCAATTCCAGACAACATCAGCCACTGTGACCGTTGGCGTATGCTTCAGCGTTATGATTCAACATTTTTGGAATCGTTGGTCAAATGAGTATTTGACAAAGTTACAATCCCGACCAAAGTGGCGCATTTCACAACAAAATCTGAACGTTGGTGATCTGGTATTGATAAAGCATGAGAACTTGGCTCCACTTCAATGGAAGTTAGGCCGAATTACAAAAACTTTCCCTGGAAAGGACAACAAGGTTCGTGTAGTTGAGTTGAAAACTCAAACTGGTAAACTTTTGAGACCAATCTCGAAACTTTGTAAATTACCAATTTCCTGAACATTCGAACCTATTTGCTTCAGTGCATCACATGTTTAATTCTTATCTTTCAGCATTGTAGTGATTATCTTTCCATCTGTACTCCTTATTAATTTCGTATTGCACCTTTCTTAATTTTTCATAGTTCTTGCATGTTAATTCTAAGTGATGTTCTAAATGTTTTCACTGTTGAAACCCCCTCCGAGGTTCCAAGGGGGGCGGAATGTTCAGTAAATTCCATACAGTCCACTTGTCGATTGGCGCTGCGAGCGCTTTTTCATGTTTGTTTCTTTTCTCTGTAACCGTTACTTGGAGCAGAGCGTTTATGTTTACGTTCTGTATGGCTGTGTTCTGTTCGGCGTCGGTTTCTGAGATGAATTAAAGTAAAACAAAATAATGAGTAAGTTGTTTTTTTCATTTCCAATTAAGTTATGAACCATTCTACGAAACATTCAACGAACCATTCTATATACAGTTCTATATTTGGTTTTCATCGCAGTCATTGCAGAAAATCCTTTTTCACATAAATATGTGGTCGCAAATGGCATTAAAAAATTTACTGCTTGGCAAGAAACTTCTCAGACACAATTATAATTCGCAAACACAGTTATAGACACAGTTATAATTTGCAAACACAGTTATAGACACAGTTATAATTCGCAGGCGAGTGCCAAATTTTTATGGGGCGGTCATAGATAACACATTCAGGTGTAGACGACATCTTTTGAGATTAGATAAATCCCAATAAAGTATTACAACACAAACAATGGATAAGAAATTCCAAACTAAAATATTAAAACGTATGGATTATTAGTTATTATAGTCATTACTTTTCTTATTTCGTAATACAGATTTTTAATAGATTTTGTTTTATATTGTAAAATCATTCGCGTACCGGTAGCTGCTTGTCCACGCACCGGTACTGGTACGCGTACCCAAGATTGGGAACCACTGCTCTATAGGGTTAAGGTCTGGAGATCTGGCTGGCCAATCCATCCGGCGAATATCCTCACTCTCTAGAAATTCGTCGACCAGAAGAGCTCTATGTGGCCTCGCGTTATCGTCCATTAAAATGAAGTCAGAGCCAACTGCACCCCTGAAAAGGCGAACATAGGGCTCCAAGACCTCATTCCTATACCTCACACCAGTCACAGTGCCTCTTTCAAAGACATGGAGAGGTGTGCGGCCATCCAAGATGATGCTTGCCCAGACCATTAAACCTCCTCCGCCATAATGGTCGATTTTGCGGACATTGGAGGGTAGGTAGCTGGTCCCTGGTTCTCTCCATATGAACGTGCGGCGAGAATCGGTGTTTAGGCTGAACCAAGACTCATCAGTAAAGAGAACGGTCGCCCATTTATCCATACTCCAATCTCTATGCTCTCTGCACCATGATAAACGGATTCTCCTGTTCGTAGAAGTGAGCGAGACGCAAACAGCAGGTCTTCTTGCAAACAACCCTCTCTCATGAAGTCTTTTGGAAACCGTCACCCTTGATACACGGGTTCCTGTGGCTGTATACAGGTCACGAGAGAGCTGAGAAGCTGTAGCATTCCTGTTACGCCTCGCTTTAATCGACAAATGGCGATATTCTCTGGCCGTCGTGGCTCTTGGACGACCTTGCCCAGGCTTTCTCTCGGTGGATCCGGTATCCTGGAACTGTTTCCATAAGTTACACACGACGCTGGGCATTAAATTGAACACTCTAAAAATTTGGACTTGAGATTTGCCTGCTTCTAGCCTCCCCACAATTCGCCACCTCATTCCATCATCTAAACGTTGGTGGTTACTCATTTTTACTGTTACAATTTGAAATTAACCGATTGCTGCAAAATAACACTAAGAAATTCGCCGAGGTATTCTAGCGGACAAAATTCGTCTTAACTTACGCGCGCTTATAAAGCCTGTTTCTCTACTGGCTCCGTCTACACACACGTGTGCGCTTATGTATTTGACGTACAAGATTTGCATTTTTGTCTAGAAGCAGTGGTTTTACATTCAGTTCAGTTCTTTTCATGGAATTCGATAAAATGTGCAAATTTTCTTAATTTATTTCACCAGTGTAGATTGACAATCATTTTCACTATATGATTCCACTCCAAATGTTTTCGACTTTTCCAGTGGCTTAATATCAGAATCATAACAATCTTTCGACTAACAAATGACGAACACAGCGTCGTCTTTTTGGTAATCACACAAAGTATCTGTATCTAATTATCTGAAAAGTTCTTGCTCTTAGAAAATTCCAATGAGTAATTTTAGAAAACCTTGAACGTAAAAAATTCATTAAAATAATTAATATCACCAGAATATAAACATTATTCAATACAACTTGTAGTATCATAGGGAAAACCTATACCATTAAGTTCTTAAATATAAGTGCATAAGTTGGCGTTCATGGAAACACGAGTAAACTTGTTACTGGTCATCGCGTTTGTGCATTAGAACACGAGTATCCTCGTGACCAGTCAACAATGCGTTAAGATGCTCATTAGCTTTTACTTTTCCATGTTTACTTATGGGCATTAATATTTCCTCAAGTAAAATTCCTGCCCTTTTCTTCTCGTCTTAATAACTAAAGTATCAAAGCTTGCTTGCTTTGGATCTTCTTTTTCTCTCTCTTTCTTTTTAAATTTAAATTCTGAGCCGCACTAGTATCCTCCGAAATTCGAGACGGGAAAACGCCCAAAGACACAAATAAAGACTTTTCACACGTACATCTGATTTTATAAATTTAAAATTCATATCGGTGAATGTAGATAATCTTAAATACAGTTACCGTGGAACTGGACTTCTTTCATTTCAGAGAATAATTCTACGGTCTATTTTTGTATTTTTTTTTTTAAATGTTGTTTCCCGGGTCGAAAACATACCGACGTGCGTTCTTGCGGGTAAACGAAATGATAATTATGAGCTATGAAAGCACGTAAACAAAAGGGAATGTTTAAAGTACATAAAAAAATTAGTAAAGTGCATAAAATGACATCCCTATAAGTTATAAACATGTATTCACTGTAGAAAAAAATTCTATTTTCCTCAGTTAGTTCAGTAAATACAGCAATTTACTTTAAATACAGTTATTTTCTAATAACCACAAGGCTACAAACCATTGTTCTGAATCTACAAATTTAATGGCTGCGGCAAATCACCCAAACAGTCATATATCTTGCCAAATTTATGGGATAACTTTCCAGAAAAGGTAGAACCCAAGCATTTATAGTAAATGTATTCAAGGTGGAAAAAGTTACTTCCGACTCTAAGAAAGGGGACGGGAAAAAATATGCTTCAGAACAGTATGTGTTGCCAAGTACTTGAGGCTTTTAAAAGAACGAAAACAATAACTATTAAAAGTTGTTGATAAGCGATTTTTAGCTTTAATCTATTCTTTGGAAGTGGTGGATGAATTAAAAAAGGGAAGGGAATGCGGCATCAGATCTGCATCATTGATAAACTGTTTTAAATATACAACTCAATTCCAAAAAATAAGTCCATAAGGCAAAATGCTTATATAATTCAGACTTTATTGTTTTAATATTTTAAAAAAATATGCAGATTGTTTCTCGAGGGTACATATAAACTAGCTGGTGCGGGGTTTAGCAACGATATTAAAAATGAAATTTTATTTTTACTGTCTTAAACATTCTCTTAAAAGGTGTATAGTCTGCGTCAGTTTGCTATTATCTACATATTTTTTCAAATATTAAAACAATAAAAGCTGAATTATATAAGCATTTTGCATTATGGACTTACCTTTGGAATTTAATTGTACATTTAAAACAGTTTATCATCGCAATGATTACAGATTTGATGCCGCTTTCCCTTTCCTTTTTACAAATCGTCCACCATTTCCAAACAATAGAGGTTAAAACTAGAAATCGCTCAGATCAATTGTGAAAAAGAAGAAGTCCAGATCTGTAAAGAGGTTCATGTTCGAAAAATTCGACAAGTTGGGATGAGTTGTGGAAAGACAAAATACTTAGGCATAGCAGCATTTACATTTCATAAAACTTTCAATAGATTCAGTGGATCCAGAGAAATCATAACAGAAAATAGCAAAACCTCTTCTGGACACTCGTGATCTTCAAAGTATCGGACGATACTGCACTGAAAACAAGGAGTTATTACGATCAAAGATAAGATTCCTGGATGATTTTTAAAATTTTGTCTTTGAAAACATTTTGTCACTAGGTCGTAAAATGCAATTTTAAGCAGTCCAATACTCGGCAAAAGGCATATTTAGATACGAAGAACCACCATTTACTTTATGCAACACATCGAATAAAAATTGAACGGCAGTCTGAAATTTACACCGGTACAGTTGTGTACGGAAAGAATAGCTGTCGCGTTATGAGAGACTTTCTAACTTTACAAAAAGTAGCAACTATTATTGGTTAGAGGAGTTAGTATCCGTGTCTGGAGTGAACACTTTACGCCTCGCCTACGATGTTACCGATGAAGAATGTAAACGCAAAAGAAGAATGTAAACTGAAACAAAAGATATGATGCCTTCTAATCAACTCCTGTTCCAGTATATTTGTGGCATCCTGTTCTGTAAATGAAAAAACGCTAAACAGCATACAGCTCACGTTACATCAAGAAAGCAGCATGCCCAAATATTAAAAATGTGATTTTGTTCTTTGGTCTATAGTCCTATGACCTTTCCATCCACCAAGATTGTAAGAAGAATCATTAAACACAAGTATTGCGACAATGTAGTAAATGAACAACTACGGACCTACATCGAGTAGAAATGGGAACGACAAATTCCGGTCACAGCGTTTAAAGAAACTGGTGTCCTCGCTTTCCAAAATGAAGTGAAAAGGAGGGAGATGTGGCAAAATAATAAACACATCCCTGTCACAACATTTTTGAAATTTTAACATCATTCAACTTGCAGCAAATAAACTTAGAGCGATTAAACTTTAAAATCACTAGAATGTTATATGCAATTGGGTCTACAGTTGATAGCTTTGGACGCTTTATGTTGACATAGGCATCTAGGCGCGTTCATTAAACACTTTTTTCAAATATATTTTTCCCGTAACAGGGTTCATTCTCTTGATTCCGACAAGAATAATTACAAGATAAAAAAAACTTTTTATATACCATATTTTTAAATTTTCTGTTGAATCATATAAACTTGACAATTCTATGTATTAATAAATACTTTTTTTAAATTGTTTTGATGAATTATCCCATTATCTTGAAAGAAAATGAAGTTAAATGGAAGTTAATTTGTGTTTAACTTTTCGTTCTCGTCCCGGCCGATAGATGGCTTCACCAGTCTATAACACAAAAGTAACTGAAAATGAATTCAAATCTGCTTAAAGATGGATAAAAGTATCAAAAGCATGCATTGTCATCGTGTTTTGAGCTATTCTAAAGGTTTCAAATGTCTAACTAGTCGGGAAGTTAATTAAAAATCGATTGCAATATTAGTACTAGACAAACACACAAACAAGAAAGCGAGTTAATAAAAACATGGAAAAAATTAAAGAGCCTTTAATAGCATGAAACCAACTTTTAAGGTTCAAACGTAAAAACCATTCTTCACGACTTTTAAGTTGTTTTTCACTTATATGCACTTTGTTTTCCTGAGACGTGATAACATACGCTTTGAATACTTAAAATCAATGGTAATAAATTTTTTATAAAATAAAAATAAAATTTAATGCATTGCAATATATGCAAACATAACGCTGATATTTAATACTTAAAATATCTAAGTATTTTTAAATTAAAATTCTTTTCTATTTAAGAGATAATTTTGTGGAATCTCTTTGCTTTTTTAAATTTTCTTAAATTTCTCCGAGATTTTCTTTACAAAGGCGTGACTTTTATTACTCTTTGAATATTCATATAAAAATTTTATTAAAATCAGATGTAATTATTTTCACATTAATTAAAAAAATCCTAATTTGTCCATAGGGTAATTCTTCTCCTATTTAAAAAAATAGTCGTTATTTGGTTTTAAAAAAACTTTTTTCCCCCAAGTTATCGGTAGAAATATTGTAGAAGGTTTTCATAACCTTGAAAATAAAGGGTTGGGAGTGGAACCGTGTGTCTAAGGCGTTGAAGGTAAAGATTTAGCTCATTTGTCAGGCTCATTACTATAGTATTTCGCACATAGAAAGGTATATTATATGTAAGCGTCCATTATAATTGAAAATTTTAGGGAAATAATTAACACCTGACATAAAGATGAAGTTGTAATGGGGAATAAGGATTATTTATCTTTCCACAATTTATCATCACCTTCTGATAAACAACTTTAACAGCCAGATAAGAAAAAAAATTGAAGTTATGATATAAAAGCCCGATAACTCTTAATGGAAAAAGAAACCACTAATAAACACAGTCGGGCCAACCACATTGAATAATGGTCAGCATCTTGAGCTTCCAAAACGTGGGCTGGGGTTCAAATCCCGGATAAGACATGGACTTTCCTGTGCATGGAATTTCCTGATAGGAGAGCAGCGGTAGCTTACCTATATGGCGCTCCCATAATCAATTAGCCATTAAATCCTCTATATGAATGGTTCCAATGTCCTCAGGATAAAGTATATGCCCCGTTGGAAAAATAATAAATAAATGCAGTCAATGTAAAACCCATAGCGTTACGTATCTTTCACCTGGTCCGACTCGCTTTGCTGCAACACTTATAACAGATTAATATTCAGAGTTTCAATTGATTCACCCGGATAATAATAATTTTAAAAAAATCTGCCTCTCAAGCAAAGTAGAAATACTAATTTATATTGAGAATATAAGGAACTATAGATTTGGCCTCATATACACTGTTTTACTTACAGGTACATATTGGTCAAGCAATATGTCAGCTTATGGGATGAACACACTTGTTGAAGTTTATTTTAATCTACCGTGTTCCCTGCACAAGGAAGAAAAAATTATGGGGGGAGGGGATTATCTTTTACCTAAAAGGATTTTCACAGAAAATTTCGAAGAAAATATGATAAAATAAAGCATACTGAAGGACAAAAACAATTGCTAAAATTGGGTAAAACACAATATTTCGTAAAAAACATACAAGAATTATTTAAAAGAAACTCTTAACACGACAGATATTTCAGTAATCAACTAAAAATGCCACTTTGAAATGAATAAGAGCACTTCAAAATGTCATAATTATGATAGATATGTATGCCTCATAAATTCTGAAGAAGTTTGTAAACCCTGCTTTGCTATCTAGCAAACTGTTTTCACTTATTGCATATTTTAAAAATTGAGAGATACAAATAAATAAATAAATAAATAAATAAAAATAAAATAAATAAAAATAAAAATTTTCATTTAATTTTGTTATACTTCATCCAAATAACTAACTTAATCATAAAATTCTGTAAATTATGTTGATTTAGCAAATTTTGCTGCGTTTGGAATAAATGATGTACGTATTGAGTAAGAATGAATAATTTTTGCCCCGAGAGACAGATTCACAGAATGTAAGCGAGAAATCTGTAAGGATTAATTAGACTTCATACATAAGATACGGTTAATAACAGTCGAATACTAGATGAAAAAAGAAAGCCTCTTTTAGAAGATAAACAGTTTTATATTTTCCGCTTAAATATCCGGAAATGATGCAACATTTGCTAGCAATATGTGTTACTATAAATTCTATGACATTGATACAAGTGCAGCCATCTACTGGATTAAACTGTTACTTTTAATTTAAAAGAACAAAAAAATTACCATATAAGGGTCATTTAACAATCTTTCACGAACCATCACAATAAATAACAAAATTCATTGATACTCATAGCTGATTTTTTTTAATTTATTCAAATTTCCAAGGCGGATGTAAAATAAAAAAATTTAATGTAAACTATGAATTTTAAATAAAATGATATTAATGCGTATTCTTCTATTTAAAAATGCATTAAAAGCTTCCATTTTAATTCGCGGGGAAATATCGAACTCGTAAATAAATATACGTTTATGAATATCACCATTTAGATTAGATTCCAAAAAAATTAATCACTTTTAATACAAAAAATATTTTTGTAAAAAAAAAGTTTAAATTAAAAATAAAGTTCAGTGTTTGCTTATTCAATCGGTCGAGTTATTATGGTTTCCTCTCTCGTTTAGCACACTCTTAAAACTCTTAAAATTAATAACTTATTTCGGAAGAACTTCTGCATAACTTAGGAAAACTCTCCTGACCTCTTTATTAAACGCATTACGTATCTCGTTACAATATTAGCAAGATATTGAAGTCTACTTTTTAATGTCAAAGCACATATATATATATATATATATATATATATATATATATATATATATATATATATATATAAAACAGTTCCGTAACTGACTCACTGACTGACATTACAACGCACAGACCAAACCGCTGGACCTAAAGGGCTGAAATTTTGCATGGCGATTCTTCTTATGGTGTAGGGGTGCACTAAGAAAGATTTTTGAAAAATTCCTCTTAGATTTTTTTCAAATTAAATTTTTAAGTTGTTTTTGTAACTTTTTTTTAAGTGTGCATTTAAAATAATAATTTGAGGGTTATAAAATTTATATCACAAGAAAGATCATAAAAATCCCTTTAAAATGAAATCTTTTTCGAATCTGTACCTCCCTTTTCTGATTTTTGGTGAATTTTTAAATATTAATTTTTAGAATTTAATTTATTAAATGCTGATCACGTGATTTTTTTTCTGGTACTTTAAATTAATTTATCGTCACGTGCATAACAACTAAATAACAAAAAAAAAATTTTTTCTTTCTAATGCAGCAGACGATTGGATATTATCCAAAAAAATATCCCTTACGATTTTTTTCTAAATATATATATATATATATATATATATTTTACATCAATTGTATACATTGATCGTCGCATTTATTATAAATATATATATTTATTTTTTTTGCATTAATTGCATACATTGACCGTTGTATTTTAATTTGAATGTACTCCGTAGCGAAGCGCGGGTTTTCAGCTAGTATATATATATATATATTCACTTTTTAACAATTCATTAATGTTTTAGAGATAATTTAAACTTACAAGGAAATTTAATCTGTAGACTATATATCGCATTTTCTTAAATACTATTACCATGACTTAAATATGAAATATTGCTAGCTATTTATTTCACGCTCTGTTTTTCCCCCTGATATAAAACGAATGGCTCGGTTTTAAACACTGGCGTCAGGTGACGTAACTTAAAACGTGTTTAGAAAACTAATGGCAAACATTACATAAGAAATCATTTGTTCGCCAGAACTTCGCAATGCACGCCTTTTGTTTCAGCTCTCTAAATTTTTACGACTCAGTTTTACAAGTTTTCTTTTATGTTTAAAGCCCCGCAGTCTCTTCATGTTAAAGATTATTCATAAACACAATTTTTGTTCTTAGTATTGTTGGTACAGTTGGTGGAAAAGTAAACTAAAAGGTTTTTCTACTCTAATTATCAGTTTGAAATCCAGTCTCATCATCTTCGAAGTTTTCGAGTTCCTAAACTCTTCAGGAAACGTTTAAAATTACATTATGTGCCTTTATGAATAGTTCATTTAGCCGCAGATTTCCCATCGGTTAAGACTCATTTATATCTACATTATAAATTTTATAAATTTAATAATACATATAAATTATTAGAGACGATTAACAGATTAATTTCAATTATTTTAATAATAAATGAAAAATGGATAAATGGTATTAGTTTGTTTCTTTTTTTTCTATGAATGAAGTATTAAAACAAAAAATCTTAAAAGCTTATAATTTTAAAATTATGCAAAATTGTTTAATTGTCAGAATTTTTACAGTCTATCCTAAATTTCAGTGAGAGTTCCTTACCTCTCCAGGAATCTTGCGGAGATATTTTTTACACTAAACAGTACTCTGTGGAGGTGAATCTGAACTCTGTTTTTATTGCATACGTTTATGCTCAGTGCTATTGTTATTTTAGTTTCTTAGGCAGGCATTGACAAATTCATCTCTAATATACAACATTACAAGAAAAATTGAATTTCCAATTCATTCAACAGATTTAAATAAAATCAACATAGTATTCAGGACAGTAAAATTTAGATTTTTTTCTGATGCTTAAGGCTATGTCTGTGATAATTTACGAAATGTACAATTTTCCTTTCGAAATGGTTAAGAAATAGACAAAACTATGCATCACATCAAGTTTTGTGGGGACTTTCTAACTGAAATAACAATTACAGCTAAACAAGATCATTAACACCGAACGTATAACATTTAGATAACCATTATCTTTCTGTATGCATGAAATGCAGATAAGGTAATTAAAAGGTCATTAAATCACTAAAAGATTTATTATTCACAATATTATAATCCTACACATTTGAAACTTTAGTATAAGAATCATTAAAGACCCTTAGAATACACTTACCACTAGAACTTAATAGCAATAATCAAATAATTATGTTTCACTAATATCATTTGGCGAATAGACAGATAAGCTGGGTAACAAGAACACAGAGATAAAAAAAAAGTTTAAGTTCAAAGTATTTCATAATGTGTCCTTTGCTGATTCTTGGAATATCATATGAATTAAAATAATTTCGCTATGAAAAATAGAAAAAGTTTTGTACTCATGAGTTTCACAACATATAACACTATACAAGATATCTTGATCTTGATATGATTGATACATTATATCTTGAATATAACACTATACAAGAATAAACACTAATAATCGTGTTCCTAGGCCAAAAATAGTTATTATTGATTGCACTTGAGATTGGCAAGTGACGGGAAATTCGGCACTCAACGAGTTAATAGGTTCGATAACAATTAAAGTACATTTTAACAGATAGTCAAAATGATGAATACTAATATTTAAAACAAAATAGGCACAAACTCTAAACCACCTGTAAATACAGTACAAAATAAAGTCCGAACATTGGTAAAACAAGTCTCACAACTTTGTGTCTGAGAGTCTCTCTTTTGCCTTTTGATCATGTAACATGGTAATAACGAGAGAGAACTTTTTATAAGATTAGCCAATCTTAAAAACTCATGCCCCTATATTTCGCTTCAAAATAGTATATAACGAAGATTCGTAATAAATTCCTTAATTATCAAACATGAATTCAAATACGATGAGCAAGAAATGGTAATCATAACCTTTTAAAGTAATCATAGGCGTTAAAATATTTTATTCATAAGTAATCTACATTAAATTGATATAAAGACCGTTAAATTTAAATCAACAAAATAAAGAATTGCGTGTTTCATACGCATGAGTGAACAATTTTAATGAATCCAAGGTTCCGTGAACGTAATAAGAACAGAGAGAAATACAAATAAAATTCGGAAATTCTTCTCGCAACTACCACCAAGTCATAGAATTACAAAGACGTTCAAATAAGGCACTATTTTTCGAGAAAAGATTGAAAATGTTGGTTCTCTTTCAGCTTGGCTTCATCATCCTCAAAGACAACAATTTGAAGCAAAAATTTGTTGTGTGTAGAATCTCCGTTTAAACGACGGCTAGATTTCGAAATCAGATCTGGTGAGAGAAAGCGAAATTACACCGTTAGGCAATTAAGCACAAAATCGACGCACACGACAGACGTCTTGGGCGTTTCATTTAACACAAAAAAGAAAACCCAGCATCCACAACTTGGTACGTCTCCAAAACGAAGAGGAGGTAAACAACATGGAGCGGAGGAGGCCTCCACCAGACAACGGTACAGACGGCGAGACAACAATTATCTGACCTGCGAATCAAACCAACAAAAATTGTAGAAGATTAATGAGGTTGGTGGAGACAGCGAAACCGATCCCACAGCAAACTTGTATCTCGCATATAATGTGCTTTCCGATACAATGTTACAAAAGGAGGCTTTCGACGATTTTCGCCATCCACGGGCAAAAAAAAACAGGATTGAAAAAAGGGTGGCTCTTAGCAGCGCGTTAACAGAATGTGTTAACTATCCACAGTGTATAATTTTCTCATTAGGTCTATCGGTGCTACGTGATGGCTGATGAAGCTCAGTGATAAATGGCCCACGATACGTTCGCCTGGTAGGAAGATCGTGCCCGACGTTACTCTGGTAGTAAGCAAATAAACTTTATACGTGAACGAACGTTCCTTTCACTGCAACCTTTTATATACTACCAGATAATAGCTCTTTCGCTATCCCCATCTTCTTCATTCTAACATGAAGTTCATACATCCTCGAGAGGGCATCAATAATCCTCTCTGGAAAAGAAATTTCTCGCCACTGCAGCTCTCAGTACAAATGCCTTAAATAAAATTTTTAAAAATTTGACAGTTACAAACAGCGGTGGATCGCCATGAACGGTCACAAGCCCCCAACAATTACAATAATTTTAAAATCTTTCCTATTAAGATTAATTCAACCAAACTTTTCTGGAATTAAACTTTCTTTTAAAACAAAAATCGCATAGCTCTAATTAAATACCACCAACAGTTTTTTCCTTATCCCCCCCCCCTACCTTATCAGTAAAGGTTTCCTAATATGCAGCTTTATAAAATACAGCCTAAAAAATCCTTATACAAAACTGTTCGCACGATGTCATAAACGACTTTTACACACTACAAGGTCGAATTTTAGTCTATATCGATACTTACGGTGAATTTATCCTCTTTGACCCCATTTAGCGTTAATTAATGTTAACACTTGCTTTATTCGGCCAGGTAGACCAAGCCCATACGATGGGAAGTTATTTAAGCTTACTTTCAAGCATGTTAATTCAAATTTTTCTTAAAGAAAATTGGTGGGTTTCGTGCAGGAAATCGGATAGACAATTTTTATGAGATAATATTTAGAACTGTAATTTATTTGTAATCATATGTTTGTATGTTTTGTAGTCAGTATTTCAGTTGTGTTTCAGCTGCTCTGAAGTTTGAAGCAAATATTTTTGGAGCATGTACTTTTTATCCTTTTAAGATTTAAAAATCAATTCAAAGGCCAATGGGTAAAACAACACCTTTTAATGTAAAAGTTTCAGAAAAATTTACTCGAAAAACAAAATATATGTGAAAATTTTATATGAATAAATGACAATTTTACTCAGTAAATTTTCTCGGTGTTTCATGCTGCATATTTATGAAATATTGTCAGGGAGAACTGTGTACCCTGATTATTGTCCTTGAACTTTAAATCCAACAAAAAAATGTACCAGTAACAAAAAGCGAGGGGGGGGGGGGGGGAAAAGACCAATTTTCCATTCATTACCAGCTGCACTGCAATTCAAAAGGAAAAGTATCTTCCATTAAGAAAAGAGGCACTAACATATCATTTAAAATCTAACTTCTAAATATATACTACAAATCTCTCGCAGAGAAAAGCTTAAAAACGATTCATTATACATCATTTAAGTTTTATAGCTATATCTTCATAAGCTAAAAAAAATCTCTAACTTATTTCCCACTGCCATCTCTGCAAAAGGAATGTGTCCCCTCTATTTCACAATCCTTCAATTTTTTTTTTCATAACATTAAATGTGATTCGTATTCTATCAACCAGATCCATTAAAGAACCCAAAAAACGTGGGAAACAAAAACGTCATCAGCGAGACAACTTGAAGTCCTCATTAACGTCCCTCACAAATTTAAATTTCATTTGCCTATACCTATGTAATAAACCACCAACTCATGCTCGCTACTTTTCTCATGTCTATGTAGAGGAAAAAGAAAACATACACTTACTTTACCTAATATGAAACTCATTGTCCCAAAAGTTATGAGCTTTTCTGATAATGAATTTTATATTAAGTGCACATCCCGTTTTGGCATTGTTACAAACGAAGTTCAAACCTCTAGTTAGATTGTCAGAGAAAGACAAACTAAACCGAGTTTCCTTTCCGGAAATGATCTTCTCGGATCTTACACCGATGAACTAAATTTACTCTTTTCAAAAAAATTCACGAAAAATATAAAGGACTCTAGCTATCACAATATATGATGGGCTTTAGAAAATTTATTTTAATATTTACAAAACCCTCTAAATTTTTGACATTCAAATTATTTCTCTCCCACAAAAAGAGCCACAGTTAAATTTCAGTGCTGGGTGCGATCAGATTCTGTTCTGAAAACTACCTTGATATAGGAACAAAACTCCATCAATATCCAAAAACCCACTGACGGTTTCAAAATCTGGAACAGATGATCAACTTGTACCTACATAATAATTGATTTATTAAAAATATTTTTAAAAAAACAGTTACTTGCAAGTAAAACATGTACTAATATTAGTAATAACATTTTTAAGGTGTCTCTTGTGGTTCCATTTTAGGGTTCCATGATTGAATTTACTGGGATTTTAATGATTTGACAACATAGAATGGAATATATTTTTAATAATTATCTTTATTTACAATTAATTCAATATACTTTATTTATAAAACTACACTAAAAATTTCCACTTTTGTTCTATTCTCGAAGTTCATCAGGATAAAAGAATAGGATAACAACTACATTAGCTCTCTAAGGAGTCAAGTTACAATATTTTAGGGGTTTGGGAGCTTTTTTGAGATGACAATAGTAATAATTTCTGTTTCTTCCCATGTTTACTCATATAAACATCCAATGTGTGTTCAGTGTACTTACGTGTGCGTGTATGCGCGCGCGTATATATGCGAACTAGCTGAATACCCGTGCTTCACTACGGAGTACATTCAAATTAAATACAACGGTCAATGTATGCAATTAAGGCCATAAAAAACAAAAAGCAAAATATTTTTAAAATATCGCAACGGATATTTTTATAGACAAAAAAAATGTAGAAGAAAATATTCAAATTAAATCTAATAGAACATACTAAAGAATATAGTACAGTTTGAGGAACATTTCTTTTTCTGCATTTTAATATTTTTTAGGATAATGTCTGTTAACTTATCGTCGTGATCGAGCATTGACATTCTGATTGTTTTTAATTTAGAATTTTCATCTCTAAACAACACTGTATAAGTATACAAAATTTCATAGCAATTGGTTGATAAATAAAATAAAAAAAGTTTTTCATAGCCCATTGTCTTCTTAATAAATTAAATTCTAAAAATTAATCTTTAAAAATTCACCAAAAATCAGAAGATGGAGGTTAAGATTCGAAAAAAGTTTCATTTTAAAGGAATTTTTATGATCTTTCTCGTGATATAAATTTTATAACCCTCAGATTACTATTTTAAATGCAAACTTAAAAAAAGTTACAAAAACAGCTTAAAAATTTAATTTTAAAAAATCTAAGAATTTTTCAAAAATCTTTCTTAGTGCACCCCTACAATATAAGAAGAATCGCCATGCAAAATTTCAGCCCTTTAGGTCCAGTGGTTTGGTCTGTGCGCTATCTGTCTGTCAGTCAGTCAGTCAGTTACTGAACTGTTTTGTATATAGATGAGCATTATCGTCATTTTTTCGGATAGAAAAGTTGCGGGCTATGTAAGTTCTAAAGGTTAATTTTGACGCCATGGAAATTTTTTAAAAGTTTTTTTTTTCTTTTTTTATTATAACAACATCCAAACACCGTTAATGCAGCGTTGTTGTTATTATTATAACAATTATTATTATTTATTCGTTTATTAAATTAATATTTTTAAAGAATGGCATTCCAGAGGCGCAGAAGTAAAAAAAATTAAGTAGCGGAAAGCGCCTTAATTCAATTTCAGTGA
The DNA here is from genome assembly GCA_907164885.2 of Dolomedes plantarius. Taxonomy (NCBI): domain Eukaryota; kingdom Metazoa; phylum Arthropoda; class Arachnida; order Araneae; family Dolomedidae; genus Dolomedes; species Dolomedes plantarius. Next base: position 127,998,376 of record OU015492.1, on the reverse strand, counting down.
TAAGTGCAATCGGATTCTGCTTTAAAAACTTATGAGAGTATAAGGATTGTATGAATTTCAAACCTTAAAGTTCTGTTCACATTCCATTCGGAGCGTTGAGTTGCATTACTACGTTTACTCCGAGGTTGTTGACATGACCTGTGACTGGATTGACGTATCAAGTGGTCCATGGATAATTGCTAGTTTTGTGCTAAATTACTGCTAAGTCTAAAGTGTGCAAGAGAGAGGAAGTTGGCTGGCTTAGCTATTATATATTGCTTTGTTTACTGATTTCTAATTTACACCTCCGGCACCTCCACGTGGTGGACCCTGGGGGTTGACCTCTAACGCCGGAGGAGCGTGGGTTCAGTAGAGTGTAAAGCAGCCATCTATGGAGAGCGAGGACGTGAGGATGGAGGAGCTGAGTAGTCTCACCGAAGATCTGGTCAAGTTGCGACGTTCTAATGCAATTGCGGCTTAAAAGTTGACTGTGGAGCTCAGAAGACGATTAAATGAGGATATAGGTAAGCTTGTTAGCTCAATAAATGATCAGCAAAAGGTAATTCAATACCTAAAGGGACAAATAAGTACCTTTAAGAAGGATAAAAAGACGCTGAGGCAGCTGGTAAGAAGCCTATTGAGAGGAGGAAGGTGGTGAAAAAGATACAGAGAGAGGCAAGGAATGTGGTTGAAATTGTGCTTTTGAACAGGCAAGAATTGGATGACACTAAGAAAGTTGTCAAAAAGAATATCAGACCATAAAAGCTGGGTATTGGAATTAAAAAATGCAAAATGATTGGCAGAAGCGGTATTGCTGTTGAAACAGAAACAAAGGAAGACCTTGACTTTTGAACAAGAAATGTAATAAGAATAAAGAGGTGTATTCGCTATATCTAACGCGAACACCAAAAAAGAGAGATTCATGTATAATAATATTTGATGTAGAGGACGATTATGAAAAAGGAGACATGAAAACGTTGTTGAAAAAGCAAAACTCCGAGCTGATTAATAATGAGATTGAAATTTTGACTAAGTTCAAAACGAAGAAAGGGTCGTATATTTGGGTTTTGAGAATAAAGGGAGAGACCTATGGAAGGATTGATCCCAAAAGGGGGCTTAAAGTAGGATGGAAGATTTGTCCCTGGAAGAACTACATAAAGCCAACAATTTGCTATAAATGTTGGGGGCTTGGCCATCTGTCCAAGCATTGTAGGAATAACAAGTTATGCAGAGTTTGCACAGAAGAGAAACATGAGGATCAACCTTGCAAAGAGGAACCAGCTTGCATTAATTGCCAGAAGTTCCAGAAAAAGACAGTGAAGATGATGGACATCAAGCATTTACCATCGGACCATTCATGTAGCAGATACAAGGCAGAAGTGGAAAAAATTATACGGACGACGGACTATGGTTGTAGGGAGGCTGGGGCTCCTCCGCCCCCATCGATGATGTCGGAACTTGAGAGCTGTGTGTAAATGACAACTTTTGTTTGCTGCTCAAGTCTATTAACTTTTTTTATTGATTGTGATTCGATGTTTGTGTTGCGGTCCCTGCACAAGTGGTGCAGGTCTTCTGTTAACTCCATTGCAGATCTGATGGAATAAAGGTGATGAGCGATTTATTTCGCAGAAATGGTGGCTGCGGAATGAATTAGATATTGAGTAAATGGAATATGTAACGACACTATCTCTTGGATAACTTTGATCGTAAGACCACTGAGCGGACGGTTTCAAGTGGCATTGACGATTTAGAGATGGCGATGTGCCCCGCGGACGCGGGGCGAGGGCTATGACTAGTGGCTGGTCCTGGGAATTCAGAGTCGAGCGGGTTGCCGTCGTGGTGACTAGGATTCAATAGTCAACTTTCGCCATATAGGCTCAAGTCGAGGTCGGTTTAACTCTTTCGAAACTTATCCGACAACTCAATACAGCTACAAAGAATATTAAATTGATCATTTTATATCACCCAGCCTGCAGAAGCCAAGCAAGATAGACAAAACGAACAATTCCAACATTTTCGAACACGGCAAAATATACTGGACCCCAGAAGACCTGGATTTATCATTTCTACAGCAAACTGATAGTTCAAACTGACCCCTGTACGCCAATTTTTCGGGCGCGCTGAAAACTGTGCAAGATTTGAAACGTGAACGGAAAATATGCAAACGCCAACAAAAATGGTGCAAACTTTAAAAAACGGTAACACTGAGGATGTTTTGGGAGGGAGGGAGGTAATTTTGCACACCTTATGTTAAACATTCAAATTAATAACAAGCAATCAATTATATATGCTTGAACATTTTTCACGGCCTATTCAGATCTAATTCAAGTTCAGTTAGCCTTATTATATTTGAAATTCAAAATTCAGCTTGAAATTAAGACTCTCAAAGAAGTTAAAGGATTCTTTAGTGTTTGTTTTCTAAAAAAACTAAGAAAGGAGAAAAGAAGTTTGATAATTCTTCTCAACTGTTTGTTATATTGTTCTCGATAGAAGATCTCCAACGGAAACACATACTGATAAGTCTTGCGCTGATACAAACGAAAGCGTTAAGTATTTTTGAAGCTTTAAAAGCACAAACGCGGTGATAATGTCGATGATGGTAAATTTTGACTTACGCGCTTTCTACTTACGCGGAATGTTCTGAAACTAATTAATCGCGTAACTCGGGGACTTATTGTACACTGCTCAAAACAATTAGAGGAGCACATGGTATTAACGAAATTACGCAAATACTTACACCGATAAGTAACATAAAATAAATCATCCATAATTTAAAGCCTAGCAAGGAAACAGAAGAAAAAAACTTCATATGCAAATCAAAGTTCATGACGTCAAAAACCAGAAAAGAACATAAGGGCGGAAATCAGGATGTTGCAGAAACGTCTGTTTCACTGCCTTAACTGTGAAATTCGATTGCTCAGTTATTCTTTTTGAGAAAAGGTGACTTGAAAATGTCTCAACAATGTGATTTATCGGAATCCATGGCATGGCGTATTATAGGCAGACTTGAATCCGGGCAAACACAACGGCAAACGTCGGGCAAATGTCGCGGACGCTGTTGGAGTCGCCAGAAGTGTCGTTGCAAGGCTGTGGAATCGATTCCAAGAAACAGGGAATGTTAGACGCCGACCAGGGCAAGGTCGGCCACGCGCCACTACAGCAACTGATGACCGGTATATACTGTTAACAGCTCGTCGAAACAGAACAGACAATGCTCCTCATCTGCAAAGACAGTTGCTCTTGGAAACAGGATGAAGGGTGTCCAGACAAACAGTACGTCATAGGCTTCATCAGGGAGGTCTCTATGCACGTAGGTCAATGGTCTGCATTCCGTTGACCTCATGCCACCGTGCGGCCCGAAGAAGATGGGCTGCTGATCATCGAGATTGGGAGCAACATGATTGGAGCCAAGTGCTGTTTACAGACGAGTCCCGATTCAGTCTGGAGTGTGACACCCGACGTGTTTTGGTATGGAGGGAAAGGGGCACTCGAAATAACCCCACATTTGTTCGTGAAAGGTCACACTACAGACGAGCTGGTTTTATGGTATGGGGTGGAATCAGCAGAGGTGGACGAACGGACCTGCATATCATTCGGAATGGCACTTTGATGGCCCGAAGGTATGCAGACGAGATACTGAGACCTCATGTCATACCTTACGCTGCAGCCATTGGAGATTCCTTTGTTTTCCAGCATGATAATGCCAGACCGCATACAGCTCGTCTTGTGGAGAACATGCTTGAAGCTGAAACAATACAGCGTATGGAATGGCCAGCGAGCTCTCCTGAACTGAATCCAATCGAGCATGTTTGGGACATGCTCGGACGACGCATTGCTGCGAGACCAAGGCCTCCTTTTACTCTCCGAGACTTGGAGATTGCACTTCTTGAGGAGTGGAACAGTATTCCCCAAAGTCTTATCGATAACATCATCGCATCCATGGAAAACAGGTGTGCAGCAGTCTTAGCTGTTCGAGGAGACCACACGCCATATTAAAAATCTTGCATCATTTCTAAACAATGCTTTTTTTATCGTTTACATGTAACCAAATTGTTGCCCTAAATCATCTTTTCATGTTTTTTCCATATTTTCAAAGAATTAAAGCTTAATTACAAATTTTTTTACGTCTTTTTTTCTGTATTGCGCATTGATACGCGTGTACTATCCATTTTATGCCAATACGTGGCTGTCTCGCACGGTTTTCTTAACTTCTTTGCTTGCTCCCCTAATTTTTTTGAGCAGTGTACTTCATTATGGGAGCACCGTTTAGGTGAGGCTATGAAGGGAGAACTTGGGAATGTCCACGCTTTATTCAGAATTTGAAGCCAAGTCCACTGCTTGGAAGTTCAAGACACTAAAAACTATACCATGTAGGAAGCTAGTTGGGAAAGGGAGGGAGACACAATAAATATTAACATATAAAAAAATAAAAAATGCAGTCTATATACAACTGACAGTTATAGAGTGAAGAAAACTAACCGTCTAACCCAGGGGTGGGCAAATAGCGGCCCGCTACAGATTTTATTTATTTATTTTATTTTATTTTATTTTATTTTATTTTGGGGTCACCCGCCCAAAAAAATCCCAGAAAGATCCGGAAAGTCAGAAAAACTGCCAGAAAAACTGCCAATAATTTATTTAATTTATATTTATTGGTTTTTATGATACAGTTTATACCTTTTCTGAAATGCAAAGTTAACTAATAAATGCAGTAATTTTAAAAGGTGTGGCCCTCCGCTAACCTCCGCTTACACAAAGTGCCCCCCGGGCCAAAACAATTGTCCTCCCCTGGTCTAACCTAATTAAGAAGCTTAGTGCTGTGAAGGTTTCTGTGGTAAGAAATGGGACTATAATTCAAATTACTGTTTAATTACCACTCTATTTCAGCGTACAGTTAAAAATGGTATTAACAGAAAATATATATCGACGAACTGAATCACGCATTGCTCCTAAGTGGCATCAACGGAGCCTCGCGTTAACTCAGAAATCTCTCACTTTTACGATGTACTTTCCGATAGCTACTTCCCTACCCGTGGCACTATATTCTACCAAATTAAATATTGCTGAAAATTTTAACTCTAATAGAAATTTAACTATGAATCACCTCCCAGCACCGGAGCGACGTCTTCATTTTCCTCCATATCTTTGAATGAAACGAAAGAAAACAGTCAAGCTTTGCGGAGCTTTCTTGGACATTATAACGTAAGCACGCTTGAGTTATAGATTAATTCGTCTATATTAGTCAGTAACTGTCAAATATTATGTCGATTTTCCCCCCAGAGTTTCTTTTCGTTTAAATGACGTCACAACAGACAGTGAGAAAAAGTTCAGAGACCATGAATAAAGATGAGATTTGGAGACCGAGAGGTAACTGAGTTAGAAACTGACCAATAAGAAAGATTACTATCCCTATCCACAATCGCTGTAGCACGTGACACTCCGGTGACTAAGTTATTTGCGAAGGGGTTGGTTGGTTTGGAGCGCAACGGTCCTCTTTTTACTACACGATGACTAATTAGGCCGGGACCTACCGCTTAAAGCCGATTCGGAACGGCTACACACATCCATACCGACAGTGGGACTCGAACCTACTGGCTCTTGGACGAATGGCAGAGCTATTTGTGCAGGGGAGTTTGTTCGAAACATGAGATATCGAAGTATCAAATTTGTTATTGAATTGTAAATCTTTTGGCAATCTTCAGAAAGCAATGAATCATGACTGGGAATCCTCTGCTTCAATGTTAGTGCTAATAAATCAAAATAAAGACATGATTTTCAGGTCAGTTTGTTCTCCAATTATTATTATGGAACAATCATATACCCGTTAAAATGAGCTAACTTTCCTAGATGTTACTCGGTACTGCTCTGCCTGGAACTAGTTGGAGTATTCTAGTTCCTTCTAGAAACGCAATGCACTTATATTGAAATGGGAGAAATTATCCCTTTGCATGCATGAACCGCGAGTTTCGTATGTACTCTACCATGCATAAGAAAACAATAAACACGAGTAAATATGGTCCGACCAATGCAAATTTATACAGGAAAAAACCGTTCAAAACTTTCCAATATCAAGATTTATGAAAGAACCATAACCACGATTTTCGCGCCTTTCTCTTAGAAAGACGTAGGCAGCCAGCCGCCTACGCTTTCGTCAGTAACTTTCCCTGAATCTTCATTACAATATTATGGCATAACAGCTTTATCGGAAATAATGCCCCTTCGTAGAATATTTTATACTTACTCATCCGCTCATTAGTATTAAGCAGAATACAATTACCGGCAAAATTAGAAGCAGCGATAATCAATTGTTGTAACGCAATCTCTTCCAGATATATTACGAGCGGTAATTACACATCAGAGAAGGCGTAATTTGAACAAGGTGAATGACAACGAAAAACATTGCACGGCGTAATAAATACTTAGACGATCATTCCTAAGGTCGCGACCAACCATTCATAAATATTTATTTTAAATATAATTCATTCAGAAAATTAATAAGAATTATTATTTCGAAAAAAAATCAACAAAATAAGGTAAAAAGAAGTGTAAATCAATATATCCAAAAGTGTATGCAAAATATACGATACGAAAGTTCAGTTATTTTTATCTTCTCGGACCCAGTAATTTTAATTATATTTCGAGTTAGTTCTCAGATAACTCTCGATTTATTTTTTCTAGCTTTGATATAGCATCCAGATAAAATTCTTGCAGTAGTAATTTTGAGCACTTCATTAACAAAACGTGTATTCAAAAAGAATGCATGGTGAACTTGTAACTCATTGTTATTTACATTTTGCTTCTTAAGTAGGACACTTTTTAAAATAATATCCACGTGTAAAAATGGCTTCTCACTGGAGTTTCCAGAAAGTACACTGTTGAAAACCTTCACGCATTTTTTCATTTAAAAAACTCAAGAAGTCATTCAGTTTATTTTGAGGGTCTGCGGTTCAGGCTTCTGTGTACTAACTCTATTGGATTCGCTCACCTCAGCGTTAACCTATGGAGAAAATGTGTCTACTATTTAGAGCTACATAAATGCTGATAATCCAATAAAAATAATATTTTCAGATAGTCTGAACTTTTCTGCACCTTGCAACAGGATTCATTTTATAAATTTCGTCCCCCAAAGGAATTTATGGGCGTTTAAAACACAGTATACCAGATTTTTTTTTCGACGAATAATTTAAATTTGAAAATATTATTTGCATTTTAAAAAAATGCCCCAAGGTGTAAAATTTCTTTCTCTATTACGGAGTACAGTTTAAAAAACAATCTTTAAGTCCAAGTCGGCAATTCTTGGACACATTTTCTCCATACATTAACATTGAGGTGAGAGAATCCAGTACGGTTAGTACACAGCAGCCTTAATGTACAACAGCCGAATTTCCCTCAAAATCATCGCAACAACTTCTATTATAGTTTTCGCTGATAATCCAGCTCCCCTAACCCCCCCCCCCTTTTTTTTAAAGGGAAAAAAATCAACAATGTTACTTTACTGTGAACCGAACATTTACACGATAATATGCCCACAACTTACAATAATTAAGTCGCACATAAGGCACTGAGGATATGGAAATGTTTTAGAACAAGTTTGACAAAAAATATTAAAATCATTTCAATGCAGAAGAATTGTAAAACATAAAACTTTTTCTTTATGAATTTATTTATACATTCTCATTTAGTTTCATTAGCATAGAATATTTTCTATTATCCCAGAATGTTTGGTCAGCAGTTTTGAAATTTATTTGTTTCAAAATTAAAGTCCAAGCATTTGTCATAAATAGCATAATCTTACAAATTATCACTACGTTTGAGGCCTAGAATATTGTCGTAAAGTCATTGTTACATCTACATATGACTTTCAACGAGGTAAAACAACAGCTAAAACTAATTTCATTATTATTATTATGAACTACATTAGCATTACCCTTCTGATAAATCTAATAAATGTAATTAATTAAAATAAACTTTATTTTAAGGTAAATAAGGTGTAAATGAGCTAAAATACTAGATGTTTTAGCAATTTATTTCATTATAGTAATATTATGCATTACTAAAACAAAATTTAATTTCGAAGTAACGGAGGTATAAAAAGGCTTAAAATACGTACAATTACGTAATAAGAGTAAAAAAATTACAACTAAAACAAAATTAATTTCTGAGTAATTGAAGTATAATGAGCTAAAATCCAAGATGCTTTATCACCTTGAGAAACAATTTCAGTTGGCAAAAAAATACTTAAATGATATAAAACTTGCCTAGTAGTGAGAGACTCGACTTGAAGAAGTTCAGTTGTAGCCGAAAGTAAAGTTTACTGACGTCTAGACTAATGAATTTATCAAAGAGGCAAGATTGAATTAAGACTGTTCAGACGCACGTGTCGAGATGTTAGTTAACAGTAGATAGTGAACTGGAATGAAAATTTTTCAGTTAAGTATGGGTTGTTACAAGTGAGGGTGTGGGCTCTATAGTTAAGAAACTTGGGTAGTTTTGATTTGTTGATTTGACTTTCAGTCAAATTTTTTTTTTCAGTTGTAATCTCGAGCACTGTACTGATAAATCTTCTGTTTGTTGTTTGAGTTATATTTTAATTTCTTTGCACAGAAACCTGGAAGCCAAAAGCAATTTAGATAAAAATCTCAGATTTCTTTCTAGCTTAATCAGCAAAATCACTTCAAATTTTCCAAGACTATAGAAAACTTGAAATGATTTTGCTGAGTGGTGCAAGCAGCTGCCTTGAATGTGTGATTATGGCAACCATACAAAATTATAGCATCACATTAAAATATAAGTTTGAAGAAAATTATCCAATTATCCCTCAAAAGTGCGTTTAACACAATTTTAACATTTCGCTTGTTCCCACCTTGTACTTTTATTACTGCAGAACATCAATCAAGAATTGAATAGATCAATTTCTGAATATATTAAGAGGTAATTTTTTCATTCGAAGTGTCTAAACGGTTATCTAGAAGCTCTGCGTTTTCCTGCTCCTTTTGAGCAATATACCGTATTTTCCGGACTATGAGACGCACTGGACAATAAGAAGCACCTCAAATTTATAGGAGAATTTTTAGAAAAGAAAATTTTGCATTTCGCTAGGTATATAAAGATGTTTTCAATTTCTTACTTAATAATGATTATATATAGGTGTGTATGTGTGAAGGAGGAGAACATCTCTACCCCTGTCTTTACATTCCCGTTGCGCCTGCGCGCGCAGCACACACAAGAGACGATACTTTCCTTCGTTAGTTGCCGGGAGAAAGCAGTGACGCTTAGACGACCTTCGTTAACTTACTGTTTAATGTTTTTATGTGAAAGTTTCATGTAACGTGTCCCGTCCTGAATAAACCGTCTGTCTATTAATTAGTCCCTGATGTACGTGTCTAATGTTCCTGGTGAATTCCTGATTTCCCCTCCACAAATATGGAGTCAGACAGTGTTTTACAACCTGCGTGCATTAACCGACTATGACGTGGTTGCCGTTTTGTTTTCGCCCACTGGATAATCTACTGCATACTGACTTTTCCAAAATAATTTTCACCGAGATTCCGCTGTGCTGTGAAAGAACTGGTACTTATTTTCTGGTACATTTGAATCACTTTTTGTATCGCCGATTGGATACCATGACTTTTCACCGAGATTACGCTGTGCTGTGACAGAACTGGTGCTTATTTTCTGGAACATCTGAATTACTTATCTACAGGATTATTCAGCTCTGGTGAGTCCGTTCCTATATATATATATATATATATATATATATATATATATATATATATATATATATATATATATATATATATATATATATATATTTATTTAATATGGCGAAACATCGTTAAATGACATTCCACCGATTGCTAAATCCCTCAAATGTGGGAACACACGCAGCATCAAATTACATAATGAAATTGCGTCAGACCATCCATTTGACCGATTTACACGTAAAAGACTCAGACAATTTAGTTCATTCCCAATTCATTTCCATGTTGTAAAACGAAAACAAGCAATTTTAGAATCATTTTCCACATCTGATTTAATTTCCTTATGTAACTTGCTGTATACTGACTGTTCAGGATCTGAAGAGATGGCTAAAGAGATTTTGTGTGACAGAATTTTTAAATCCCTTTTTGATCTTAACTCCTTTCAAAGTACTATCGAAAGTTTTTCTTCTGGTGACGAAGATGATACAACTGTTATTTCTACTGAAGATAACTTAACTTCCGGCGCTGAACCGAAATCAAACTTCCACTTGACCCAGCAGGCGGCAACTTAACAGCAGATCGCATGACTCAGCATTTCAGGCTTCGAGACAAAACCAAAAAAATTTCTCCTTCTGCACATCGTGACTCGCCTACTCTTCAAAACAAATTCGAAAATCCTTTCTTTTGGCCGCTTTTAAGAGAGATATATGAGACTACCCGCTCCTTTTCCGGAAAAAATGCTTATTCGGTACATAATTTTATTTCTGATTTGGAAGAATTGTTTTGTACGTACGGTTTTATTGAAGATGTACACAAAATTTTTATTACGAAGAAGTTAATACTTGATCCGGCACGTTTTTGTATTGTTTTTGAAAAATATTACCTGTTTTGATTATCTTAAAGCACACCTTATTGGCACAAAAATTTCATCCATCGTCCATAAACTTCTCAATTCCCGAAAGCTGAAGCAAAACGAAACTATCACAGAATATTTTATTGCTATGCGTGCGTTAGCGAGTCTGAGTAATATTGATGATGAATGATTAATTGAATATTGTATTGCTGGTTTGCCTGACTCTCAAGCAAAACTAATTTTGCATGGATGTAGCGAAATTTTCGAATTTAAACAGAAGTTACGCTCTTTTGAGAAACTTCATTTAGCAGATGCCATATCAGAAAATAATTTTCATCATTCATTCAAACCTCATAACCATTCGAATCATAATTTTTCTAGAGATAATCGAAAAAAAGTTACTAAAGGAAAAAAAATAATCGAAAAAATTTAACTGACCAAAAATTTCATACTTACGTTGGTAACTATGAATTTCGCTCACCTAAAGTGACTGAAAAATTGTGCTATAACTGCGGTGAACGAAACCACATCAGCGATGAATGTCCAAATAAATACAGAGTAATGAAATGTTTTAGGTGCAAACAATTTGAATCACATAAAGCAGCTAATTGTCCATCAAAGAAAGTTTGATCTCATGTTACAATTGGACATCCTAAAAATTCTAGTAATTTGTTCACCAAGCAGGCAACAACACCCCAATTTCCACTGTTATCGACAGTGCGTCTAACAAAACACTTTTAAAAGAAGAGTCTTCGTGAAATTGTTCCTGTTTTTTAGATCAGTTGAATGTTCAATTACATGGTTTTGCGAATACTACCGTAACACCATTAGGCTCATTTTCAGCGTCTATTTTTATCGATGGTTTTGAATTTCATACTGATATTTGTGTTAAAAAATTAAATACAGAAAATAACCATTGTGAAAAATTAATGGTAGAAAAGGATGAATTGAATCAAAAATTTTCAGACGGCTGTGAGCAAATCTCTTAGACTGTTGAATGAGGGGTTAAAAAATAGGCAGCAAATTCTGCTCCAGAGAAATGAATTTTTTTCAAGGGCTTTGCTTTCTTCAAATTCAGAATGCAATAGTTTAAAGTAATGACCTTAAACGCATGCGAGATACCTTACAAAATTTAGAATCAAAATGTGCAATGTATGAGAACGAATTAGCCGCTACTACAGACATGACGGACAGTTTAGTAGAATATCTATTGAATTTTCAACCAACCGGCAAAAGTTAAATGAAATGTGTAAAGTATATGGCAGTGAAAATAGAGTGGACTATGGTGAACCTGCTGTACCTCAATGTTTACCTGTGACAGACGAAGTAAAAAAGTGTTCCCAAACCCACTACAGCAAACATCGAAAGAAACCCTCCAAATTGCGCCCCAAATTTTACGGCCGCTACGAAGTTACAACAGTTAAGACAAACGACCGATATAACGTGAAGAAGCTAGGTCAACATGCCGGACCCAACACTACAGCGACCGCAGCTGACCACATGAAGCCTTGGCCTCACATCTCACCACCCTTCCTCACCTGATTTCGACAATGATCTGCAACTGACTTTAAACCGCGGACTAAGGCCGTCTGCACACGGAGCAACTCAAAAGAAACTGAAAACTGACTCCAATCACAAACCAGACCGTGATGAGTCGTAACCTATGTAATTGATTGAAGCCAAGCACACGGCGCAACTGGTTACAAACCCGCCGGACGGGTTTGTAACCAGTCGCACATTCAATTACATAGGTTACGACTCATCACGGCCTGGTTTGTGATTGGAGTCAGTTTTCAGTTTCTTTTGAGTTGCTCCGTGTGCAGACGGCCTTAATGTTGACGACTTGGACTGAAATTGGACTATGCTTCTAATGACGATTTCCACTTTGACTGTCTTACGAGAGAACTGGTTGTTTGACGTTGCCACTATTGACGGACATTTTTTTTTCTCTCAGCATTTTTTAAATTTCTCTTTCGTTTTCTCTCTGTTTTATTTTTATTTGCAGATTTTTCCGATTGTTTTTATTATACCCAGTCTTAAGGGCCCAAGACCGCCGGATGGTCGAGTGTGAAGGAGGAGAACATCTCTACCCCGCTGTTTACATTCCCGTTGCGCTTGCGCGCGCAGCACACACGAGACGATACTTTCCTTCGTTAGTTGCTGGAAGAAAGCGGTGACGCTTAGACCAGGGGTGTCCAACCCGCGGCCCGCGGGCCACTTAAGGTCCAAAGCAAGTATTAGCACGGCCCAGAAAGTTGTAAGATTAACACTAGAACAGCGGCACTTTCGGTATACCTAGTATCATGGAGCGGGTTAGTTTGACCTTAGATGGCAAAACACATAAAAATTAACAAAAATTTGATTTTCAAATGGAATGCATAGAATTTCAATCTGACATCCAACTTAAAGAGAAATTCAATCAAGTCTCTTTGTTGGATTTCATCAAGTCATTTTGTTGGATAAATCATAACTGCCGAAAGATAAATATCCCTCACTGCATAGTCATGAGTTATGCATGTCATCATTGTTTGGAAGCATGTATATCTGTAAACAACATTTTTCAAGAGTGAAGCACACTAAGAGTCAAATTAGAACCAAAATATAGGATGAACATCTTGAGAATTGAAACCACTTCAATTGACCCAGATATTGATGCATTACAATGGCTCCTATAGTTAGTTAAATCTAATATATAAAAATGAATGTTTGTCTATCTGTAATTGTATAGAAATCCACAGTTTAGGAGCAACGATCGTGAAATTTTACATACAGGCGTCTTTAAAAACAGCCGAAGGTCTGAAGAACTTTTAAAAATCGAAATTAATTACCGTTGATTTTTAATTAATAAAAAACCAACAATTTTGAAACTAAATGTAAGCTGTTACACTTTGTGGAATCACCCCTCTGAATATGGCGTCCACGTTAGGGTTAGCTGGCAAACAGCGAGCGAAAAGATAAAAATAAATAAAATCAAAAAGTTTCGAGTCATATATTAAACCAGAATAATAAATGAAAATAATAATCTTTAAAGTCAGATTTTATGCTCTAAAATAAATTGGATCCAACGGCATAGTGACACTCTCACACGCGATGGAAAATTCGAATCAACCACGCTAAGTGTCACGAGATCTTTTTTAATCGCTACTGCAATCCCCCTCGCTTATGTCTTTGTGTCTATTGAAGAGTTAAAGACTAAGTTTCTATCCTGCTAACTTATTTCTGACTTAAAACTCCTCTTACTCCATAAATACATGTATATTCACCAACCCATAGCAACTTTCCAGTAATCTTAGTACGAATATTTCTCTATTTACTGAATAAAACAGCATGTCATCGTGGCGCATTCGGTAAAATTGTTCATTTCGTACGCTTCACGACCCGGGTTCGAATACGGATCGTACAAATTTTGCTAAACCTGTCTTTTCAGCTTTTTTATGGAGGCTTTTTTATTTCATTTTTTAAATTATTATTATTATTATTTTTATTTATTATTTTTTTAATTATTTTTATTTTATTTTATTATTTTTAAAAATTATTTTTATTTTATTTTATTTTTCATATTATTAATGTGTATAACATTTCGTATACTTTTTTTTCTATGTTATTTATACTGTGTTTAGATTTTTAATGGATTTTGGTAGGTTTATTATAAATTTATATATTTTATGTTTTACTTTTCAGGATTTTTTGCTCCAATGATAAAGGCTAAATCTTTTCTATGTTATTTATACTGTGTTTAGTTTTTAAATTGATTTTGGTTAACAAAGATTCGACAATTTGACATTTTTACTTTACAGCTTTACTTTTCAAAATTCTTTACTTTCCTAAAGACAATTTGACATTTTTCCTTTTCAGCTTTTAGTGGTTTATTATAAATGTACATATTTTATGTTTTATTTTTCAGGGTTTTTTTGCACCAATGATGAAACACTAAATCTAGCTGAATTCTGAAGAAATTATTGTAAATTTATGGTTTTTTATGTTGACACAAGTTTTTATGTTGAGTTTTCTTTTTATTCATGCGTATAACATTTCACATGCTTTTTATTCTATGTTATTTATACTGTGTTTAGTTTTTAAATTGATTTTGGTTAACAAACATTCTTAAAATCCCGGGCAACGCCGGATAAATTATCACCTGTGTAGGTTGATAATTTATAAATTTTAAAACTGTTACCACATTTACAGATCCACAAGAACTTTCCAATATTTTTAATTAATAAATAACCAACAACTTTTGAAGGATGCGACTGTCGATTCACAGACGTTCAGTAGATGGCGCCACTATTTTAAACTTTTAGTATTCCAACCATGAAGCTACAGATGCTTCATGATTCCAACCCATCTGAAAACCCACACTTCTCTACGGAATACATCAAATTAAATACAACGTCAAAGTATGCAATTAATGGCAATATATATATATAATAAATACAACGATCAATGTATACAAATGATGTAAGAAAACAAAAATATATATTTTTTTAAAAATCGTAAGGGATATTTTTATAGACAAAATAATGTAGAAGAAAATATTCAAATTAAATCTAATAGGACAAATCTAAAGAATATAGTACAGTTTGAGGAACATATCTTTTACTGTATTTTAATATTTTTTTGGATAATGCCCAATCGTCTGCCGCATTAGCAAGAAAAAATATTTTTTTTGTCTATTTCGTTGTTACGTGACGATAAATTTATTTAAAGTACCAGAAAAAGAAATCACATGATCAGCGTTTAATAAATTAAACTGTAAAAATTAATCTTTAAAAATTCACCAAAAATCAGAAAATGGAGGTAAAGATTCGAAAAAAATTTCATTTTAAAGGAATTTTTATGATCTTTTTCGTGATATAAATTTTACATCCCTCAAATTATTATTTTAAATGCAAACTTGAAAAAAGTTACAAAAACAGCTTAAAAATTTAATTTAAAAAAATCTAAGAAGAATTTTTCAAAACTCTTTCTTAGTGCACCCCTACATTATAAGAAGAATCGTATTGCAAAATTTCAGTCCTTAGGTTCAGCGGTTTGGTCTGTACTTTGTATGTCATTCAGTCAATCATTTTGTCAGTCAGTGACATACAAAGTACAAAGTTAACAATTTTTACGGAAATGTTTTATATATATAGATTTTTATTACTATCTTTATATCGTAACGTTAACTTCATGCGCACGCATTATTTTCCTATACTTTTTTTATTATCTTTATAATAGCGTAATTTTCATATGATTTTAAACAACAATCGTTTTTAACTGGAATTCAATTGGCTGTTAAAACTTTATATTTACATCCTATTTAAAAAAAGTAGGGTGTAAATTGTAGGGTAGAAAGTTGGTAATCAAATTTTGTGCAAAATCAAAATTTTGTGCAATGTATTTAATTTCTCGATTAAAAGTAGTTTTTTCTAAAAATTAATGTATTTCGCTTGGAAAGCTAAATATTTTATGCACGCGGTTTATATTATTATTACTATCTTTATATCGTAACGTTAACTTCATGCGCGAGCATTATTTTCTTATGCTTTTTTTATTATCATCTTTATATCTTTATTTTCATATGGTTTTAAACAACTATCGTTTTTATTCATATTATGTTGGTTTTTATTAATTAAAAATTAAGGGTAATTAATTTCGATTCCGGAAGTTCTTATTATCTTTATTTTCATATGCTTTTTCATTTACGAATTATTCAAATGTTGGTTAAAAAACTTTTGCGTAATTTATATATTTGTGTGTGTTTAATTATTGAAATTAATAAATTTATATTTCTGGAGAGGATGTTTCAGTTTTTAGTGGTACTATGATGAAAGGCTGAATGTACCAAAATTCTGAGGAGTTTATTATGGAGAGAAAAGGAATTTAATATGTAGAGGATGTTTATAGGAGTTAAATGTGGAGAGGAGTTGAATGGTTTGCAACCCTCAATCAAACACTTCATTTTTTAAGAGGCAACGCTGCAGTCATATCATGATTCTATTGGAAATTTCTGCTGAACCTGTAGGTCAGCTTTTTTTTTGCCCCAATGATGAAAGGCTAATTCTAGCTGAATTCTGAGGAGTTTATTATAAATTTATATATTTATAGATTTCACGAGGTTTTTTTTCTATGTTATTTATACTGTGCTTAGTTTTAAATTAATTTTGGTTAACAAACATTAGAGAATATGACATTTTTACTTTTCAGATTTTAGTACTACAATGATGAAAGGCTGAAATTCTGAGACGTGTATAACATTTCACATATATTTTTTCTATGTTATTTATACTGTGTTGATTTTTAAATTGATTTTGGTTAACAAACATTCTTAAAATCCCGGGCATCACCGGGTACTTCAGCTAGTTATAAATAAAATTTACACTGAAATGTTAACTTTACACTATACTTTTTTTACTCATTAACTATTTTTAATGTTTGGTATATTTTAGTGTGGCCCAAAACAATTCGTCCTCTTTCAATGTGGCCCAAGGAAGCTAAAAGGTTGGACACCCCTGGCTTAGACGAACTTTAGAAAATCTTTACGATTCAATCGAACTTTAGATGGCTTAGAAAATCTTTAATGTTAATGTTTTTATGTAAATGTTTCATGTAAAGTGTCCCTTCCTGAATAAACCGTTAGTCTATTAATTAGTCCCTGATGTCCGTGTCTAATGTTCCTGATGTATTCCTCCTCCTCCTCCTCCTACACGCACGCACGCACTATATAAGTTAGTTGGAAACACTATGTGGCAGCTTAAAAAACAAGAGAAAATTTACTAAGTTTAACTTCGGGATATGGTCACTTTCAAATATACGTCTTGGTGATCCACAGTATTTGGTATAATACTTCATTTTAGAGAGCTTTTAAATATCATCAACTAATCCACAGCTTTCACAACAGGAAAGCAGACAAAAGGGGAAGGGTCTCATCCATCTCCCCTTCGTAATTATTTTACAGTCCCCTGTACCACAGGCTACACCATTAAAGAAAATATAATCCTACAGCATTTGGACAGCTGAGTTCTAAACAATGGGAAAGTTAAACATTCGAAAACACATTTTTCGAAATACCGACGGCAAACATACTGCATTCCGTCGGTCCCCTAGACATTAAATGTAGATTTGGGGGACAAAATCAATCGTCTCCAGTCATCTTTTGTCCATGATGGATGTTCCTTTACCCATTTCAACCGTGCTGCCTTTGCTTCTGTCAATAAGGGTTTTCTTCCATTATAGAAAGGATATAAACCCAAGCGACAAAGAGATCTCAAAGATACAGTAACTTCTATACTGTTTCACTCACATGTTTCCTCTTAGTCCAGTCTATGAATGCATTGTAGAGTGCATGGAATATGCGAGAATTTTTGACTTCAGGACTTTCTTAGGAGTAGTTAGTAGGTAAACATACTAAAAGTCCCCGTCCCTGAGGGGTGAGTTAAAGGGGGAAGGGGAGTGGAAAGGTCCCATTTTTTGGTTTTTCATTTATATCTCGGAACCGGTGCACTGTAGGAAAAAAAATGTTAAATATAAAAATGAAAGCTAATTAAATTTCCTATAAAATTGTCAATATACATATTTTTCGAATTACCAACGGTTTTCGAGATATACGTTATTGAAAATCGATAATTTTCAAAAAAATCGTTTTTACCTCACTATTTTTCTCAAACATTTGCTTCTAGTGCCTCCCACCATCGTTTCTCAGAAAAATTGTCTGAGACGAAGTTGTAGAGCATTAAATTTCCTTCAATTTGATATAGACTTTTACCACTTTATCTTCAACCAATCAAAAGTTATAATATTTCTACTCTGGCAAAGGCGTGCCCATTCATAAATTTTCAAGAATTATATTTTTGATAATATTAAATAAAATTTTTATTAATTGTTTTTAAAATAATAATTTTGATTCATTGAATTTCAAGAATTGTATTTTTTAAATAAATTTAAATGTATTAATTTTATATTTAAATGTTGTAAAAACGAAATAGTGAAAATAATTGTCAAGAAAATAACTGGAAATAAAAGGGTGGAAGGCTCTGGAACAGGCGGCTTGTGCCTTCAAAGAAGATAAGAACGTAACAGAAGAAGGGTGGAACATTCCAGCCTGTCGGCGCCCTTTTGATATCGAGGGGGAAGCCTGGAATATTCTCTAACTTTCTACCCCTACCACCATTAGTTGTTATTAATCAACTTACCTAATAAATATATTACAATAATAAAAGCTATAATTATAAAAAAGTGTTGTGTTTCGATTGCAATTACCTCATTTCCATTGTTAAAGTGTTTTTATTCATCATGATAGCAAGTTGCAGCAGATAAAAATGCAACAGACTCTCAACATACTCATTTCTAGAACATCGAAATTGAGCGTACATGTTAGAAATACTATAACTTTTGATTGGTTGAAGATAAAAGTCCATATCAAATTGAAGGAAATTTAATGCTCTACAACTTCGTCTCAGACAATTTTTCTGAGAAACGATCGTGGGAGGCACTAGAAGCAAATGTTTGAGAAAAATAAAGAGGTAAAAATGATTTTTTCGAAAATTATAGATTTTCAATAACGTGTATATCGAAACCGTTAGGAACCGTTCGACAAATATATATATTGACAATTTTATAGGAAAGTTAATTAGCTTTCATTTTTATATTTAACATTTTTTTTCTACAGTGCACCGTTTCCGAGATATAAGTGAAAAACCACAAAAATGGGACCTTTCCACCCCCTCTCCCCTTTAGCTCACCCCTCAGGGACGGGGACGTTTAGTATGTTTACCTACTAACTACTTTTAACAAAGTCCTGAAGTCAAAAATTCTCGCATATTCCATGCACTCTATACCCCTCTTTTGAGCACTCATTGACTGGACTATCTGAGTTTAATAAGTACTCGAAGCTCAACTGAAAGTAAATACTAATAGTTTCGAAAAGTCTATCTTGATTGACGAAGACGACCTTTTACCCTCTTTCTAGCTTTAAAGTCACTGATTCCCTTATTTTTTTCACCAGTCTTGCAACCATTGGCTGATTAATAGTCGTGACATAAGTAGACTACCCCCAAGAACTGGAGGGCAGTACCAACGAACATCTAACAATAACAATGTCATTGTTTTTGTTTGTTTGTTTGTTTTTCTGTTTTCGCATTATCGAATAGCTCAGGCAGCAGTAAATTCCCTGATATCACACTTCTTTCAAAACTAAAACCTACATACTGAAATTTGTAAGGCTGTATTACATTGCTTTCTCACGTTAACATGCAAAATAGATAGATGTCATTTGCACAAGATGGAATAATTACACGAGGAACGGGTGAACTGGAGTCTCTGCGAGTTTCAAAAGCCATCAAGGGGCGCAGCTAACGTCCAGCCTTTATAGGGAGCGTGCAAGTTCGTTTACAGCCCTCTGCTCTAGCCAATCAAGCCACCGCGAAATTTAAACCAGTGTAATGAAAGGGCTAGTGCTTAATGTTGGGTGTAATTGAAAGAATTTAAAGCGCGGGAGAGTTTGGGGGAGTTTTACAAGAGGTGTTAAGTCGTGTGGGCTCCAGGTAAGAGAAACTTGTAAACCAGATTTTTTTTTTTCTAAATCCCAGCGATAATCTTAAGTTTGTAACTAAATTTATCATCGTACCTTGTTACTACTGAAACGAGGCCATCTACACATAGTTAGTGTAAGGACAAATGTAATTCTTTACAAACTATCCAACCCATCGCTTCGTACTTCACTATGCGAAATGATGCAATACATACATTGTCTGCCATTATATTAATCATCTGATGTTTGCAAGATTCAAGAATTGATCAATAATTTTTTCCTTAATTGTAAGTGTATCGAAGTAATTAAAACATCATACCAGTCTCCAGATATAAACGGCTAAAATATGTCTCGCTAAAAGTGAAATCTAAAAAGCTGAAAAAACAAAATATTTTTCTCAAAACAACATACGATAGAGGCAATTAAGATCAGAAAAAATTTAGAAAGTCAAAATTTAGGGGGAGGTAGGGGGGGGGACCACTTGAAATAATGGCGAAAAGGTCAAACCATTTTTTAAAGCTAATAGCAAACCAATAAAATGTTAGAAATATTTGTAAGATATAAGTTATTTTATTTTTGTTTAACAGAACAGTAAGTATACGGTCAATTTTAAAAGATTTTTCTACTTTTACCAAATTATGTATCAAGGTATTTATTATTATAACAGATGTCCTAATTTGAGTCAGTAATAAGAATCCGGCTAGCTGAACATGGACTTTATTATAGGATATCTTGATATAAAATACATATACACAACGGACGATTACATATCATACGAACACACGCAATTACATTTTAGCACACACTCTACTGAGAAGACGTTCAACTGCTCACTGCTTCGTTACGATCCTAACTTCCGGAGAGCCTATTCACAGGTCTACAAAAAAATTTTAAAAAAAATTTTGGTGCCTAGGATTTTAGAACTGATTTTAGCTATATTTGGGGCACTGAATCTAAATATGAAATCGATTTTTCTCTATCAGCTCTACTTTTTTAGATACAGTAAAACCTCGTTTATCCGGACTAACTAGGACCATAGGCAATCCGGACAATTGATAATCCGGGTAATATGGGTAATAAACATTACAAAATCTTTAAGTATGGAGACTTACTTTGTTATGTAACAAAATACATACTATTGTTTATAAGACATTAAAATATATAAAAATAACTTTTCATATTATTTCTTAACAAACAACTGGTAAGTCTAGTAAAGCTTTATTAAACTCAACAAAAAGCATTTTTTTACCATAATTTATTCTACATTCTATGTAGGAACTGTACATTGAATCGAACTAAAAAGCGAATATTTGGCGTACTTGTAGTTACGTTCTTGCTATCATAGTTCAAAATTATTATCTAATGTGAACATAAAATAAAAATAATGTCTACAAATCTGATCCGGATTATCCGGAGTTGCGGATCAACGAGAGCCGGATAAATTAGGTTTTACTGTACATCCACTTATCTATCAATGTTTTTTTTTCCTATTCAATATATTCAAGAATGGATGATTTGTCCTCCTGGGAAACTGGACTCCTAGGGAAAATGGGTCTTCCTGAATATTTTCCAGATGATTGGCGCCTATTTATTGACAGCTCAAAGCGAAGTTTGAAATGTTTCCTTCTACACAATGGGAACAAATATGGTTCAATACCAATTGTTCACTCAACGAAAGTAGCTACACCAAATATCCTTGCATCGTGTGCTTCTGGGATAGCAAAGACAAAACACACCACTGGATTAGGAAAGAGTGGGCTAAGAGAGAAACTATGGACGTTGGGGAAAAGAATGTCAATGACAACCCATGTTGGACGAGAGAAAATTATCTTTCAACCACTGCATAACAAGCTAGGCCTAATGAAGCAGTTTGTAAAGGCTCTTGATAAGAAAGGATCATGCTTTGCATATATAGGGAAAAAATGCCTAATTTAAGTACGGAAAAAATTAAAGCAGGACTATTTGACGGCCCACAAATAAGACAACTCATTAAGGATCTGCCTTCGTAAATTCCATAAATGAGGCTGAGCGAAAAGCCTGGACTTCATTTGTTGCAGTTGTTGGAAATTTTCTGGGTAAATGCAAAGCTGAAAACTATGTTAAACTGGTAAACGAAATGCTAAACTGTTTCAGATCCCATGGGTGTAACATGAGCATTAAGGTGCACTATTTACACAGTCACTTAGACCATTTTCCTGAAAATTTAGGAGACACCAGTGAGGAACAAGGTGAAAGATTTCACCAGAATATTAAAACTATGGAGGACCGCTACCAAGGAAGATGGGATGCGCACTTGATGACAGATTACTGCTGGAGTTTAAAAAGGGACTGTTCCAAAATACATTCAAGAATGTCACGGAAAAGTAGTTTCCAAAGTGTTCAGTGACTAGTTGGTTTCATCGATGACTTTTTCCTCTTTCTTGCTCTTTGTAATTAGATAAGTACTACTGCAATATTCTCTATGACTTTTATGTTCCTTTAACAGTTTTAAAAAAATATAATAATAATAAAAAAATTCCGTGTTTAGTTTTTTTATTTGATCCATGGATTTAACTTAAAACAATGTAACGTATATTTCACTAAAATGTTATGTCTTAGAAATTTGAGCTCCTAGGCAAAAATTAATGCCATATTTAAATTCAGAGCATCAAATTCATATGAAATCAGCTCCAAATACCCCGGCACCAAAACAAACTGTCGCCCTGTGTTATCAGTACTAGGGGGGAAAAGGTTTAGTGTCATGGCGGGGTCGAAAATTATATTTGTTACAATATCATATTTATACTTCATAATTTTATAGCTTAGAAAAAATAATCGCGCAAATTTATCTGAGTTACTCGATATCTATTATAAGTTCGAAAGTTACACCGACCTCAGCGAAAAGCTTATACGGCGGTTTATATATTCACATATTTTATACCGGCTTTACAACACTTAATATTATTTTAAATTACATTATTATACAAGTTACACATATTGCAGTCGCATAATTATTAAACATAAACATAATTCTGTTCCAAAAATAGACACATTTCCAAGATCGAGATAGAAACAAAAATGCAATACCATTATCTTAGCTATAATAGGAAATTAAATTTTTTAAAATACCTATAACAAATACATGCAGCTAGTTACAAATACTGTTCACAAAATAATATGCAAAAAAAATGTCCAGATAAAGACAAGACAAAACAGCACAACAAGAGGCTAAGAAACCACGTGCGAAGATGGCATATGCTGGTCCATAAGATCCCTCACAATATACTTAATGGCTTTCTTACAATAGTAGTCACAGAAGATCTTATACAGATCCCAATTCTCGAATCCTCTTGGTAAATTTCTTCTAATGCTTTTATAATTGTCACATTCGAATAAACAATGCTTGACCGTTTGAATGGCCCCGCATGGGCATTTATCGTCCTTCCCATGGAAGCGCTTTTGGTAAGAGCCAAAACACCCATGTTCAGTGATGGCTTGATTGATCACAAAATCTCCATATAGTCTGCTTTCACTAACATATTTAAAGATGTTATATACACTTCTTCCCTTACTCGAATTATCCCAGTTAGCTTGCCATTCCAATTTCTCTTGGTGTTCTATCTTTCTTTTTACAAACTTCCGATTATACTTATATTTGGTTTCAGCCTCTTCCAACTCCGTAGCCCCTTTGGCGGCTTTATCTGCCTCCTCATTTCCCTTTATACCGACGTGCGCTTTGACCCAATTTCGATATCTATTATAAAATATGAAGAGATACAAAATTACAGGTGAGATGCCAAAACGTTAATTTTTTTAATGAAAATCATTTAATCGAATATCTATGAAACGCAAAAGTATTCAATCCTTCTTTTTAAACGCTGAAAGCCCTTTGCAAGTAAAAGAAACTTGATGAATTATTTATATGAGTACAAAACTGAACACGTAAAATCGACGTTCTTTCATCGGATGATATAACACTTTTCCATTTATCACTCTTTCCCCTTATAATTACAATCGCTAGATATAATTCAACGAAGAGTATAGCTATAAAGTTTAAAATCACAATTTAAGGACACTCATCAGCAAATATAAAAGAATAAAAAAGAAACAACGATAATTCGAACAGAAAAATATCTTTGAGTGGCCGTAACATCTCTTTAACCCGATCAAATAGGGGGGGGGGGGAGGGGACTAAGACCAAATTTAATTATCAAAGGCACTTGTTGCGAAGGGATGTCAACGAATCCGCAGAATAACAAGTAAGGAGAAAATAATGAATCCGTAACTGGATTTCTGACACTTTGCTTCCATTACTCTCCTATCGACGGCTGGAATACAAGATGATATATCACCGCGACAGATGGAGACAGTAACAGGGAAAATGGATCCCGAGAAAATAACGATATTTTCTGACCTTTGGATGAGA
Organism: Dolomedes plantarius; assembly: GCA_907164885.2. NCBI lineage: Eukaryota > Metazoa > Arthropoda > Arachnida > Araneae > Dolomedidae > Dolomedes > Dolomedes plantarius. Next base: position 127,973,930 of record OU015492.1, on the reverse strand, counting down.
TTGTGACATTTTAAGAGGCGTACGGTCAGACATCCCCCCTTAAATTGTGGTAGGCAAAAGATTTGCATCAATCAATTGCAACATCCTATAAGCATTACTGTCATGTCTATATGCATTACTACGGTGGTATACGGGAGTCGTTTGATAAGACCATGCAAAATCCGAGCGATGGCGCCACTGCATTAAAATGTTGGCACTTTCGCATTTAGTATACTTTGAAGATACGCATGTCAAGTTTTAAACAGATTCGACGCTTAATCTGTGATTCACAGCATTTTAGTCGGTCAACTCAAGTTACAGCTTACACAAGGGGGAAAAACGAGTTCCGCGTGTTCATAAAACATTGCATTTATAAGACAAAACGACAGTAGATGCTAAATCCAGGCTTCATAAAATTTATGAAGCTTTAATATTTAATATTAAGGCGAGTTTGTAACTCCGCTTAAATAATTTGCCAGTGGTTCATTGATTTTTGTTGCGGCCCAATGACCAGAAGTGATGCTGAGGGTTCTGGTCGCCCTGCTGAGGTCACCACGCCAGAAATTCTTGAAAAAATCCATGGTATGATGATGAAAGATAGAAAATTAAAAGTGTGTGAGATTTCTGGGGATGTTGGCACCTGATCAGAGCGCGTGAATTATATTTGGCATGAATATTTGAACATGAGAAAGCAGTCGGCAAGGTGGGTGCCGCGTACGCTAACAATCGATCAAAAGCGTGAACGAGTGAACAATTTGGAGCAGTTTCAAAGAAATTCCGAGGAAATTTTGCGTCGTTTCGCAACAGTTGATGAAACATGAATACTTCACTACCAGCCAGAAAAGAAATAACAGTTAAAACAGTGGGTTAAAGCATATGAACCTGCACCAAAGTAAGAAAAATAGGTTCCATCAGCAGGAAAGATTATGGCAACTGTATTTTCGGACGCCCATGGTATATTCTTTACTGGCTTACTTGGAAAAGGGACAAAACAATCCCAGAAGAGTACTATGCATCTTTACTGGACCGTTTAAATAGTGAAATTAAGACCGCATTTAGTGAAAAGAAAAAGATTATTTTCCATCATGACAATGCTCCGGCTCATTCAACTGCGATTGCAGCAGAAAAACTGTTAGAATTACGTTTCGAAATTGTTCCTCCGTGTACTCCAGATTTAGTACCTACGGACTACTACGTTCTAGTTCCCAAATATAAAAAAAATTCTTGTAGGGTAGAAATTTGCGTCTAATTCCGAAGTGATTTCTGAAACAAGCTCTAATTTTGCAGAATTAGACAAGTATTTATGGAGGGAACAAAAAAGCTTGAAAATCGTTGAACCAAATGTATCGACCTTAAGGGTGATGATGTATAAAGATAATAAAAAGTTTTAAAAAAACCGTCGCTTTCATTATTTTATATGAACTTATCAAAAAAACCTCGATGTAAACACTTTTTTTTCTTTTAATGCTCATTAAATACAAATAAACCCAAAGGTGCAAATAGAAAGTTCCAAGCACTTCGTGGGCAAAGACCAAGAACAGAGTTCAAACCTTACGTACGCAAGATCCAACTAAAAGCGCTTTTGCGGAGTTAGGAGCATGTTAAATCTATGTGTTCAAAAGTTTACAGATGTAGTTACGATTATTGGGAACGAGAGTACAAATGCAAACAACAGTATCAAATGTGTATGAGGTGGACAGACTCCAACTGAAAAAAAGGGCAAGTACTTCGGTTGTATGAAAATTTACTTTAACCAAGACAAACCAACAATATATAAAACCTTTTTAACAAGTTTCTCCTTTTTCCCCATATTCTTTTTGTTCTACAATATTATATTGCTGCTTTTACATTTTGTGTAAAGCTCATGCAAGATTTTTTAAAAATTCATTTTGACATTCTAAATATATTTCTAAGACATCGATCTACAAACCGCCCAACTAACCACCTGACTAATTAACAGAGCGACAACATTAAGCTTGCCTTTTTTTTAAGATGTCGAAAACTCAACTTGTAGAAAATGGGTTAGACAACTATTCAAGTCAAAGACTTGCCGAAAGGCCATTAAATGGTCAACGAAATGTGTTCTAGGGTTTGTAAATGGAAACAAACCCTACAACATATTTTGTTGGTGATACTCGTAACTGCGAATATGAGGTGCTGGAATATCTGAGCATAAAAAAGGGGGAGGGGTCAAAGTGAAATAAAAATTGTACCACAGTTGCTTTCAAACAAAGGAATATGGCAGACTTCTAACTAAAGGATGGAAAAACTGATGAGTGAAGCTTCATTATTTGGACCCGGTGCATCCTAGAAGTTGACGCGTTGGGAATCGGTACTGAGGGTGCTCGGTTCGAGTCTCGACAACTGAATACCCTCGTGTCTATAACGGGTATGGGCACATTAAATCTGTCAGCCAGAAAGTTCCTTCAGGGAGTTTATAGAAGTGGGAGGACGGTACAAGCCCCCCCCCCCCCAGATACCGCCCCTAAGTGTGCTCAGTCAGTGGCGGACCTAGGGGGGACGGGGGCGGTCCGCCCCGAGCCCCACTTACTAAGGGGGCTCTACGACAGGGGCTATTTTTATTGAATGATAACTTTATTGTAAAAAAATTACAAACTTTTTTTTTAATCAGACGAGAACGTTATTGTTTTTATAAAATATTATAGTTATTCATATACATAAAGTGAAAGGTCATCAACCTCATCGGCCTGCGAATCCTCCTTTTCTGAGGTTCCACTTTCGAACCGCGGATAAGTGAGACCTTGGCTCGCGTAAATGAGGGATGGTATAGATAGGTCAACCGCAGGTAAGCAAAGCCGCATAAATGGAAATCGTGTAAGACGAGGAATTACTGTAGGTTTGAGGGGACCGGCAAGGTAGTGGGAGACGCGTGCTATGTACTTCTGTCCACTCTATCATCTCCTCTCCTCTCTCTCTCTCTCTCTCTCTCGTTCAGGTACTCCGAGTAGGACACCTTCTAAGCGTTTGGCCTATAGATATATAATATATTAAAAGCGATATTATAGTCTACTTATTATTTTCAAAAATACTGTCATGAAGCGTGTGACATAACGTCACTATGTAGAAAATGAATTATCTTTTCAGTTGTTAAATATAAAATATAATTATCAATATCAACTTTAATTAACTACTATATTTAACTTCATTAATTTATATCATCTCTTAAATTAATTATTCGCTAGCTGTATTAATATTAACTTTGCTCGGTTAACTTAATGATTAAAATATAACTGATAATTTTCCAGGTACAGTTTGAATTCTTAAAGCAATTACATTGTTATTATCTACAATAATCAAATATATCAACAACAGAATCGATTCTCATATTCGAAATCGCATAGCGATTCGAATCTTTCACTTAACTGTAACTTGACTGATAAACACGTGCAGAATAGTCAGGGACGGATTTCCCATAAGGCCAACCTAGGCCATGCCCTAGGGCGCAGCCGTTAAGAGGGCGTAAATTTAGAAGAAGTAACAACCAAATTATAAAATTTTTATCGATATAAAATGAGAAAGTTCAATTTTTTTTTCTTTCTCATTTTTATTTATATATTCTTAGTGTCGCTAAAAATGTTATTTGCAATATACGCATTTTGAAATAACTTTTTCGTCAACTGACTAATTATTTTTTTCCTTCTTTTTCTTTCATTCTTTTCCCAAACATCCATTATGAGTTAACGAGAAGCAGATTAAGAATTCTTGCAATTTGAAGGGCTAATGATTGTGCAGAAAGCAGTCGGACTTGAACCTCACAAAACAATACGTATTTCAATATGGTCATAATCAGAATAAAAATGTAGATTTCTCAAAGTCGAAGAGACAATACAGCGACAGAAGCTGGTCATTTAATGGTAGTTACTTTAGCCGCAAACTAGTAAACGGTGATACGCAAGACTGAGGTTGGTTAGTATATTCAGAAAGTAAAGGAATGGTCTTCTGCGGACCTTGTCTTTTCTTCCAATGTGGTACAAAGACTGAATCATCTTTTGTAAGAAATGGATTTAATGACTGGAAAAGCGTATCATCTAGACCAGGGGTCCCCAAAGTGGTTGATATCGACCCCCAGGGGTCGATAAGAGTTCTGTAGGGGTCGATGAATATACGAGGGTCCAAAGGGGGTCGATTAATACCAGAGGATCTAAACTGTCTAGGAAAAAAATAGAATATTCCAATAAAAATTCGAAATACGTATATGATCAACTACTGACTACCCAAGTTATAGCTTGAGTTTTGCCAGAGCCTACGCTGCTTACAGCATGTGTTACTCAGTTTTCACGCATCTGGCAACGGTACTAGTATTGAACGTTTCGAAGACTTGGAGAACAGACATGTTCCCGAATAGTTTGCTACACCATTGATGTAAAAATAGATAATGAAGGTAGTGAACCTGGCTTAAAAGATGAACTGATTAAAATATGTGTAGATCTCGAAGCTAAAGCGTTGTTTAAAAATTAAAACCTCAGTGAATTTTGAAGCAATAACAATATTGCCACTAAATATCCCAAGCTCAGAGCAGAAGCCGAACCTTTCTTACTTGCATTCCTAACTTCATACATGGTTGAAGCTGGTTTTAGCTACGCGAAAGCAATTTTAACAAAACAGAGAAACAGATTGAACTTGGGATTTCGTGGTGATTTGCGACTAAAACTTAACAATTTTCAATCGAATATCAATAAACTTGCTGCGTCTCTTCAGACACATCCATCCCACTAATATCAACTATTTTAATAAAAAGGTATGTTAACATATTTTTAAGGTATTCAGTAGTAGTCGCAAAATGACAGCAAGAGGTTTTTTTCATCCAATATAATTTATGTTATGTTTTCAACGATAATTGTGTATTTTACGTAATATGACACGTACAGTTTAAGAACTACAGGCAAATTTCCATCTATCCATAATTTTGTTATCATTTTTCAAGATTATAATAACAGTGGAGAATATCTCCTTTTTCTGTTAATGTTATTGGGTGGATGTTATAAGATATGGGAACTAAAAATTCTTTCGTTGGGTTGTTACAGTCTCCTTATTGCTTAACATCAGAAATTCAAAAAATGATTTAATGTTTTTGTTAAATACTTAATCTGGGGGTCGATAAGAAGGCAAATATTCTATGAAGGGGTCGACGAGATAAAAAGTTTGGGGACCCTTGATCTAGACTGAAGGAACACGAAAATTCGATTTGTCACAGAAATAACATCCTAATTTTAAAACATAGAGGAGCTAGACTTGGAAGAATCGATATGCAACTAACTAAAATGGTTGATCAAGAAATTGAATACTGGAGAAATAAATGTGTTACACGGAGTGGTTGTAGTAATTAAAGCTCTTGCTTCGCGTGGCTTGCCATTTAGAGGTCGAAATGAAATGTTTGGTTCTAATAATAATGGCAACTACATGCTGATGTTTGAGACAATTTCTGTGTTTGATCCATTTTTGGCTGATCGCATCAGGAAATTCGGGAATCCAGGTAGTGGACAGACATCCTACCTCTCATCTACTATTTGCGATGTGTTTATCGAGCTCCTAGCTAAAAAAAGTACTAACGCATATTGCTAATGAAGCTAAAACATCAAAGTACTATTCCCTTGTAGATTCAACTCCTGATATCTCGCATGTGGATCAGCTGTCGTTTGTTTTGAGATATGTGAAAGAAAATGGGAAACCTGTTGAAAGATTTATAAAATTTTTACCTAACGTTGGCGACAAAGCCCATGAAATGTTTGAAGCTGTTATTAAGACTGTCACTGATCTCCACCTTGGTATCTTGAAATGTCGTGGTCAATCATATGACAATGCAGCTAATATGGCTGGTGTTTACTCAGGTATTCAGGCTAGGATACTAGAAGTTTCTCCTCTTGCATCCTTCATACCTTGTGCAGGACACTCTAAATTTAGTGGGCACACATGCTGTAAATTGCTGCATTGAAGCCATGTCGTTTTTTAATTTGCTTCAAGAACTTTATAATTTTTTCTCGTCGTCTACAGCGAGGTGGGAAGCATTGAAGAAAATTAGCACCCTTACCGCAAAAAGCCTCTCCACGACACTATGGTCGGCAAGATATGATGCTTGTAGAGCATTAAAAGAAGATTGGTTTGCAGTCATAAAAGCTCTAAAATACTTTGAAAGTGACGAAAGTCAAAAATCAGGAACAAGACCAGAAGCTAGAGGTTTTCTAAGGAAGTTGCAAAGGCTCGAAACAGTATTCATGGCACAGTTTTGGGAAATGGTGCTGATTAGACTTCACCACGACAATAAGTATGTACAAAACGTAGAACTTGATGTTTCAGAAGTTGCTACAGTTCTTCAGTCACTCGTAAAGTTCTTGTTAGAACTGCGAGAACAATTTGATATACATGAAAACAAAGCTCAGGATATTTCTGAAAAGAAAGTTTATGAGCGTGATGAAAAGCGTCAGGTTTTCAGAAAACTACAAGCTGACGAAAAACGTGAAGCCGAAGTTAATTTAAACGGGTGTGATATCTTTAGAGTTAATAGCTATTTCACGATTGTGGACAAACTCAAAGCAGAGCTTGAGAAGAGGTCACAAGCTTATAGAGAGCTCGGTGAAAAATTTAAAGGAATTATGAAAATTTGGTCACTGACTTCTTCAGAGCCTGAAGAAGAAGGAAGAAATGTACAGGCAATTTTCAAAGATTATTTGGAGCTTGCATTATGTGATGAACTGCAAAATCTAAAATCTCGCATAACTTAGGGCAGCATTGGTTCGAAAAATCCCTTAGCAATTTGCAAGTGGCTACGTGAAAGTGGATTACAAACAGTGTATCCAAATGTTGATATCGTTTTGAGAATGTTTGTGTGCACACCTGCCACAAATGCCTCTGCAGAAAGATCTTTTTCTGCACTAAAAGGAATCAAAGATCATTTAAGATCTTTGCTGCAACAAGACAAACTAAATGCCTTGGCACTTCTTTGCATTGAAGCAGATTTAACAAGATCTGTTGACTTCAATGAAACTATTGAAGAATTTTCATGGGCGAAAGCACGAAGGAAAAAATTTTAACTGTAATTTTTAGATAAATTAGAAGAAATTATGTAGAAAAGCTTTATTAAAAACTAGATGTATTACCCGGCTTCGCTCGGGATTCAGTTTCTGTTGTTATTTTTTTTTCAATGATTAGCCTCATGTTATGATGTTCTAAAGTTTTCGCTAAAATTCTTTTGCGGTTGCAAATAGCATTAGTTTGTTGTCGGTGCTGTCGTTGTTTATCGCTTTCCTCTCCTTTCGATGTTGAAGCTCGAAGACGATCGTATCTTCGACGCGTTAAAAGTTTCTTCATCAGTCTCACTGCTTCGGATCACTACAATTCGAATTCTGTTGCTTTCGAACTCTGGGGAATGTTTTTTCTTCAGATTCTTGTGTGCGTCTAACTGCATTTTAAATTCTGTTGGCTTCGCGCGCTTGGGAATGTTTTTCTTCAGATTCTTGTGTTCGTCTAACTGCATTTCGAATTCTGTTGGCTTCGCGCTCTTCTGTTTTTTTTTTTTTTTTTTTTTCATCACCTTGCTCATTTCTGAACAATCTTTTGACATTTTGCCCTTACTTCAACAGGATTAAAAGTCCCTCTCCTCTTTTTGGGCATTTTAAAGCATTAATTTACAGCTAGTCAGTAACGTTTGAATGGATTTATTATTATAGAAAAAGAATCAGTAATGTTTGAATGGATTGAGATCACACTCAATATTAAAACACATCAAATCTAATAATTATTATAGAAAAAGTATATACACGCATTTCATGCTCGGAATTCTTTCTCAAAACTAAATCACCTGCTATGTTTCAATGCCACTTTCAGACTTTCTTAATTATAATATACACGTATTTCAGGATTATAATTCTTTCTCAAAAGTAAATCATCTGCTATGTTTCAATGTCACTTCAGTTATATAAATCATAGCGTCAAGGCTAAACGCACGTGTTTCTAGCTAAGTCAACGTGTCCTGCAGTATATTTGAGTTTGAACAGGTAGCCTGGGATAGTTTCAATTCATGAAATGGATAGATAACACATTCATTGAAAATGAATGACTTTCCATCTTTATAGTTTCATTTTTAAAAGAAATATTCCAGCGTTGCCACGTATATGAAAATAATACATCAAATTCATTCTTGCATGCGCCAATATATGAATAAATCACGTTTTAAATTCATGTCTATTTATTTTTACGAAAATGTTATAATTTAATTGGCAGCAATGAAATGTTACAATGGCTTTGAACAAAAATATCCGTTGATACCGGGCAAACTTGTTCTAACATAATTCAGGAATGGAACGTCGTAGTGGGATGAAAATAGTCTATAACCTTCGTGCACGTTCAAGCAATAAGTTGTCCAAGTTTCATCGCAATCGGATGAACGGTACGGCAGCGCATAAAATACGAACAAACAAATAAACATTCATTTATAAATATACAGATATGTTATTCAAATGTTTATTAAGTATATATGTTTCAAAAACTCTTACTGTATATTAAATCTAATGTTATAAGTCAAAAATTTAAATGGAAGGAAGGGGGCGCAAAATGGTGCTTTGGTCTAGCGCATAAAAATATGTCAATCCGTTCCTGAGAATAGTGAATGTATTCATACGTAGAGTTTTCCTTAATAATAATAACAATGTAATCGCAGTTTTTAGTATCTAGTTTTAATATAGTCTTTTGCTACAGCTAGCATTTGTAAATTATTTAATTATCCCTTCCAACAAGTTTGATTTGATTAATATGTGCAAATGGAGATGCGATCTATTTATCAGAGCGGAAGCATACTAGCGCTTACGAGCTCCAGTCTGTGAACAGGCTATGTTTCGATATAAGAGAACGCGCTTGCAGTGACGTGTTGGCATTTTTACGAGTACTTTTTATGAGTGCATTTTTTATAAGAGCAGTTTTTTTGCACTAAGAGTATTTTGTTAGGCTAATTTTTACCATGTGTGTGATAGATAGTGAACAGGGCAAGTTCCCTCAGTTATTCTGGTCTCCGGACTACTTTTTCGACACTGGCTGGCATAAGTCTGTATAAATTATCACCATATCATCGATGAATAAAATATAATTAAATTTTAACGTGTGCCAGTATTCTTTCTCCGTGTCGATACTACATTCGAAAGACATCATCCAGCAATGCTTCTGTATTAGCCAGACCTTTGGGTCCTTCAACTTCATCGCCAAATTGCATCAAGGTGTATCCAGCTTAAAGCTTCATCATCCATCTTCTATGCATCGACTCGTTCTACAGTTTCAACGAGTAGGCCTAACTCCACCTTTCCCTCGCGGCCGGTTCCTCGTGTTCTTTTTTGCTGATGAACATCGTCTCCACGTGATACTGACATCACGGAAGGGACACTGTGTTTTTTTCAGGTGTTAATAATTCCGAGCACGGATAAGTATCTCACTTTGACTATATCTTACGAACTTAAAATTACACAACGCATTCTACCACTATACTTTACTCTAACTATAATTTTCTAATCATTGGTGCATATTCTGTATCATTTACATCATTAACACCTCATTGTATCAAAGCGTAAACAGCCTAGTGGGGCTCAAAAGAGGAAATTGAAAAAAGTAGAAGAAAAAAGAACAGAGCTGATCTCAGGATCAATTTTAAAATTCGTCCAACAACAAGAACCTTCCACCTTCGAAAGCAAAGAGGAGCCCACTAGTTCTGGAGTTGAAGGAATTAGAATCTATTGTGGAATCAGTGCCGCCTAAAATACAGGAAGAAAGTTTCAAGGTCAGTCAGCAAAACTTAGGGGACATTCTTCCTCTTCGAGTTAGTGCCAATGAATATGTAGGCCTGGAAGGAGACTGAACATTACCTCAAGAAGAAGGTGGAGCAGAAGAGCCTGATATTGAAATTTCAAATGAAATAAGTAAAGTTTCTCTCTCTCTCTCTCTCTCTTTTTTTTTTTTTTTTTTTTTTTTTTTTTTTTTTTTTTTTTTTTTGTGATGTAGGTAACTGGCCAACACCCCTATCGGAGGGTATGAAAACCGATTTTTTAAAACGAGGCAGTGAGTTTTTCCAAAACAAGACGGCCCTTTTGATTCATCACAGAGATCAGGAGAGAACCTAAAGGGTGAAATTCGTCACTTAAGCTAAACATGGTTTTGACAAACACTTAACCTGAGGCGAAAAAGTGCTGAGAAAATGGATGGTATAATCTCCTTCAAAAAAAAAGCCTATTTTGTTTCTGTTGTAAGCTATTTTCCACTAATACAGAAAAGGCAGGTACATCCAAATTCATAACAGGATTTCAGTCTTGGTGGAAATTGAATCCAAAAGTAGCTCAACATGAAAATTCTGACAAGTATTTGGAGAACTTGGAAAAATGGAAATCTTTAAGTGCTAGACTGAGACTAAACAAGACTATTGATTCCATGCAACAGGTTGAAGTAGAAAAGGAGAGGATTAAATGGAATGACATTTCGCATCGTTTGTTAGATATTACAATGTTTTTGGTTAAGCAAAATTTGCTCTTGCAAAATAGGCCACAAAGAAGATGGAGAATCTGAAAACAGAGGAACTTTCTGGAACTTGTAGAGCTTATTTCTTATTACGATCCTGTTTTGAAAGAACATATTTCAAGAATCCAACAGCTGAAGTCGTCTGGGAAGGCTGTGTCATCTTATTTATCCCCAAAAATTCAAAATGAGTTCATTTTCTCTCTAGGAAAGAGCTTGAAACATGTAATTTAAAAGAAAATACAAGAAGCTAGGTACTATGGTATAATACACTGAAGTGCCACTGAATTAGGGATAGGAAAGCCTATGCAAATTGTGTAGCGCTGCGCATCATGTATGCGCAAGTGAGGGCGCTGTGGTAACTGCATATATAGCGCGTACTGTGGTTGTTCTGAATTAGTTGTTCGAATTGCCAGTATGGGTAAACTGCCTGATTTAGACGCCTTCGATCGCGGACAAATCATAGGTGCGCGAAGCATGGGCCATTCAATTTCCGAAATCGACAGACAGCTGGGATTTCCAAGGTCGACAGTGTCAAGAGTATACCAAGAATACATGGATGGTGGGAAAAAAACTAGCGATCGGGCAAACTGCAAAGGACAATTAGCCTTGACAGTGCGTGGTGAGAGACGGCTCAGGCGTATTGTACGTAGCCAGCGAAGCCAAACATTAGCTCAAATTACCACCCAGTTTAATGACGGTGCCAGTCGTACAGTCAGTAAACGGACTGTGCAACGCTCGCTTCACCGTATGGGTTTCGGGAGCCGTCGACCTACGAGACTACCATTGCTCTATACTCGCCATCGGGCTGCACGTCTTGCCTGGGCAAGAGAGCACAGAGACTGGAGTGTAGAGGACTGGAAACGAGTAGCATGGAGTGATGAGTCTCGATTCCGACTACTTAACGCCGACGAGAGACTGAGAATATGCCGTCATGCTCATGAAGCCATGGATCCTGCATGCCTGGCTGGAACTGTACAAGGGCATGGTGGCTCAATCATGGTATGGGGTGTTTTTTCGTGGCACAGTTTGGGATCTTTGGTGCGTGTACCAACCTCCCTCAATGCAATTCGGTACGTAGAGTTGCTGGGTTATCACCTCCATCCGTTTATGCTGTTCTGTTATCCGCACGGTAATGGAGTTTTCCAGCAAGACAACTGTACCTCTCACAAGTCCCGGTTGGCTACTGGCTGGTTGGATGAGCATTCCTCTGACTTCTCTGTCATGAATTGGCCACCTAGAAGCCCAGACTTAAATCCTATTGAGCATCTTTGGGATGTTTTAGAAGAAGGCGTGAAAGGCCATCACACAGCACCAAAGAACCTTACTGAATTATGGACAGCTTTAGCCAATATTTGGCAAGCCATTCCCGTGGAACGTTTCCAGAAACTTGTTGAATCTATGCCTCGTCGTGTGGCAGCCGTTATCAAGGCCAGAGGAGGCCCAACTCGTTACTAGGTAGGTATCCCTAATTCAGTGGCACTTTAGTGTATTTGATAGTACACCTGATGTATCTCACAAAGATCAAATGAGTGAGGTAATCAGGTATGTGTATATTGAGAACGGCAAAGTCCAGATCAGAGAATCTTTTTTAGGATTTTTTATTCTCAGCAGGAAAAAGGCAAATGAAGTGACAGAGGAAATTTTAAAGACTCTAGAAAGTGATGGCTTGGATATCACGCTTTTCAGAAGTCAAGGCTCCGACAACGCATCGACCATGACTGGCATACACAGGTGTGGAGGCAAGGATTCGAGAACTAAATCCAAGAGCCCTCTTCCTGGCATGTGCCAGTCACTCACTCAATTTGCGTGGGGTGCACGCTTTTAGTTGCACTCCAACCAGTGTGACATTTTTCGGCACACTGGAACATTTTTATACCTTCTTCTTGGGCTCAACTCACAGATAGGAAATTTTGACTGCAGTTGTGGGAGTAGTAGTTAAAAGTCTGTCTGATACAAGATAGAGTGTACAGCAAGCAGCTGTGAAACCAGTAATGAAAAATTTTGGAAAATTGATCGATGCAGTGGAGAAATTGTGCGACGAGTCTGAAAACCTAGATACAAGAGGATCAGCTCAGATTATAATAGCAAATGTTTGCGATTTTACGTTTTTAGCGTTTCTACACCTGTGGTCAGACATTTTGGAGGAAATCAATCACACTCAACGCTACCTGCAAACTAAGGGGATTTCCTTGGACAAGGCTTTAAATAAACTAAGCTAATTGGAACTTTTTATTAAAGAAAGTAGAGAATCTTTAGTTAGTGATGCTTTGGACTTCTTTAAAGAAATGGGAATTGATATTGAAAAGACAGGCAGAAAAAGATCGAAAAATATAATGCCGGGTGAAAAAGCTAAAGATTAAGGTTTACCATTACAAGAAGAACTAAGGAGGCCCATGTTCCAATGTGTAGATAGGTTGTATTTGGAACTCCAAACAAGAACAAAATCCATAGAGAACATTCATAAGGAATTTGAAGTCTTGCAGTCGGCTAACTTGATCAAGCGCCAGATAAGAAATTGCCAAAACTTATTTCTCGTCTAACTGGAAGTTACGACGAATTTTCTAAGGACGAGGTTTTTCCAAAAATAAAGAGACTAAGATGTCATATGCAAGCTTCAAATATTAATACAGAGGAAGTCAAAAAATGGTCATTGTTGGTATGGACTTTCGAAAGTCAGTACTAAACTTGTGTTTAGCACTAAAGTTGTTTTTGACGATTTGAATTTCAGTCGCAACTTGTGAAAGAAGTTTTTCAAAACTGAAAATCATCAAAACTATTTGCGCTCAACAATGAGCCAAATCAGACTAAATAGACTAGCAATATTATCCATTGAGAACAAGTTGCCTATGAAAATAAACTTTCATGAGACAGCTAGACAATTTTAAAAGGAGGCTTTTACCTATTCGGATTTAATACAGAATTGTTTTTCCTTTAGTTTTGTCTCCACATGAGATTGTGTATAGTAAAATAGGATATCTTATTTTCAAAAAAGTTATTTTATTTTTGTTCAAAAAAAAACTTCTACTACACTGCTGGCCACCCAAATTGCAACACCAAGAAAGACAAGAGATATCACAACAAAATTTATTTTGTAGATAACATGTTGACCAAGTATCAAATGATTAAATTTATAGACTTCTGTGAAGTGTGGTTCCTGCCAAAATCAGTAGCCAGAGTAGCCGCCATTGTTGGAGATCACCGCTGCCACACGCCTCGGCATTGATTCAAAGAGACTTTGGATGAGTTCTTGGGGTACAGCAGACCAAGCAGCTTCCACACGTTGCCAAAGTTGATCTGCTGTGGCAGCTGGGGATGGAATCTGGGTCAATCGTAGAGCAACCATGGACCACATGTTTTCTATCGGCGAAAGATCCGGAGAGCGCCGCGGCCAGGGAAGCTATTCAATCTGGCGATTGACGAAGAACCGTTGGACAATGCGTGCCACGTGTGGTCGCGCATTATCCTGTTGAAATATGGCTGTGGGCAAGCCCTGGAGGTAAGGAAGGACAACTGGCTCCAACACCTCGGAGATGTAGCGCTGGCTGTTTAAAGTACCGGCAATGCATACTAGAGGTGTGCGAGAGTGATATCCAATACCGCCCCATACCATAATACCCGGTGCAGGACCAGTGTGGCGGTGCATAACGCAGCTGTTCAGCATCCTCTCTTCACGGTGTCTCGAATGCGACCATCGTGGTGTTGCAGACAGAAGCGTGACTCGTCAGTAAAGACAATTTCATTCCATTCTGCCGTCCACATCCTTCTGTCATCTCACCATTGGCGGCGGAGACGTCTGTGGTTCTGCGTCAAGGGTAGACAAAGCAATGGACGTCTTGCGGACAGACCACTCTGCTGTAAACGGCGTCGAATGGTACGCGAAGACACTGGATGATGCGTTACAGACTGCATGTGCTGTGCTATGGTTCGTGATGTGACTGAGCGATCCATCACTGCCATGCGCACAATTTGCCTGTCATCACGTGAAGTGGTGCGCTGAGGTGGATGCGATCGAACACGCCGGTCCGTCGTACCCTCCTGCATCCAACGATCACATATCCGCATTACAGTTGTTTGGTTTCGTCCAACACGACTACCGATTTCCCTGAAAGATAATCCACAATCTCGGTAGGCCACTATCCTTTCTCTGTCGAACTCGGATACTTGATCAAAAGATGATCGCTGTTTTCGAAGAGGCATAATTGATCGTTTTTTTAAAAAAAACCACAAGAAAAACACAATTGCCGAACTTGAAATCGTCGAAATCTCCAAGCCTTAAATAGCGCTTTGAAGTGGCGCCACAGGCGCGTGTGATGTGCGTCTGCGCTGAAATTCTAATCATTTGCATATCTCACCTCCGCTAATGCATGTTGTAAATTTCATGTAATTTGCATGTTTCCTTCAGGGTGTTGCATTTACAGTGGCCAGCAGTGTATATATATATATATATATATATATATATATATATATATATATATATATATATATATATATATATATATATATATATATGTATATATATATATATGTATATATATATATATATATATATGTATATATATATATATATATATATATATATATATATATATATGTATATATATATATATACAATTAAATGTAAATTAAATGAGTAATACGACATCCTAAAAGGCCATAAGAATCTGGATTAACACCAAAATACTTAGTACCTTTCTTGTGAGACAGTCTGAAAATAAATTTTGTTTCAGACTTAAAAAGTTTAACTACAGTTTTCAATACCGTTTGTACAGGGTGGCTAATAAATACTGTAACACTCCTAAAAATAAGAGTTAATTTTAATCGTTTGGAAAAACAATTTATCTATCTATTTGTGTGATTGGCAACTTTTTGTAAACGCAGACGATTTTTGTTTAAAGTAAAACATGTAGAATATTTTTAAAGATGGAAGCCAAAAGGTTAATGGTTAAACAGATTTTTGATCGCGGATTTTCTGCAGGTAAAATATTTAAGCAATTAAAATGCCTTGGTTTTAATAGGACGTTTATATATAGGACTATAAATCGATTATTGGATACCAATAGCTGTAAAGATCGACCAAGGTCCGGTCGTCCACGCACTGTTCGTACAAAAGAACGTATCAAAAGAATTCGTGAAAAGATACGGAGAAATCCACAACGTTCTGCAAATAAAATGGTTGCAGAAGAGAACATCAGTCGCAGAACTATGCAACTTAACATAAATGAAGACCTGGGTTTTCGCCCTTATCGCAAAAGAAAAGTTCAAGGTTTGACTACTGCAAAAATAGTAAAAAGGTTACAAAGATGTAAGAAATTGCTGAACCGGCACGGTAGCAAAAGTGTTGAAAAAATAATTTACTCTGATGAGAAGCTGTTTTGTACAGAACAAAGTTATAATACTAAAAATGATGTTGTATGTTCAGCAACCTTCGAGGATATACCTGAAAATCTTCGAACTGTTAAACGCTTTCAGAACAAGAATTCTGTTATGGTTTGGGCTGCAGTGTCACACAATGGAAAACTGCCTCTGAAATTCATCGATAAAGGGGTAAAAATCAATGCTGAATATTACAAACAAGAAGTATTGGCTACACGTTTATTACCACATGCTAACAGATTGTATCCCAAAAAGAATTGGATATTTCAGCAAGATTCTGCACCGTCCCACCGATCCAAAGCAACACAGGAATGGCTCCATGCCAATTGCCCGAAGTTTATCAAGCAAGAAGATTGGCCACCTTCTTCACCAGATCTAAATCCTTTAGACTATTGCATTTGGGGGATTTTAGAGTCTAAAGTAAATGCTAAGCAGCACAGAAGTTTGGACTCCCTCAAAGCTTTCATACGGAGTGAATGGGACAAATTACCTCATAAAATGATTCGTGCCTCAATAGGACAGTGGCATAAGAGATTATCGTTAGTAATCGATAAAGATAGCTGTCGATTCCAGTAAAATTATTTCATGGTAAACTTTCATGTATAATGTTCATAATATTGTAGTATTTTCCATTTTCTATTTCATCTGTGTGTAATTAAATGATTCGATATTTGTCACAGTATTTATTAGCCACCCTGTAGTTATAAACTCTTATTTTAAATTATTTAGACGCTTAGACGCTTTCCACTACATTGTTAGTTCTTTGCCATCGGGTGGTAGTAATGTTTTATTTTCGAGTTTCAAATGCAAGTTCCTACAAATAGACCTATGAACTATGAAAGTAGTTAATTTAAGAAAGAACACTTACCTCCATGTTTTCAAATCAATCACAAAATACGATGTAAATAAAATTTGATGTAAATCATTTACAGGTCACTGTTAAACACTGAACACCGAAACAAAGACATGAAGACATCTTTCCCGCTAAAAGAAGCCTTCCCCTTCCCAGTGCGATCTAATATAAACAAATTTCCCTCCCCAAAACATGAAAATTCCCTCTTAACTCCACATGACTGTGGAGTCGTTCTAATTTTAATAACAAAATTTTGGACTTTATTGAGAAACATCCTCTTATTTTAAATTTAAACTCACTTAGTATTAAGTCTACGATTATATAATTTTAGGCTATGAAAAAAAGAAAAATACGCCGGGCTTGATTTTAGGGGGGATGGGGTGGGGATTGCCCTATTGCCCCCTCCTTTAGCCGTCATTGCTATCTGGTGCATTGGAAACTTCATTACTTGAACTAAAGCCAATTTAAAACAGCATATGTAGTTCTTTAAAACTACTGAATATTTCATTTCAGTTCTTTTATGAGTTATCCTTGTTTCCAAATTTCCTTTGCATTAGTCAGGCGTTCTATGTTTAATACTCTCATTCATCAGAAACAATTCATCAATAACTAGACTATTCTGTCTTAATCATCAATACTATTTCGGAACTCCACTGTAAGGCGTTGCCATTTAGCCCCAGAGAAAATTATCTTCCTCATCTTTTTAAATGCAACAAAAAGTGCATACATAAAAAAAATACTATTTTGTGTACAGATTGCTGACAGAGATAGTAATGTATTTTAATTTTTGAATATTTTTCTTTTGTTTTCATTAAAAAAACATTTTATAAGAAAAACAAAAGTCGGAGTAGAGTTCTGATAATGTTCACTTAAAATGCCCCACAAATTGGATTTGTAAAAGTTCATTAGGTCAATCTGTTAATTTAACGGAAAACGAAAGCACTAAAATCTAATGATCGTAAAATTAAACTAAAATAACCAGGCATTTTTTTAGATAAACAATTTTTTTTAAATATTTGATTTCGGAGACATAAAACAACGCACATCACTGAGACGCCTAAAGGCCAGTTCACACAGCAGTCCTTTAGCGTAAGCGGAAACGGAAAATTGGCGCTGAGACGGAAATAAACCAATCTTAGGCCTTAACAATTTCGTTGCTAATCATTTGGAGGTTTGTCATTGGTTAAATATATTTCAATACTTTTAAACTTACGCTAATGGACTGCTATGTGAACAGGCCCTAAGTCGTTCAGCGAATCTTCAGGATTCAGAAATGGAAATAAATGTTCGCCCAACACAATGTGAGGCTATTCGCATTAAGAAGTTAAAATTACATTTTCAGCAGGAGGCTAAAGTTAAAACCTTCCTAAACAATGTTTGATGTTTCCTTTCCTGGCGAGGGATGAGTAAGGTTGTTTTATGATTTTAAAATCGACCCCTTATCTTACACTCTGGAGTAACTGCTGTGTAATAACTCTATTGGATTCACTCACCTCAATGTTAACCTGTGCAGAAAATTTGTCTATTATTTCTATCTACATAAATGCTGATAATCCAATAAAAAAAATGGCATTTTCAGATAGCTTGAACTTTTCTGCACCTTGCAACAGGATTCATTTTATAAATTTGGTCTTCCAAAGGAATTTATGCGCGTTTAGAACACACTATACCAGATTTTTTTTTCTCCGAATAATTTCAATATTAAAATATTATTTGCATTTAAAAAAAAAAGAAAAATGCCCCAAGATGTAAAATTTCTTTCACTATTACGAAGTACAATGTTTTTTAAAAAAATCTTTAAATCCAAGTCGGCAATCTTTGGATAAATTTTCTCCATAACTTAACATTGAGGTGAGCGAATCCAATAGGGTTAGTACACAGAAGCCTTAATGACAAGATTAACATTCATAGATAATTAGCACCTTTCAAAAATGCTTGCACATTTTTTCTTGGTCTAGATCCAGTAGAAAAGTATATTAGCACTGGTTTCTGTGGCAAACATTCAAAATAATTTACAGATTTACTGCAAACACAAAACCTTTGGACGGAGAATAACGCCTCCTTTTGTGAAAAGGTTATTAAAACGTCTATGAAGAAGGTGTTTCAATCATCTTCATACTATCTTCACACTATCTTCCGATTTTTGAAGAAGAAAATTAACACCTCTGATTTTACAAAATCAGACACTATAATTAATTTTTCAAGAATCCTTGAAATAAAAAATATTTAATAACTAAACTTTACTGACACTAAACTTTATACATTCTTTTGCAATTAAAAAAAAATCCTTTTTATTTTTTTAATTCCGAGATTTGAATACCTAAGTTATAGACTTTCATCTGAAAATAGTTACACCTAAAATAAAAAATTTCTCTTTTGGAAAACAATGAAATCAACTCACCTTCTGCCACGGCACTATTAACTTCACGATGAATACTTATACTGTTAAAAATGCCTATAAATCGGTAACCCATGATCCATTTTAACGAAAACCAATTAACTCTATATCAACGCATTTCAAGGGTAAAATTGGCACTACTGATGAGCGCCATTTTTGATGCGTTTGATTTCAGACAATCAAAATTGTTGGATTCGTTGGATATAGATCTACAGGGTGTCTCAAAAAACCTTGACACATTTTAAAAATTTATACAAAAAAATGTAGGGTGGGTGTCCCAAATATCGCCCCTATGCCTAATAACGCCTACTCGTGTTTCTAAAGTATGAGAAAATGCAGTAACTTCTTAGTTCTGGGTGTGTACTAACAGCGGCGATTGCGACAACGCTCTTATCACTGACAACAGAAACTATATGGCGTCTGAAGTTGTTTTGGCTGATGTCTTCGCAAACTTTGGCGCCAAAGAATCCGAATCCAGTGAATGACCAGGTAGGTGCACCCTAATTCTAATTTTGCTTATACCATTTGAAAGGGCATTAAACAGAGACTTTGCTAGCAACGCCTTTTAACAGGTGCTCCTAATTTCGCCTGGTAGGCGGTAAGAGGAACAGAGGTAGACGATATTAGGAACCGCTCTGGAGTTCACTGGAAATTTCAATTTTTCCAATTTAGCTATATCACTTAAACTGGCACTAGTTTTGGAGCTGGTTGATCTCAGGATACAAAAAGGAAATAGTTCTTAGAGATGTTCTTTGAGTTTCCAGTCTAATCAGAAACTAAAAAGTGGATAAAATGTCGAAAAAAAGTTAGAGTAGGCGATATTTGGGGCACGTACCCTATACAAGGTAGGAACTGGAAATTCACAGATGTGTAAATGTATATATTAGAGTTTTTTTCTGTGTCAAATAAAGTTGAACATAGGCGTTAGTTGTTCTGAGAGAGCGAAAGTTGTAAAATGGCTACTCTATCAGAGATAGTAATATGTGTTGGCTGGTATTTCAAAACAGAATCTGTTACGCAAGTGCAACGAAACTTTCGCCCGAAATTTAGAAAAGATCCTCCAAGTCATAACAGCATCTTAGCTTGGCATAAAAAGCTTCTAGAAATGTTGTTCTTACTTGTGCCCCTTGACCGACAGTAACGATCAGATCAAGTCCCGAAGGCTATGGACGATGAAGGTGCGGCTCTTGTTTTGAATTAGCACCACAAGGGTCGGAGTCCGACTTGGCTAAATGACCGGTCCCGTAATTTTGAACCGAGTCAAGTGACGAGACCGAAACACTTAACCCCGCACCTCCAGATGTAAATTTAAGAACTTGGAGGACATTGTAGCCACGCCCTATTTTACGTGACCCGGCCACCATTAGTGAACACGGCGGTAGATTTGCAGCGACGAGCATCGAACCAGGGACGTTCAGATCACTGGCCCGCTGTTCTTGCCAACTGGGTTACCGCGCCCTTCTAGAAATGTGAAGTGTCCTTGATAATCGCCAAAAATTAGGGAGACCGAGCAGGTCCGAAGACGACATCGAAAGAATTGCGATTTAATGGCAGATCGTGGGATTGGACCATTCTTCTTCCACAAATGGTAACAAAAGAAATTTACTTAGACGTGATTCAGATTTTTTTTCTGTCCCCAAAATTTCTTATTTACATCTCAAAATCATTTGGCTACAAGACGGTGCACCGCCTTATTGCACGAGACTTTTTAAATGAGGAGTTTCCAAACAGGTGGACTGGACGAGATGGTCCCTTCCAATGGCGTCCTCGATCTCCAGACATTACACCTCTTGACTTTTTTCTTTGGGGATTTGTCAAAGAACAAGTTTATTCAACAAAAGTGGATAAGTGTTGAAACTAAAAAGACACATAATTGCTGCAATTTCATGTGTTACGGAATCCATTTTGGAATTCAAATGGGCTGAGTTTGATTTCCGACTAGATGTTCTCCGTACCATAAAAGGTGCACATATTGAAATGCATTAACTATACTAAAAAAAACTCTAATATATAAGGTAACACATAGTGAATTTCTAGTTCCTACCTTGTGTACTTTTTTTTTATATAATTTTTTAAAATGTGTCAAGATTTTTTGGGACACCCTGTATATTTTTCAGTACGCCATGAAATCTTTTTTAACCAAAATGCCAAGAAAAGGCTGCTATAGCCTCAACACTGAGCAACACTATCTTAATACCGTAAAAATAAACTCCGAATATGAAAGAAAACAAAAAACAAAAAAAATGCCAGACATAAGTTAAAAGAGTTTAACTTGTAAAGATTCATAATGAAATTGCTCCTAATTCATCTCGTCTTTCATTTGTCTGTCTGATCTGCATTTTTATCGTGGTGAGTGCAGGGGGCTCGTAACACAAGTTCGTGGAGAAAAATTAAATGTCCCGGCATTCTCTGCTAGCACATATATCATTCCTTTGAATGACACCCCGTCCGCACTTCCGACCAAGAAATTTGGAGCTGCTTTCACAGAAATATTTGGAGTATCAAAAAGTAAAATACTGCACCGAAAAAGGATGTCAACACTTTTTCACCTTAAATAAGTCTTCTCGGAATTACTGGGGTGTCCCTTGTCAATGAGGAATGATGGATGCGCGTCGCGGCAGAAAATGAAGAAATTTCAGTTAAAATTCATGAAATCCGAGGAGATTGAACAGCTCGTCGTAACAAAAATCAGGTGTGTGAGACATAGATATGAATTGAGATCAATAATATATTTTTTATTTTTCCAATCAGCGGAGGATATTAATTTGGAATCGTATGCAAAGGTAGGTTGACAGTTAATTCCCATAACTTAAAAATAAGAATCACAGATAACTTTATGCGTGTACTGAAGGCTAAAGATAGCCAAAGTCCAGCATGCTGTAAAGGTTAAAAATAGAAAGCTAGTTTTTATTTATTTATTTATTTATTATTTATTATTTTTTTTAAGCAAACGCTCCCCGGAAATACCAGCAGAGGAAACGCTGATGCTGCCAATGGATAACAATTTTATCCTGATATTATTGATCACGTCTTTATTCATAATTAAGACTAATATTCATGTTACAAAGTTTGCCTAACAAAAGTACCAACACTGAACTATCGATTGTCCAAGGCCGATTATTCATTTTCCGGATTATATAAACAAAACGAAGGAAAATATTGCAAATAAAATACAAATGAATAACAGCGTGGCTCATAAGAGACGGAATTTAGGACATTTTTTGAAGGAAAGACTAAATTCTGTTCATCATACGTAAATGTTGATTTAAAATATTTCAGAAACGTTAAAGTATAAAAGCGAATGAAAAAGACGAAAAAAAGATAGATCTAATGTCAGCAGTTATTCTATGTTTCTATGCATCAAAATGTCGAACTAAACAGAAAATATTTCATCAACTTCAAGAAGCTTCAAAAACGGTTCTAATTCATGGCAAAACTTATATGTTAAAAATAAATTATAAAAAGCTATCAAACTTTCGATTTTTAAAAAATAGAAATCCAAGGTTTTATTATTATTATTATTATTATTATTATTATTATTATTCCACCCAATCCGTGCAACAAACTATTTGGTTGAATTATCCGAAGATAAACAATTCTTCGAGGAAGAAAAAACGAGGAAGAGTTACTTAAATCTACAATAAATCTCAATATGCGTGATTCCGAGTTTGAAAACTTCATATCGATCTACCATTCACTCCCGATTTACAAACTCCGAAATTTTCTCCTTGAAACACAAGGACAAAATAATGAAGCGAAAGTTGATTGCCCAGAGGATGAGGAACTCAAAACAGAATCGCTTGCAACACACGCACTCGTTTTGAAATGAATGCGAAATAACATACGAAGGAATAAACATACGAAAAGGACAATGGAAAAATTCAACACAACTTACATACCCACTCTGTTATAAATCTGAAATAAATGAAAAGCATTTTTTTAATCATTTTAAAGCTCGGTTTCTACGAGCACTCGGATCTAACAAACAAAAGTATTGTGCTCTGCTATAAGCGAATCCGATTATAAATATACATGTCAACACGCACATAAATGCAGGCTTTTTGTATGTAAGCATGTTTGCATGTGTTCAGTTGCATGACATAAAATAAGGTAATATTTGGGGTTTGCTTTAAAGAAGGCCAGAAGCAGATAAATTCAAAAGAAAGATTAAGTTTGGGTAGATTTAAGGATGAACATGCTTAAAATAAAATAACATTCCTCCCAGCTAATAGTTCCCAACACAACTTGACACAGTAAAACCGCAATAAAATTGTAGTGGATTCTGATATCTTGAATAGTGACAGCAAAGAACAAAAACGTTTCACGAGTATTCAAACAACCTCCAAATATTCAGAATACTAGTACTCGACAAACAGAATATACAGGTAGAGTAAAGCCAAATAAAAAGCTGACGAGTAATAATTTTTCTCAGAGAATAGGGAATTGAAAAGTTAAAAATTTATCCTGTCTCAAGCGTAAAATATGCATTCAGCTCCATTTTACGCCTTTCTCGTGGCAAATATCACGATTTCGGCTCCAAAGAGAATGCCAGACTGAGATTCGAAAAACAGAGTATTAAAAAACGATGTCCTTAAGAAAAAAAGAAAAAAAAGAGGCAATTGCTGTCAGACGGCGATGATTAATGCGTTTTAAATAGCTATTATTATGAAGCATGAGACTAGGAGTTTTCAAGAGATACAGTGAGACAGAAAGAGAAACGGCAAAAGGGAAGGTATCCGTTTTCGCTTGTACATCACTCATCGCTACAACAAACATATACAGAGGCTGTTCGCACATTTTTTAAGACGATTTTGGTAAGCGGTAATAAAAAATCGTTTGCTGCAAAAGAAATAATTGCAATTGTACTATGTTTTTAAAAGTCAAAATTATCGTCTGCGGCTTGAAACTTTTGCTTTTATTCAAAATGGCGTTTTTAACAAAGCAGTGGTTCGAAGGCTACATTTATGCTCTTTCCGAAGAGAAATATGCATACTCCGTTATCCAAAAACGATGTGAGAGTCATGGTTTTGTGATATCTAAAGCGTTGATAGGTAATATCGTCAACAAGAAAGGAAAAAAACGTCAAATTGGAGCCTCAAGTGGGACAAAAATTCCAAACAAGTATCCAAGAAAAAAACGGACATCTTCGACTATTGCAAAGGTACGTTGTTTAATGTTAAAAGAAAATCCCCCTAGTCAAAGGACAGTTGCAAAATCATTAAAATGCTCGGTGTCCACTGTAAACAAAATGATAAACGTTGATTTAAATCTTAAAGCGAAAAAACGCAATGTGCATCGTCTTCTTCCAAATCATATCGCTGAACGCAGGACACGCTGCAGAATTCTTTATGAGAAACACTTATCCAAAGAAAAATGGAAAACAATTGTCACAATAGATGAATCATGGGTGTATTTAAATGATTGCAACAAAAAAAGAGCCATTTATTATCATAAAAGGGGAGAAAAAAATTTAATTACATGGTTCAAAGTATCGAAAGAAAGTTTTTCTAAGGGATTCATGATTGGTGCTGGTTATTCTTATAATGGCAAGTTAAAAATAAAGAGAGTGGGAAAAAATGTCAAGATTAACTCCAAATACTATCAGGAACATATTTTATCGCCAATTTTTCTGAATGAAATACCGTCGCTTTACCCACAGTGCCATCAATCTGTGAGACTCCATCAGGACAAAGCTAGCAGTCACACATCAAAATCCACTGTAAATTTCCTAAAAGAAATGGAACAAAAAACTGGTATCAAGGCCATACCCTTCACTGATATCCCTACTAAATCTCCCGATGTATCACCTATGGATTTTTGTGCTTTCGGACTTTTAAAATCTGCATTACCCAAACGTCGTCCCAAAACCCTTACAGGACTCTGGAAAGCTGTTCGGGAGGAATGGGATAGAATACCTCTTCTGACACTTCAAAAGGCATTATTATCCTGGAAATTGCGGTGTCGAAAGATAGTTCAGAATAAGGGATGTCAAATAGAACATTTTAAACACAAGAATTTTATGTAATTTAGTTTTGTGAATACAATATACATCGTCTAAAAATGTGTGAACAGCCTCTGTACTAACTTGTTACACAAAGGAGAGCAGGAAGGGAAGCAAAGCATAAACAAGAGAAATATCTCGGGAGGTAATTAATTCTCCGAAATGCCTTGTTTCACACAATTATATATATATATATATATATATATATATATATATATATATATATATATATACACGCAGTAGAATCTCGATTTATCGTTTTCGAAGGGGCAGACTAAACTAAACGATAGATGCGGGAACATACAAAAAAGTATTAACATACATTAAAGTTTGATATCCCTAAAATATATTTACTCACATACATAAATGCATACATACCTATAGTGTAACTGAAGATAAAATTACAAAGTTGGTAAGTTCTTTGGTAAAGTTGGTAAAATCTTTGGTAAGTTCAATCTGTTTCTCTGTTTTGTTAAAATTGCTTTCCCGTGGTTAAAACCAGCTTCAACCATGTATGAAGATTAAGTATTTAACAGTTGGGAATGCAAGTAAGATAGGTCCGGCTTCTATTCTGAACTTGGGATATTTAGTGGCAATATTATTATTGCTCCAAAATTTACTGAGGTTTTTATTTTTAAACAACGCTTTAGCTTCGAGATTTACACATATTTCAATCAGTTCATCTTCTAAGCCAGTTTCACTAGCTTCATTATCTATTATTACATCAATGGTGTAGCAAACCATTCGGGAACATGCATATTCTCCAAGTCTGCGAAACGTGCAATACTAGTACCGTTGCCAGATGCGTGAAAACAGAGTAACACATGCTGTAAGCAGCGTAGGCCAAGGCAAAACTCAAGCTATAACTAGGGTAGTCAGTAATTGTTCATATCCGTATTTCGAATTTTTAATCGAATATTCTATTTTTTCCTTGACAGTTTAATTGATCCTCTTTGGTATTAATCGACCCCCTTTCGACCCTCGTGTATTCATCGACCCCTAGAGAACTCGATATCGACCACTTTGAGGACCCCTGCCCTAGACCAAACACCAGGGCGCCTCCATCCCAAGGCCAACAGAAAAGCCAGAGGGCATCAGGATCTGCTTAGGTCAGCTGATTGTGAGCCATTGCTGATAAGAACAGAAATATTGAATAGTCGGAGAATTTGGAATGAGTTGCCGAAAATAGGATACTCCAGGGGATAAAGAATTAAGGAACACCAACGACGAACAAATAATGGGAGTGGTACGCGAAACCAAGCTAAACAGAGAGAACAAAAATACGAGACCGTGCATCTCAAATGTTCTGCTCATTGTTTAATTAGAGCGTCATTCTAGCTCAATCCAGACATTTATATTTCAGGTTCAGTTATTATAAAAAAAACGATCGATCTGATAAATTAATATAAAGCTGCGATATTCTGAACGAATATTACGGGAAAACTATGGATCGAGGAACGATCCATGCGGTCTGTTTTTGCTTGTTTTCTATGGAATTTATTCGGGAATGGGTGAAATAAACGATACATACGGGAAAACGAGCGGTCGGGGAACGATCGATCGAGATTACACTGTATATATATATATATATATATATATATATATATATATATATATATATATATATATATATATATATAATATACAGTGTGTAACAAAATTATAAGACCACCCACAATATCACTCATTTTAATATTACACTGCATAAAATGAATAATTTTAAAATTTGAAGCAAATGAAAAAAGTTATATTTTCTCAAATAAATCGCTTAAAAGAGAAAAAAAATCGAGTTAATTTCACACAGCAAACGATTTTTTGAAATCTCGGTGTAACATAAATATAAGATCACTTATTTTTTTATTTAAAATCGTTTGCGTTTTTAAAACTATTTTATTTTTTCTTTCAAAATCGTAGATAAACTGTAACTTTACATCACAAAAAAGTCCAAACGATAATATTGTAAAAGAAAATAGAATTTTATTTGTTTGTTTTTATGAGGAAATTCACAATGCCGCGTGGAAGAGAATTATCTGAACTAGAAGTTCGAAAAATTTGGTTTTATAAGGGCTCTGGAAAATCGGAACGTAAAATAAGTAAGATACTTAAACGTTCTAAAACTACTATTCATAACGTTTTAAATAAAAGATATTTTTATGGAAAATATAAAATATCTGGCAGAAAGAGTAAATTATCAGCTCGCGATAATAGACGAATTTTCAAGCTTGCAACGAAACAGAACTTGTCTACTCGTAAAATAACACAGCAGACAAGTAAAACTATTTCACATATGACAGTCTGGCGCACTTTAAGATCAAATTCAAATGTTGCTCTTCGGAAATTAAAAAGAAAACCAAGACTGTTAAAGCATCATAAAGAAGGATGGAAGGCTGAAGTGGGCAAAGGAAGTAATGACCTGGGATGCTGCTTGGAAAAATATTATTTTTTCCGACGAAAAAAAATTTAATTTGGATGGCCCGGATGGTAATATTTCCTACTGGCATGATTTACGAACGGTACCTCGGGTTTTCTTCAGTAGACAGATGGGTGGTGGCTCTGTGATGGTGTGGGGAGCTTTTGCATTTGATGGGAAATGTGATCTGCAGCGAGTTCTTGGAAAAATGGACTCCATTTGTTATCAACAACTGCTTTACCAACACCTTATACCTTTTGGCCCATTTTTAGGAGGATCAAACTGGAAATTTCAGCAAGACAATGCGCCATGCCATGTGTCTAAATCAACTAAAAACTGGTTTCAAAAAGAAAAAATCGAGGTCTTAAACTGGCCAAGTCTTAGTCCAGACCTGAATCCCATCGAAAACTTGTGGGGCCATTTGGCTCGTCAAGTGTATGCAAATAACCGTCAGTATGATTCTGTGTATGAATTGGAACTAGCTATCATGGATGAATGGGACAAAATTCCCAAATATTTGCTCGAAAACCTAATTAATTCAATGAAAAATCGAGTATTTGAAGTTATTCAGAAAAATGGTGGATCAACATCATATTAGTTTTATTAAAAAAATTTGTTTTAACTAGTGGTCTTATAATTTTGTTACAGATATTTGATTGGAAAATTTTGAAATTGTTGATAAAATAATTAGTATATTTAAATATCTCTTAAAAATAATATACATATATTTTATATTTCATTTATTAACATCAACCTAATTTAATATTAAAAAAATTATACTATTTATAGTAAAAATCACAAAATCCACAGTGGTCTTATAATTTTGTTACACACTGTATATGTGTGTGTGTGAAGCATATACTCGCCATTTAAAATTTATGCTGGAATAAACCATGTGATATTCTTTAATGCGTTTGTCTTTAAGCATTTTCGTAAACTTTGCTGCTCCTTCGTATTTCGCTTTATTTTCTCAATAGTCATGAGCATATGCAATAGCAAAAAAATTCGAAAACTAGCAGCTCCTTGATTCCATGTCACCGAAGATAATATTTGTCTATCCAGGGGAAAAAAAGAAAAAAAAAGGACACGCAACAGATACACAGGGATGCCATCGACTCGTTAAAGGCGTAGAGAAATTGAAGACACAAGGTTGGTTGAGAGCGTTACGATCGTCTTTTGCTAAAAGAAGGCTAGTTAGACTAGGACTTAACAGTTTAATCCCGCAATTCAGAATAGGGAAGACGACAAAAACAGAACAACAACAACAACAACCCCTCTCCCCCCCCCCCCCCCCAAAAAAAAGGGCAATCAGCAGAATTGAATATTGTAAACTCGGGTTCCAACGACGGCCAGTGCCCTAGACATTCAGCGATCTCCAGCCCGAGACGCACAGCATTTGGTGTCTCAGGCTACTGATTTCAATAGTGATTTTAGATGTCTTAAACTGACAAAAAAGGAAAAAAAATTAACCCCGCAAAAGAAAACCAAATAGTAATTTTCTCTCTCAAACTTTATGCGAGCGGTATTTCGTATCTTCAGTTCAATTTATTCGTGAGTTACTACGTAACAAATTGACAAATGTTAAAATAATGATCAATACTTTATAGTGTAAAGCAGGCTTTTAATAATGTTTTATTAGCATTAAGGTGCCATTGTTATCACTTTGACAGATTTGAGTTTCTGCCTCTTTCAAGTCCACCAAAACTTCCAATAAAATAAACAGTATAGCAATGTCTTGCCTACATAGAGGAACAGAGGAAGTAAAGAGGAAGAATTTAATCAATAACAACTTGGTATTTAAAATCTCGAACCGATTTTTTTAAAAATTAATTTATTAATTTCCTTTTCACCCACTCAACCTCTAAAAGAATTATACCCAACGAAATTTAATTTCATGCTTCCAGATTTCTCGTACTATTGTGTTTTCTACAATACATAATAGCGGAATAAGAAGTTATATCTTTAATAGAATTACTGCATTATCGAATACAATTATGGAAAAGGACTTTTTTTTAAAGCGAGCCGTTAGTGAAACTACTTATCATCATCAGATATAGTAGACGAATATTATGCAAATATACGACTGGATGTCTGATATGGCATAAAAACCCATGGTAATAATGGATTTTCGAAAATTCAGCCAAGAGCACTCACGTTCTTTCAGGACGATTTCATTTGCGTTCTTCAAATGCGGATAAAACAGCGTGATGAGGTGCATTTTTTGCAATCAACTTCCCTAGGTAACCTGAAACTGAAAACTTTTGTTTCAACGCGTGAGATTTTCACTTTTCAGATGCGTAAACGTTATTATAAAGCTGTTCTGCTGTTAACTGCCTACAAATACAAGCCTTTATTTTCAATCCCGCGATATGACACAAATGACATATACAGTTCAAACAGAATCCCCGCAATAATGATTCGGAGATCTCCATAAACACTAACCAGTAAACTAGGGTACAGCAGAATACTGCGTAAGACGAAAATTGTCTCATCAAAACTAAAATTGCCTAACAGCCAGCTGTAGAGTCTCTTTGCAAGATAGGAACTGTCTAAAGCAAAAGTAAAATGGATAGCTTGGCAAAACTAACAGATAGATGTAAACTTATACAAGCTTGGTTTTACATCCGACTAAAATCGTCACTCATAACAAATTTATTATATGATAGTAATTACTATAAAACAGTACAAAATAATCATTAGGTAATTATAAAGCCATAAAAATGCAAATGATATTTACCACATATTTTATGACGCATCATAATACAGATAACACAAAAGATTTTTATCTAATAATGCAAAAGATGTTCATGACTGACCGGGCCGCAACCACAGTAAGTTTAAGACCAACCCCTCTCACATTTACCCCAAGAGCTTAAAATTCAGATGAAAAAATAATTCCAGCACCAATTTTCATCACCACTAGACCTCCCTTCAAGTAAAAAGAATCGAAAACCACTCTCAAAAACTCGAATCCTCTCCATCATCAATCAGTCCGAGAAACTGATTCTTGTTGCGCCACTAATGCCGGATTTTTTTAACTAACATGCCTAGGTAACCTCACATGGCATATTCATGATTCATAATTCAATAAACAAGAACCCCACCAATAAAAATTTCAGATCACAGACCTTGCTACAGATAAATTCCCTAAATTTATGACCATCATAAAAAATACATAATAAGCGCTCTCGTTTATTACTAAACCAAACATGTCAAGAAGTACTTCTATAAAAAATATCAGTTATTCCCGAAAAGGATAGAAATTGATTCAAATGAAAAAAACTATCTATACATATTCGCATCGTACAATTTTCTGGTATTTTAACTTACTTCATTTGTAACTTACTTCATGATCGAGCAAAAGAATATTTATCATAAAAAAGTAAATACTGTTTCATTGAAGCAGAACAAAATTGGTAATTGTTTTGATAAATATTTTTTTAATATTTTCTTGTATATTACCATAATGCACCAATGCGAATCAGTTGCATACCTAAAATCTTGTGAATCACAAAAAAAAAAAATAAATAAATAAATAAAAATTAAAAAATAATAATAATAATAACATGCCCACAAAAATACAAAATTTTATTTTAAAGTATCAATGTAAAAGTTAGTAAATTTTTTTATCTTTCTTCTCCACAATAAAAATGGATTTAATTTTGAGAAAACCCAAAGATAAAACTTACATGACCTCTAGACCAGGGGTTCCCAAAGTGTGTGCCGCAGCACCCCAGGGTGCCGAGAAGCACCAATGAGCTCCAATCTAATCTATTACGAAGGACTATTCCGATATAACTTGACGAAAGGCTGGACAAAAAGGATGGAAAACAACTCTCCTCTTCGAGTCTGCTATTGTATATCTTTGTGTTTGCTTCGAGAGGGAAGATCAAATCAATAGATTAGACACAGTTTAAGGAGTGTCCGGTTTTGTCTCGTGGCGCGTACCATGGCCTGACCATGGCACATCTCATATAGGCTTTCCCATAGCCGGTCGTATTCTTGTATTGTATGTGCATTCTTCCTTAGTAAAAGAAAAAAATGCCAAGGTCAATCACCAAAAAGCAGTTCACACCCCAATGGTCTGAGGGCACCTGCCCAAAGAATTTCGAGAATGTCTCCTGTACGTTCTTTGCACTGGCCCTCTCGGCTGCAGATATTTCACAATAACCAACAACTAACGGGAGTGGTGACATTCATTCTCCACTTTCCACCGACTGTTCATATCGTCTGATTATTGGGCGGGTAGCCCCGTTGTCAATAATCTCGCTAGTGGTCGTTGTAGATGTGTTCTAGGAAAGCGGTATAGATATTTTTCGTAAAAATGGATAGATTTTTGATGAAAAAACCGATAATGAAAGTACTAATGAAGATCATGCATCAACACGTGACGTGCGTGGAATGAAGCGGAAGTGCCACAAATACGAAGACAGCTACTTGGATTTGGTTTCACTTCAATAGAAGTCAATGATGAAGAGAGACCGTGGTGTGTGATCTGTTCTAAAGTTCTGTCATCCGAGAGTATGAATCTAAGTAAATTGAGACGGCATGGTCGACAAATCACGTGAATATTTTAGCAGAAAAATGAAAGATTTGCACCAACAAAAAAATGTTTTCACTAAGCAAGCGTCGGTGCCAAAAAATGTCTTGTTGGCGTCATTCAAGGTGGCATATAGAGTAGCGAAGTGCAAAAAGGCTAACACTATTGCTGAGGAATTAATTCTACCGGCTGCTGTGGACATGGCTAATATAATGATAGAAGAAAATGCGGGGAATCTTCTGGCGAATGTTCCTTTGTCGAACAACACCATCAGTCGAATAATCCAGCACATGGCTCAGGATCTCAACGATCAAACCATAGAAGAAATGAGAGGAAATGAATTTGGACTGCAACTAGATGAGGCCACAGACAGCAATAAGGATGCACACCTCATCAGCTATGTACGTTTCATTGATGGTTGTACTATTGTCGAAGACCTTCTGTTTCGGTAAAGCATTACTGGAAGTGCAACGGTCGAAGATATGTTCGATATCCTTGACACATTTATGACGGAAAATGATTTGGATTGGACAAAGTGCATCGGTGTGTGCACTAATGGTACTCTATCAATGTCTGATCATTACGGAGGCCTACAGATGCTGATTCGTCGCAAAGCCCCGGATTTTTTGTGGACACATTGCGTCATTCACAGAGAAGCACTTGCGTCGAAATCGAAGAGTCATCCACTGAATCTCATCCTAGAAGTGTAATAAAGGTGGTAAACTATATAAAAACTAGGCCATTTAAAGCCAGTTTTTTCAAAAACCTATGCGATGATTTAGGGGCCGAGCACACGACCCTTATATCCTACTGCAACTCGCTTTGGCTCTTACGTGGCAATAAACTATATCAAACGTTTTGAACTTCGAGAAAAAATTTAAAATTTCCTGAAAGAAAATGATCACGTGAACGCCAACAATTTCATGGATCCAGACTTTCTGCTGAAACTGGTATACTTGTGCGACATTTCAAAAACTAAATACATTAAATGTTTCTCTTAAGGGTCGTAACATGCGTATATTGAAGCTTGAAGAGAAGATTTCATCATTCAAGAAAAAACTACAGATGTGGAAAAGAAAAATGAATGATAATGGAGGAAAAGTTTGTTTTCCTATATTGCAGCAGTACATGGTCTGTAGTGGAGAAAAGGTTTCACAGAGCACCTATCACAACTAACTGACTGGTTTGAAGAAGACCAAACCGAGAAGTTTGCATGAATCCACGATCTATTCCATGTTGAAGCTCCAAAAGAATTACCTTCACAAGAGGAAGAAAATTTAATTGAACTATGAATTCGCTCGAGTGACAAACGCCTGAAAGCGAAATTCGTTTGTTTCAATTTGACGGAGTTTTAGATATCTATAAAAAATGAGTATCCCATTCTAAGTGCAAAAGCTATAAGGGTTCTCATTTCCTTTGCAACTTCATATATGTGAAAAGCTGGGTTTTCAGCAGTTGGTGTTATAAAGAGCAAATATTGCTCGAAAATTAACGTCGAAAAAGAAATGAGAGTAGCTGTATCAAGCTTTATTCCGCTATTCGAACAATTGTGCAGTAAGCAGCAGGCTCACCCATCACACTAAAACTAAACACACATATACCAAGAGCATTTGGAAGGTAATTTTATTATTAATTTTATGAATATGTTTTCCTATTAGTTAGAATTAAAGTACTTGCGTAATTTTTGAATACAAGTTGTATTAATTTTCTTAATGTTCTTACCACTTCTCTAATTTCTTCTTCAGTCGCACAAATATGAAATATATATATATATATATATATTATACATAATACATATATAATAATAATATACCGCAGATAGATATTATATGACGAGGGTGCCGTGAAAAAATTTTAATTCTCTTAAGGGTGCCACGACTTGGATATGTTTGGGAATCCCTGCTCTAGACAATTGAACAGACATGTTATAATCAACTGCACCACAGATATATCCTAACAGAGCCTTATAACAAGTCACCTTCTTCAGTAAAAAAATTTAACACTTTTCAATAAAAATGGCAAAATATAAGAATTTAAAATCTTTAAAACAATTAATTTAAGGAAGATTTATTATTGTGTTAAGATCAATTATTTTCCATAGTCCAAAAGTAATGGAGTTTTTAATAACAATGTATCTTTTTTCTTTGAAAACCAAGAAGTGAAGTATCAACCATAGAGAAATAATTTAAAATGTCATTCTAAATTCAAAGTGTTATACTAAAACATATTCTTTTGTTTATTATCTTTTTCACATTATTATGCATGACTATGTGGCAACCCAACTCGCAGACAGCCCTGACGTCGCGTTCTGCGCATCTGGTTCACGCAGGAGTGGGGATTGCCGCGGACATTGAAACACCGATCTTCACTTCACTCTCCGTACTAGTGTGGTACGCACGCTTCCCCCGCTCCAAATTCACCACGATGAACTACGAGCCAGGTTTCGTAACGATTATTGTAAATTTATGTCATGTGTCAAGTTTTAAATAAAAGAACATGTTAATAAGTTCTAATTGCTGCTTATACCTTCTGATGTCCGTAACATGGGAATAATAGTTCCCATAACTATATAATATCCAGAATATTGAACATAAGACATTACAGCAAATCAAACCACAGTTTAATACCTAAACACACATAATCATAATAAACAGCATGTGTGAGATTGTCTGTTATTCTTTTTAATTAATCACATGTATAAGTACTGCATACCTCCTCAGAGAGTTCTAAATGAAAACCTTAGAAAATTTTTAAGATGACTTTCTTTAACTCATTAGGATCAGTTAAAAGAAATGGCTTTCAACCTACCTACAGTCACAAATTTCTATTACCATAACACTCAATAACTCTAAAATCTATCTTTCTCCTAATTATTTTTATTTTGATTGAAATCCTTAAATAATGCAAATCTGAGATGAAACTATTGAATTTGAATTTCAGGTTCTATTTAGGAAAACCCTAAATCAACAGATAGCATAAAAAGTTTTAGAATAATATATCTTAAAAGTAGTGTACCATATCATGTAATGATAAAGAAGTAAAGTTAAAAATTAAACAATAAACTATACAATTTACTTATAACTGAAATTTATACTTGAGAATATACTGAGAAAATACCTTCAAGTTAGATTCTTAATTTCTCTCACTATATTGCAGCTTTCACCTCTTTTGAATACTTTTTTTTACTATTTAGTCGCAAAAATAGTTGGATTTAATTTAATTCCTTCTTAATTTAATTTTAAAATTCTCTCATCTATAAGGTCTTATAGGAATTTCCCAATGAATGGGAGTCCCGGAAATACCATGACACTATGATTGACCACTATGAGGTTGCACTGCCATGAATAAAAATACTATAAACATGATTCCTCAAATTTGATTTTAAAAAAATTTAAGACTAAAATTTTTTTATACACTAATTACTTTGTTTACAAAGCTTCTCACAAAAAAATAAGCATTATGAAGAAAATGGCATAATATTAATATTTTGAACAAGTACAAAACAACAACAAAATGTATTTCTTACTGAAACAATTCCTACAAGTTATGGGACAATATTCATTAACAGAAAACAGTATTCTTCAACCCATAAAATAAAATTATGTCCCTTCATCACACCAAGACAAAATGGATTAGTTCAAAATCGTTTTGAATTACTCAAAAATGTAATTTAGAAAACTTTAAAACAGTTCTGGTTGAATTAATTTTACACTATAAAAGAAAAATGAAATAAATAAGCTTTACACTGAGATTATGAAAAAACAATAAATTATAAAAACTACATAAAAGAATGAAGTGTTTGGAAGAGATAGAAGGCACTTGTCTGGATATTAATGTGCATGTACTTTAAACAAATATAATAAGATAAACAAATATAATAAGATAAATTACTCACTGGTTCAACCAACCCAGATTCTGTAGTTCCTAATGTCTGACCTTCTTTCCAACCCATTTTCTTAAGCATCTGGTACCCTTTATTCGTTTCAGGCATTATGCTAATAATATAGTAGAAATTCAAATCATATAAATATTTAATAATAATAAAAAGGAAAGCAGAATAAAATATCTGCAATTTATTTAGCACAATGCAATAACAAGTCAAAACAGTATTTAATAGCATTTATTGAAATGTAGTAATAAATAAACTTCTAAATAAGAAAATATACAGGGTCATATATCAGACATGAGCATTACTGAAGTGTTAATTTTAATATGAACACTAAGCATAAAACTAACTCAAGGTTGTTTTCATGGAAATAAACATATTTCTTCAGCATGTAATGCATAAGTAATAAACATTTTAACAGATTTTCAATAGTACAGACTTCACACTGAAAATCACATTTTTATCTTTTAAATGGCCAACAGTCCAAAGGATCCTCTTACAAATCACCACCTTTGCTAATATTGACACACATCTTTACAGAGCATGTGTACATTTCAATCAAATAAGGAAACACTGAGGTTCACCTCTTCTGTTCCCATCAATTTCTTTCAAGCCAATGCAAAAAGTTTCCATACCCACTATAAACCCGCTATTTCCATGCAATAATTTCTATACCAACTAGCTTAATATTTTCCTGTGTCAACTATTTTGTTAGTATATACTTGCTAATACAATAAGTAATAAATCACATAATTATTTAATAATGACTCTGATATGGAATACAAAAAGATGCATAAAAACATACAATGTTTTAAATTTATAGATAAATTCCTATTAAAAAATATATTAATCAGTTTCTAAATATGAATCATCTGAAAATAGTATAAAACTCTACATTTTTTTATTATATCAACATTTAAATAGCTAGACACATAGTTTAAAAATTAGAGGATCCTAATAAATTAATAATAAGTACACTGTATCATGTTTCGTGATCTAAATTTTACACTGAAAATAATGAACCACTGAATTTCAACAGAGAGCAAAAAAAGCAACGAAAAAATCATGATTTTTTAAATAAATACTTTATCTCACTGACACTAACTTATAGTTTTTTAATCAGACATGAAGTTAAATATTCTTACACATCAACAGAGGCCTCTTGTGTTTTCTCATATGGATTGTCACTGCCAATTGTTTGCCGTCTGATTTCAGCTTTATCTTCATACTGCTGGGATGTGGCAATACTTTTATTTTCAAAATGAGCCCCCTAAGCCAGAAACACAGTAAAATTGGAGTAATACAATATTTTATAGTTTAATAAACTATTTTCAGTTCATCAAATATATAATGCCAAAAGGTTTCATAATATAACTGTAATTAACTGTAACATAAGTAAGACAATTATAACTGTAGTTATACAAAAGATATTAAGTGCAATTTATTCTGAAAAGAAATGATTCATCAATTGTTATGGTTAGTTTAATATATTATGTCTAGCACAGTAATGCACTCTGTTTCGTTTTCCCTTTGAGTCAAATTTTGCAGCATGCAAGCTCACCATTTGTAGAATCAAGAAGATTCTCTCATTCACTTAAAAATCAACTGTTCTCACTCATAACTGATATGTATAGCTCCAGATCATAAAAGTACAAAGCCAGGCCTAAATCTCCCTTAATGAATTTCCTATTCTCTTCCACCTGAGAGAGACTGAAGTCTCCCCACAGGAATCTCTGGCCCTGACCACACTAACTCAAATGCCACCATACATTCTCTAAAATATTTTGCCTTTCACATAAACAATTGAGGGACCACTCAAGAATTAAACCCAAATGTTGTATAACTAGAAAGGTGAGCCAAACATTAGACTAAACAGCCATGACTTATCTCTCTCAATGAATCTCACAAAGCAATTTTGGAAAAATCCTCTGAAACCATATGAATAAAATTACAAGACATGCTGAAGGAAGAAAACAACATTTGGCAGGTAGTAAATAATCCAGGTCATTCCACAAGGTCCAGTTCAGAATTTTCAACATGAAAATGAAATTGCTATACCCTAATTATGAAACATTTCTTAAATGAAAAATAACCCTTTGCTTTAAATGTCTATTATTCAATGCATATACCGGCGTGGCCAAACTGCAGCTCATAAACCACATACTGCTCTTTCCACATTTTTTTTTTTTTTTTGTGACAAATCAGGTGCATCTCTGGCAGCATTTTGGAAACTTGTGACAGAATGAATCAAAAATACCCAAATTTAAATTTTGAGACATGTCAAATAACCTCCCTTCTTGGTACAACTTATAACTGCAAATCCTTGTCTTTCACATTTACGTTGATAAAATATAAACAACGCTCAGTGTTGGTAAATCGATATTTATCTGAATT
This sequence comes from Dolomedes plantarius, assembly GCA_907164885.2. NCBI lineage: Eukaryota > Metazoa > Arthropoda > Arachnida > Araneae > Dolomedidae > Dolomedes > Dolomedes plantarius. The sequence continues at coordinate 127,935,587 of OU015492.1, read as the reverse complement.
TCTACAAACTGCAACAACTCAATATATGCCAGATTTTAATAATTTGGCAAAACAATTAAAAGAAAAACTCATTAAAGCTATTAAAACTATTTAAGAATTCCCAAGTATTAATTATTCTATCAGTTGAAAAATAAAAACATAGAAAAAACAATTCTTAAAATTTCTTTCATATCAAATATAACCTTTTTCTGTTTTAGGCTTTTGTAAATATGTTGACAAGTGGCTCTTAAAACTGATTATCATGGCCACTCCTGATGTATACTTATTGATTTTTTAAAAATAAAAGATACAAATATTTCAGTATATTGCAGATTTTAGCTGTCAGTTTTAAATAATTTTAAAACAAATATAACAAGTTTCACTGCAAAAGCAATTAGTTCTAGTTCTAATAGTAACTAATTAAATTAAATTATTTTTCATGTTTCAGTGATGTACAAAACTAATAGCACATTGCATACAACAATAAGTATTCTTATAAACATACTCGTAACCCATATTTCTTTTTTAATTTACGAAGTTCTTCTCGTCTTAGCATTTCCTTTTCCTTTTTAGTCATATGTACAGCTGTTGGAGCTACAAAACAAGAAAGAAACCAAAGACTAGTTTTAAAAATGAAATGGCCTGAAATTCTAACAAAATGAAGTAAATTAATAATAAGCAGCATTTTGGAAATCATACACAGAATTTGAACAGATTTAAGCATTCAACATATTAAAAATAATTACACATATTGCTACAAAAATAAATAAATAAATAAATAAATAAAATATAAAAAAAATAAATTTGAAAATCTATGTTTTCAAAATATGTATTCAGAAGCAAAAATATTTAGATTTAAATGTGAGGTGTAATCTCCAGAATTATTTAGAATGCAATAAAATTTCTTACATATTTATGGATAGACAATATTATACTATAAATGAAAATAGGATTAAAAACATTAAAATATGTGAATAATGAATATAAAGAAAAATCTGTCTTTAAATAAACTATATGAGGTAATGGGAACACACTATATAATCAGAAATGAAATTCCCTGTCAGAAAAAAAAAATACACTACGTAATTGCTGTTAGTGTGATTTTCTTGCTGCTTCCTTCACTCAGTGAGGGAAACTATTTTTGGTATTGTGATAAGAGTGACTATGATAAATTTTCCTTTATATTCTAAAATTTACATTATTTCTGAAAATATATATATATATATATTTCCTGCATTTTATTAAATAAATTGTATGCTTAGAGAAATATATCTCAATTATATTCTTAGAGAAATAAGTAAATATTTGGTTGCACTAGTTAACTGTAAAATACAAAATTAGAAGGAAATTTTTTAAAGTCTGCATTTTAATAAAGACTTTCAAAAATTTCCTTTTAATTTTGTATTTTGCAGTTAACTAGCTCAACCAAATATTTACTGATTTCTCTAAGCATATAATTGAGATATATTTTTTCTTCTGTAGCACATGCACATGCACACATACACACACACACAGAGAGGTATAACGGGTATAAACTACAGGTATCTCTACAAGTATAAATAAGTTTTACCATCACTATCAAAAAGTCAGTCTAGAATCATGTTACTTAGCATAGTACTTGGCTATATAATGTACTAATAAATTTATTTTGTTTCGGGCCTATTTGAGGACCATAATAAAAAGATGTAAACAACTCAAAGTGACATCCCATTGAAAATTGATCATAGAAGTATGATTAAGTTCCTGTATTTACATGGTAAAACAGCCACACAAATCAATGAAGCTGTGTATGTGAAACAAGGTTACCTTATAGTAATGTGAAATCCTGGTAAATATATTTCATTTGTGACTAAACAAGTTCTAGGGATGAACCAAGGGAAGGCAGGCTCTGTTCAATCACTGCTGGTGCTCTCACATAAAATGATCACCACCAATTATATAATGGCTGAGGTAGGCATTAATTATGGATCAGTTTGCACTATACTATATAATCATCTGCACAATAGTTAATCCATTGTACAGATGCTGTCCTCTTTTCAGAAGAAAAAGAGATTGCAAAGACCTAACATCCATGGTGAGTATCAGAGTTCTAGATTGATTCATGGTGAGTATCACAGTTCTAGATTGATTCTCTCATAGTCATAGGACAAAAACTTACTGATACATCCTCTTAAAGAATGCTCCTCATAAACTAAAGATATATATAATATAAATTCATTATTTAAATATATATATATATATATATATATATATATATATATATATATATATATATATATATATATATATGTATGTATGTATGTTCCAGCATTACTCTGGAATGCCTGGAGCAATTTCAACCAAACTTGGTACACATGTCTTTTACAATCTGGAAAGAAACACTGGAAGGGGGGGGAGGGGTAAGACACCTCTAGCACCCCTAGGGAGGGCAGGGAGACATGTAAAAATAATCGAAAATGACTGCTATCAGTGTCGAATCCATAGTTTTGGGGGTTGCTGAGATTAATAGTGACACTCCTAATGCTGTTTAAGTGCAAGTTCATCCCCCCATCACCATTGGGAGAGGCAAGGGGGGAATATAAAATGTCCAAAATGACAGAGAGCAGTGTAAAATCCATAGTTTTCTGGTTCGCTGAGATGAACAGTGACAAACTCAATGCTGTTTAAGGTCAAGTTCATTCCCCATCAGCATTGGGGAGGAGAAGAGGGGGTGAATATAAAATATCCAAAATGACCGAGAATAGTGTCGAATCCATAGTTTTTGGGGTCGCTGAGATGAATAGTGACACTTCTTATGCCATTTAAGAGCAAGTTCAGCCCCCTCCCCCATCAGCATTGGGGGAGGAGGGGGAAGAAGGAGGGAATAAAATGTCCAAAATGACCAATAGTAGTGTTGTATCCATAGTTTTCAGGGTTGCTGAAATGAATAGTGACACTCCCAATGCCGTTTAAGTGCAAGTTCAGCCTCCCATCACCTTTGGAAGGGGGAAGAAGGGGTAAAAATAAAATGTCCAAAATGACCAATAGCAGTTTTGAATCAATAGTTTTCGAGGTCAAGATGAATAGTGACACTCCTGATGACATTTAAATGCAAGTTCAGCCCCCATCAGCATTGGCAGGGGGAGAGTAAAGAAAAATAAAATGTTCAAAATGACCAAGAGTAGTGTCAAATCCATAGTTTTCAGGGTTGCTGTGATGAATAGAGGAAACTAAAAATGTTGTTATAATCAAGATTTGAGTTAAATTAATATTATATTGAATTTGTAATTTTACTTTACAATTTGTATACTGTACATATACTTTTAAATACCTGTAAATAAAATTACTTAGATTTTACACTATACGTAGAATTCATTCCTTTTCCTCTGTAGTAAAAATTGGGATAAATAAATACTCAGGCAATGCCAAATAAACAGCTAATATATTCTCATTCTACACAAAAATAATAACATAATGATGTATACCTGTATTAGAAGATATTTCAGCCAAGACTTGCCCAGGTTCACAACCATCACATGTTTCATACCCCTCATGTATATGAAGAAGCAATTTACAAGAACCTAATGAAAGTTTATCTCCATGTTTTAATGTGCTTGGTTCACTCTTTGCTTTTGGCTAAAAAAAAAAATATTAAATTTTGCAAAATATTTAAAAAAAGTGATTTAATAGTAGCAAAATCTGTTTGTATGAGATCTATCATACATGAATCTCAGCAATCCCAGATTTGAATTGTATGTATCTAGATATATTGCAGTTGAGTTTTCAGATTTTAAGTTAGAATTATTATATGTTGCATAGTGTAATACAACATTAAATAATATTGGTTGCATAGTATATAATTAATATAATAGTATGTTAACAATGCCAAACAAGGAATGAAAACAAAATGAAATGGTAAATAAATATTCTTGAGCAAGTAGTGTTATTTTGAACAGAAAATATTTTCAAATACTCTATAAAATTTTTGTAACTATAAACCCCAATAAAACATTGAACAACTAATGAGGAAATATTTAATAGATTTTTCCAACCCTTGATATCAAAAAAGTTGGAAAAAAAACTTTGTTTTTAATGCTTCCCAGTCCATGATCTAGAATTTCAGAGACAGAATTGTATAAATAATATTTCAGCTATCAAATAAATAAGCTTTATAACCACAGAGAAGAAATAAATTGAATAACTCTCCTATGAAAAGTACAAATTATAAAATTGTTAAATGCATGAACATCAAATTTTGTAGAAAAGACAACTTCAAAAAGTAAGGATGAAAACATTGAACATTAGATTATCCACAAACTAAAAGGAAGAGTACCTAATAGATTTAAACATGAGGAAATATTTTATCAAAACTTGGCAAGATGATAGAGTAAACACAATAAGATAGACAGTTAAAGCAGAGTAAATTGAAAAATGGCTATATAAGTTAATGAATATATATATATATATATTAATATAATTAAAACAGTCACATGAAGACAAACTCTTGGAAAAACAAGATGCACTCATAAAATGTACTGGAATCAGTTTCTGATAAATGACTGAAATGATCTAGTGACATATTCAAGAAAAATAAAACTACTTTTAATTAGAAACTGGCTAATCTCAGGTCCAAGAAGTTACACAGATCAATATTAACAATTGTGCGAAAGTCTGCAAGATGACAAGGACAAATAAATTTTTATTAAAAAGAATACATAAATAAGGGGATCTTTAATCATCTTCATGTGATCTTTAATCATCTTCATCTGTCTTCACGTGACTGAAAAAATAATTTTATCTGAAAATTATCTCAAATGTTAACTAATAAAAATGAATAACAAATAGTAAAACTACTAATGTACTAAAAGGGATAAATTAGTCAACCTGCTGTATACATTCAGATGCAGTTTAATACACACCATTTTATGAATGAAGGACACTTCTCTACACATCTAAGCTACATTCCCACTTTTTAGTTCAAGATTTTTTGGTTTCTCAGATAATGCATAGATGTAGTTGAACATCTAATCCATATACTCAACCACTAACCACTGTAAATTGATTTCTAATATAGCTCACAGAAAATTTTTAATTACGTCAACATAGCAATCTGTGTATTAAAAATGATAGTCTTTTTCTTGCATTATTTCTTTGCATATTTTTTAAATGGATTACCTGAGATATTAATTGAAGGAAAAGAATATTTTTGGTTCTACTACTGAAATTGAATTTAACATTTGCACTCTGAAGTTATGTAATTTACCTCTGACAGCCTTTGCTCATTAATAAATGTCCCATTCTGACTTCCGAGATCTTCAATACAGTAAGTCTGAGATTCAGAATTGTACTTTATTTCTGCATGTACCTGAAACAAAAATAAGTCACATGTTTTTAAAATAAATACTTTCATCAGTTGCATAAAAGAGAAATAGGAAAGGACAAACAATTTACACTTCCAAAACAAATGAATGCAATACTCATAACTCACCAGGTGACTTCACAGGAAGATGATAAAAAATGTACTTTTTTTCCCTCACAAAACTCCTATTTATAACCCTCTCTTAAAAAAATTTAAACACAGTAAAAAAAATACTCATATAAGGAATGATTTTTTTACAGCTGAATGAAGAAGATTTGAGCATGATACATATGGGCTTAATTTTGGGGATGAGAATTTTTTTCAAACGATGTTTACAAGTTTTTTTTTATTTGGATGCACAAACCAAAGTGAAGAAATCTTAACTACAAAGCTTTGAAACTGCCACTCTTCTTTTTTCTTTTTCTTTCTCAAGATGATGGCCAAATGGAATGGGATCTGGATCTGAAGAGACTAATCTACAGATCCAGAGTCTGCAGGTTCAAAACCTAGAGCTTGGGTATTTGAAGCCATTCAGAATTTTCTTTACATTTAGCCCTCCTGTTATAAAAGATGACTGAAGGGCTCCTAACAAACAAACTTCCAAAATTTTTATCTGCACAAGTAACAACAAAAGTAAATTTACATCTGTATTACAACTTTAGCAAAATTTTGTTCAAAAAATTATCTTAGTTTATTAATGAAGAAAACAATTTTCCTCACTTTCTTCATAACAACATGTACTAACAAGTCAAAATAACATTGCATTATATATTTTAACATTAGTTAAAATATATATTTATATATGAAAGTACAACAAAAAATATCTGGAAGGCAAGTTTTGACAGTGAATTATATCATACACCAAAGAACATATAATTTTTTTAAATCATTGTTGGATGAATTAATTGCATAACAGGCAATAGAAACCATTATGAAGTCAGATGGTGACAAAAATATCCAGAATTATAATATACATATGGTATGAAATATCTTAAGGGCTTGTCACAATTTACTTATGATAGTACTGCTTCAATATCATTTGCTTCACATATGCAAATTCTGTAGTCAGTTCTGGCGTAACGGGGGGGGGGTCCTATCATGACCCGGGTGCCAGTTGCAGAGGGGTGCCAAATGGTCCCCAAGACCATTGGGGGGGGGGTCGCCAAAAAGGTATCGTGCCCCGGGTGTCAGTTATGCTCACTACACCACTGTCTGTAATGTACTCCTGCAACTACAAATTATTCAATAAATTTTGATTAATTGGATTTTTCTGCATAAGGCCATGTAGAATGATTTAAGTCAGTTGACATCAAGATTAAATAACAGGGGTTGTAGTCTTTGGGCCGGTAAATATTCCAAGTTTTGGTGACTTAGCAGATTCTAAAACCACACATACTTCTTCCCTCAACTTTGAAAGGGTCAGATTTTGCTGTCATCAAGGTTTTGCTCTCAAAACAAATGTCAGCAACCTTTTCCCTTCCTTTGGGATAATTCTCTGTGAATATTTTCATTAAAATCCCGGGGAAGCTAGAGATCCGAATTCTAAAGCTACTAAACACAAAAACCTGAATATCATTTTGCAAAATTAATATGGTACTTCTGATGGATTCTAACAAAATGTGTTTGATTTTATAATTTATTATTAGAATGAAAATTTAATAATGGTGCTTGATCCTAACTGTCAAGTCAATGTTAAAATTTCTAAACTATGTTTAACATACTTATTTTTAACTTAGCCAACAAACATATGAAAAATAATGTAACTTAATTCTATTCACCTTGCTGACACAAATATCGGGTAAACAGACAGCATTTGTTTTATCTCGACCAATAATACCTCCAAAACATGTGATTAATATTAGAGATCCTATTTGAAGATTTTCTGAATTTTCAACAATAGCACGAATTGAAGGTGGACAAAAGTCATCTATAATGAAAAATTAAAAATTAATTAATAAAAAGGTCAAAAATAATATATTTTTTGTATGTAAACTTCACCTTTGAAAACAAACTTTTTTTTTTTAATCATAGGTCGAGAAAGTGTCCATAACTTCCTTGAGCAGCCCAACAGAGATCAGCTTTAGAACAAAAACCAACAAACTACAAATGAATATAACCTGAAATTATGATTCCATTCAATTAAAATCCTAACTGTAATAAAATAAGGTGCAATAACTTTTATTAAAGTAATGCAAGCATAAATTTGTTTATAAATTTATGTACATTTAAGCACTTTTATTTTTTATTAAATTAAAATTTCATAGAACAAGAAAAGGCAAAGGACTAAAATAAAATAATTCCCCAAAAATGATTATCATTTTTTTTTTTTACATAATTTGTGAATAAAATTTAGATCATTAAATAAAAATTAAATGCGACAAAAAGTTGAGCCAAGCAGAAACACCTTATTTAAATTTTGACAATACAGGTAAAAAAAGGTTTTTTTCCTATTTACATGCTTTTTTCGCACACTATGTCAATAGGAGGAGTCAAGATTTGTAACTTTCAGAGAAAAGGGGGACAACAATGGAAGCAGGAAAAGTCTAAAAATCCTTATACCATGTAGGCCACTGGAGAAAGTTGACTTTTATCAGCTACATTGTTTGGACTTGAAAGAAAAAAAAGTCCTTTAGCAGATATATATAATGGTTTTAAAACTATACAGTCCTGAGGACTCTCTTTACAAGAAAATATACAAGATATATCTTTCTTTACAAGATATATCTTGGCAAACAACCTATTAATTGCTGTTAATCTTAATTCATTAATCAATCATCTAAAATTTAAGAAGAAAATGTTCATCTGCAAAACTCATAAGTATTTAACATCACAAACACTCAGGGATCTGTGGACCACAGTTTCAGATCCACTGATTTACACCATACATGTGTGAAAGCCAAAGGTAATAATCCAAAGACTTGAGACCAGAAAACAAATGGAATTAATTTTGTCATGATACAGTTTAAAAAGAACATTATTGCAAAGGATTTGAGGTTATATGAAGAGCTTTGAGTATTTTAGAGTTTGGCATCTTGAACCATCACAAAATATTTCATAATTTAGAAAATGGAAATGAATATTTAAATAAGGAAGACATGACAAAATTGTCTTTCACATACACACACACACACTATATATGTATAATATGTATGTGTGCATATACAGATATAAATTACTTTGAAAAGCAATCAAAATAAACACTATATATGAAAAAAAATTTTATTTAAAATATAATAAAACTGAAATTACATTTTTATCATGCTAATGGGAAAAAAGGTAAACAACAGGTGAACTCAATAAGTCAGAATTTCTGATTTTTAACAGAAACAAATTAAATAAATGTTTGATAATATGTTTTTACATGACACATGAACATACCTAATATTGTAAGTGATTAGTTTTTAATGATAATTAACCTAAGTTAGAATGCCTATACATATATAACTCACATACTATTGCTTAAATTATTTAGCATAGTAATTCACATATTTTACTTATATATTTAACAATATGAGCCGTGTTTACTAATGGTGGCCGGGGCATGTAAAATAGGGCGTGGTTACAATGTCCTCCAAGTTCTCAAATTTACCTCTGGAGGTGTGGGGTGAAGTGTTCCAGTATCGTCACTTGACTTGGTTCAAAATTTCGGGACCGGTCATTAAACCAAGTCGGACTCCGACCCCTGTGGTGCTAATTCAAATCAGGAGCCACACCTTCATCGCCCATAGCATTCAGGACTTGATCTGATGTTGATGTTGGTCAAGTGGCATAAACAACAACAACAATATTATGATATAAATATTTAAGAATAATTTTATATCTTTGAATAGAATTTCAATGATGCTGTATGCATTTACTTTCTTTTTTATTTATTAATCCAATACTCTTGAATACATTAGTCTTTGCTTCAATTATATCAAACTTATTTGTGAGAATATTGCTTACATTTCCAAATATAAAACTACAGTTTATAGTCATAAGGTTTCATTGACAAATAAACTAATTTTTCACCAGATATTTAATTGATGAGTGCATGTGTACATTTTTTTAGGAGATATGGGCAATTTTTCAATATGTAGAATATAAATATATATCAAACAAAAATTTTATTTAAAATTAAAATCAGAGAGACATAAAAATATCCTTTCAAATTTCTCCAGCTACTTGAAACATTTGAATGAAATTTCATCACAAAACAACTTACTTCAAAATATCTTATGTCCAAAATTTAAAAATATTTATAAAAATTAAAAAACCACCCTTAATAAAACAAAGCACATCTTAATTTCAAAATTTTACATCCCAGTTCTCTTTCAGATTTCAGTAAAATTTTAAAAAGAAAACAATAAATATAGTTTCATAAATACTTAAGACTTTAATTTACCTTTTTGACTGTTTGAATCAGACCCTTTAACTGGAGACCGAACAATACAAACAGAAGGGCTTGAATCATCATCTGAGGAAAATATCTCTCCATCTTCTGGTGAGCTAAATTCTTCAGCTTCTTCAGAGTTTTCTTCACTATTATTTTCATTTGACTTTAATGAGTCTGAAGACTTATTAATATGTTCCTATAAAATAATTCAGTATAGTTATGTAATTACAAGCTAAACATCTTCAATAGAATTTTCAAAAGAATAGCATGTTTTATTTATATATATATATATATATGAGCTCAGGGAATTAAAATATATCCTGTAAATCCAATTAATCAAGAAATTGGCAATCATAGCAACACATATAGATGCAGTCCACAATGACTAAGAAAAAATTATCGAAAAATATTCATAGCATATGATTATCAAGTGGGTAATTTGAGTTGAGCAGAGAAGAAAGTTCAAACTTCATAATAAAATAAATAAAAAGAAGTTTATATGCCCTCAAACATAAAAGAGAGAAACTATCTTTATTCTACTTCAGGACCATGGTATTGTCATTTCAAAATCATATACATACTCTGCAATGTAAGTGATCCACAAGACAATCAATTTGATTACCTACACTGGATCAGTTACAACAGCATAGAATTACAAGCTATCAATATACAATGGGTTAAACTTTGAAATACTTAAGGTATATAACTAACAGAGTGGGATGGGGTTTTAACACAAGATTGTTACCTCAAAGGGTAATTAGATAATGCTTCAAAATACTTTAGAAAGAATTTATGTCATCTGATCATACGGCATATACACAGGAGAGTGATAAATTTTTAAAGATTACACAAGAAAAATGGATAAACAGAAAGTAAAAACATCAAAAACACCTATAAATACTTTTGCAAAAAGAAAAAAATATAAACATTAACCATAATATGGAAATTAAATACTCAACATAAACTTCAAAGACATAAACTTTGTGAGAAAGGCAACACTCTCCCTGTGTACTGCAGTTGCCATTTCTTGCTTATTGAGCAATTTGTTAGGGGATTATCATTAAACTTAGAATAAAAGACCTGAAAAATAGTAAAAGTAGCTTTAGAGTCACTGAGACCAATTGGCAAATTATTAAAATAGTTCTTTCCGGTACAGAAAAGCAGAATATGTTCCACAGTCTCACAATCTTTACAGCATAATGGACAAATATCAATAGCTGCAAGGTTGAAGCAGTGCAAGTAAGACTCTGTGACAAGATGACCAATTCTAGTTTTTTTTAAATTTTATTTTATTTTTTAATTTTATTATTATTATTAATATTATTATTATTTTTAAAAAAAATTTAAAACTCCTCGTGTATCACAAAGTATATCATGCGGCTTACAAAAGTAAGTAAAAATCACAAAAGACCTAAAATTCTAGACAGTGCACAAAGTCAGATAGAATAATAAAAGTCCTTCCTTCTAACAAGATCAGAGAAAACAGGAGGCCAACCCATGGAGAGGCCCTCCAAACTTGTCCTGAAAGCAGATCTACGATTTGCATGCAAACTGCAGTGCAGAAGGATATACTCTACATTCTCTTTACCATCACCACAGTCACAATGTCCATTTGGCAAAATACCAAACCTGAATAAGTAGCTTTTAAAATTTCCGTGGCCCATAAAAACTTGAGTTAATTTAAAATCTGTTGAGAAATGTTTGCACTTTTAACAATTAAAGACAGTTGGAAAGAATCTCCTTGTCCACTTTGCTTTTGATGAGGCAAGATATTCCATGTTCCAGTTTATGACAGTTTTTTCTTTAGAGATAAACTTCCAGTGGGATGCAGGAATACTCATCATTAAATCAATGCCTCATCTAGTCGCTTGTTTAGCCAGTTCATCGGCTTTTTCATTACCAAAGTTTCCACTATGACCACGATATAAGTAAAATGAATTTCCATCTCATTTCCAAGCGCACAAAGAATGGAATGAATTCTTATCACAAGTTTTTCCCTAGTAATTGAATAACATAAAAGGAAGAGGGAAGAAAATGAATCAGTACAAATGAGATATTTTACAATCCCAATCTTATGATGAAAACTCTGAATCCAGTTTACAGCAAGGTTCAAGCACAAGAGTTCAGCCTGGAAAACATAACATTCATCAGGTATACGATGTTTGACAGTTTCTTTCTCTATTCCATTTTCATAAACTACAAAAGCAAGGCCAACTTTACCATTTAACTTGCTACCATCCATAAAACAAATTATTTTATACTCTTCAAGAATGATATTATCATAATTTACAACTGTAAAAGGTTTTCTACTAAAACGATGGGGCAAACATGAAATAGTTTCCCATCCAAGGTATTACAAAGACCGGAATTTGACATAAGAAGTCCAGTTTTAGCAGCAAAAGTAAGAATCCATCTAGGAACCCTCTCAAAATACAAAGGTACAAAACTATATTTATTGCTCTCTTTTTAAGATTTTACTGAAATTTGAAAGAGAACTGGGGTGTAAAATATTGAATCTAAGATGTGCTTTGTTTTATTAAGGGTGGTTGTTTAATTTTTATAAACATTTTTACATTTTGGACAGTAGAGATTTTGAAATAAGTTGTTTTGTAATGAAATTTCATTCAAATTATTTCAAGTAGCTGGAGAAATTTGAAAGGATATTCTTAAGTCTCCCTGATTGTAATTTAAATTAGACTTTTGTTTGATATACTTTTTTATTCTACATACTGAAAAATTACCCATTTCTCCTCAAAAAATATACATGTACACTCATCAATAACAATTTCAGGTGAAAAATTAATTTGTTTGTCAATATTGATCTTTCAGGAAATTAAAAAGATGCCTTTGACCACTAGTGTTCCTCCATGAATCACACCAGTAGGCTATAGTCTCCCTTTGTGTCCTGTTAATGCACTTGGAAGGAGTATATGCAGAAGGAGGAATTGGGCCCATGTTTGAGGATAATTTAGCCAGTGTGTCGGCAATTTCATTGCCATGAATGCCACAATGAGCAGGGATCCACTGTAAGGTAATATCTTTAAACCTCAGTTTAAAGAAAAGATCCCTAATTCCATTGATGCAAAAGAAAATTAGACATTTGGATTTAAACTTAGAAGAAACACAAAAGGTTTTCTTCCATGTGTATTCTACAAATAAGTTATTGGCAAGTAGATTTTTACAATGTGAAAATTTTCAAGTTAGATTTTGTTCATGATAAAGCAAATCACCAGTCTAATTTATTAAAAACTGAAAAGATAGTAAAGTAATTAATTACATAAATAATATCAAGAAATATATTTGATTATATCCTGTATACAGTATAAGTAAATAAAAATTTCATAATTATTTTGCAATAACTAAAAAGAATATCATTCAGTAAGTTGTTCTTTAAAATGAATAGAAAGCATACATAATATACAAAGGTAGATAAAAGAAGTTATCGCAAGCCCATGCATTTGATGTGTTGCACTAGCTAACATAAGTAACATCAATAAAAAATATTCTCAAAAATTTTAAATACCAGTTTTTTCTAACCATTTATATTGTCTGAATTTACACATATACACCACTATTCTCTTTCCTAATCTCTGGCAAAAGAAACAAATGTGTTATGATTACTAAAAGTGTTTGAGTGTTTTGCTTTTGTTTTACAAGTAAGGGACTTAAATATACCATAATCCTTTTTTAAATAAATAAATGAATAGATAAATAGATAGCTAGATCTCTCCCCCCCTCCCCCTCCCTCTCTCTCTCTCTCTCATACACACACACATATATATATCAGTGGCTTGGTACAAGAAGTGCCTAAGTAAGTTAATCCAAGATGACTTTGTTTGCTTATGTCCCTTTAAAAATTCGTTTTTTCAGTGTAAGAAGTACCAAAATTTGTCTGATGCTTTAAAAGTATTTTCTAAACCATTGTACAGATTTGGGTACTTCTTACATTGAAAATAATATTTTTTTTAAAGAGACATAAGCAAACTAACTCATCTTGGAGAAAACTGACTTAGGCACTTCTTGTACCAAGCCAGAGATATATATATTTCTGTGGATATGTTAGTGTAAAATAAGATAATACTAGAGAAGAATTAATCTAAAAATTGCTAATATTCATGAATAAATGTCATATTTACGTAAAATAATATAAACAAATCAAACTAACAAAAAAATTAAAAAGCGAGCATAGACTGCCAAACAAGTTAACTAAAAACCTACCCTAGCAATGAAAACATAAAACTTTTCAATAAAAGATTGTGCAGTTGCTTCATATCCTTATATTGAAAATGGACAAATATAACTAAAAATATATAATACAACAGAGCTCGATAATTATAAGAAGAATGCAGACCAAAAAACAAACAGAAATCAAGCACTCAGGGCTCCACGCACCAGAGGCAAGATTCTGTAGTAGTGCCAGAACTGAACCAGAAATCGAGATAACCGACTGGTCTCATCATCAGGTATCCTAACCAAATCAGTTACCTTAAGGGGAACTTTCTGAATAGGATGTAGGTATAACCAAAAGACATCCCAAGGCCCCGAGATCCCCATTGAAACATTTAGTCAAAAGAAAATGAAAAGACACAGACAACTTACAGTAAGGGCTCAACGCACCATACATGCAAGTACACATACAATCCTAATGAAAAGACAAAGATGCATACATACCCAAATTCAGTAGGTGACGGTTATGGCGAAATAGCAGCCCAATTTTACCCTAATAGTTACGTCACTGTAGCAAAACCACAGCGCTACACTCCATTGAAGTTTTTAAAAATATGAATGCAGAAACGCTATCCTAAATGTCTTTAAAATATACCTGAGTCAAAATGCCATTTTTTAAAAACTTTTAGAGGAAAATTGTTCTTACTTAGGTTTTACTCGAATATGTTACATGCCTCCAAAAAGTCTTCAGCGTTATTACAAATGTTTTTAATTCTGTATAGTTATGAGTAAAAGATATTATAGATTTTATAGTTCAAGTTGCTATTGAAATTGGTAAACATGATAACCTCAAAGTAAACATCTAATCTTTTATCATATATCCCAATTTTTAATTTGCTATTTTGAATTTTAATTTTTAAATCCAGATAAGTCACAAAATGATAATTAATAATGCTAAATGATAAAGCCAAAGATGCATACATACCCTAATTCTGTAGTTATGGCGAAACAGCAGCCAATTTTACCCTAGTAGTTACGTCACTGTATTAAAACAACAGCGCCACACCCCACTGAAGTTTAAACAAATGAAAACATAAATCCTATCTTAAACATCTTTAAAATATACCTGAGTCTAAATGCTATTTTTTTAAAACTTTTAAATTGCCGAAATTTTTAGGGAAATTGTTCTTACTTAGGTTTTTCTCGAAAATGCTAGAAGCCCCCAAAAAATCTTCAGTGTTGTTACATATATTTTTTATTCTGTATAGTTGTGAATAAAAGATATTATAATAAATTTTATAGTTCAAGTTGCTATGGAAATTGGTAGACGTGATAACCTCAAAGTTAACATCTAATCTTTTATCATATATCCCAATTTTTAATTCGCTATTTTTAATTTTAATTTTTAAATCCAGATAAGTCGCAAAATGAAAATTATCATTAGTCCTATTTAAAGTTAGTTCCTTTGGGTAGATTTGATTAAGAAATTCTAAATCGTTGCAGTTAAAAATTATAAGGTCATCAATATACCTAAATCTGGTAATATTATTTGAGTTAAGAAATTTAGTTTCGTAAGAATGCAAGAAAATGTTTGTAAAGGCGCTAGAAAAGCTATTTCCCATAGGGATACCCTTTATATCATATTTACGCCATATTTACATATTATACTGATTATACTAAGGAATGTTGCTTGGATTCAAATTCAAATTAACAAAGCTGAAAATTAAGAAAGAAAAAGATTACAAAACAAGACAGAATAGTGCAACAAGATCCATATACACAAAAATCTGTAAATCTAAATCTAAATTGTGAATTTACACCAATGCAATAAAAGTAACATTGCAACAATACAAGTAACATCATTCAACATCTGTTTTTAAAGAAATTTAGCCAACTAATGTACAAGGAGACAAGTGGACAGATGTACGCTGATTTTAAAACTTCATATTATAAATACTACCTTCAAGCTAGAAATCAAATAAGTTGAATAATTGAAAATCTGAAAAGTAGAAATGAATGAAAACTGAAAAGTTTACATTGTACGCAGCATTTGAGTGATATTTAATTATTTGGTATACACAAAGAATAATTGCTAACAAAAATCATTATAACATACCAACTTTTTTTTCCAGTACCTATTCCTGCATTTTAATTTTCTCATATTTTCAGAGTCTAGATTCAAAGATGATTTTTCTTTATCAGATGAATTAGGATCTACATGACAATAAAATTCATATGTTTGCTTGTCAGCATCATAAAAATAATAACTACCACTAGATGGATCATACAAAAGTTTCCTGACCTAAAAGAAAATAAAATTCATATGTTTGCTTGTCAGCATCATAAAAATAATAACTACCACTAGATGGATCATACAAAAGTTTCCTGACCTAAAAGAAATATGAAAGAATTTTACAATTTAATATCATTTATATTCATCATTTACACATTTGAATCTCATAAATTAGTTTTGTATTTTTAATATCATTTCACAAAACTAATAAAATACACCCTGGCAAATTAATATTTTACAATTAAAAACCTATGTATCTTGATTATTATGATTGAGTTATAACAAAAGACTCTATGACACTAACAAAATTTTTAATTCATGTCAAATGTAATATTAGTATTTCCCACAAACAAAACAAAAATAGGGCACTTATTTATGAAATCACCATAATTTGGTTGTATTTACAACCAAAAATGATATTAAAAATAGTCCAATGAGTTCAAATCTCCTAACTATAATGTCCTATTCAATGATTATTTTGAATATACAAAAATAAGTAATGACTATAATACATAAGTAATGACCTACTGTGCAACTGCAATGATTATTTTCCCTTACTTTCGGTATTCAGTAGGATATTATGTGACTTTCATATATTGACACTATTTAAACCTCCAATCCAATTAAATTTCAGAAAATATTTTAAAACATTTTTTAATCAAGAATCTATTGATTGCAAATAAATACAATTTAGTTTGGAAATAACATTAATTCACAGTGAATATTAAATAAAAATAATTATAATAAGTTATACTCACAGCATCATAAAAATAACCTGTTGATGGGCTGTAATACATTTGGTAAGTGTCATCATAGACATAATCAGACATATTATTATGCTCATCTACAACTTGTTTCACCATATCTGCTACCGTCAACTTCATAAAAACAGAAAGCATAAATTTGAGAGAAAGATAAATACATGTATATAACAAATAGATTATACATGTTTATGTATATCCTTATATTTACACTTGCATGTATTTTTAAAATATATACAGCTTTGTAAATAGATATATGCAGAATATATACACATACATATAAAAACAATCACAATTTATTTGTCCCAAATACAGAGATTTCCTGTCCCCTTACAAAAAATGTTATAGCTCTGTTTCAGATTTAATATTTCAAGTAAAAATTAAAGTCAAACTATAGTTTTTTTAAATCCTTTTTCTTCAGTACTATGTAATATCTCCATGGATATTACTCAGTAATTCCCAATGTTTATTTCAGTTTTGATAAAAGAAATTTCAATGAGAACATACATAGAAGGAAAAATTATTTTTAAAAATTAATTAATTACTTTTTTAAAAATATTTTTATTTATGCCAGACTGGCATTTTAGCTAAAAGAAAAAATTATGGCTTACTCCCTCCAATGTGTACGTATTTCATAATTACTTTACTAACAATGTGAGACAAAATAAAAATCAGTTCATTTGTTAAAATAAGAATGTCCTCTATAGGATAAGAAAAATCTTTAGAGAATGAATTAAAAACTCCCATTATTAATAACAGTCCTGTGAAGAAAGTTTTACAATATATATTTAAAGTTCTTTTGATTCAGTAGTTATGAACATAAAGTCATGTTTGCAGTGTTCATGGAAACAGGTATGAAAAGAATAAATAAAATTATATCAACAGAGAAAAATATCATATAAATGTCTAATAAAGCATTATATAAACTAAATAGTACAAATAATTATCAACCTTGGATCCTTCTGTAGGTAGCCAGTCTTTAGCAGTGCCATCATACACTAAAAAAGGACACTAAAATGAATATATATATATAATATTTTATAACATCAATATAAAAAATATAAAAGGATTTTCAGTTTTCCGAAACATGATTTAATCCTTTCTCAACAAAAAATTAAATTATATAAAATTTAAACTTAAGGAAAGAACTATTTTTTTCAATATAAAAAAATAAAAAGCCCTCTTTCCTCTTCAGTTGATACTAATTTTAAAAAAAAATGGGAGAGGTTGCAACATAAAAATAAACTGAAAAATAACAACAACTCTTTAATATATCTCATAATATCATCCTTAACAAGGAGAACATAACATATTAGTGAGCTGAACCAAATGTTAAAACCTCTGTAAGGAATAAATTATGAAACTTCATTATGATTAAATAATTAATAATCATCCCAATAACTTTAATTTTTCATGTGTAAAAAGAATGTTCTTTTCAGCCATATATCTCATGTACATGTTATTGATAATACTAGAATTTGATAAATTCCCAAAACTTATGAGCATTCATAGTTAGGACAGAATATCGTGTAATTACTATTGAATGATTTAAATAAAATGATACATTATATGTATAATGATGAAAACAAAAGTAGTCACTAATTAACAATAATAAATCAATAAAAGACATATAATGTCAATATAATTTTGGATTACAAATTTAAAAATAGTAAAATACCACAACAGATGAAAAATGCAAGGGAAATGTCCTTGTGAAAGGGGTCACATATGCAAAGATATAAAAAGATATGTCTCCAGCAGCCATAGACCCAGGTTTTACCCATGCTATGGGCTCCTCAGCATGGCATAAATGACAGTTCGTGATAAATGATAGTCCTTTCCATTGTGAGCTACATCACTGTACTTCATCATTCATCAGTAAAAAATTTAGAGAAATTTGCTGTTTGGAATTCCTTTCGCTCAGAATGTTTCTCAGCTATGCCAAGTTGAGAAGCACATAATAAGAGTGAAACCTAGGTTAATGGCATATGGGTACACTGGAGATGTATATTTTTGCATACATGACCCCCTCCCTTGCAGGCATATCTCATATTTTTTCATCCTCAAGCATCCTAAATTTTGCATTGCAATTTCTGAAAAACAATAATTATTTCCATTGTAGGCTGAATGACTGCATTTTGATCAGTAAAAATTAGTGAAATTCTGCTTTTAGAATTATTCTTTTCCCCTCAAACATATTTGATAGCTAAGCCATGCTGAGAAGCCCATATCAAGGGTGAAATGCAATTCCAAGGCTGCTGGATATGCTGGAAGTGTATACCTTCGTTATAACAGAAGCATAGAAACAAATTTTGTATAGGGTATCTCAACAGATAAAAAATTTATGAACTCAATATTCATGGATGGCACAGGGTAACCTATCAACATTTAAGCAGTAAACATAAGCAAACAAATTAGCATTTTACTAATTTTAAGAGCATTTTTAACTTGAACATCTATTTGAAATAACTTGAAAAAAAATCGAGTAGAATGTTATACTAGGTACTTCATTTAAATTTTTCAAATATAAACACTGACTAAAACAGGAACACACAGTGTCTTAAAATACAAAATTAAAAATAAGACCAAGAACTAGTCTCAGACTAATTAATAGTAGTCTGTACGCTTAAGAACATTAGGTGTGATAGTCTTTATACACGTTTCACAAATAAATTAGTTTAAAACTAGTTGCCATCCTTATATTTTAATGTGGATATTACAAAGCTGTGTTTCAGTTTTGCACATTTTACACAAGTTTCAGGTAAGTTATAATTTTGATTGGTATACGGATTGTAAAATAACATACAAAGACTCAAACCCAGAAGCCTAAAAATTGCTAAGGAAAAGTAATGATGACGTAAATTTTCAGCACCCGAGCCAGGAATAAAATTTCCTTCCCCAAAAATGGAAAATCCACCACCTTTACCTCTAGAATGTGATTCTGATTACACTAATGAATTATTATTGAACTAATGCAAATTTTGAAAAGCATTTTTAATTAATCTAATTGATATTTTTAAAAATATAATCTAAACTGCATATATGATTTATTGTTTTTTGATTTATGATTTATTGTAATCGATTCCCATGCAAGAATTTGAAATATACTAGGCTGTGAAATATGTGAAATAGTATATTTACATGAATATGAAGGCAGTGCATAATGAAAAATATTTGTTCCTGCATTTTGTAAACCTCTGGACATGATCAACCCATCAGGATAAAAAATTTCTATCCCAAATGAAACCATTCTCTATGAAACCATTAGGGAAATGTTTTTTCTGTTCATAATACTTTTAAAAACAGCTCTAAAAATGTCCATTATTCCACTTTTTTATTTATTTGGGTTTTTTTATTATTATTTCTTCATTTACTGAATTTCATTATATCTTTGAATGAACAAAAAATTTCATTCAGCTGGTAACAGCTATGGTAAAAACATTCATGATAAGAAGTTTTGAACTTAAGTTCAAATATAATTTATATTTCATTAATTTTGTAAAAAAGAATTATTCTCTATTGGAGAATATACTATTTTTTTTTCTATCAAGAAAAAATGGGTCTAGCGTGTGTCAAACCTAGCAGCTTTCAGTTGCCAGGAGTCAGAAGAGAATGCACTATTTCTTGGAACCATAAGTTTTTTCTAATTAAAAAATACAATTCAAAAATTTTTATCCCCACATTAAGAAAAATGTTATCAGTCAATTTATTTTGCTCAGAAATGAATTAAAAAAATAGATTACATCATTAAAATATATGTTCTTTTTAATGATATAATGAATTTAATTCTATTAACATAACTTTTTGTGCATTTTTATGATTTAATAAGTGTTTTATGTGATGACAAGTGTTATATACAATATTCTAATCATATTTTGAAGAAGAAATATTGCTAAAAACAAACAAAATTAACTTTAGATATTATATGTTGTCAAGTACAAACATATGACTATAATGCAAACAGATTGGAAGTCCTCAGGATAACAGGTATTCATTAATGACCACCTTTCAGGAGCTGTCTATACCATTTGCATTAATTACTTTTTAAACTTAGTCACCAAATTTACTGTAGCAAGTTTTCATATTGTACTTCAATGTTCTATGCTAATGAAAAGTCCCCTCCCCCTCTCTGGTATTCACATTCTGCAACAAAATTTTGCGCTGAAAGCTGGATATATAAGATGTTTTAAGTGTAAAAAAATTACCTGGCACTAGATGATCAATGACAGGAAATGTCAGGTTGGAATTAAAAATTGGTTGCAATCATATAAAAGAAGCAATCTATACTTTAAACATGAAAAAAAAAAACACAATTGTAGAAGACACAACAATTGTGTCTTTATATTTTTGTTTTAAAAAATGAACAGATATGAAATGGCACTACTAATAATAATTTGGAGACTACTTTACAAAAAGTTTTTGCCACTAGTAAATAATTGTAATGAATTGAATTCCACTATTTAATACTTTTATTTTACTAAAACTATTAAAAAATTGCATAAAACCATTCACTAATGATTATTTAGCATGGAAAAAGGAACTACACAGATGACATCTCTAACCTTTTGATGAAAATAATGAAGAAAATCATAAATTATTATGCAAGAAAATAAATTTTTAATTTTAATTTTTATTTAATTTAATATAATTTATTTATTTTGGTTACAATATGATAGCAAAATTTGCTCTCAGGAATAAAATAAATCAGAATTAAGAGAAACAGGAATGATATAAATATACTAAACCCTTAACTCTCAACTATACCTCCCCACAAAAAATAAAATAGTTATAATAGAATACAAATCTCTCTATTCTAAAAAAATGTAACTCCCACTACCGCTGTCAGAAGTTTGTCACACCATCTCCTCTAAAACCGCTGGGGGTATGGGGTCGAGAGCAATGCCAATGGATGCAGAAAAATGGGGGGGACCAAAATAAGACATGTCTCATCTTCGTCGGACTTTAAGTTTTTTTTTTATGTTTTGTGGGAAAATATTGACTTTTTCATCTTCAGATTATGATAATTTGCCAAAAAATTATTGTAGAATTTTTATCTTTTTACAATCTAAGACTGCAGACATTTCTCTTTCAAACTAGACCTCACTTGTTTAAAAATATTTTAAAACAGAATAATATTTTCATCAAAAAATGAAACACAGTTTTTCAAGAAATATTGACTTTTTCATCTTCAGATTACAATAATTCGCCAAAAAATTATCGTAGAATTTTTATCTTTTTACAATCTAAGACTGCAGACATTTCTCTTTCAAACTAAACCTCATTTGTTAAAAAATATTTTAAAACAGACTAATATTTTCATTAAAAAAAGAAACACAGTTTTTCAAGAAATATCGTCCCCTATGTAATATTGATGCTCCTCAAGTTTTTATCTTACAAAGAAAATATTTACATCATCTGGAAGCTGAAAGCTTTCTTATTCATATAAACCTCATTTCAAGTCTATATCTAAAATTTTCGATTTTTAATTGAATTTTAAAGCTGATAATTCACCAGTGATGAAACATCCTTTGCATTAAGGGTGACAACAGTAAATGGATGGAAGCTGTTACATTGCCCGAGAATCACCCCTATGTATCTCGCTATTAGCCATAACAGAGGAGAGAGCATAGTGAGCCTAGGGGCGAAGCCCCAAGTTTTCTATAAAAATGTGAATACAGCTCATAAACAAAGAATTTAAATGGCTTTTTTCAGAGGAAGACTTATTATCTATGTGCTTTAAAATTATTTTAATTAAATCTTCTATTGAAATCATAATTTGTAGTTTATTTAAAATATGTTTGAATATTCATCTCTTTTACAGCATACTGGATCACTTCTTGAGTATCTGTATTTTAAATTTTCACCAATTATCATCTACAAAAACTTAGCACAATTAACCTTGGGTTCAGTATATATTTGATGATAAATTTGAATGAATTCCACAATTTTGTGATGAAAAAGAAAGAAATACAAACTTAGTATTGCCATAAAAGTAGCCAAGCTGCAAATAAAATATTCTTACTTTAGCAAAATGTAGCAATTATTTAAATTCTTTTTACTGTATCTATTTCTAATACATATTGACTATTCCTATTTTTAATATAATGGCCATCTACCAAAAATAATAATCTAGCATGGTGTCTCTAAACCTTAAGGCCAATATTCAACCAATTGAACTAACCAGCAATGCGAGGGACTCAAAATTTAAAAATAACATTTTTCATAATCTGAAAGAAAATCAAACTTAAATACATTTTTTTCTGAAAATATTTAAATTATTGTTGTAATTTTAACTTTTATATATTTTAATATATTTTATTCCTCAATGAGAGTCATATGATATATTTCAAAAATTAAGTGTATTTAGTTTTTTGTTGTAACAAAATCTTAGTTCTCTTTGTAGCATACATATAAAAAAGGTTTTCTGTAAGTGTCCTGTAAATTTTAATGCCAAAGTTGCACACCCAGCTTAACTTCCCCTGCTTTTTGGTTATCGTTAGATATTCATATTATATGTTAGAAATAAAAATCTCTCAGTTTAGAACTATTTTGTAAATGCTTAGATAAATTTTACTGCAATGGAGTTTAATTCTGATGAGGAGATAAGTTTAAGCTTTTCAAAATTAATTTTACCATAAAGGCATAAAGAAAATAACAAATTCTTTTAAATATTGCTTTATCTTACACTAGTTCGAAACTTTTTGCTCGAAAGCTTCATATGAATATCATTTGATATAAATTTTTTACAAGAAATATGATGATGAGTCATTTCCCACCATTGCACAGAAAAGTCCTTCATATTTTTAAAATGAATCCTTTTATAAGGGCTTTCTTTATCTTTATATCAGGCATTATTGACAGAGAAACAAAAATTTTTACCATAGTTAAGTCATTAAAACTATACCTATTATACGTGAATTAGAATTTCTTTAAACGAACATAATTTGGAATAAGTAATTTTATCATAATTTTATACAGCATGAAAAGTTATAATGAGTACTCAGCATGTATTATCAATCTTTAAAAAGTAAGAAATTACCTTTTGCTTCTTCAGTTTTCATGCAATCAGTTATATCAGGATTTTCCTTTCCTTCAATAGAGCTTTCAGAGTTAATGGAAAGAATATTCTGGATCTAAATTAGACAGAGACATTATATAATTTACAATTCATAGAAAATAACCTCCAAAGACCAGGTGGCGTATCTTGCTTTGCAAACTAAAGGCCAAATGATGCCTAAAGCTAACAAAAAAAATTCATGCCCCTGCAGCATGGTAAATTATCAGTTTTAAAACATTTCTGCATAAATGTTATTATATATAAAAGACATATACCAGCCACAAACTTTTTTTGGACTAATATTATCTATCCGATATATCCTTTTACTGATCTGTTAAATCCTTCTGTACTTGTTGAACACTATCTTCTTTTCTCATCTTCTCTTAACACAGGCAGAAATAAAAAACATAACAGGTCCTAACAATCACATTCACAAAAGCAATGAATGGACATCAATACATTAAAATGTTATCATCAATATATTACAAGTAGAAGGAAATAAATCATCTATGCTTTGATCAGCATGCACTTTCATACCAGAGTCACAACTATGCTTTAGAGGGTTATAGATAAGGTATAAAAATCCTAAATCATACAATCACACTTATATGTAACATTCTTAATGTGCCTGATATAAATTTTAATATATTTACCTTTACTTCAGACTTTTGAACATTTGTTGATTCATCATTCAAATTGAGGTTATTGACCTGATTCAGCACATCTTCACACATATAACCACTTGTTTCATCCGAGTTCAAAGGTTCTTGGTAAGAAACCTTTTCATACTCCTTCTTGTCATAATTATATTTATAGTAAATGCAACTTTGAGGCTCATACATTAGACCAGATTTCTATGAAATAAATTGAATTAGAAAAAGCAATAAATACACAACTGAAAAATAAATTTCACTATGTTTCAAAATGCAGATGTATTTACAATGAAACTCTACAGCTTAACAGCAGCTAAAATAATTATATTTAATAACAGTAAAAATCAAAGGGAATTAATCATAATACTAATTACAGTGTTTTACAGCCTAGGATGATATATTTCAGAGAATTGTATTTTCAATTATGTTTTACTATTAAAAGAAAGGTAGCTTTAATTTTAAAAGTCAGTCAGCTAGAACTCAATTCAGACAAACACAGAATCTATGATGCTTGAAGGGTACTGAAGTTGATAAAAATTTTAAATATTCACTATCATACACAAAATATTTTGGTAGAAATAAAACTACTTAGCCTTATACTTGTTATATAAATCAATTTGACTTCAAGCTATAAAATACTTAGTAAATAAAACCATAATAGATACTTGCAAATATGGCTAAATTTGCTTAGTTCTAAGTTCAATCAGAATTAAGAGAAAAAATTATTATGTTATAAGAAAAGAATGTACATAAAAGCAATGAACATAAATACATTATAAAAATTTGATGCAGTTTAATATTTCCATTTTTTAACACTATTTTACAAAATCATATTTAAATTTGGTACTTATGTATTATAGCTGAAACTTGGTGGCACTTTGCATTTGGTGCAAAATCAGTCCACCAATACCTAATTTCACCATGGCAACCTATTTTCTAACTGCAAGTTACAAACAACATTTTAAGCAGCAGCATGTTAATAAAATACAAATATGTATGTGGAAATTACATTAGATAATACAAAAAAAATCGGCAGACGAAGAACAAGATTTTGATTATAAATAATTTTAGATCGAATTAAACATTGCTTTGCATAGTAGTTGCTCGTTAAAGAATCCTTTAAAGAAATTCGAATTTTAAGGGGGTTAATAAGGGCTTACTCCTCCCTCCAAAACAAACACACTATATCTCTAGAACCATGAGATCTAGGAAGATGAAATTTTGTATGGTGGTTTTTCTTAGGCTGTAGGTACACACTAAGAAATCTTTTTTTTAAATACAAATTTAAAGGAATTAACATTGCTACCCCCCCCCCCCCGAAAAAAAACATTATTTAAAAAAAAAAATAAATAAATAAACAAACTCTTAGACCCTAGATGTGCACAAGGAAATCTTTTTTTTCCTATTCTTTAATACAAAATTTAAGGGGTTAAAAGGAGCTTGATTCTCCCCCCCCCCCCCCAAGAAAAAAAATTTCTGGAACCATAAAGCGTAGGAGGCTGAAAATTTGAATGGTGGTTCCTCTTAAGCCCTAGGGGCTTACTAAGAGTTTTTTTTTTAAAACCAAGATAGATTTTAAGGGGGTTTACATTCCCCCCCCCCCAAAAAAAAAACCTACGTCTGGTACTGTACTTTCTAAGTTAAAATTTTCTATAGTGTTGCTCTTAGGCCCTAGGTGCTTCCTAAGAAATATTTTTTTAAAATCCAATCTTTAAGGGAGTTAAAGAGACTTAATCCCGAAAATTAAATACTGCCTGACTGATCACGGTAACTCTCGCTAAAATTTTGCTAGTTTATATTTTGATGGGGTGTTTCTGATGAGATGTTGCAAGTAATATATCTGCAGCTAGACACTACACGAATTAAAATTTAAAAAGTACATAAATTGGAAGAGAAACCCAGCATGAAATTTAGAGTTAATGTTGTTCAACTACATTGTTAAGCCTGTTGGCTAAATTTATATATATAAAAGCCAAATGCCACTCACTGACTCATCACTGTATCTCTGGAACCATAAGTCCTAGGAAGTTGAAATTTTGCAGGGTGGTTCCTCTTATGCAGTGGTACACAAACTGTGGGTTATGCTTTAAATTTTCTATAACATTTATAATAATTTTATTCATATTTTCTTATATAATACGTTATTGTTATATATAAATACATGATATGATATTGTTATATAATGTGTCAAAGTCTTGCAATGCAATACATAAATTGTTTACATTTGCTTTTACCTATCTGTGTGAAAATGGCATTTCAAAATTAGTTGCTATAAAAACCATACCACTATCAAGACTTAACCTAGAAAATGACACAAGAGTAGCACTTGAAAATATGTCAACAAATAATGAACAAATATTATTCAAGGTCCAAGCTCACCCATCTCTTTATTTTTTTTTCTATTTTAGTTTTAATATAAATAAATACAGTTTGTAAATTTCAGTGTTTTAATATGAAGCTTATAATTTTGAAATCATGCTCTTTTATCTAAATGAAATATAAATACATATTAATATTTCAATATGAAGTTTTGGTTACATGAGATTTGGCAATTGTAAAAATTAAGTGAAACTTTTTTTATTGTTATTAGGCAAAATAAATATACACCCACAATCTACAGCTGATTGATTTTTAAAATAGTTTGTAAAAATTTACTTATTTCTTTTTTTTTTTTTTTAAATATTTTCCTACTTTTTTAAAAAGTAATTTTCTACTACCAAAAAATGTTCATTGGGGGTGAGGGATTTTTTTATTTAAAGAAAATTACTCACCATTGTCACCATTCCCCAGGTGCTCAATCAGGAAGATTTTTTAAAAATAAATTCAACCTTTAAGGGTGTTAAAATAGCTGCTTAAATCCTCTAAAATTAAAAATATATATTAAAAAAAAACCATTATTTAATGTCAGATTACTGTTGTTAAATTATAGGGTGACCCCTTTACTGCTAAAGTTAATTTAAATTTACCAAATTACATAATTGATGGTAGTAATATATTTCATCGTGAAGCATAAGTGTTCAGCTAGTTTTTATTATAAACATAAAAATAAAAAGCTCTAAATGAAGCCTATAACATAAAGCCTCAACAGTAAAAAGCAATGAATCCCGGGAGCAATACTAACAGCAAAGAAGGCACATAATTGACGCTTTATTGCAGTTTTCTTGCCAAGCGGCAAAGTTTCAGCTATAATAAGTAAGTAATTTAAATTCTGATAACTATTTCATACAGGGCTGCAAGTTTCCCAAATATATTTAGCAACATATTTAACTGAAATTTTAAGAACTATGGCATAGTAAAGAATAAGAATTTAGTTGTAGAATAGTTATAACAGACCAGTACTAACTTCATTTCAATGTTAAATCAATTAACTATTATCAACTTAAAATAAAATACTGCTAAAAGGAAGAAATTATTGAAAGTTATGTAGAGAATCACAGATGTGTACCATAATTAAAATATATATATAAATTAAATCAAGCATCTAATGCTCACTTTGTACTCACTTCATCATAGTAGTAGCCAGTAGTAGAATTGAAATACATTTGATAATTTTTATCATACACATAATCATGTAAATTTCCATCTTTAGCTGGAGAATTCTAGAAAACAACCAAAATTATAAATCCTTATGTTTTTATAAAATGTATGACTTCAGTAGTCTCATATAATCAAAATCTATAATTTAATTAAATGAGTTTTATCAAAGCATTCTCAAAAATTTAAATTTGAAAAATAACTTGCTTTACCTTACTTTATCAGCTAAAGTAAAGATACTACAAACAAAGGCTTTATTGAGTTACATTAGCAAATTATTTCATCAGCATAATAACCCCAGTAGAGGATTCATTTTGTAAAAATTAAATGCATAATTTAGCTATAAAACAGAAAATCCACACATCAATGGCAGCTATAGGAGTCACTCTCAACTGTGCAATTATATTTGCAACTTCCTTTATTCAGTATGCTAGATACTTCATCAAAGATAGCTCTGTTAAATAAAAGCCCAGTAATGAAAAAAACCTGGTCTAGACTGGGTAAAAAATTACCTTGAAAAAAAAATGGTAAACATTTTATATTAAAAATTCTATAGCAAGTTAAGTATAATCTTCACAAGGATTCAGAAAATTATAACAACCTTCTCCTTAACAAACATTAAAAGTTAATCTTTATTTACTGTTATTCTAAATTTTTAGTTTTACACAGACAGAATTATTTTAGATATGACTGATTTAAGTTACTGGTATGCCATAAAAGCCAACTGCTTATGCTCATTTAAAGGATAACATTTAATAAGGCTGTTCATTTCAATACAATCAGCTACTATCTTATAAATTATGTATCACAGTGGCTTCGAAATTTATCAGCTTGAAATTCGCTGAAGAGAAGTGTTTCAGCAGACCTCAAGTTTCAGTGGATAGCTTTTATTCAGAGTAATTAATTATGATGATAGTAAGAATGTATTTCCTGTACGGAAAAAAACATAGAAAACAACTTCAAAATAACAAAGTTGGTCATTTACAAAAAATAATTATATATATAAGTATATAATACTTATTTCTTTGATAGCTGTGAAAGTGAAGACAGTTCTTAATTGTTATAAGAAATTCATAATGTCAAACATACTGGTTCTCAATTTATGTCTCATTTTAATGACTTTCTCCATGCCTACTTATAAAAGTCAGTCAATTAATAGGGAACTAAATTTTGTATTTTTTCTGTCAATTTTGACTATTACTCATTGCTAACAAAAATTATGAAAACTTTTGTTGGAAAAGAATCATAAGAAAGTATCACATAATCAATGTCTATTCTATCAAAATTTACTCCATTCCTCTGCCCCAGTAGAGGATTCATTTTGTAAAAATTAATCCTCTATTTATTTTTTTACGTATTTTTATAATTAAATAGATCCAGATTTCTAGATTTTCATATTTTAGAAGATTCATATTGCAAAAAATAATCAATAGTTTAGTATTGGAGGAGGGGGGTAATTTAGAGAATACAGCAATGGTTTCTGCAGATTTTCCTGAAAAATCAAAGAGTGACCATTCTACAAGTTTTTTTACAATAATTTATCTCTCAGTTATTGATGATTTTCTATCTTCTATTCAAGATAGAAATATATGTAAAAGATTCTTTTTTTCTTTTTTCATATAATTTTGATTATGATTTCACAGAAGATACTTTTAGAAGAAAATAGCACATATGATACAAACAAACATATATATATAAATATATATAATTGTGCTTATTCTAGGAGTAAGTCTTGTATAAATGCTCACACAGAAATGTTTTAGTTTTTCAATCAATATAGCATCTAACTAAAATAATATTCGGCTAATGAGAATATAATTAAATTTTTTAATGTTGCAGCTGAAAGAAAAATTTAAATTATGTAGGAGAAAATAATTATACTAACTATAATCAACACTGCAATTGATATTACAATATTACAATAGTATCCTGCTTTACAATATGCATACAAAATGCAATATGCATATATCTACACTAGACAAATTGGTAAAATGTTATTTAAAATAAACAAATATCAATCCAATATAGTAATAAGCAGTACAGAATTAATTCTGCTAATATTGAAGCTTGCATAGGCTAACTATGTAAAATTCTTCGTTGCTGATAACTAATGGAACTCTTGAATAAATTAACATACCACCTCATAACTTTCCTCTTGCATGCTTCTAAAATTACTCTCGGGTTCTATAAAAAAGGTTAAAAAAATTTATTTTACACTAGTCATATTCTTTACAATATGAGAGCATATAATTAATAAGTTTATGCACTTTTTGCAGAATAAAACAGCAAAAAGAGGACCATAACATTTTAAGCATGAATGATATATATGAATCTAAATAAATAATTAAAGAACAAATATCAAAATTTTACCAGGAATCTCTGTCTGCACAAATTTCGATTCAAATACAGGATGTTTGTTAATATTTAAAATATCACAGCTTAAATTAATTAAGTCACCAGATGAAATATTGGAGGGTGATTTGTTAATTTTACTGTTATCAAACTCATTTTCATCAATGTAGTGTGTTTCAAAACTGAAATTTAGCCCTGTCCCGCACTTTCTTTCAAACCATAGTAATAATTTCGTTAAATCTTGAATATGTAACTTGAGCCTTTGAATTTCTTTTTCTTTTTCAGCTAAAGATGATTCTAAATGAACACAATGAAGACAATTTTTATCTTCAGACTCAGACTCCATTCCGATACAATTTCTTCAGATAACTTTAGAAAAGACTGACTTTGAAGAGTTATGCGGTTTTTCCAATGAAAGAAAAAAAAGAAAAAGAAAAAAAAAAGCTAAAAGTTTCAGATCTCTGTAAGAATTCCACGATCTAAAAACTTAATCCTATTCTACTTCACAATTATAAACAATCTTAAGTACGAAGCAGACGATTTTCGAGAGTTTAGATGTCAAAAGCTGAGAGTATAAACAGGTCAATTCAAATGTAACAGAGCGGACGGTTTCTTTCAGTCAATTAGAATTCAGGTGTTTGAAAAGAGCGAAATTGCCGATTAGCGAACTCATTTTCTCTATCGCTAAATGGTTTACATCGATTTCTTTGGTAACATTTCTGTACTGTGTTAGTTTCGACTAGTTTCTGTTGAGAATCGAGTGAAAAGTAAATTCCAACATACTAAATGATTGAAATTATATACACTTCGGACTCCAATAATTTTTTTTTGGAACCAGTTTTTTTAAACGAACAACAGAAAATTCGCAAAAACAACTCGAGTGTCATTCTGTAAGTAACAAACTAACAAACTTTTTGAAAATATAATAAAATATAATGCACAAGATAAAATCTAGGTAGGTGTCGCTACAGGCACCCCTTCCAGTGTAAACGATTATAGATCGTAATCTTTTAATTTGCTTGGGAATTGATCTAGTAGTTCGAGTCGCTTCGGTTTTGGAAGTCTCTCTTGGAGTAGTTGGTAGAAGAGGTTGATTGTCAGATGAGACATCAGGTGGTGGCTCTCTGATGTCAACTGGTTGTTTAGGAGTATCCGATTCATCTTTCAGAGCAAAACAAGACTTTAATCGATCGATGGAAATCCGTTTGATAGTTCCATTTACATCAACATCAAAAAAACATTTCAGTACGTCGTTTGACGGCAAATGGGTCCAAGTACGTAGGCTTACAGAGAGGATGTAACATGGCAGTTGTGAATGAACACATGAGAACAACTGTTCAGTTGGTTGAACAAAAAGATTGCATTTTTGCCATGAACCCTAAATCTTCTTTCACTGCTGTCTGCACTCCAAGTAAGACAATACGCCATCGGAGTGCGACGGCATTTTCAGTTTTGGAGACCTGAACTAACTGTTCCCGTGTTAACGTCCATAGAGGAAAGTTTCGACGATTTTTTACATGAAAGCCAATATTTTTAAACTCGCGAAACCTCTTGAAATGTATACCGAAGAACGTCAACTTAATTTTAAAAATACAATTAACCTTGTTCAAACGCAATATTTAAAGAAAATTGAAAGGTTTCTTTGGAAATCGGCTGTTTTACGCTTTGTGCGCAAACATTTGGCACAAAGTTGGCTGTTTGTCGCCAAGTACGAATGATTTTGTACATCTTAAATTTATCTCTGTATTGGCGATCAATATCTCGCTAGGCAATGAACGGAAGTTATAATTTTCCTGGGTTATTTATGTTTCTGGATTAGAATTCTACCGTCTTGATTATCGAAAGTATTTCATTTTAATAAAGTACTTATGATTTTTTTTATGTAACGTATATCTAGAAGTATTATCATACAACCAAAGTGTGGGGAACTCTTTATTTTCAGCGCCGCGCTAGATGTCAGCGATAGCGAACATCAGCTTATGGATACATGCGCTGGCGTCTGCTCCGCGAACACTGCGCATGGGCAGATGCGCGCGAAGATTCGAATGAAAGATGACTCTGGTCAGTAAGTTCACGCGAGTTCAAGCGATAGTTAGTCCGTACTAGACATTGACACCTGTTGGTCAGATAGCGGCTCGCGGCTTGTGAATGTGAATCGTGCTACAATATTTTTCCTCTCTGTAATTATTTATCTACAGAAAAATAAAATCGAATTTGCTAAGTTTAAAAAAGACCTTCTGAGATGACTCTTGTTGGAGTATTATGTATGACAATCACCACATCGTGATTTCTACAAAAGTATTTGTTTCAAAAGTATTTTATATTTCTACAAAAACTAAATACAATTTATCGTAAAACTAGTTTTCGTTCAGTACAAAACTGAATTTGTTACCTCACACTTTATTTAAATAAACTCTGTTTTGCTGTTGACTGCAATCATCAGAATTGGAAGCACAGCAACTAATTTTTCCATTTCCCATTGAATGAAAAAGTGGGCTGAATTGTATCAATATTTCTTTACTGTATTCTGGTAATTCTGTGTTGTGTAAAAAATGAACTTTTTAAGTTTATTGTCGATAATTAATTTATTGATTGTTGAAATTATTTAGCTTGATCTGTTTGAAACTTGACAAGCAATTTAAAAGTTAGAGTTTTCGTATTTTTATTCGTTGTTAACATTTCTCAAATATTAGTAAAGTCAATAGTATGTCCCATATTTCATGACTAAAATATGTAATTAAGCCATTTCCTTATTCTGACATAAGCATCAAAGATCAAAATCTATGTAATTATGCTTCTTGTTCTTTCTGGAAGGTTTAGCCATGAAGTCAGAATTATGATCAAATTTTTGAAAAGTTTGAAAATTGACTTCCATTTGATATCTAAAAAGTCAAGAACTTCATCAAAATGCTTTAAATTTTCTAAACAGTTCTGGATTTTTAACATACTGCAATTGCCTTTGATATCTATGTTTATAATAAAAATAATTTTCAGGCAGCGTCATATATTTCTGACGACTACATGAATAAAATATATTTTAAAATTAACCAATAAATTTATATTATTTAAAACTTTATATTATTTAAAACTAATATTATTTAGAATTTTAATCATTGGTATTAACAGATTATTTGCTATCATTTTATTTCTCTCAAATTCCATCTCACTTATTTCAGACCTTCAATATAAATTTGTAAAAATTAAAATTTATTTTTCGGTGATCAGTAGTAAATTTGATACTTAATCCTGTGTATTAGTACATATCATATTTGTAAGACAGTCTAAAGTAATTCTGTTGTGTGCATAAAATTCCCTTTTTCTGTTTTGTGTTCATAATTTATTTATAAATATATTGTAATTCTTTGTAGACAAGAGTAACTGGGTGAGTCATGGGTGAAATTTTATCATTAACAGTTTATAACCTCATCTAACTACCACAGGAAATAGTATCTAGGAGTAAAAACTGAATAAATTACTTCTGTATAATGAGTGTGTTTTATTGACAAAATATCCCACATGAAATTATCCAGTATTAAACTGAAGAAATACTAAAATTTTACAATTAAAGAATTGTCATGATAGCAAAGACAAAAATAATATAAACAATACATTTATTCTTGATTGTTAGATTTCAAGAATCCTGTGGAATATCTCAATAGATATACATTGGTAATTCATCAGCCAGCAAGACTTAACACTTGAAAACAGATATAATTTTATCTATTTCAAAAGTGTAACACCAGCTAGCTAGGTATGAGAGATAAGTTGCATAAGCAGTTAATAAAAACTGTTATAACGTTGGATGCCTGGGTGAGACGGATGGAAGCAGATATTAAACTTAACAAATAACTTTATTTAATCTCCTTCATCACCTACCGGTTACAGATCAACAAGCGAAGTGTTTCGCAGCTGGTTGGGGGGTATGAATGGAAGTACCTTGGTCCACTTGGACTTTATCTTCAGTAAGCAAGTTAATTGTCATCAAGGTATGTGTGCTCAGTAAATTAATTTTAAGTTAATTAAGTATTAAGTTAGGAATCAGAACAGGTAAGGAGATTAAATCTTAAAGAAGGAGGAAAAATTAATTATTTAAGTTAAAATTGAATAATGGCTCGGAAAAAGTTAAAATAATTGATAAGAAATTAATTAATTAAGTAAAATGCCTGGGGAAACGAAAATAAAAAAGGCCCTCTTCAGGGTCGTACAACTACATAACGAGAGGATTGCGAAGCTTCGAAAATGAGGCTAAGGTAGCAGGAAGGAAAATTTACAAAATGACAGGGAGCACAGACGGGGGGTCGAACCCCCGACCTGCGTGTCCCGAGACGCGTGCGATAGCAGTGTGCTACGAGAGCACGTAAGGAGGTTAGCAAGGTAGAAAGTGTATCACACCCTTCCCGCTAATCGTAAACGCCCACGGGCGTGTCTTCACAAGTGAAGTGTTCGCAAGCATCGAGAATATTTAGAGACAATACTGCCACGCCACCTATCGGTGTCGTGCAACATGAAATGACATTAAATGGTGGTGCCATCTATTACACAGTAAATGAAATGCATTTATAAATTAAATAAGATAGGTTATCACTACAAGAGTATCCCTCCAGTGATGAACTTCGTGAAAGAACGACAAAATGTTAAAAGTAAATATTAAATATACAATGATTAAAAAAAAGTATGTATAAATATATCTTTTCACATGCACATTGTTCTTTGAGAGATACCTGATGCAAATTTACTAGACAAGTAAAATGAAAAAAAATATATAATATATATGGCATATAAATCTGACATATTAAATTAATATATAAAGAAAACAGTCTAGTTAATATCTGAATGTAATACACATTTCACTTGTTAATACCATAATGAAAATACGTCCCTGAATACAATATGCTGCAAAGGTTAAAGAGAAATAATTTACTTTACAAAATATGAATATGTATATACCTGTCAAAGTTTTAATGTAATACATATGATGCAATTTTAAGAATATATACAAAATGTTTTAACCAATTTCTGTTATTAACCTCTTACTAAATTTTACACATCTACCAGATTTAGTTACTTGAGTTTTTAAAATCTCAGGATTTTCTGGTGATTTCTTTTCTTTTGGTTGAGTTTCAGGGTAATCAGTCTCAGGTAAGTCATTAAATAGAAAAGCTGGCTTGACTCTATCAAGTGAGACACAACTTTTCTTCCCATTTAAGTCTATGGTGATGCTTTTGGTCTCTCGTGAAAGTACTGCATGAGGACCAGTGTAGGGTTGTGACAAGGGTGGTGTTACAACTGGCAACAGGCGATCCTGACCTCTAGCGCCACCCAGGAGAGACTAAGCAGAAAAGAACGAACTCTGTGATGAAAAAACACCGATATCCGTTGTGCTGTAATGTTAAAATAGATGTTAAGTAGTTAAGTGTAATTGTTTATGTAATATATGTGTTAAATATAATAATTATAAAAGCAACGAGTAGTTTCTATGCTCTAGTCTGAATTAATTAGCGAACAGCATGATGGATAATACAGTTACAGGATATTTTCACCCCTCCCGAGACTAGAATCAAGATGCAGATCGAGAGCTGACTATATTTGAGGTAAGAACACCTTGTTTATTTTCTCTAACGACCGAAGTCAGTGAAGATTTGCAATAGGTGGACTGACATTATCCACTCTAAGAAATACATGAGAACAAGTGTTTAATTCTGGGTGCACAAAAACCTTGGATTTCACATGATGGGATGTAGGGATGGGTTTTATGTGATTCATCCTTTCCCGCAATTGTTGGATGAAATTGTTTTGTGAAATTTTAGTCAGTGAATATTCTGTACACAAATCTGCTGGAAGTTTGAGTGAAACACCATACACTAAGTCAGCGCTGGATGCATTTATATCTGTTTTCACAGCAGCTCTAAGTCCAAGTAAGATTGCAGGTAAACATTCAGTCCATCTAGGATTTCCATGAGTCTTTAGAGCACTCTTTAGGACACGGTGGAAACGTTCCACTAAACAATTGGACTGGGGATGAAAGGCAGTTGTTCTGATTCTGGTCGTGCCAAGCATATTTGTCAACTCTCGAAACAGAAGGTATTCAAATTGTCGACCTTGGTCTGTTGTTATGGTGGAAGGACATCCAAAACGACAGATCCAACCACTGAACAGAGCACGACATACAGTTTCTGCAGTAATATCAGCAATAGGCACTACCTCAGGCCATCTTGTAAATCTATCGATGATTGTCAGACAGTAGGTCTGCCCTTCTGATGGAGGTAAGGGACCTATCAAATCGATGTGGATGTGAGAAAATCAGGCATCAGGTGATGCGAAGGTGCTTAGAGGTGTCTTCGTGTGCCTGATCACTTTTGATCGTTGGCATGCAATGCAGTTTTCCACCCATTCCTTAAGCTGTTTCTTCATCTGAGGCCAAACATACCTGGATGAAATTAGTTGTGTGGTTGCTGCTACACCTGGATGTGCAAGGTTATGAAAGTGTTCGAAAAGAGTTCTGCGAAAATTTTCTGGTACAAATGGTCTAGGTACATCTGTAGAGACATCACATAGAAGTTTGGTATTTGTCACTGGACTGGGAATGTATTTAAATTGTAAAGAAGTACAATTTTCAGTCTGCAACTTTTTCAATTCAGGATCAACTCTTTGGGCATCTGCGAAAGCATTGAAATCTAGGAAAAATGAATTGGAGATAGGACTGATTTCTACTCTAGATAGAGTATCAGCTACAGTATTGTTGATTCCACTGGTGTGGCGAATGTCAGTGCTGAATTGAGATATATAGTCAAGATGCCGCCACTGACGAGGGCTGCATTTATCAGGTTTCTGTTTAAATGCATAGATGAGAGGCTTTTGGTCAGTATATATTGTGAAGCTGCGACCTTCTAGCATATGTTGAAATCGCTTTACAGCTGTGTATATTGCCAACAGTTCTCGGTCATAAGTAGAGAATTTCTGCTGACTTTTTGAAAGATTTACAGACATAAATGCAATTGGTTCCCATCTGTTTTCATGCACTTGCATAAGAGAACCGCCAACAGCAAAATCGCTGGCATCAACCTATACACTTAACTTTGCACCTGGAATAGGATGGTGAAGTAGGGTTGCTTCTGCTAAAGCACTTTTTGCATCATTAAATGCTTGTTCAGCCTCCTCATTCCATTGAAGTGTATCCTGGGGATTGTTGCGTGTGGGTCTTTTAGATTTCTTTTTATTTTTAATTCCCTCTAACAGTTTGTTTAAAGGTGCTAAAATGTGTGCTGCTTTTTGTATAAACCGTCGATAGAAATTTAGAAGCCCTAAAAATCGTCTCAATTGTGTTAATGTGTTTGGTTTCGGAAATTTTAAAATGCAATCCACTCTATCTGTTAAGGGTTCAATGCCAAATTCAGAAACTTTATAGCCTAAAAATTGAATTGATGAAACGCCAAAAATGCATTTAGATGGTTTTAAACTAAGCCCATATTTTTGTAATCGCTCAAATGAAATGCGGAGATGCTCGATATGCTCTTCTGGAGATTTTGAAGCGACTAAAATGTCGTCAACAAAGGCATAAACAAAATGAAGTCCACGAGTTACCTCATCAATGAACCTTTGAAACGTTGCTGCAGCATTGCAGAGGCCAAATTGCATTCGAGTACTCTCAAATAATCCAAAAGGTGTTATTATGGCACTTTTATGGATATCTTCTGAGTTTATTGGAATTTGGTGATATGCCTTAATCAGATCTATATGTGAAAATATTTTTGCACCATGTAAGTTAGATGTAAAATCCAAAATGTTTGGGACTGAATAGTTGTCTTTAATTGTTTGAGCATTAAGTGCTCGGTAATCCCCAACTGGTCTCCATTCAGCGCTGTCTTTCTTCGGCACCATGTGCAAAGGTGATGCGAAATTGCTCTTAGAAGGACGCATGTGACCTAGTTCGATCATGTTTTGAATTTCGTCCCTAGCAATGCGCGGACGGTCAGGTGCGATACGGCGTGCTTTTGCTGTTACAGGAGGACCAGTTGTTTGTATATAATGAACAACCGAATGTTTAACTTCTTGGTCTGGACGAGGAGGTGTAGTGATTTCGGGGAAATCCAATAATAATTTATGATAAACACTATCGCCTGATACAGTTTTAATCGAATGAATCGCACTGTTCTTTAGTATGCACGGAGAGGTAATTTTAGTTTGGCAGTCGATTAAATTTTTGGAGGTTAAGTTAGGCATTAGATTAAAATTATATAGAAAATCAGCACCAATTATTGGGTTGGATACATTCCCCACTAAAAATGTCCATTTGAAAATTTTCCTAAGACCAATATCTAAAGAAAGGGTTTGGGTTGTATAGACCTGGATTGGCGAGGTGTTAGCTGCCGAAAGTGTCATTTGTGAAGCGTTTCTTTTTTGTAATTTTGAAGCAAGGTGGTAGTCACCTCTACACCCGGCCGTCGTCGTTTTTTCATAATTGCATGGGGGAACGCATTTCTTGGCATTTTGGCCAAACTTATGGTGATACCAACAGTTAGTGAAAGTTTTAGATCGAGATTTGCTACGATCACGCGGCGCACGGTTTCGATGAGGGCTGCGACCTCTACGCAGCGAAATTTCATCTATCCGCGTATTTATTTTTTTTATTTCCGCAAGCAAGCGATCTTCAATGGAATGAGCTGAGGAAACAGAACAAGCACTTACCGGCATAGGCGTCACTTCTATCACTCTGTCAGCGATGTCCGCTGCCTTTTCTAGGCTTAACGGCGTTACTGCTGCGAGGATCGACTGTACGGGCGTTGGCAAATGTTGTAAAAATAGTTCCATCATTAATTCCTCCGGCACGTTGTACGATTCGGCTGCGCCGCCGCATGACGGGAGTAGATCGGTAGGTCTGCGATCGCCCAGCTGCTCGCCGACGAGAAGATTCCGGATTTCTTGATGGGATGACTCGCCGCTTCTTTTTATCAGCTCCCTTTTCAACACACCGTAAGGGTCGGTCTTGTCAGGGTTGGCGATAATGTCCCGTACCACGGTAGCTGTTTCCGGTGGTAAGTTAGATGCAATGTAATTGAATTTGGTCTTACTTTCCGATATAGCTTTCGGAGTGCCTAATTCGAACGTAGCTTCGCACATCAGGAACCACAGTGAAGGATCGGCGAAATTGTAGGCCGGTATTTTTACTGCTCCTACTTCTTGCGTCATATTTGATGCCTGGTGAGCACGTGGTCAGCGAAAACAATAAGTCCTTCGATACAGGCAAAAATAAGTCTAGGCGTCCGTTATTTTACTCGTGCGTATTTCCAGGTCACCATTGTTATAACGTTGGATGCCTGGGTGAGACGGATGGAAGCAGATATTAAACTTAACAAATAACTTTATTTAATCTCCTTCATCACCTACCGGTTACAGATCAGCGAGCGAAGTGTTCGCAAGCATCGAGAATATTTCGAGACAATACTGCCACGCCACCTATCGGTGTCGTGCAACATGAAATGACATTGAATGGTGGTGCCATCTATTACACAGTAAATGAAATGCATTTATAAATTAAATAAGACAGGTTATCACTATAAAACAAACAATTTCGCTTTATGCAATGAACCATTTTATTTTTTTTTAATTATCACCTATAGTATTTAAACGTCACATTCCGTCCTTAATTAAACGATGATTATTTATTGATTTCGGAAACCTTCAGGAAAGTTCTTCGAAAGTTATCCTGAGTGGAAGAATTTAAAATGCTTCAAATCTAAAAAGTCAAATTTATAAATATCTCTAAATACTTACTGATCTCTAGCAGAGCATATTGAGTTTTTTAAAATGCAAACCAATATTTGAGAAAAAAGAATCAGCAAAAGAATTAAACACAATATGATAAGTTTTAATTTTTCATTGATGCATGTATTAATCCAGACAAGTCGTAATAGAACGTCTATAATTGAGAAAGCTTAAGAGCATCTTAATCCTCTCGTTTGATTAAGTTGAAATTTTCGCACAAAAAAAAGTACCAAAATTTTACATATAGACACACAATGCCTCACTCTCACAAGAAAACGAATTTTTCTAATAATCCCAAAATGATTTGGCATCTTTTTTGTACAGTTTTGATATACAAGTTTACCCTATAAGGGTTATCATAATATTCTATTCGAATGCGGATATCGCCTTCTTGGCAGATTTTGGCATAGCAACATTCGAAACTGAATAATATTTATTGTTTTTCTCGTTAAAAATGGCATTTCCAAGCGTAATCTTTTCAAAAATCATAGATCTTCAATATTTAAAGGTTTACATAGTAGGAATTCCACCAAGTATGAATAGATTTCGAATAAAATTCTCCGCAAAATAGTGGCCATGTTAATCTCTATAGGGTTTCTTAGTTTTGTTCTCCAAAGGTGTCCAAGATGGCCGTCTCACTCCGATGGCGTATTAGCAAGGTATCGACCCAAGATATCGATTGTTCAAGATGGCACTTTAAAGCTGCTCTTAATGTCCGATGTTGTCTCTCAATTAACCCGTTGCTCTATGGGTGGTATACAGTGGTAGTATTTGTCCAGATTCCGAAATATTTGGCCAATGCAAGGAAAAGTTCGCTTTCAAATTGACGGCCTTGATGAGATATTATTTTCCCTGATATTCCAAAACGTGAGTTCCATGTAAAGATTAGGGCTTTTGCAATACTATTTGCAGTTTGGTCTTCCAATGAAACAGCTTTCAACCAACGAGAAAAACGGTCGATGATGGTGAGGAGATTTTTGTACCTTTGGCAAAGTGGTAAAGGTCCAGCGATGTCAATGTTTATATGTTTGAAGCGTTGGGGTGGTACTTGGAATTCAACCAAGGAGGGATGAGTATGCCGTTGAACTTTGGATCTTTGGCATGCTAAGGAGGCTATAATGTATGTTTGGCAGTCCTTATTCATGTTAGGCAGTATAAATCATTAAGATATGAGCTTCTTTGTGGCTCTGATGTCAGGATGGAAGAGGTTGTAAATTGCTGAAAACAGTCTGGCAATAATTTTGGGAATATAAGGACGGATACTGTTGGTTGATATGTCACAGAAGATTTTCTTAGTAGATTCAGTAATGAAAAGTTGCACAATTTTTAAACTAGGATTAAAGAAAAAGGGTAAATCCTTGGAGAATCATTCAATCTAAGAGAGTTAAATCCTTGATCTGTTGGATATCTACCAGACTATTATAATCAATACGAGATTGTACAGAGATAGAATCTATTCTGGAAAGGGCATCTGCAACAGTACTCTACAACACTCGTAGCGTACTCTACAACACTCATTTTTCTCTTTGGAGATTGACAACGGCGCATTAGAAGAAAAAACAACTGCGCACAAACCGGCGCGCAAAACTTTTTCTACCAAAAATGCATTTTAGAGTCTCCGCTCTTCACGGGACTACGTCCGTTGGACTTGGATTAAGAATTGCTCTTCTGTTTTGTTTTGTAATGTAACGCATTGCTTGGTGCTAACCAAGGACATCTTGTAGAGCAGGGGTTCTCAACCTTTCAGGCTCTGTGCCCCCCTCTGAACGCTGATGTGAGGTCACGCCTCCCCCACCACCACCTACATATGTGTTTAATACAAATAGTACAATCGGAATTTGAAACTGAAGCTGGTTATTAAAGGAAAATATAGAATAGATAATTTCATACACAAAATTTAATATTACTACTCATATCTTAAATTGGAATATATTATTATTAGAACATATGAAATCAAAGAATTAAATATAGATCAAATATATTTGTGGTAATCAAGGATCTATGTGAGGTTGGCATGTAATACCAGTCACTTTCACAACATTAATGAGAGGGCTGGCACTGTTTGTCCTTGACAAGTTTTGAAATATTAGGTTGTAACTGTGAAAAAGCTTACCTCAGGTCACTTTCAACGTCCAGCTTTGCTCGATATTGTGACTTTATGTATGCTAATGCTAAAAATCCAGATTCACGGAGATATGTGGATGAAAACTGCACTAACAACCTCAAAGCTTCCAAAGCAACTTCTGAGT
This sequence comes from Dolomedes plantarius, assembly GCA_907164885.2. NCBI lineage: Eukaryota > Metazoa > Arthropoda > Arachnida > Araneae > Dolomedidae > Dolomedes > Dolomedes plantarius. Next base: position 127,893,067 of record OU015492.1, on the reverse strand, counting down.
AAACAGGAAAATAACATAACTAGGAATTTTCAACATCCATGTTTTCAAATCCCGCGTTTGCTTGAGAATCACATTTTAGGTCGATTGCCCATTCCTGAATATGATCAGGAAGTATATCCACGTTGATTTTAAAAGGATCTCTTGTCAACTTAAACACCCAGTTCTCTGAACTAATATCTGATGGAAAATAGTCTGCAAATTCATTTTGCAATGCTACCAAATGCCCTGATATAAGGTCCTTCAATTAATTTATCTGTTGCAATGGGAGATTTTTTTTATCATCGAGGAGGCCGTTCAATCTTGGAAAGGATGAAAAGTTTGGCTCTGAGCTCTAAAGACGGCGTTGTCAAAGAGTTATCCTTTCTGTGAAACCCTTAACTGCATCATAATATAAGTCTTCAGAATGTTTTTCTGACATTGTAGCTACGACAATTATCGTGTGCGACAGTTATTGTGTTCGTGTTCGTATGTCGAAAATACGTTACGGTGACATTGTGACCGCAAAATTGAGTACAGTAAATTGCAGTTAGTTTTACTTTTTATTTATTTTTTTTAAACTCACGCCTCCCTCGAAATTCTTCTACGCCTCCCCAGGGGGGCGCGCCCCCCAGGTTGAGAACCGCTGTTGTAGAGGATGTTATGTGATTAAAGTTTGTAATACAGTAAACACTCTACAAAGTGATAACTCAGGACAGAAAGCTTTCAATTCAATCTGTGATCCGCAGACGAAATAGAGTCTGATGTGAAAATGGTAGCCAAGTCTGTGATTAAACCTAATCAAATTGCATTCATTATTTACTAAATCATAGCTAAAGCATAGCTCCCTTAGAGCATAGCTATACATAGAGCAAGCTAACATAAAGTCAAAAACAGCTAAAATTCTGCCAGAAAGAAGCATGATTTATTTTTCAATCATCCCCTATAAAGGTGTTCACTAATCTCTATACATTGTAAACAAATGTAAATAATTATCGAAATTATAGTTCTAAAGGAAATCGCTTAATCAACAAAAGATGTGCGATACTTACATATACACTCATGGACAAAAAAAAAAATTAGCGCACTAAGAAATAATTGCGGGATCGTAACGAAACTTGCAATGAAGGTACATGTCGGGGAGATATGCAAATGATTAGAAATGCAGCGTGATTGCGCATTACGTATAGCCGGTAGAGGGCGTTGAACATCGTACTCTGTGGAGTATAAAACAGGTAAGCAAAGCTTGTTTGAGTGTGCTGAATCATCTGTACAGCGACACATCGCTCCCACAGCTGGTGTGATGGTATGGGGTGCCATTGCCTACAATGCACGGTCACCCCTAGTATTGTTCCGTGGCACCATGACAGCCCAGCGGTATGTTCATGAAATCCTGCAACCACATGTGTTACCACTCATGCAACGGCTCCCAGGAGCCATTTTTCAACAAGACAATGCTCGGCCTCATACGGCAAGGGTGTCACAAGACTGTCTCCGCACTGTTACTACCCTTCCTTGGCCTGCCCGATCCCCAGATTTGTCTCCAATCGAGCATATCAGGGATTATTTGGGACGACGAGCTGGGCATCGCACGAGTTTGAACGAACTAGAGGCAAGGTTACAGCAAATATGGAACGAAATGTCTCAAGACATCATACAGAACTTGTATGACTCAATGCCCGATCGTATCGCATCGTGCATTCGCGCTAGAGGGGGTCCAACGGAGTATTAACTCCTCCGTTCTTTTGCCTTTTTCTCTGATATAAATTATCCTTTTTCTTTGATTTTCTTATCATTTATTTATATCAAAGTAGTCATTACGTATGTAAAATTTCGTTTCATTTTGACGACTCCTACTTGGTGCGCTAATTTTTTTGTCCATGAGTGTATATTGTGGAAAATTTACTACTATTTGGAATTCTAGATTTATTTATAAAGCAGAAGGGTTATTGTATTTCTACTTTTCATACGTTAACTATCGTGGAGAAAAAACTTAAATATTCAGATGAGTATTTGAAATTTGGGGTTTACCCCCGTAGTAAAAATTGGCATTGAAAAGTCATAGTGCGTTTTGTGAAAGTTGTCTTCATTGTAAAAATCTATGAAACGTTCAAAATTGAAACGTCATTTAGTGACAAAGCATTCTGAACATGTCAAAAAGGATTTGGAATTCTTTCGACGCCATGAAGCCACTCTCAAATGTCAGAGATTTGATCCTACGGGAAGTTTTCCTCAACAAAGTGCATCCCTAATACAAGCATCATATGAAGTTCCACTGGAAATTGCCAAACAAAAATGCCCCACACGATTGGAGAAACTCTCATCAAACCTTCTATGCTGATGAAAACTGTAAAGTTAGTAGTTCTAGTGAGACAAAGATGGAAGAAGTATCTCTCTTCAACAACATTCAGAGACGCATTTCCGATATGTCCGAAGATGTGAAGAGCAAGTGTTGAACGAAATCAAAGTTTCTCCCTTGTTTTCTTTCCAAGTTGATGAATCAGCAGACATAAGTTCTTGTTCTCAGTTGCTTGTTTTCGTGAGTTATATTCATTCAGAGGACATAAAAGAAGGATTACTGTTTTGTAGCGCACTCAAAACTGCAACAAATGAAAATGTTTTGGCGAAAATAAAAACTTTCTTTGTATCCGGAGGACTACAATGGAAAATATATCTTGCTATGTTGGGGTCAAAGTCGGACTTTTAGAAAAAGTGAAAGAATTTGCTCCTGGAGCAAAGGGTACACACTGTGTCATTCACAAATATGCGCTTGCCTGTAAAATTTTACCAACCCCTCTGAGAAATGTATTTTATTCAGTAATCAAATTTGTTATTTATGTCATATCCGGAGCCCTTAAAAACCGTCTTTTTAGAGAATTTTGCAGACATGAATGCAGATCATGAAGTTCAACTGTTTTGCACACATCGCACCCGGGCAAGAAAAATGACACAAGTAAAATAATGGGAATTTTGAGGTTATGTCATCGAAAAATATGTATGAAGTGCCCCGTCGTGCACAAAAAGCGACACATCGCTTTCTCGAAAATTTGTCCACCTGAGAGCACTTGTATCAGTTTTATTGTAATGCTAGTTCAAGCTTTATAGTATTCTTTAAATTGATTTTTCTCAAATGCTGCATTTTTGAGTTGGCTATCAAAAAGAAATGTTCTGAACTATGTTTATGAAATGAAAGACGAAATCAAGTTGTTCTTAGAAGCTCAAGAAAAATACCAGTTTATGTCTCACTTCAGTGATGAACTGTGAAATAAAACACTTGTTTATTTAGCATCTATTTTTGAACAGTTGAATAATTTTAACCTGGAACTTCAAGGAAAATACACGCACAATATCTAACTCCATGAGAGTCTGAGGGCTTTTGTCTCGAAATTGAAGAACATGTTTCGAAATGTTAACCAAGGGAACATTGCCATGTTTGAAAAATTGTCCAGTGTTCTTAAGGAATCTGAAGAACTCTATGAGAATCTAAAGTCGGATATTAGAGGGCACCTTCAATCTATGGAGAGAGTTTCAACGGTATTTCCCTGAGCTCAAAAAAGCTGCACTTTCACGAAATCCATTCGCTACTTCTCTAAACCTTATAAGTGTTCCCGATGAAATACAAGATGAATTTTTAGATCTTCGGAATGATTCATCGGCACGTGATTTGTTTAGAGAAAAATCACTCGTTCAGTTCTGGTATACTATGTATCAATCCTACCTGTTCTATTCACTCAAATTCCAACTCTAAAATAGTTCAGGGAGAGCTTTGAATGATGAGTCTTTAGTAACATCTTCAAGAAATTTATTCCACACACGTAGACGGACGCACATAAACCGCAAACAAAACATTTATATACTCAAATCAGAATTGTGTGGCGATTGAAAATCTCGAGCCGGCGACACACGTCTGCACATTGTGGCTCTCGGAGCCCAACTGCCCATTTTCATTGTAGAACTCCTCGAAGCCAAAATCCCGGCATTGCCACTCCAAAAAAACTCAACTAAACTGTCGATCTCGAGCCTTCGACACTACCCACAAGTATCCAAACTTGCTTTTCGGATTTATGTGCCATTTGCTACAACGTACCTATACAAGAGTTGTTTTTCAGCTCTTGTCCACATCCAAACGAAGGTACGAAATCAAATGACTGTCGAAGATGACATGAGACTAGCTTTATCAAACACCCAACCACAAATTTCGAAGATGGGTATGCAGTTACAAGCATATTCATAACACTGAAATGATTTCATTTACTTCATTTTTGTTAAATTAGATATTTGGTTACAATTAAATTATTCAAAATTTAGTTGAGTGTTTTTCTAAATGTCTTAAAAGACCTTATTTATGAAAATATACTGAATGTGAAGGAGTGGGTGTGCGAGATGCGTGAAATCCATTGAAGGAAGTCGCGACTCGAAAAAGTTTGGGAAACACTGCTCTAGTGTTTCCAACACCGTCCAAAAGGATAAAACTATGCTGTCAAGCATATGCACAGCATCGTGCTGCACGATAACTATGATGTCGACTGTGTAGACCTGATACTCGTCTAGAGGGGGTTAAGTAAATTGCAGGACTGCTTGTTATTATTCCTAAAGCTTGTCAATTTTTACTAGGCGTTTCTGAATCGTCAGTACAATTTCTCTATTCATTCTCAGCGTTTAAGCAAACACGTGTACGAGGATTCTTTGTTTACGGGCGGCTGACGGAATTTCGAAGTCATCAGCATTCAATTTGAAGCCCATTTGTAAAAGCTATGATGTCAAATGTAACTACAAGTGTTGTCGGCCAATGCTGGGAACTTGTCAATGAAGACATTCGCACATAATCCGCGAGATTCATTGGTATATTTTAAACGGGAACACCGTATTGGTGAACCAACACCACCCCCGGTGCCACCTCAATTTTGACCGAGCAACCCCAAAGGCAACATCTGGGTCTGATCATACCTTCTCCCACCCTCTCTGACCTCATACAAGAGAAGGACTTTCCAGTCTACAGATTAAACAATTTACAAAACAATTAAAATAGAATTATAAACAAATAATTTTAATATCTTTTTTTATTGTTTGTATGTTTTATTGATGACTGAATTTTCCTCTGGAGTACGTCATGCACATACAAAGTTTCAAAGGCTTTTACGCATTTTAAGTATTTAGTTCACTGAACTTCTTCGTATTCAAAGCAATAAAATGTTTTAAAATTGGATATAAAATAGAAATAGAATATATACTATAGAAATAAATGATGTATAGAAATAAATGATTATTTTGATGTTCATTAAAACCAATAGATGCTTCATGTTAAAACACTACATACCAAACTTTATGTAAAGCTCAGTTTGTGTTTGAATCAGAGTTCTTGCAAACAGATACATAGAGAAGTCAAATTGCCCTAGATATTAAAACTCTTTAATGCATAAAAAAAATGTTTAAATTTTAGTTCCAGTATCGCATTTCTGACTTGTTGTCCTACCACCATCTTAAGATGTGTGCAAATGTCTAGTTTTAGGTAGAAATGGACGATTCTATTAGAAAAAATAGTTAAAAGAGCTATATTATACATAATCAAAAATCGTATGTACAGTACAATCAAAATAACTACAAGATTACTTTTCATGCAGATTACCTATCATCTTGGCGGAGTGGCGCCGAATAGCTTTCCAATACCATGGAGTAACTCCATACTTATGTAATGGAGAGGTAATAAATCCCAATAGGTCTCAACTGCAATTATATTAGACCACAGCAAAATAATCTAAACAGAACCATGAACATGAAATAAAATACGAACATAAAAAGCATTAATAGCAACACAAAAGTTAACTACAATATTAGCCGAAACAAATATATATAATGTCAATTTAATAGATTTACATAAAATCTTATTTCTACTTCAAGTTTTGAGGTTATCTTAGTAATATTGCATGCAAAGAACTTGAGGAGAACAATAAAGCTTTAAATGACAGCTTCACTTGCCATACATATGGATTTTTTTCGATTTATGTGTTTTGTTGTGCATTTTAACTTTGTAGTATTTTCATCTTTGATTAAATTTGTTTCATTACTTTAACTTTATAGTGTACACTATCAAGAAAGGATATGTGAAAAATCTATGCGGAAATATGGCCTTCATACAAATATAAAAAAGGAATTAAAATATTTTTTAAACCTGTTATTTTATAACATATTTTGATGTTTTGATTATATGTAGTAACATATTTCAATGTAGTGAACTTTTCACTAAATTAATTCCGTAAAGTAATATCGCCGCCGTCCACACCCGAAGGTTATACGGCCCTTCAATAATAAAACTAGTCATGCCGACGGCAATCCAGCCCAACCGGGTCCCGAAGTTTTTCTTTTTGCAATTCGTTTACCTGTCGTTTTTTTTTTAAATCTGAGGGGCTATCCACCTTCCCCTTGTAGGGGGAAGTGTATATTCATAAGTTCCTGCATAATATTCTTGATGTACCTTCTACAATAATAATCCGTAAATAATTTACTAGGCGCAATATCTTGAAAGCCCAAAGGTAGGCTTTTTCGTGCTTCAGCCCATTTGCTACAATTGTATATACAGTGCTTTATAGTTTGTATATTGCCACACTCACAAAGATCTGTTTTAGCAAAAATCTGTTTTGATAGACTCCTATACAGCCATGTTCAGTTATTGCTTGATTAACAAGGAAATCTGCCTACAGTCTTTTCGTAGAAACTCTAGGGAATACCTCAAATACTTTCCTTCCTACACTGCTTCTCTCCCAATTTTCTTGCCATATATTTATGTAATAATTCTTAATTTTATTCTTAATCTGTTCTTTAGTTAATTTATAATTTCCTGTGATTTCATTCAGTGTTGTTGCTTGTTTAGCTGCTGCGTCTACCATCTCATTTTCATTAATGCCACAGTGGGCTTTAACCCAGTGTAAGTTTACTGCTATCTCATGACTTTCTATTAGGTTTTTTATATTTTCAATCTTATCTCCCTTAAAATAATATGCGCATATAGCTTGCAGTGTATTTCTAGAATCACTGTATATGTCGATTTTATATGTCGATTTCCTGTATTCCTTTACTTATAGCATCAGTGATGGCCATGTCAATGGCTTCAACTTCGGCGCTATAGGATGATGCATTATTAGGTAGACGTTTAAGCTTTGTTTGTTCTAAAACATTAAGGTTGTAACGTGTACACGCCGCACCAACCCCTTCGTTGGTTTTTGAGCCATCAGTGTAGTATTTAATGTTCGATTTTGATTCCATGTTATATGTCCATTCATATTTCCTCATTTCACGTACTTTCTTTAGAGGTCGGCTTTTTGTAAAAAAAAAAGGTAAAAAAGCCTTTTTATAAAAAAGGGCTTTTTGTAAAAATTAATTCCGTAATAAAATGTAGCATACAGTGATTCACTCGGCAGAGGACCTGAATATCCTGTAATAACTCTCGCTAGGGCGAAGCAATCTGAACAACGCAACGTACAATGTGATCCTCAGTAGATGGCACATCACATGAATCTCGGGGGAGGCGTGGTTCCATTCGTCGGGTTATCTTTACTCGCAAAGCACCCGTATTTGGGCCGCTGAAAATCCTTTTGCCACTCACCAAACACTGCTCCATGATAAAAAAAATTTAAATAAAATAAAATAAAATAAAAAAATGGTGTCAGTTGCGCATCATAGGCCTCATCTTCCTTGACACCGATATGTACCTGGACATTTTTGAACAGTTCGTGAATCAACTGGATGATCGAGAGTTGAACGAAGGTTACTTCCAGCATGGTGGAGCAACGTCTCACACATCGGCAAAGAGCGTGGCGGAAATTGAGTTTTTCATCGGCAACAGGGTAATTTCAAAGGGGCTTTGGCCACCACAATCACCGCATCTGACACTACCATATTTCTTCCTTTGGGTAAGTCTATCGGAACAAGCCTCGTGCTGTGGAAGATGTGAAGGAAAACATCCAACGGGATTTTGTTGCTATTCCATTCGATATCTTTGCGAATACGTTCAGGCACATGGAACGCCTCGTCGAAATACGTCTGATAGAATACGGACATCACTTCCAGCATCGCATGTAATGCAGTCGATTACACATACATCAAGGTATGCAGCATTTTTTTTTTTTTTGGGGGGGGGGGGGGGGTGGGGTGGGGGGTTCAGATTGCTTCATCCTAGCGTGAGTCATTAGAGAATATTCGGGGCTTCTTCCGAGTGAATCACCTTATACAATCTTTCCTTAAGACGCTCTTAAGCAGTCTGTGCCTCTAACAAAAGTACAGAAAGTGGGTTTTACAAGGTAAACTTTTAACTCAAAATAAAGAATATAAAAAATCTGCAATTTTTTTTCGTATTTCAAGAAACTAAATCCTAAGATTGAGTCTTGATTTCCTCTTTGTGATTGCATAAATTTCAAAAATTTAACAGTATCTAAAAAACGAAATAACAGTTTTTAAACATAAGTATTGATTTCATATAACGCAAATTTACTTTTCTCTGAAACAGAGGTGAAACGAAATTTTAAAATCATTAAGGATTTGTTGAAAGCTGCATTAACCGGTGAATAATTTTTTTTATTTTACCGGACTACTAGGTCTTACGTGGGAATCCTTATCGGACGTTGTTTAGATCCCTTAACTTCATAGGCCTGAACTGCCCCCCCCCCGTATCGTCGGGCCTTAGAACCACACAAAGTTAACTAAAACTATGGCATCAGTTTGTACTATTCACTTTTATTTAAAACTGGAGAGGGGTAAGTTAGATTTCGGCAATTTGACACTCTTTGAGAAAAGCACACAAGATTGATATGGATAACCATTTTAATTTTCAAAAATCTCTGATGCAGAAACATTTTTGTTCAAAAACAGGATCAACCCCCACCCTAGAAAGTAATTCCAGTTGCACTATCCAAGGGTGATGAGGTGGCTTTTCTTATCTTTCTTAGAAGCACGGAATTAAAATTTCTGGAATTTGATATCTTTCTTTTTTTTCTTCACTATACCTCATTCATTACTTATATCGGGGAAAACTAGTTTTTGTTATGCAGTCCTTCATCTTGAATTTTTCTTGTTTTGGTACATACTTTCTGTGACTTTTACGAAAGGCACGAAAAAAAGATTATGTCCTGATTGGGAAAATATTTTGATAAGAAGTTTAAATTAGAAGAAGTCCAATTCGGGGAAATTAATACCATTTAATATACAATAAGGGCCTGTTCACATAGGAGTCCGTTGCGTAGCTTTAAGGGAAAGATGACGTTAGGACGAAAATAAACCAATCATAGGCGTTAAAAATTTCATTGCTAATCGTTTGGAGGCCTATGATTGGTTTATTTTCGTCTCAACGTCATCTTTTCCATAACGCAACGCAACGGACTCCTATGTGAACAGGCCCTTAAATATCTCAAAATATGGGACTATAGCAACGCAAAGAAATGTTCACAGTAGCAGTCACGAGTAATGGTAAAAGATGTAAAGATATCTGTAACGAATCGATCAATTGGTCTTAAATTCTAATCATGAAGCTATAAGAAGGAGCTCCAGCTTCTACGGAGAATTCCACGGGGAAAATGGACGGGATACTGTGATTCGCCGATAGATGGTGCGATATGTTACTTTCCCTTCGCTATACACAATTAATGATGCAAAAACAATGTTTAAAATTTTTTAACAGATTTTAAAACTTCTTTCTGCAAACAGATATGCCTGTATGTTCCCTTTTAGATGCAATAGTGACTATGTTACCGCTGTTAAACGAAATAAGGGCCTGTTCACATAGGAGTCCGAAGCGTTGCGTTAAGGAAAAGATGACGTTGAGACGAAAATAAACCAATCATAGGCGTTAAAAATTTCATTGCTAATCGTTTGGAGGCATATGATTGGTTTATTTTCGTCTCAAAGTCATCTTTTCCTTAACGCAATGCAACGGACTCCTATGTGAACAGGCCCTAAAGCATCACGGAAGAGAAGTCCAAGATTATTTCTGCTCCTAAGATAAGATCTTTATTGTCGTTTCATATGAATATTTGAAGTATAATTAGTAAGATAAAAAATACAGCTGCTGTGTTGTGAGCTAACATAAATTTAAAAGAGTAAGGGCCTGTTCACATAGGAGTCCATTGCGTTGCGTTAAGGAAAAGATGACGTTGGGACGAAAATAAACCAATCATAGGCGTTAAAATTTCATCGCTAATCGTTTGGAGGCCTATGATTGGTTTATTTTCGTCTCAACGTCATCTTTTCCTTAACGCAACGCAACGGACTCCTATGTGAACAGGCCCTTAAAATTTGCACGAAAGAAGCGTGTATTGTCTTTTTTATCATCCGCAATGTACCCCGTGTTCACAAAGCTCTCTATTATAAACCACCTTTCCGATACTAATGTATCCAGCGAAACTTTTTTAATTCGATTACATTCAAAAGTATGAAAAGGAAAAAAAAAAAAGCTTTTTCTGAAAAATTAAACTATTGTTTGGAATATTGTTGAAATAAATATTTTAATCAATTATGTTAAATAACTATTAACTGCTTTTTTAATTTCATATCTCATCTCAGTTGCAGAATACTGTATCAATCTTATTTTTAAAAAAAAAGTTGGGATTTGTCTCTACATTGTAAGCTCTGAGTCGCCTTTCAGGACTCCTAGGGGTGAAAAAAAGTTTTGGCAACGGTTTAAAGTGTAGCGCTGTTCTGTGATTGTATCACCATGTGCATCACTTTCACAGTGAACTAAAATACGATTCACTATTCACTGTCAGAAATAATATTACAACGCACATTCATACTATACCAATCTCGTACGGTCTTTCCACCTCGTAATTTTTTAATATGTAAGTGTTGTATCTTTATATTTAGAGTGAAACGGGGTACATTTTATTGACTTTCAATCTATTTGTGCAAGTAAAATGTGTTTTGTTGTATCTTATTTCATAATTTGCTATATCTGTATTTTATTACCTTTAAAATCAGCGCCTACAAATATTGTCATCTGTGTTAAAGGTGTTATAGTCAATATCCGGAGTAGAAGAGTTTCTTGTTTATGCATTTGAAGAATTTTATGATTTTAAATAATGCCCGTCAGACTTTTTAGCTGAAAATAGGAAAAATGTAAGTGGACGAAACTGTAGTAGGTAGTAAAATTGAGCTAGTTTTTATTTGCAATTATGGTAAATCTAAAATTGACTCTGTTGCTGTTGAATCAAGTGTTTATTACCTTCTCTTTGAGTTGTACAATGCTGTTTGAGTTGTTTTGCATAGTTCAATATGAAAAATGCTTTCGAGTTATTTAAAAGCACCTAACTCTAGTGAATGTCACAAATACATTTCAGCTGATTAAATACGTATACAAAAATTAATAACCTTTAATTTAAAAAAAACTGTCAGATATTTGAAACTACTATCACATTCATCAAATAAAATATTTAAAATATCAAATATAATGAACCAACATTACTAGGCAAAGCTTTTAAGCATCCTCAATAATTCAGAATAAATTGTTCCCAGCAGTACCACATTCCACTTCTTACAATATAGACAAATTAGCATGAGACAAATCTGTTTTCCTCTGCAGAATAGTTATTAACAGTGAAACTGCAATGCAGAAAACTGCAATGCAGAAAAAAATGTTTTGGAGCTTATAATACTCATTTTAAAGAACAAATTCTGCTGTATTCAAACGTAGCTAGCAAAGATAGTTACATTCTCTGAACTGATCAAATTCAGTTCAACTTCCCTTCGTCCTCATCTGGTCACATTCTAAATAGTGCTAAACTTTATATCAAAAACTGGTGCATGAATTAATCAATGCAAGCAATCATTGTTGAATACAACAGTATTGTTGTCAATTTATCTGTTTCACAGTAATTTCAATCATCATACACTAAGCAAATTATACTAATTTTTATTTTTTTTTTATCAAAAATGAAGGTTCAAAAACTTAAGTCTCTACCTTGATTTACAGAATTTGTTAAAAATATTTTTTAAGAACAGACAACTTATAGCTGATATTTTTCAAATAAATTTCTGTTGATTTTCCTCTCTAAAGACAAAAAGAGTTAGCGATTCATATTTAAAATTGTTTGAAAAGAAGATGTGAAAGGTACTTATGCTAAATAAAAGAAAATTAAGTCCCCTTCCAGAATCACCTCATACATAACATGCCACTGCTGTATAAAATTTATGTTCTTGTAAGTACAGCCTGTGTAGATTTTATATTTGTTTACATAATAATGAAGTTTCCTGTTTGAATTGACCTAGTATTAAAAAAAATTAAAGCATATACTTAATACTTTTTAAATGAGATTTTATTTAATATTTTCTTATCACTTGAAATTATTTAAGGGATTTTAAGTTTCAAACTATATCTTTAAAACCAAAAAACTTGGAACATTTCATTTTCAATAAATTGCTATAAGTTAATAATATCCTATATAATTCTACCATTTTTGATAAATGAAAAGCATTTTTAATTTTATGAAGCAAAAATTATAGTATGTTTTAATTCCTTTGAGCAAAATTTTGTGCTAGTCACTTCTGTCTAAATTTAGCCATGTATAAGTTTCAAATAAACAAAACAGTATCATTACAGGATATATTTAATAAAATTAGTATTGGGTTAAGTCAAATTTGTAAATTTAAGGATATTTTTTTTTTCAGATTAAGAATACAAATCACAAAAAATAAAAACAAAATACATATTCACGTATATTTTTCAAATCCTGCTTTGTCATTTGGTGGCTCTACTTACTCAGTTCAATATGAGTCTATAATCCTGAAGTACCTTCTTTTCCTTTTCTCATTGTTTCATCCTGGCTGTGATTTTTTTTCAAGGGTCCCTCAAGAAACTCCATTGTAGCTTCTAGCAGAAATAAACTGCTTGTATATGTCAAAGTTTCTGGATAACCATATCTGAATAAAAGTAACTGAATAAAGAAGGGAAACCTTCAGACATTACTTTTCCTTAATGCTTTGGTTTAATGGGTGCTGTTCAGAGATTCCCTATTTATCAATTAGCTTGTCATTCCAATGGTTGCCAGTTTTACTAGGTTTGGCCAAGTAATCAATCTTCTAATGTTATGTTATGGTTCAGCTGTTTCTGGAGTGGTTGTAAATTTATAGTATTTGACTTGCACTGACAGAAAAATATGCTTTAAGGATAAAATACCACAGTCGCGTTTCTTGAACTAGGAGACAGTGGTATAACTGAGGTCTGATATCCACAACTAAGGAGATAAAAAATATTCAATACATATTCAATACCTCCTCCCAAACTCTCACCTATCAGACATTACATTTTAAACTGTACTGTGACACAAATGCATGGCTCTCTTTTTTAATACACAAATTAGTTAATGGATGTACCAGCTATCCACTTGCTATCTGATGTATATAGAGGCAGCTAATGGTACTAAAGCAAATAATATACACCAAACTGACTATCCATTATTATAAATCAAATACATGAAAGTTCTTTGGTGCTTCCTTGATATTTTTATGATATCTAATAAGAGCACAAATATTTAATTTGGTACTAATGAATTACAGCCTTAATTTGCATCATTTTTGTTTGTTCAGCTATTCTTTCTGCTATGTTAAGAACAAAATTATATGACTGACACAAGATTCAACCACACAGTAAATTTGGAATGCATATGAGGGAGATAATAATATTTTCATTTTTCATTTTCTGAATATAATGCCTGGCAGTCTTATAAAGTGTGAACATTTTCTAATAGTCATCAGAGTATCTTTTTTAGTTTATTTACTCAATCCACTGATATTGAAATTGTAATCAGGAATAACATGGTTGTAGGTATCATGTTGATTTTTAAAAAGAATAACAAAATATTTTTATCTAAATAATTATTATGGGGAAACCTGTATCTATTCAATACTTATGTTTTGAAACAAATCCTGGAATTAAATTATATATTGGTTATACAGGGTGAATCTGAAAAAGTGTGCAAAAATTTATGGGGTGATAGAATGCAGCTATACAAGCAATATTTGTCATAGAATGTATGGTCAGAACACAAGCAGTGAGAAGTTAAAAGGTAGTTTTCTACTGTCACATTTAAAGAATTGACCCAAGAATGAGAGGAGATACTTCAAAAAACATTTTATTAACAGGAATTTAACTGATGTACATGCTCAAAGAAATTGCTCAAAAGAGCTTCTGCCAGCTGTAATGTAGGCTTCACCCATCTGGATGCGAATCGTATCACACATTCCTATGAGAGGTGTTACTGGTGCTGCTGCATCAGATCCCAACCCCCATCGGGATGAGATTATGGTTCCAGCACGACGGTGCACCTGCACACTTCAGCTTGGATGTGCGGAACACTTTAGTAGCAACGTTCCCAGGGCGATGGATTAGTTGAGTTCATCCCATAGCCTGGCCACCAAGATCACCTGATCTCTCGTGTTTGGACTTTTTCCTCTGGGGCCATATGAAAAGCCTAATTTATGAGTACCCCATTGAAACCAATATAGAACTAGTCGCCAGGATCGCCGTTGTTGTTGGTGATATTTGGGAAATGCCTGGTGTCTTCACAAATGTGCGTCATTCCCTATCCGGCAGGTGGGAAGCCTGCATTACAGCTGGCAGAAGCTCTATTGAGCAATTTCTTTGAGCATGTATATCAATTATATTCCTGTTAATAAAATGAGCAATTTCTTTGAGCATGTATATCAATTATATTCCTGTTAATAAAATGTTTTCTCAAGTATCTCCTCTTATTCTCGTGTTAATTCTTTAAATGTGACAGTGGAAAACTACCTTTTAACTTCTCACTGCTTGTGTTCCAACCATACATTCTATGACAAATATTGCTCGTATAGTTGCGTTCTATTACCCTATAAAGTTTTGTCTTCTTTTTCAGATTCACCCTGCATGTTACGAAAACTTTATCATAGTTAACATATGAATTTTTACATCTACTTTTTAATTTTTGAAACCACCTTAGTGAGGAAAGTATGTTATTAAATATAAATGTATGATTGTTCACTCCTATACTTTATAATCTTTATGATTATTGACATACTTTAGTGTCTGTAAAATGTTTTACATCTAGATTCTAAATTTTAATTCTGTCCATTCATCTTATTTGTTTTATTTTGTTTGTCTCTAAATTTGAAGAGACAAAATTTTGTTTAAATCTTTATAGGCATTTTATGACACATTTTTCAAAAACCGATTAATGTTGAATATTTTTTTTCTCTTTTAGGTATTACTTGAAGAACCAGAAAAGTCACGGATGAAAACTACATAAAATTAAAACAAGTAATTTCTGCATGAAGGTCCATTTGACAATTTTTTTCATTTAGGTTTATTTCAAAAGACTGAAAATGTTGATGTTTTGTCCTACTTGTGCAAATCTTTTAGTGGCTGAACAAGGTCCTGACTGCTACAGATTTGTTTGTAATACCTGTCCATATGTATATAATGTGAAACGTAAAATTAGTAGTCGGGTGTATCCAAAATTGAAAGAAGTTGATGATGTGTTAGGAGGAGCATCTGCATGGGAGAATGTTGATTTTACTGAGGAAACATGTCCAAAATGTGGTCATCCTAAAGCTTATTTCCTGCAAATACAAACAAGGTCTGCTGATGAGCCCATGACTAGATTTTATAAGTGTTGTGACTGTGGGCATCGCTGGAAAGAATGAGTATGATTAACTAATTCATGCTAATATTTTGTAAATATTTTAGTAAAATAAATTATTTTTTCTGAGGATGTGATTTTGTATTTTATTGCATATCACATTAAATTTTCAAGCAGAAAGGATATCATAAAAATAAAAAATATATATCCTTTTAAGTGGTTTAAGTATCTTTGAATCTTCCTAGCTTCAAAAAAATTGAGATATAAATAAAAGTTTTGAGAGATCCGTGGCTGAATAAATTTCTAAACTATTTAAATCATTTTAAAAAATATGACTTTTCATTAGAAAATTAAATATCTCTGTAATCTTAAATATTTTACAGTATACTATTACCTAACCTTTGTACCTGAAATGTGTAGATTCATTTGAAAAGTGTATAAGGTTTACTATACCATTAAAATTAATATACTTTTATTGATAAAATCTTTCTCTGGACTTCATGAATAAAAGGGGAAGGATCTCAGGAGGATGAAGTTGAAGATTAGGTCCTTATAAATTACAGAACATGATAGCACTAATGATTCATAATGGTGTTTGTTCAAAATTACAGTGGTAAAATACTAATTCTTGGCCTGTCTAAGGTAAAATAAATCTTTTTTTAATATTGTGGATTTTAAATCATTTTAATTTAGAAAAAATGCTTTGAATATTTGTGTATTTAGTATTTATCTGATTTGTCTAGTTAATTTTATTGCCGAATTATTTACATTAAATGCAAATTGTAAGTTTTATGTTCTTAAGAGTATATTTCTTGAAAAGTAAATAATTGTGGATTGTTTTTTGCTTTATACAGTGAAATGTCTGAAACAACTGATGGAAGTGAGCTAAAAGCGCAGCTTTTGATTCCCTTGCAGGGGGGGGGGGGGGGCAGAAGTTTAGAAATGATTTGTATATGATCCTAATTAAACTTTTAGGAAAAATAGAATTTCTCCTAATAAGGGAGAAATTCCATTTTCTTCTTTGAGACTCCTCTTTGAGAAAATAAGGGATGAACATATGGCAAATATGAGAGGACAATCATCTTATTGAAAATTTAGAATATTTCTTTATACCTTTCAAGTTCCTTGGACTCCTCAAACTCAATATTTCATTATAAATTATACAAGCCAACGATGAAAAAACTTTTTGAATAAATTTGCCTTATTCTTGGGGTTTTTAGTGTGCTGAAACCGAATATGACAATAAAAAAATCCCTATCACCCACCATTTATTCACATTTTAACACTCAATATTTAAAGAACTGACATTTTTAGCGAATTCAACGCTATAAGCTAACCTCCAGCAATGTAGCTTTACCAAATTCCTATGTTTCTTATGTGAATGGGACGGTAGGGCAAGGGATCAACATTGGTCCAGAAAAATCTGGCCTGCAAGAAAATCTTTAAAGCCTGGAGAGAAGAACATTCTGATGCTACCTCTACACATAAAATTAGGCCTAAAGAAACAGTTTGTGAAAGCCTTACCCAAAGATGGAGAATGTTTCAAGTATCTCTGCGAGAAGTTTCCTCATCTATCAGAAGCAAAATTGGAAGAAGGCATGTTTGTTGGGCCTGACATCCGAAAAATGATGTTCGATCCCAACTTTGAATCAAAACTGACTTTAAAAGAGAGGGAAGCTTGTGTATCATTCAAGCAGATTGGAACCAAGTTCTTGGGCAACAGAAACGACCCAAATTATATTTCTACTGTAGCCAACATGCTGGAAAATTTCAAAAAGTTAAGCTGTTTGATGAGCCTCAAGATTCGCTTTTTGAACAGTCACCTTGATTTTTTCCCAGGTAATTTCGGTGATATCAGTGAGGAGCAAGTTGAGCGCTTTCATTATGATATTAAATTGATGGAAAGAAGGTATTGTTGGGGACGAATTTTAGTGTATAGATGGGGTAATTATAACTATTTAAACACTTAGTTAATAATCAAAGTAAGGATAACTCTTTACAATCATTAAAATCAGTTTACAATTAATACTACGTTTCAATTAAATTTAAATTCTATCATTAGCAATTAGTGGTTAATACATTTATGTAAATGGTAAAGAGTTGCATTGTTTTTTTATAAAACTGCAATAACCCATTATAATTAAATTAAAATTTACACTAGGTTCGATTCACTGTTGCATCACTGTGGTGATTTATGAGCCATAAAGAAAAATGCAATTAAATCAAATAAAATTACTTCTATCAATGGAGCACACCTAAAAATAAAATAACTTCTCCTAAAAGAAAACTTAAGGAAATCAAATCTGCTGAAATAAAAATCCTAAAGCTGAAAATTAGAAAATTAACTCAAAAGCAAAAACCGACATGACACAACGTTACAGATTAACAATAACAATTTTATTAACAATTTTACTAACATTATAACAATCATCCTCATAATCTCAAGTTTTTTTCTGTATTGTTCCGACAAACCAAATTCAATTTCTTAAAATACATTTGCGGTAAAACCAAATATAATATTACAACACAAACAATTAAATAAAAATTCAATGAATTAAGTGGCTGGTGAATCAAAACTTAACTACTCTATTTGTAATTGCTAATAATAAAAAAATAAAATGAGTCTTAAGGACCCGGCTGCAGCACTCATAATTAAAGCAAAAAAACTAAAAGCAGAAGGAAAAGAAACATTTTCACCAACGGCCGACTGCTAGGCTTTGTAAGGATAGGGCAACTTCATCCCGAGGCCGGGCGGCCCCAAAACTGGGTCCTACCCCCGTCTCGCTCCAGTCCAGAATCTTTTTCAAACTCTCCCGCGCTTCCCGAGTCAGCCTTGTCACCACTTGTATCTTTCGCGTAATCCAGCTTCTAACGAAGTAGTCCATCGGCGCGCCGAGAATTGTAGATGTTAACACTTAGGGGCAAAGCTACAGGTTGCACTCTTCAAGTCTGCAAACCGTTGTACAAATTATTTTTCACCCCTCATCTCGTTCTTGTTGATTAAATTTAATTCACGGCTCCCTCGTCATCCACCTGATGATATATTCTTGCTCACATTCCTATGTCCTGCTATTCTGATCTTTACTTTTGAGTTCTCCCCCGGTGAGCAGTGGCCAGGATGGCAGTGTCATCCGCATACAGGGCAAGAGAAGTGTAATTATTGTGAGGAATGTCATTTATATATAAGTTAAATAAAGTTGGGCAGAGAATGAAGCCTTGGGTACTCAGGAAGTGATTGATTTGTGCGAGGAGAACGTGTTTTGTACGCGGACGCAGAAGAATCTTTTGCAAATGTAGTTGTGTGTAAAATGCACAAGACTATCGTGCATATTAAGCTGAATTAGTTTGTATATAAGGCCGGCATGAGTAATCTCCTCGAAAGCTTGTGCAAAATCTAAGAGTATTTCTGCTGGTCTTTCCTCTTGAAGTCCACGAGAAGTAATCTCTACGACACGGAGCAACTGGTGTGTTGTTCTGTGGAGGTTACGAAAACCAAATTGCTCTGGAATAATAATGTTATGATACTCAGAAAGTCGTTAATTCTATTGAGAATAACCCGCTCGGCTGTTTTAGAAAGGGAGCTTAGTAAACTAACTGGGCTATAACTCTCAGGGAAAATTAAATTTGAACCCGGTTTGGGACTAGGGCAGACTGCAGCTGATTTCCAGTTTAGGGGGAAGTATGAAAATTTGATGATGATGTTAACAGTTGCAGTGAGATAAATAATAATTTTAGGAGGAAAGTTTTTGATCGCGCGGTTAGTAATTTTGTCAAAGCCGGGAGACTTACCATTCGGAAAGTTTTTAATATTGATAATTTCGGGAGGAGAAGAATTTTTAATAGTAGCAAAAGGGGGGGGGGGGGGCGGACAAGAAAGGCTTTGTCCGAAAATTGCTCTGGTAAGGGGAAGGAGCTCTTAAGAAACAGTTGTGGGTTTAAAAGGCGAATACTTTGAAGATAGTGCAATGGGAATTTACGCTTAATATTTTTCCTTTTTGTTGTAACGACTCGTTCAAGGACTGCATTCCAACTAACATTTATTTACAGAAAAATACATTTACATACAAAAAGGACAAATACAGACACTTAGCACCATCTGGTGTGAAAAGTCAAAAACACTCTGTAGCATTTAAATACATATCAACACTCTCCCCCTGCGAAAAGGTTTTTTTTATCTTTTCTGAACATTAACAGCACATTTACATTAAACATATATTCTTCAGTGAAGATAACAATTTATCAAATGTTACAGCCTTGGTTAAAAAATCAGAAATCATCTCATTAGTATTTATATATTTAGTCTTTATAGTATTACTAGCTGTACCCGTCCCGGCGTTGCTCGGGTAATGTAATTTCCAAATTTTAGTAGCCTTAACCCTTTGTTAATGGGCGTCGCTGTCATCCTTTTCCTCACCACGATACATTATTTTACCCATATAAATTTAATCCTTTCTGGCACTTTTTGGAAAAATTAGTGACATAGGATTACTTAAAACGTACAAATTCCTGTTCAATAAAATAAAATTATTAAACAAATCAAAACTACTAAACAAATGAAGTCATTGTTTAAATTCTTCACACATTTTTTTCAAACAACAAAGCGCAAATTATATGATAATAAGTAACTGTTGCCAAAAAAAAATACGGCATTAGGACATTGGATTTTTTAATCGAATATCACTGCAATAGTAATCGATTTCCTTGAAAGCGAATATGTCACATCCTCCACATGCTGAAATTCTTTGAAATCTTCATAGATTTTTTTCCAAAAACACACCACAAATTATATGATATTAACTAAGTGTTGGCCAAAAAAATTGCGGCATTACTAAATGCGATTTTTTAATCGATTATCACTGCAATAGTAATCGATTTCCTTTAACCACCCAATCACTCATAGAAAACAAACGCCCCAACACATTACGTGCTTGACGTCGAAATAGACACGCCTATTTTCCCCCGCTTTACCTTCGTCCGGAAATGAAGAACGAAATCTCCAAAATGAGATCTCGGAAGAGTTTCCGAATCATAAAATAAATTATTAAAAAATAACTACAATTTGTAAATTAATTTTGAAACTGGCTTTCGAAACTGTGATGTATAGGGTCTCTGAGATAAAAATTTCGTAAAAATGTAACGACATTTACGTATCGATTTGACAATTTGGAAAAAAGGGTCGCAGCCAAAATCGCGCTTTTTTCCGAAAAAAGGGTGAGGACAGGCGATCGAAAAAAAATCACAATTAATCGATAAATTAAGACAGACAATTTTAATTGTGATTTCCGTATAGTGTCATCTTTCCCGTATAGACTCGTCCGAAAAAAAATTTTTGGGACGGATATGTTAGGATTTACGGAGCTTTTACTCGTCCGGGAGCTCCAAATCGCGACTAAATATTTAATTACGGAAAATCTAATTAAAAAATCGAAAAAAGGGCTTCGAGGTGCATAATGAGACCTCGGGGGGCATCTTCGTGTCGAATCTCAAGACTGTCCGACCTGCCGTCTTTGCGCCGTGCCGCGAGCAGACAAAAACTCGGTCACACACACACAGACTTTGCCTTTTATATATAAAGATTTTCAATCAGATCTTTAACAAAATGGAATTTCAGATTCACATGTCTAGTTTTATTTGATGACTTACCACTATTTAACCAATCGATGGCTGATTGACTATCACTATATAAGACTACAGGTCTCCTAACAAAATTTTCACATTTTAATTCAGTTAACATGTTTAGAGTCCAAGTTAATTCTCTTGCAACATCGGCGATAGCTAGCAGTTCTGCTTCACATGGGGATAGTCCAACAAATTTTTGTTTCCTACTTTTCCACGTCAGAAGTGAATTACCAATCATTATAACAACCTGAAAATTTGCCTCCCTCACCATTTCCCCAGCTTACATCTGCACAACAATTTAAGAATCCATTTTCTCTGTCATAAAACAAAACTTTATTTTTGTTGCGTTTAAGTACTTCAAAACTCTTTTAGCTAATGTATAATGCCTTTTTTCAGGTCTTTTATTAAATTGTGATAAATAGCTAGTGACAAAAGCGAGATCTGGGCGAGTTCTATTAGCCAAATATAAAATCTCACCTATAATTTCCTGATACTCAGTCTGATTTACTAAATCATCCATGGGATTAAAACATCTATCCTCACCTTTAGTTACTGGTGTAATGCTGTCCGCCTATATGGTGCCCCCACAATAAAATGGGCAGTAAAGTTGCGGCGTGGTATAGGCGAATGTCTCACGACAAGTGCCTCCACATTGGAAAAAAAAGTTATTGGTATATTAGCTCTCTTACAGTTTTCCAATCCATATTTATTTATCAGAGATTCAATGTAATGAGTTTGTGATAAACCAATACCATTTTCATTTTGTAGAACTTCTATGCCTAAAATTTGGAATTTTCTGTAGTTTTATTTAATTCAAATGTTTCTCTAAGCTTAAGTATTATCTCCTCACATAATTTAGAATTATTTGAAAACATTGCCAAATCACCTACATAAATACAAATTGCGAAAAAACCAGTTTCATTGCTTATAATAACAACACAATTGTCAGATGCAAGCCGGTTGAGGCCAATCCTTTTCAGTTCGTTTTTAAGTTTAATATGCCAATTACTACCAGATTGTGGTAAACCATATAAGCTACGATTTAATTTACATACATTATTCTTACCAAATTGTTCTTCATAACCTGGAGGGATTTCCATGTAAACAGTTTCTTCAATATCTCCATACAAGTAAGCTGTCGTGACAGCAAAAAATCTTAGCAAAATCTAGATAAATTTAATTTTGCAGCTAATGATATCAATAATCTAAAAGATTCAATATTCACAACAGGGGAAAAAGACTCCGAATAATCTTTATTTTTAATTAAATTAAAACTTGCCGCTACGAGTCTTGCTTTATAAATTACCGCATCATTTATTGTTTTAACTGAATAAATCCATTTACATTTGATTATTTTTACATTTTTACGGGAATTACATTTTTATAGGTTATAGGTACCTGCACGAGCTGATATGCGTGTAAGAGATCGTTTAATACGACAGAAGTATTTTTATTCTTGGAAGCGGCTATTTTTCGTCAGGTTTCGAAGATACGTAGTTCGGCGGGAAGAAAGCGTCAGTACTCCGCCATCTTTAAAAGAGAATCGCAAACTACAGACCGAAGGATAATAGTTACTTAGCCAAGATGTTTATCGCCAGTTATTAGATAAAGTAACTAGCTAAAACTGAACTGTTGTACAAAATCTTTAGATCGTGAATCGCTACAAAAATCAAAAATATGGATTTTAGTCGACATGTTAAGCCTTTGACCGGAGAAGCTGATTGGCCGATGTGGAAACGAAAAATACGTGATCTGCTTGATTATCACGAAGGTGCAACCGATGTCATCGACGGCTAATTTAAAAAGCCAGAAGCCATTGATGCCACGGCACAGGAGTCGGAAAGAAAACAGCATAGAGAACGCTGCGACTTATACCGAAAAGCGAACAGCTAGGCTAAGTCTATGATCGCGAACACGGTCACCGACGCGGTATACCAGAAAATCATGGTTAAAGAAACGGCCTATGAAGCTTGGGAATCCCTGAAACAGCAGTTTGAAGCAACTTCGAAAGACCAGTTGTTTAAAATATGCACAGTTTTTTGCATTTAGTTGTGTCCAAGAAGATGATGTTTCTACACATGTTGCAAAGCTAAGAAGTCTCTGGAATGAACTAAATAACGGCCTTGAGGCTAGAAATGAAAGTAAATTGCCTGATTTGATGTTAGTTTGTAAAGTTCTGCATATTTTGCCAAATCAATTTGAAACTTTTCAATCTAGTTGGATGCTTTTGGCAAAGGATGACAACAAGTCTTTTGAAGAACTAACAGTGCAATTGTGCATGTTTGAAAGGAGCTTTACAAAAGCTGAAGACAGTAGCAAAGCTGTTCAGGAAGCACTGTTAGCGGCAAGGTCAGAAAGGCAAAATCAAAATGGCAAATGTAAGTCAAAAACAAGAAAAGGAGACACCTGCAATTACTGCAAACGTAAAGGTCACTGGGTTTAGGACTGTAGAAAGTGGATTGCAGATGGAAAACCCTCAAAAACACAGTCAAATGCAATATCAGCAAATGTAGCATTGATGTCTATATGTGAGGAAGCCTGTGCAGCAGAGCCAAATTCAACAGCATACTGGATTGACAATGGAGCAACTAGACATATCACAAACTGTTCCAGGTACTTTGTTGACTATATAAAATTTAACAAACCTTGTGGCATTAAAGCTGCCGGAAATGAAATGTTGGATGCATTAGGGAACGGCACAATTAAAGTCAAAACATGGAAAATGCCTAGAAGTTCTTCTAAAAGATGTTTGGCATGTTCCACAAATAAGTAGAAATTTATTATCGCAGCACAAGACAGAAATCAAAACAGTAAATTTGTGTCGTCTCCCACAGAATGTTGGTTAGAAGTCAATGGTGACGCAGTGCTTTATGGATCTCTGTGTAAATGGTACCTTATTCAAGGCAGATATTGAACCAGTTTCACCCAAAGGAGTGACAGAAGTGCATACTGCTGAAGTGGACAGCTCCTTGCTACAATTGTATCATGAAAGATGGGGCCACCAAGACAAGCGTCATGTCAGGAACATTTTTGAAAAAGAACTAGGCATTAGCGTTGACCTAGACAAAGAGTTATGTGAACCATGTGTTTATGGCAAAGCACACCGGTTATCATTTGGCGCTAGGAAGAAAGCTTCTGAGCCTGGCGAACTGATTACCGCTGATGTTTGTGGACCTTTCGACGAGTCTTATCAGAAGAAACGGTATCTTGTCCTCTTCAAAGACAGTTTCACTAAGTTTCGCTATGGCTACATAATAAAAGAAGAGTCGGAAGTTAAAAAGGTGCTAAAACACGTGCTTGAACACTCTAAAGTCTTAGGACATTCAGTAAAAGAGTTTCACAGCGACAATGGTGGTGAGTTTGACAATAATGATGTCCGTGCAATTCTATATTCAAAAGGAATCACCCCAAGACCAACAGCATCCTACACCCCTGAACAGAATGGACACAGCGAACGTGAAATGCGTACTATAGTTGAAATGGCTAGAACATTCAAATATGCAAATGCTGAGGCAAATTTCCCTGCTGCAATCTGGGCTGAACTAGTTAGTTCGGCCATATACATACTTAATAGGACAGGCAAGTCGTCAATAGAAGATGCAAGTCCATATGAGCTTTGGCTTAAAAGGAAACCCCGGTTAAAGCACCTACGCGTAATAGGATCTACATATTATGCTCACATCCCCACTCAAAAAGGAAAAATAGGGACGAGAAAGCTGTTAAAGGCTATCTTGTAGGCTATGATGGAGATGAGCTCTACAGAATTTATGTTAAGAAAGATCTTCGTGTGATTCTGTCGAGGGATGTAATCTTTCAAGAAAGAGCCATCAGATGTGATGAACACACTGAATTATCATTAGAAGACGGAAAAGAAGAGTCAAATCAGGGAAAGAATGATGAGCAGCAAGTAGAAATAAGAGAAAATTCCAAACAAGATACTGAAAGCCACGAAAATGAGACTGACAGTGAAGAAAATGCTGAGCCTACACCAGTAAGACAACTAAGAAACCGCTCGCTACTGCAAAAACCCAAGCGTTTTGTGGATCATATCATGGAAGCAGAGTCATATGGAAATGACAATGATAATCCTGAAACATACGAAGAAGCAGTTAACGCCAAAGACAGCACAAGCTGGAAGAAGGCCATGAATAATGAAATGAGTTCATTAAAGGAAAACCAAATATGGGAGCTGACTGATCTACCAGTTGATGCTAGAGCAATACCTTGTAAATGGGTTTACAGACTCAAGACAAATCCCGATGGCAGCATTAATAAATATAAAGCTAGACTTGCTGTCAAGGGCTTCAGTCAATGTCGGGGGGATTCACTACAGTGAAACATACAGTCCAGTAGCCAAATTGGGAACAGTACGTTTTGTATTAAGCATCGCACCTGAGGAAAGAATGCGCCTGACACAATTCGACATATCAACAGCATTCCTCTGTGGAGATCTGGAAGAAATATTGTATTTCTGTGAACAATTAAAATAAAAGGATGGATTTAGCTCAGACGTGTATCTAATTTGCTATAACCACAAAATATGTTGAATAGAAGAAAAGTATTTCATAATTATAAAGAATTGAAACTGACAACATACACTATTAATACATTAAATACATTATTATAAAATAAAAAATTAATGCTTGATATACAATTTACTATAGATAAATTTGAACAAAATATTATACATGACAGGTTTCACAGATATTTATAACATTATTTATTGATGTTGACAAGGGAATAACTTTACAAATTGAATAGCAATACAGTTAGATTTATCGTAGTTAATTTTAATGGTATAATAAAAGATATTATTCAATTAAATTGTTAAATGAGTAGTATAATTCAATTCAAAAGTAATATAAAATGAAAGCTTAAATTTAATAATAAATGTGATTTATAATTTTGACTGTTTTCTTAATTTTTTAACTTTAGCACAGAGTTGAGAATTTTTATTTTCTTGTTTGCATATAAAATGCATGCGCGTAATTAGAAAAAAGTTGATAACATTTTGAATTAAATTAATGTTATGTTGCTCATTGCAACCTATTACTGGCATAGGAGGACCAGTATAAATTTCTTTTATCACTTGAAAAATTAATTTATTATTTAGTTTATTAAAATTTAGAGTTTTGATTATTGCAATTTCTAGAATATTAATTACTTTTAAAAACAAATCTGAAGGGTATAATAAAGAACCTTTCCTTTTTTTAAAAATTAATTTATTTTGATCAGTATTGCTGTATATAGTGGTTAAGTTTTGTATGCATTATTGTATTTGTATAGTTGTAAGTTTTGTCACATTTAGAAAATCTACTGATCCTCTTAACAACATAACCAGCAACATAATTTATAATGAAATCTGACGGCGATATCATTAAATGATCATGGTCATTAATCTCATTAACCATCTTACCTTAGGAGCAGAAAACAAACTAGGATTTCTCTGTCCAGTTTCTTTGTTTCTTTTCATGGCTGATCGATAGCCACTGGAACAACCATGTGCAAAACATGTTGGCATATCTGTGCACAGAATAAATTTAAAAATTTGTAAAACGATTTTCCAAAACACGTGTCCATATAACTCAATGAAAAATCGGCTGAAGTAGAACATGTCATGCCATCTGCCGGTGAGAGACCATAATCGGTCCATTTTTCGAGGAATTTCCCATTGAAGCTGACGCTCCTTCTTTTAGCTTCATGTCCTATATATATCTATATATATAAAAGAGCTTGTCTGTTTGTTTGTCCGCTATAGAATCATAGACTGTTTCACCCACCGGGACCAAATTCGGCACAGTTAATGTTTTGGACCCGAGAAACTTAAATCAGGAAAAACGAAATTTGGGGCTCAATTAGTTTTTTTTAATTAATTTTTTAATGTTTTTTGTGCTCGATAGAGGTGCGTGTACCCCCTGTGGATTCCCCTCGACCAGCTGCGTTAAGAGGGGTGGTTGGAGGATGACGGAGGGGGGGGTAAAATTTCAATGCGCGGGAGAAAGAGGGTTGGGAATGACCTTAAAATCAGACGAAGGTCCGCAGGCTCAAAGTTTCTTTCTTTCTTATTGTTTGTATATCGTTTCAGTAGAAACGTGCTAAGTATATTCTGTCTGGCCAGATGAACATGAAGAGCGGGAGTGCAGCCCAGTATTTTTTTGATGGAATGCATGAAAAATTTTATATCTATACATCTACCCTGGCAACGCCGGGCAATAATGCTAGTATATATATATATAACAGTTCCGTAACTGACTGACTCACTGACTGACATACAACGCACAGACCAAACCGCTGGACCTAAAGGGCTGAAATTTTGCATGGCGATTCTTCTTATAATGCAGAGGTACACTAAGAAAGATTTTTGAAAATTCATCTTAGATTTTTTAAATTAAATTTTTAAGCTGTTTTTATTACACTTTTTAAAGTTTGCATTCAAAATAATAATCTGAGGGTTATAAAATTTATATCACGAGAAAGATCATAAAAATTCCTTTAAAAGGAAATCTTTTTCGAATTTTCACGTCCATTTTCTGATTTTTGGTGAATTTTTAAAGATTAATTTTTAGAATATAATTTATTGAATACTGATCACGAGATTTCTATTCTATTTCTCATACTTTAAATACATTTTGCGTCACTTGCATAACAACGTAATAAATTGACAAAAAAATACTAAAATAAAGTAAAAGATTAAATTTAACTACCACTAGACTAATTGAGATGGAAGTTTTCTAAGAATTTAATTCAATTGGTATGTTTACGGGTATTAAATTAAACCTATAAATAAAACAGTTCCGTGACTGACTGACAGACTAAGCCACAGACCAAACCACTGGACCTAAAGGGCTGAAATTTTGACAGCCGATAGAACACTGTCTGTAATTCAGATGATGCCGTTAACTATCCAGTAGAGTTTTTAAATTCCTTTAAACCACCGGGTCTTCCATACAATAAGCTCGGGCTCTAAGAAATTTTCCGATATAGGATACTATGTTTTTTTTTCCAAGTTAACCTCCTATCTAGATAAACTCAAAGGTATATACCCTCTCTCTCAATGTGCTTCTTAGAGCTCGTAGGGACTTAGCGCACCTTCTGTACCAGAACCAAATGAGTATGGAAAATAAACGTTTATTATATAATACTGTCCTTAGACTTTAGACCCATCTTGCTTTATGCTGCTCCGGTGTAGGGATCAGCAGCGGACACTCATATTCAAAGGCTGCGTACAATGCAAAATAAAACTCTCCGTGGGATTAGGAAAACCCCTTGGTACCTGCGTAATGAAGTAATGCATAGTTATATGGCTATAGAACCTATTCGGCACCACATTTAAGGGCTATTGTAATGGAATTGTTTGTGGGTGGGGTAAAGAATCGGTCATGGGACCAAATATAATAGACCTTTCAACTATTATTAATTAAATGTCATGTAATTAAACATCCTAAAGTCTTCACATTGCGTTGTGTTTCACAAATTATTACAGACTATCTGATTGTAGATAATAAATGACACGTTTATTAATTAACAACATCTAAAATGATATACATACACACAGAAAATATTACACTTAATCCTTTCACTTATCATCACATATATTCACACTTATTATTTTCAATATTGACTACACTCATGAATTACGTTAAGTTACCTATCCACATTACTCCTACTTCTTAAATATCTATCACAATTATATTATTAACTTATTCGGCATGAATGAGAAAATGCGAGGGCACATAATTATCACAAGGTATCAAATAAAAGAGCACAGACATACCTCCACTGATGCACGATATTGCTGTCTTTCACAGGCGCTGGGTTCTCGGAGAATTGGGGTCTCCTTAAATGAACTAGGACGGGGTTCATCAAATGCGCTCGCTCCGTCGAAAATCTTTCATTCACACCTGGTTCTTTGTCGAGGCTCGGTCAATAACTGGTCAGGTAGGCTTGGCTCTCCGCTGGGCTCATTCATCGTTTCCATACTCGGCTGGGCGCTTTCGGCATCACTTATTTTCTGTTATGGGCTTTCGGCATAAAACATCACGTCAGATCTTGGCTATTAGCAGGAACTCCTTCGGCTTAGGCTCTCCGCATCATATTCTTCTGATCTGGTTCTTAACACTCCTTCGTATCTGGTCCTTTACAAAAACTCCCTCTCATCTACTCTTTAGCAAAACTCCTTCTGAATATATGCTCTCGGCATAAAACTCCTTCGTTAATATGTCTTCCACCTTCTCATTGCCCCTCCTTTCTTTTTCCACGCCTTCCTTTTCCATTGGCTTTCCATAATTTTGGGGGGGACCTATATCTCTCCGCCCATTCGTACATTCTCCTCCCCTTACATAACATCATATTCCCATGGCTCTTTTCATCACGTGTTCCCAGCACTTCATCTGTTTCCGTTTACCTTGTTTTCGGCTAACTCATATCTTCTCCCCGCCTTTCATGTTCAACTGTTCTCATTTTTAACGATTTATTTTCTACCTGCCTTCCCATATGCGCTTTCCTGTCTGTGTATCATATCTTTTCACTTCTTAATTACCTCTCTATCTGGACTTCCTTTGTCAGCGTTTTTCTCTTCATCTCCTGGTTCCTCTTTTTACGTCTTCTTTCTTTTGAACCTCTCAAGTCCACCGCCTATTCATCTCTTGTCTCCATCAATCCTTATTTGTAACTTCACCGTACGCTTGTCCCCTTAACTCTGTTTGTCCGCACATGTCTCTTTCTACCTCATTATTTGCAATGTTACGCGTATTTCCCCGTAACAGCTATCAATAAACTTTTATGAAAACGTCTGTTCAGTTAATAATGAAGACCTTGAAAAACCTCCCGGATTATGATCCTAGAGAGTTTCCTAGGCGTCCTAAGGCCACCATGGTTATAAACCTTGGCCTCATTATTGTACGCAATAGTTAAATTTATTCTAAATTCCAAATTTCAATAGCCCAGCTACTTCTGGTTTCTGACCTGTCATTTCTGATTAATCGGCCATAGAATCAGCTCGCTGTTCCGTCTCGTGCCAGCGTTAGCTGACAAGAGGGGGGGGGGATAACTCTTCCAACTGGTAAACCTAGTAAGCTTCGCTACTCCTAGTAAGCATCGCTACTCGCTCTTGTTGGATTTCTGTCTGACCTCCCTTCTCAGTACTTTGAAACTTATCTTGACCGTCCTGATTTGTCATTTATTTTTCAGCAATATTCTTCCCAAATTCCTCTAACTATCTTTACACTATCTAATATTTTCTCTATACCCCCCAGGGCGGTTTTCCGTCATTACCAACTTAAAATTTGAAACTACTATTACCAGCTCATAAACTCTAATTATAATTTAATTTAATCTAACTTAAACATTTTGAAAATTTATTTTCATTTATTTATTTTATTTTTATCATATTAGTATTATTATTATTTACATTATTAAATCTGCTATAATCTTGCGAACGATAACCATGAAACATGATACCTAGGAACTGTTGATACCGAGGATAAGGAGCTCATGCTCTAAGGCGCCTCTTAAGTTTTTCCTACGACGACGACGATACAATAAGCTCTCTTTGCGGTAGGGCACACCCGTAATGCTCCTTCGGAATTTAAAACCACATAAATTGTGTAATGGCACTAGACTAGAAGTCAAAGCCCTGCATAAAAATTTAATCGAAGCTATTATTTTAACCGGCTGTGCCCAAGGAGAAAATGTGTTCATGCCACGCATTCCTCTAATACCCAATGACCTCCCCTTTGACTTTAAGAGACTGCAATTTCCCCCCAAAGTATGCTTCGCCATGACGATAAATATGTCTCAAGGCCAAACTTTAAAATACCCTGGCATAGATTTAAGAGAAAATTGTTTCTCTCACGGTCATGTTTTACGTAGCTTGCTCACGCGTAGGTTCGTGGACGAGCCTGGTAATATTAGTTCCGCCCAATGAAGAAACAAAAAATATTGTTTACAAGAAAATCCTCTAATTATCAATATCATTATTTTTTTCATTGTAATTATCCTAAAATGTACTCCGTTGCGAAGCACGGGTATTCAGTTAGTATGTGCATATAACTAACTAGCTCTAGAAAATAATGTATCATTATGTACTGATTTCCTCTAAGAATTTTAATGAAGTTTAGCAAAAAAAAACCGGTTTAAATAAACATTTTAATGAAAATCAACAATTTTCAAGTTGAATAAATGAATTTGTATTAAATACGCACTAAAAAAAATAATAAATAACTCGTTTTCTCTTGAAAAATACAAAAAATCCATATAGATCGTATGGTTTTGTTTCAAAGCAGTAGGCTCTTCGTCGTGCGCTCCACCTAGTGGAGACTACCAAATGTGGGACTTTTTTTTAACACGGAGCCATTCCTCCTTCTTATAGCTTCATGGTTTCTGGCTTAGAATTCTTCCTTCGCGATTATCGAAAGTATCTCGTTTTAAAAATTTACTTATTACTTTTTATAAGCAACGTATATCTTGAAGACCTTACAACAAACGTATTTGTTTCAAAAGTATTTTCCATTGCCTCAAAAGCTGTATATATTTTATCGTAAAACTATTTTACTTGCAGTACAAAACTAAATGTGTTATCTCACACTTGTCTGCCGCATTGGAAAAAAATTTAAATATGCTCTGTTTTGCTGTTGACTGCAGTCATGAGAATTAAAAGCACAGCCACTAATTTTTCCTTTTCCCATTAAAGGCTTTACAGGAAAGAAAAAAGTGCGCTGAATTGTGTCGGTATTTTTTCATTAACTTTGAACAAACATCAGTAATTTTGCGCAATCCTGAAATCAAGGAAATGGACAGAAAAATTCTCTCTAAGTTCCTTGGAAGTGTTTCTGTATTTGAAAAATAATGATTTAAAACTTTGATAATATTATTCATTTCATATATTATTTAATAAAATGTTTCTGTGAGTCTAAAGACCTAATTTATTATATGATGTTTGATAAATAGAGTATATGAAATATCTTTTTTGCATTTAATTTCTAAACTTAACGAAGAAAATTTAAGATAATTTTAAATATGTGGGTGAGTTTTAAAGCACAAAATGAAGCAATACAAAGTCACCTAAATTGCAATCATCCCCATTTTTGCATCTGTATCTGAAGGGGACAATAGACTTTCAAAATTGTGAAATTTGTACAAAAATTCGATTTATTTATTTTATTGAATTGTGAAACTACGGATAAAAATAAAAATTTTCAAAATAAAAATTTTCATGTCACACGAATATTCAAATTGCTCCAGGCGCATTTCTAATTATCGTATTGCTTTGAAATTTAAATTTTATATACTTAACTGTATATCAAATAAATCTTATTGAAAATAATTATGCTTCGTAGCTCAGAATTTCTAAATTTT
Source organism: Dolomedes plantarius (assembly GCA_907164885.2). Classification (NCBI taxonomy): domain Eukaryota; kingdom Metazoa; phylum Arthropoda; class Arachnida; order Araneae; family Dolomedidae; genus Dolomedes; species Dolomedes plantarius. Next base: position 127,860,521 of record OU015492.1, on the reverse strand, counting down.
GTACTTGAAAAGATGATTTATAGGTATTTTGCTTAATAAAAAGGGTGTTTTCACTATTATTATTTTTTTCTCTTTATATTTTTAATGAATGCTTAAAATAAGTAATAAGTTTCATTGTTAGTTCTATAAGGTATCCTGTAAATAAAAATTACCATATTATATGCAAAAGAAATGCGCATGGAACATTTTTAATTAGGCCAATTTTTGATATAATGAATAATTCATAATTCATAAATTATTAATATTTCATCATTAAATTTTAACCACTTTTACATATCTATGGTACTAATCACATAATCAAATTTCAAGTAAATCCATTGAAAACAAAAAAAGTTAGGTTTGAAGGTCCACTGTCCTCTTAAAGTATAAAGACGCTTATTTAGAAGTACCGATATAGTTGGTGTGATTGTAAATTGTAATTCAGAGCTCTTTAATATTGATATTTTTCTTTATACGCAACGTAATGAAAAAGGTTAAAATAATTATTACTGACTACTGACACTTATAATATTAAATGCAAATCGTATTTTTTTATAAGTTCAAATGTTGCGATCATACATGAAACGAATTTCAAACCTTTCCCTTCATTAACTTTGTCTTATTGCAACAGAACATTATCCCTCATTTAAATTTGACCTAGGAATAACCGAAATAATCTAGTAGTTTCCCCCCTAAAAGCCACGTGCGGCAAACACTTATATAAGATCGAACCTCGTAGAACATTCGAAATCATTACCCCATATGACGCGTTAAAGTCAGGTGTCAATTTTAACCAATTAAAAGTTCAGCGCGCCTGTACCTCAGGGCGTGAACCTAGAGTTTTGCGCGCTTTGCGTGTCTGCACAGGACTGTTAGGGTGTAAAAACTTGTAAGGTATACACAAGATTCGATTCACAAGAATCGAACTTTTGAGTGAATGAATTAAAGAAGCTGCTTTAGATATGCTAATTTTGGCATACGCGCTTAGTATAAATACCACGCAGCGTCATTAATGAAAAAAGGGGAGGTTGTTAAGGTTGAAAAAGGTGTTATCCTGCGCTAGTGCTTAGCGGGCCAGAAGTTTACATGGCAGTACTGCTGGTTTGACTTACTGTTCGTGAGTGTAAAAATATATTGTTCTTGAAAGCTGTGTTTATACATTCCGTACAAGTAGTACGCATGCTTATTGCTGTAAAGCCAATTATATGTGCAACGAATTCAATAAACATTGTTTCATGTATAAACTGTGTGTGGTTCAAATTCAAATAGAGAGCCACTTCAAATTCTATACACCCAGGTCTGGGTAGAAGTGAGCATAGAATCTCTATACTGGCGCCCGAAAATATATATACCCTGGTAGTTAGCGTTAAATTTGTAACGAACAACATAATTAAAATTAAAAACTGTGTACTGTGTACGTATATTGATAAAATTGTTGCAAGTACTTATATACTATTTAAAAAATGAGTGTTGTAGAACAAAATCCTGCTGGAAATTTTCCTCGGGTAATTATGGTTCAGCAAATTGCGCCATTCGAAGCCACCTTCAATGGCGGCCCCTCAAGCCAATACCTAAAGAAAATTGAGCATTACTTTCAGCAACAATGCACCCCAGAGGGGGATAAACTTAAAATTGCTCTAGCCGCTTTAAGAGGTAGTGCATATCAGTGGTACACGTGTATGAAAAGTAGTAATCTGATTTTTGACTATTCGTCATTCAAGCAACAGTTTCTTACCGTTTTTCCAAAGACCTTTAATCAAAGTGAAATTGAAGCGGAAATTTATTCGCTAAGGCAACGTGAAGGTCAGTCTGCATTAGATTTTGCTACGGAAAAGATTTCCAAGTGTGAGGAATATTTAGAAGGAGTAACGGAAGCGGTAATCTTAAAAATAGTTATCCAACGTTTGAAGCCAAGTGTTCAAGATTTTTTAGATAATCAAACAATTACAAGCAAGGTTACCCTCCTTCAAGCTTTAGCTAAATATGACAATAGGCATTTCTTCGCTACTTCTGACCGTCATCCAGGTATGAAAAGTTTTATACACCCGCGCCAAAATTTTTCGCGAGTTTCAAACCAGCAGCGTAAGCAGTACCGCAGGCAAAATAATAGAAGCGCACGGCGTTATAATGAAATTAGTGCACTTAAAGAAAATAATATGCAAGCACCTTACTTGCACTGGCAAGTTGATTCACATGATATGGTTCAACCTGTTGAAACTGTTTGGTCAAATGTATTATTTTGTCCGAGCAGTAATCATTATTTTGAGAATAGTGAAAGTCAGGGTATTTTTGTGGCTTATAAAGAAAGTGAGTCTAGTTGGAATAATGCGGTAATTCCAGTACAAATTTCTGAAAATAGGGCCGATACTAATGCTAGTGGTTTAGAAAATAAATCATCGGACACTTCTATTAATGCTATACCTGATATTATTAATGCTATACCTGATATTATTGATGCTATACCTGATATTTTAGATGATATTCACACATCTGTTAATGAAGGAAATTTAGTAGATGACGAAGTATGCGTTACGGAAGTTAGTGAATACTTATTAGTTGACGACAATAAAAATTCTTTAAACGATAGTAGGAACTCGCTAGGTAATGATGATATTATTTCAAGTTTCCATCCGAATGAGGATGCTGTAGGCCAGGTTGATAATATGGTTTTAAATAAAGTACATGAAAACCAGACTGAGAATCAGGATGAAAAGTTGACACAGAGTTATAATGTAAGTAGTTTAGCTGATGCTTCGGAAGTTATAGACTCAGGTTGTATTAAAACGCACCAGTACGAAAAGCTTAATCTTCCTAAAACTGAAGCAGTGTTAACGAATATAAATGATAACGATTCTGATGTCGCAAGTTTCAAAGAGACTTTTTCGTCAAAAGAGGATAAAACTAAAGTTAAGGGGGATAAAAAACGTGAAAAAGCGCCTTCAGGTTCCAGCATTAAAACTGCTAATACTGAAGTAATTAAGGCGGTAAACAAGAAGTCGTATAAGCACAAATACGAAAAGCAGAGTCAGGTTGTTGAAAAAATAGAATCTGCATTAAAATCTAATACCGATACAAGCAAAAGTACGAAGCAATGTAACGTGTGCACTACAAAAACTCTATCAAAGGATGAAAGTGGCACACATAAGGTACACAAGGTTATGAAAAGGATAGATGACAATTTTAAAGCTCCTTTGCATAAGTACAGGAAACGCAAGATATCAGCCGCCCAGCAAGGTTGGCCTCCTCCCAAGAGATCTCCTGTCCATCGTCAAGCCGGACCAGCGCCTCAGGACCTACGACCTGCTGCACAAAGGATGCCCACACGGTCAACGAACCCCTTTACTAGGACTGCGACCATCAAGAGAGGTTCCACGGATTGGACAGACTGGTGCAAGGAAGTTACTGCATTCATGAGGAACAAGTCTTGTATCAACTTTCTTATTCTAACTCCCACCCTTTAATAAAACCGAACCAATTTGGTTTGCAGTTCCCCCAGTGTATATACTGTAAACATTTTGAGGGGAAGTGGTGAGGCACTGAAAAAAAAAAGACATACTGTTTTATGAATTTTTGAAGGGGACATGTAGTGACTAGGAAAAAAATACATACTGCACAATATACCAATTAACCACTAATGTACTAACTTCACAAAATAACACATGTACATTATAAATTGGGGGAGAGCAGATACAGTCAAGAAATGTCATGCTGTGCAATTGTGTTGTCACTTTTAATTAAAATAGATATTTTAGGGCGCAGTTGGCAGCCCAGTATCCGCAACTCTGCAAATCCACTGTTTGATGGTGTCACCTGGACCCTTCGGGGTTAGTTTTGTAAAATGGTAGTGGCGTTTTTCCTCCACACAACGTGTGGAAGGTTTTTTTGACTTTGCCACCCATTATGTCAAAAGTCAGACCAGCACGTGTTTTCAATTAGTTAACTGAAGCCGTTCAGACCTCAGTTACCTAATTTTTTTTTTCGAGGGAGGCCAGTGTAAGGTATACACAAGATTCGATTCACAAGAATCGAACTTTTGAGTGAATGAATTAAAGAAGCTGCTTTAGATATGCTAATTTTGGCATACGCGCTTAGTATAAATACCACGCAGCGTCATTAATGAAAAAAGGGGAGGTTGTTAAGGTTGAAAAAGGTGTTATCCTGCGCTAGTGCTTAGCGGGCCAGAAGTTTACATGGCAGTACTGCTGGTTTGACTTACTGTTCGTGAGTATAAAATTATATTGTTCTTGAAAGCTGTGTTTATACATTCCGTACAAGTAGTAAGCATGCTTATTGCTGTAAAGCCAATTATATGTGCAACGAATTCAATAAACATTGTTTCATGTATAAACTGTGTGTGGTTCAAATTCAAATAGAGAGCCACTTCAAATTATATACACCCAGGTCTGGGTAGAAGTGAGCATAGAATCTCTATAAACTTGGGCGCGCTGCGTCCCTTTGACTTCTGTGTGATGCGATTTCCGAGAACTTCGACTATTAAACTGGGTAAACCTGTGCCTAAGTGTTAAGCATAATCAACTTTGTACGTTGTCCAGCGATTGTATCAGCTAATAAATCATCCTATATTGTGACCAGACCGTCTTTTCCTTTCTAGCGTCGAACTTAGCTTATCCTCTCCGGCGTGCCTGCCTCATCGACCACGTCCATTTGCCTAAAACTCTGTCTGACGACAAACCCCGGAGTATTCTGAGGATATGAAGTTCACTGGCCTGTTGCATCATCCTGTCAAGGATATTACATACATATACTGTTGACAATTACCACACCTGACCCTATACCTGGTTTTTAAACTTAATTAACTTCAAATATAACAGTTTTGTTTACATATCCTTTTTAAACCTCTACTCTAATTTGGTTCAACTGGTTGTGATCTGATTTTTAATTTCCTAAATAATATAAACGGGATTTAAGAAAAGTGAGCAATTTTCCTGAATCTCCAATACATTACAAGGGTACATTGATGATTTGGGAGATGACAAGTTTTATTTTTTGTAGAAGTATTGTTTAGAATATTAACCATTTGTTTGGAATAATATGTAAAGTGGCTGGTAATTATTTTTTAAGTTGGCTGGTGAATTTTTGGTTTCAAGTTGTCGCTTAACTGCGTTTCAAAACTGTTCGGTGGTTCAGCGGCCTAAATAACGAATTCCATAAAACAAGGAGACTGCTCATCTATAAGTGATTTTAATTGCTAACTCGTGTTTACATATTTACAGTGGCTTAAAAACCCTAATCAATAATAGGAGCATAGAGCTAGTTTTAAATGGGAACTTCTGTCCCGTATCAAACTACGTCCGTTCTATACAAAAGCTGAAGCGTCTCTGTACGACGTCACCATTCGAAGGACGCAGCATTCGACCGTCGTGGGCAGTGTTGCCAGCCTCTACGAAGCGCCTCCCCCTAGTGCCATCTCGAAATCCCCCTGTTCCCCCCTAACAACAACTTGAGATCCCCCTAGACCAGGGGTGTCAAACTCAAAGGCTACCTTGGGCCAAACAAACAAGGTTTAACTTTAGGTGGGCCGCAAAAAAAAATCAATATTAATAGAAATGTAGGTTTATTTACCTAAATACAGTATATTCAACATAAATATCTGCATTTTGTTTAATAATAACAAAAAAAGAATATCATTAAAAAAACATTTAGCGAATTCTTCCTATCTTACTATGATTCTGCGTCGGTTATTTTATTATTTATTATTGTGTGCCAATATATTGGCCGGGCCGCAAAAATGTTCGTCGCGGGCCGCGAGTTTGACACCCCTGCCCTAGACCTTCCTAAAAGAAATTCTGGTTCCAAATAGGCATCCTTTTTGAGAGATAAATTGGAATAAATAGAAAATACACACATAATGAAATGGGTGTTTATTTACATCTATATCTATAAAGGAAGAAGTCCTGACTTATATATACATACACGTATCAACGCCCAGCAAAAACTATTGGAGATACAGATATCAAATTTTAGGAGCTTATTACTTTTGTGCTGAAGGCGTCATTTAAGAAGCGATTTTTCAAAATTCGCCCCCCAAGGGGGGGAGGGGGGCAAAACGTGTTTTTTACATATTCCTTCATATCTCAAAGAAGGATATTTATATCCATAACATTCTTGCTTTAAAATGTAAGTAACATGAATACCTAAAAATCAATTTCAGGATTTTTCAAAATTAGGCCCCCAAGGGGGGGAGGGGGAAAAAACGTGTTTTTACGTGTTTTATCACATTTTCCTTCATATCTCGAAGAAGAAAACAGATATCCATAAGATTGTTGCTTTAAAATGTAAGGAACATAAATACCTAAAAAACAATTTCAGGATTTTTCAAAATTCGCCCCCCAAGGGGGGGAGGGGGCAAAACGTGTTTTTTACATATGCCTTTATATCTCAAAGAAGAAAATCGATATCCATAAGATTCTTGCTTTAAAATGTAAGAAACATGAATACCTAAAAACTTATTTCAGGATTTTTCAAAATTCGCCCCCCAAGGGGGGGAGGGGGGCAAAACGTGTTTTTTACATATGCCTTTATATCTCAAAGAAGAAAATCGATATCCATAAGATTCTTGCTTTAAAATGTAAGAAACATGAATACCTAAAAACCAATTTCAGGATTTTTCAAAATTCGTCTCCCAAGGGGGAGAGGGGGGCTAAACGTGTTCTTACGTGTTTTATCTATATACACTCATGGACAAAAAAATTAGCGCACCAAGAAATAATTGCAGGATCGTAACGAAAATTGCTATGAAGGTACATGTCGGGGAGATATGCAAATGATTAGAAAGGCAGTGTGATTGCGCATTACGTATAGCCGGTAGAGGGCGTTGAACATCGTACTCTGTAGAGTATAAAACAGGTAACCAAAGCTTGTTTGAGTGTGCTGAATCATTTACAAAGGAAGAGCTGAGATAGACATGCCATTACGCCGTGTTCGAAGACAATATAAGCAGTTGTCGCAGTTTGAGAGGGGGAGAATCGTCGGGATGATGGAAGCTGGGTGGTCAGCTAGGCGAGTAGCTCGTCAATTAGGCCGCTCTGATTGTGTTGTGAGGAGGTGTTGGGACCCGTGGACCCGAGAGATGTCATGTACACGAAGACCAGGCTCAGGACGCCCTCGACAGACCAGTCGTCGAGAAGACTGCCACATCGTAAGAAATGCACGCGTACAGCCAACGGCTTCATCGACCGCCATCCAGGCACAGGTAGCACCTTCACTAGGGGCCTCTGTGTCTTCTCGAACCATACGAAGGCGCCTGGCTGAAGGACAGTTGGTATCGCGGCGCCCATTACGTGTGCTGCCCTTGACGCCCACCCATCGGCGCCTCCGTTTGGAGTTTTGCCGCGCACGAGGAAACTGGACCGCAGCGGAATGGAACCAGGTCGTCTTTAGCGACGAATCCGGGTTCAATCTCGGCAGTGATGACAATCGTGTTCGTGTGTGGAGAGCCCGTGGTGAACGCTTCAATCCTGCCTTTGCTGTACAACGACACATCGCTCCCACAGCTGGTGTGATAGTATGGGGTGCCATTGCCTACAATACACGGTCACCCCTAGTATTGTTCCGTGGCACCATGACAGCCCAGCGGTACGTTCTTGAAATCCTGCAACCACATGTGTTGCCACTCATGCAACGGCTCCCAGGAGCCATTTTTCAACAAGACAATGCTCGGCCTCATACGGCAAGGGTGTCACAAGACTGTCTCCTTACTGTTACTACCCTTCCTTGGCCTGCCCGATCCCCAGATTTGTCTCCAATCGAGCATATCTGGGATCATTTGGGACGACGAGTTGGGCATCCCACGAGTTTGAACGAACTAGAGGCAAGGTTACAGCAAATATGGAACGAAATGTCTCAAGACATCATACAGAACTTGTATGACTCAATGCCCTATCGTATTGCATCGTGCATTCGCGCTAGAGGGGGTCCAACGGAGTATTAACTCCTCCGTTCTTTTGCATTTTTCTCTGAAATAAATTATCCTTTTTGTTTGATTTTCTTATCATTTACTTATATCAAAGTAGTCATTACGTATGTAAAATTTCGTTTCATTTTGACGACTCCTTCTTGGTGCGCTAATTTTTTTGTCCATGAGTGTATATAAAGAAATCAACACCCAGCAAAAACTATTGGAGATACAGATATCAAATTTTAAGAGCTTATTACTTTTGGGCTAAAGGTGTCATTTAAGAAGCGATTTTTCAAAAATCGCCCCCCAAGGGGGGGAGGGGGGGCAAAACGTGTTTTTTACATATTCTTTCGTATCTCAAAGAAGGAAATTGATGACCATAAGATTCTTACTTTAAAATGTAAGGAACACGAATACCTTAAATCCAATTTCAGGATTTTTTAAAATTTGGCCCCAGGGGACGGGGAGGGGGGGGCTTAACGTGTTTTTCACGTATTCCTTCATATATCAAAGATAGAAACAGATATCCATAAGATTCTTGCTTTAAAATGTAAGGAATACGAATACCTAAAAACCAATTTAAGGATATTTCAAAATTCGGCCCCCAAGGGGGTTAGGGGGGGGCTAAACGTGTTTTTACGCGTTTTTACATATTCCGTCATATCTCAAAGAAGGAAACAGATATCCATAAGATTCTTGATTTAAAATGTAAGAAACACGATTAAATGTAACAAACACGAATACCTTAAATCCAATTTCAGGATTTTTTAAAATTTGGCCCCAGGGGACGGGGAGGGGGGGGCTTAACGTGTTTTTCACGTATTCCTTCATATATCAAAGATAGAAACAGATATCCATAAGATTCTTGCTTTAAAATGTAAGGAATACGAATACCTAAAAACCAATTTAAGGATATTTCAAAATTCGGCCCCCAAGGGGGTTAGGGGGGGGCTAAACGTGTTTTTACGCGTTTTTTACATATTCCGTCATATCTCAAAGAAGGAAACAGATATCCATAAGATTCTTGATTTAAAATGTAAGAAACACGATTAAATGTAACAAACACGATCAATGTCACGATTTTTCGACATTCGCTTTAGATTTTGAAAAAATTGCTAGAAACAATCCAATAATTTATATTTCCTATATATCACCATTTTGAACACCAAATTGGTGGTAGGAGAAAAGAGAGAGATCAACCGTAATTAAATGAAGTGTGGAAAGGTGTGTGTGTGTGTGAATTGTATATATTTCGGTTGTTAGTACGTATACATCTAGAGCTCAGGTTAACTCCATTCATTTTTATTATCCTGGGCAACGTGAGGTAATTCTTTGTTTATGAAACCGGCGATTTTCACAAGGGTTTACGGGGAAGCCCTCAAACTCCTCCAAGGGCCGGGATCCAGTGGGTTATCAAAATTGAAAGAAACATTTTAATGTTGACATTAGCATGGGGGGTGGGTTATTATAATATGCTGATGGGATGATGACCAGTGGAGAGGGGTATAGATTGCCATAAAATACAAATATACATATCATACAAGTAAGCTTTATTAAGGGTTCACCCGTGCAACGCCGGGTATATATAAAGCTAGTTTGACATATGTATGGAACTTACAATCTAATAAAAAAAATGCGTCTCGATTGTACAAAATATTAAAAAATGCCCCCCCCCCTCCACAAAATGCCCCTAAAAAATGTGGCCCCTAAAAACACCCCTTTTCATCTAACTTACCCCCAATTTTAGGGGGAAAACTCCCAAGTTGGCAACACTGGTCGTGGGGTTATTACTTCACACTCCCCACCTCAACTCTCACAGAGTTCAGCTATATCTAAAACATACAAATGAACAACACAAGAACTACATAAGGGTATTTCAGTTACAAATTATATACAAAACAACATATACGTAATTATGCCGTTCAATTTATATTTAACAAATACTATTAATGAAAATTACCTTTAAATATCTAAATTTATACAGATGACTTATGCATATCTAATAATTAATAAGGAAAGAGGGAAAGTAAAAATAGTACAAAAAGATCAAGTTCAATTTTAAATGTAATTAATAAAAAGGTAATAATATATTTGGGTTATGCATAGATATTTACGTTTTGAATAACATTAAATCAATTAACAAATAAAACAAGCAAATAACTTGCATATACACAGTAATTGATGATGCACTATGAAGAATATATGTATATCTATAAAATGGGCAAATAAATCAAATTTACTAAAAATGATACTTTAAACTCAGTCTTTGTTATAAGCTTTTCAAAGTTTTTAAGAGTTTTTTTTCACATAATATCAATCATTGTCTGATGAATCTGTCACTTCAAGAGGGTACAATAGTTGTACTGGCTATCTACAAAGTTTTCTTGCACTTTTCACAACACATGCTCGAATGTTTCCGTCTCGACCTGGTAGTACTTCTTCGATTACTCCTAGATCCCAGAGAAATTTGTATTTCGATGTTCCATCAATAAGCACGACATCACCAACTTTCAAGTTTTTATGGAGCTCTGGGGTCTTAAAATGATGAGCTGATTTTAAATTCAATATGTATTGTTGTTTCCATTTGACCCGCAGCTGTTTCAATAATTTACTTTGGTAACGTTTTCTTAATAAAGTTTCTTTAGTAGAAATTTTATGTTCTAATTCGGCAAAATGTAGAGGAGACTTAAATTTACTATAGTTTCGATTTCTGTTAAAATTGTGGTAAGCTCTTCAAAGGTAAGAAGTGTCCGTCCAAGTACTTTTCTTAGGGGATCTTTAATGGATTTCACTAGACGTTCATAAAAACCTCCCCACCATGGGGCGCGTTCAACGATGAATTTCCAAGTTACCTCTTTTGTTGCAATGTAATCTTGAAATTCTTGATCTTTCAATATTTTAGAGAAATTTTGCAACTCTCTATTAGCACTTTTGAATGTCTTAGCGTTGTCCGAGTACATAACCCTGCAATTTCCTCTTCTCGATATGAATCGTCGAAATGCGAGGAGAAAACACTCAGTTGACAACGCTGAAGCTAATTCGAGAACAGAAGCTAATTCGAGATGAACCGCTCTTGTGACGGCGCACGTGAAAAGAGCAATATAAGATTTTTCCAATTTATTGTCCTTCGACACATTTTTAATGAATACTGGGCCTTCAAAATCGACGCCACAGATAAGAAATGGGGGAGTCTGAGAGATTCTATCTTTAGGTAATTGTCCTGTGATTTGGTTCTCAGGTTTTGCAGAATATTTCTTGCAAATCAAACATTTGTTGATTATTTTCTTTATTAACTGATGTGCTTTGGAGATCCAATATTTTCTCCTGATATTTGTCAAAGTTGAAGATACACCGAAATGCATGACTTTATTATGTTCTCAGATGACTAATAATTCAGTAAATCTGGAAGTTTTCGGCAGTAAAACGGGATGTTTTTCTCCTAATGTCAATTCGGCTTCATCTAATCTTCCGGATAATCGTAGAATTTTATTCGAATCTAGAAAGGGAGCTAAAATAAAAATGTCGGAGTTCTGTTTTATATTCTCTCTCCTTTCAAGGGTTGAAATTTAAGTGGAATAAGTTTCATTCTGTATTTCTTTAATCCATAATTCTTCAGCCCTTTTAAGTTCTTCTGCGGCGAGACTTCCCTCTAGATTAACGGGGTTTCTACTATTCGACACGAATCTTAAAACCCAGCTAGTAATTCTAAGTACCTTCGTTAGGCTACTGAATTTATTCAAGTCTAATATGTGTCCTCTTGTTTCTAAGGCATACTTGTTTATGGCGATGTTTTAGTATTTACTTCTCAGTTCTAATTCCTTGTTATCAACTTCAAAGTTTTCTGCAAGTGACCAAGATTCTTCCGATTGTCGAAGCCAGGGTGTGCATGGCCATGCCACAAAAGTTCACTTTTTTTTCAATTGAGTAACAGAAAGGCCTCTCGATATCAAATCAGCAGGATTTCCTTTCCCAGGGAAATGGTGCCAATCTTCGGGATTAGTTACTTTATGTATTTCTTCTAATCTATTTCTCACAAAAGGTTTGAATCGAATTGGATTTCCCGGGATCCAATGATAAACATTTTTCGAATCGGTCCATAAATTACATTTCGTATAACATTTTAAAGTTTTAGAAAGTCTAGCGCACCGATCACTACGATCCAAAAGTTCAGAAGTATGAGGATACAAGCCTGAATATTTCTTCAAATGATGCTTTATAGTCGCACTTAGTAGGAAGGGTGAACTATTTATGCCAAATAATACTCTCCTGAACCTATAAATTTTAGCAAATTGTTGATTATGGTTGGGATCGTCATCCCAAAAAAATCTAGTGACATCCCTATCTCCCTCATCAATTTCGATTTGGAGAAACGCCTTCTGAATATCAGCCGCAAAGGCAACCGGGTATTCACGAAACGAAAGCAAAAGTTCATACAAGTCCGGATATAGATTAGGGCCTACATGCAAATAGTCATTATTTAATGACAGTTTACCGGTAAGATGTGATGAAGCATCAAAGACGATACGAAGCTTACTAGTTGTTTTATCGTAACGAATAACTTCCCTATGGGGTAAATAGAATTTAACTTGGTTTTCATCTTCAGTATTCTGTACGGGTTCTGTTATACCTGTTATATTTGACTTTAAATAAAGACACCATTCTAGAATGATACGCTACTCATTTATTAGCCGAACACATCACAACAAGAAGTGGCTGTTGCCATACATAGAATGGAAATACAACAATTCTCCCACGCTTAAAATGGAACTATACATGAAATGAAAGTTCAATTCGTGACATAGTCCTGTAAATAGGCTGGCTTGTTACATGATGGTAATGATCGTCGGGGTCCAAGCTAGGCTTGTGTATCTTGAATACTACAAGGTTGAGAATGAGTTTGTACATCTGAATTTTCGTTATCTAGTTGCTATAAATTAGTTCCGGAGTCAGGTACTGTTATCCACAGAAGTTGTGCAGGCACTTGTACGTTATCTGGCAAATGGTCTTTATCAGATTTAGCATCGGAAGTAAAAGGTGCAGATTTCTTTGGAATTTCAGTTTTTCTCAACTGATCAATGTGTCGTTTGAATGTATGTCCATCATCTAAATTTACTTCGTAATGTAACTTGCCAAATTTTTGAGTGATGGTACCCAATTCCCATACATACTTATTTCTAATGTGGCATCGAACTTACGCTTAATTGTCTGGCTTAATTGTCCCACAATTAAATGTCTGGCTTTAACTGCGTATTCATCATTTTGTGTATGTTTCATTGGTCGAACAGCATTAAGTTGAATGCGGATATTACGTTGTAAATACATTTCAGCTGGAGTTTTATTATTAGATAAAGGTGTTGCTCGATATCGAAATAAAATTTCTCGTACTTTGGCATACATTGACAGTTGATCATCAGTCATTGCTTTTAGATGATTTTTCAGTGTTTGTTCATTCCTCTCGGCTAATCTATTTGTAGCTGGGTGTCCCGGTGCTATGTGTTTCTGAAAAAGGCCATTCTTAGCACAGTATGATTTAAACTAATCACTCACAAAAATTGTTATTAATGGTAATTAATAAGTATTATTGGTAATGCTGGATCATATGGGGTAAGAGTTTTATCACTTCCTATTTCGATTTTCAATTATATGAAAGCAGCTGTCCATCGGAAATCCGAGTCCTTTCGAAGGAGCTGTCGAAGAGGATAAGTAGTTGATGAATTATTGGGCAGGAAACGAGAATAATATGTAACCATTCCTAGGAATCTGCGTAATTCTTCCACGTATGAAGGGCGGGGCATCTCCATTATAGCCTTGACTTTCTTTGGGCTTTTAGAGATCTTGTTGAATTCTACAACATGTCCTAAATATTCGATTTGCTCTTGAAGGAATGAGAATTTATTCCTATTCAAGTGAAGATCGTATTTCTTTAATCTTTGTAGGCATTGATCAAGATTATTTTGACATTCAGCTTTTATTGTCCCGTGCACAATGATATCGTCAAAATAGGACATAGTTTTGGGCAAGCCTTGGAGAATCTGGTCTATGACGCGGTTAAATTCGCTTGGAGTAGTCTTAATTCCAAATGATAGTCTATTCATACAATAGGTTCCACGATGAGTTGACAAAGTTTGAATTATGCTACTTTCTTCATCTACTTGAATGTGAAAGTAATTACTTTCACAATTTGGCTTGTTTGTGCAAATAGCAGACTGCGATGAATGCGCATCAGCTCGGCGCATCACTCTTCCTTCCTCAAGTAACTTGTCTCAGAGTTTGAGCTACCAGTGTGGCAACAAGGTGTCTTTTTGGACCGCTTTTTTTTAAGGAAAGAATTCTCTCATGGAGTGTGCGAATGAATGGTGTCCAGTGAGTGTGGCGACGAACTTTGTCCCGTGAGCCGCAATCCGCCGTAGAAGGCTGTAGGCCTGGTGTATCGGGTAACCACTTGCTTCGTCTGTTTCTAAGTCATCGTGAAACAAGGAATAATAGTGTGATTTCGGTCAGCCACATGTTTTGAAAACCTACGAAAGTATTACCCTACGAATACTCCTACGAAAGAATCATCCGTTATAAGATGTATGTATTTTGTGAAAAAACCACGTGCTCCCTCTGTCTCCATGTAGCGCTAAGACAATAGTGTGATTTCGGGCAACAGCATACTGTGAAGAATTATTAGCATGAGGCTATATGTCTTTTGTGTGAAAACCCTCGTGCTCCTTCTGTCTCCATGTTGAGCTAAGTGATTCTATCGTCAAATGGTGAGCGGTTGTTTTCGAATTTTTAAAATTTTATTTATGTGTCTTATACTTTGTATCTTTGGTGATTTCTGAAAATAATCTGTGTCAAGTGTTAAGGAAATGAAGTGTGCAAGCAAATAAATAAATGTAGTACAATTTGTGCTAGTGACTGTCTAAGATATCCTCACTGCTTGCACTATCTATATATTTTAACTTATATGCTAAACTCAAAAAATAACACAACGCAATGATAATTTATGCAATAATGATTAATTCAACATGTTTAATTTAATACAATCAGTAACTTATCTTAACATAATATTGAATATTCCAATCTACAAATTTAACTCATAACAATTTTGGTTAGTTAATTAATGGTAATCAGTAATTTATTTTAACATTGAACATGAAGATAAGCTTTGTATAAATCAAGGTAGCAAACATATTTTGAATTTTTCAAACTGTTGAGGATACCATCAATTCGTCTGATAGGATAGTTTGCATTGACAAGACGTTCATTAACACCAGTTTTGTAACCATCGTTACCATCTGGTACGTTACCATCTGGTTTTGGGATTATCACCAGAGGTGATCCCCAATCACTTGTAGCTATTTTTGAAATAATTCCTTGTGCTTCCAATGTATCCAATTCTTTATTAACTTTATCTCGAAGGGCGCATGGTACATCTCTTTGTGAAATACTGGCTTACTTTTTTCATGAATTTGTAATGATACTTTGACTCCTGGAATACAGCCTACTTTTTGCACAAAAATTTCGGGATAACTAGAAATAATATCATCATTGTTACTAATAGACTGCACTCGCAAGTCATTAGATTTTTTTTCTTTTTAGAATCAATTTCTTGAAGGTTGATTTCAAGATGTCGTATCCAAGTACGACCAAGTAATGCATCGTATTCTTCCGGAACTATATACAATTCTTCACAGGATGTTTTTCCACTGTATGACACATTTACTATAACCTTTCCATCTGGTATAAATATGTTACCTGTGTATGATCGGAAAGCAACACTGGAATTTTGAAGATCAGTTGAAATGTTAAGTTTGTAGAATTTATCACGTGGCATGAAAGTGAGCCCTGCACCCGAGTCCACTTCAAATTGTTCTTCATGGCCTTCAATGTTCACATGAACAAAATATTTTTCAGCATCTTGTAAACCTTCTTTCCTATATTGAAAAATATCGATTACCTGGTTGACACCATAACGATAAAGTGATTCTTCATCATCAATATAGTTTGTAGAATTTGGATTTCTGGTGCCACTATTTCTTTTTTCTTCAAGTAATGTCCGAATGCATACTTTCCAGATATGTCCTGATTTTTTACATGCACTGCAATGGAGTCGGTTGTAATCAGATTTGCAATTCCTTGCTGTATGATTATCTCGACCGCAATGGAGACAAACACCCTTAATTCCAAGTCCTTCATAATCGATTCTAGATTGTGAGTTTGAACGAGTGACTTTGGATTTCGTTTGCAAACTTGGGGGTTCGTCACGTCTGGGACTTCGATATCTCGAAACTTTGTTTACATTTTCATTAAAATCAGTTTTAGAAGCTGAATTCCTCGAAAGTTCTTGACTATCAATTTTCGACGCTTCTAAGGCTATTGCCTTTTTGGCTATTTCATCAAATGTAAGGATTTCAGGCTGTAAAATCTGCTCTCGAATTGAGTTATTTCGAATGGCACGTACAAATTGTACTCGTAAAAAGATATCCGTTATTGACGGTTTACGTTCGCAAGGGGAAATAAATTTACTATCTATAATATCTCGTCGAAGAGTTACGATATAATCAGCAATTGCCTTATTTTCAGTTTGATATATTGATAAAAATTTATGTTGGGACACAAAAATATTCTTCTGGGTACAAAGGTAAGTTTCCAACGTATTCATTAGTTCATCATATATCAATTCAGCTGGAGTCTTTGGCGATACTAATGCAGCAAACATATTATAATTTAATGGGCCAATTGAATTAAGAAATATCTGAGCACACAATTCTTTGTTTGAGATTATTTTCTTCATCTCAAGAAAATTTTCAAAACGTTGTCGATAAAATTTGAACGATTCCGTTTTAGAATTGAAACATTCGAATGTCTGAAGTAAAACAGAATGTACTGACTGTTCATTAGAATTTAACGATTGTGGAACGCTTGCTGCTTGCATTTGCAACAGTTTCTCAAGAAATTGTTTTTGCTGAGTTTGAAAAACACGCCATAAATTGTTGAAATTGATCAGCGTTCATATTGAGAGCAAGTTAGAAATCGATGTTTGAAACTTAGGCCTAACGTATGCACAGTACTTGAATAATAATAGTAGCAAAATATATGCAGGAAATAAATGTTCAATTGAAATATAAAATGCATTTAAAAAGGTTTTTACCTCTTCGCCAACTGTTATATCTGTTATATTTGAATTTGACTTTAAATAAAGACACCATTCTAGAATGATACGCTACTCATTTATTAGCCGAACACATCACAACAAGTGGCTGTTGCCATACATAGAATGGAAATACAATAGGTTCTATAATATTTTGTTCTAAATAATCTTCTATTGCAGATTTATATGAATTCAAGATCTCAGGATCATTACGAAATATAAGTTTAAGGCGTGAAAAACGTTTCTCCGCGACCACTCGGTTATCTTGCAATTTATACTTTAGATCCGATCTCCAGGGCAATTTTACCTTGTAACGAGAATTTTCATACTTAATTTCGGATTCAAATTTCTTCAAAACATCATCGTTTTCAGAATGATTAGCTTCATTTTCTGGATTAATCCCTAATCCTTCAAGGGTCCGAAATTTTTGTAATTGGTCCGAAATTGGTTTTTCTTCAACTATAATATTTAGGGCTACAGAAGATTCTAGAACACCATCAGATTTTCCCTGTACATACCATCCAAATATTATCTCAGTGGCTACAAGAGTTTTGTTTAATCTTTTCAAATTTCCCGGTACTATACTGTGTTGGATAAATCACTCGCGAATCAAAAGTAAGGTAAAGAAAATACGCTTACCTTATTCTATGTAGCACGTCAGCGCTATCGTCACAGCAGAGCAATGGAGTTGTAGAGAATCAGGATATTGGATAATAAACAGCTGAGGCTAAGTAATTTATTAATATGCATCTTTTACATTAATATCTTAAGCACGACACAAGACAACACGCGACATTGAACAACAGTAGAATTACATGAGATTCTGAACAAGTGGTGCCATCTGGTGTGGCATATGACAATTTCTCTTTATTTAAGGAAAACACAAATATATCTAACACCTCTACTTGTTTTCTGAAAAAGAAACAGTCTCTAAATGTAGATTAGTTCGGTGACGTTCAAAATCAGGATGTGGCAATGGCTTGGTCAGGATATCAGCTGTCATATCTTTGCTTTGGCAATATTCTAAATCAATAGTACCAGCTTCCTTAAGTTGTCTTAAATGATGAAATTTTACATCAATGTACTTTGTTCTTGAATGATGTTTATCAGATTGTGAAAGCTTGATGCATCTTGATGTTATCTTCAAAAATTGATATTGGTAAAGCTTGTGGTAAGTCCAGATCTTTGGTTAGATTCATCAGCCATATAACTTCTTGCGCAGTATTAGCCGCTGAAACATAGTATTCAGCTTCTGTGGACGAGAGTGCTACACAGTTTTGACGTTCCGAGAATCATTGTATCGGACTTTCACCGAGTTTAAATAAATTTCCACTGGTTGACTTTCTGTCTAAGGGCCTGTTCACATAGGAGTCCGTTGCGTTGAATTAAGGAAAAGATGACGTTGAGACGAAAATAAACCAATCATAGGCGTTAAAAATTTCATTGCTAATCGTTTGGAGGCATATGAATGGTTTATTTTCGTCTCAACGTCATCTGTTCCTTAACGCAACGCAACGGACTCCTATGTGAACAGGCCCTTACTTGTCGTTAGCCCAATCCGCATCACAAAAAACAGTTAAGATTGGTTCTTTATCCTTGCTAATAACTAGTTTTAAATCTTTAGTTGTTTTGAGATATCTTATTATTCGTTTCACAGCATCCCAATCTCTATCTCTTGGTTTTTCATTCCTTCTACTCAAAATGTTGATGGCTGCTGCAATATCGGGTCTTGATACTGTGGCAACGTATAACAAACCCCCTTCTGCTTGCCTATACTTGGTATTGTTTGGCAGCTGATCTTCATCTCCTTCTTGTCTCAGATAATTCGGGTCTATTGGAGTATTGGTTAGTTTGGCATCTTTCAGGTTAAATTTTTCGATGATTTCTTCTATCTTAGTTTTCTGACTTACAGCAAAATTTCCTTCTTTGGACCTTTCGATATTTATTCCTAAATAATAAGTTGCTTCACCAAGATCCTTCAATTCGTACTCTTTTTCTAGCTTGTTAACAATTTCTCTGATTTCTCCTGTTTTTCCTGCTATGAGTAAGTCATCTACATGGACAATTATGTACATAGTATTTCCATCTCTTACCATTTTAAATAAGCATGGGTCTGTTTTACTTTGTTCGAAACCACATTTCAATAATGATTCCCCAATTCTAATATGCCAGCTCTTGTGGCTTATTTTAACCCGCAGATTGCTTTATTTAATTTGCAGACTTTCTGTTCTTTACCCGCTTCAATGTAACCTTCTGGTTGTGACATGTAAACGTGTTCTTCTAAATTCCCGTGCAGGAAAGCAGTTTTTATATCGATATGCTTTACGTTTAGATTTTTATATGCAGCATTAGCTAAGAATGCCCGTATTGTCGTATACGTGACCACAGGAGCAAAGGTTTCGTAGCAATCTGATCCGAATTTCTGTGAAAAACCTTTTGCGACTAATCTTGCTTTATATCGTTCGATATGTCCTTCGGAGTTATATTTAGCTTTGAATGTCCATGTGCATCCAATAATCTTTTTTCCTGGAGGTGGTGTCACTAATTCCCAAGTTTGGTTCTTACGGAGGGACTTCATCTTTTCTTGCATCTATCCATTTTTGTTTTTCATATGGATTTTCCATTTTCTCGACGTCGTTCCAGCCTTTTGGTTCGTTAATTCTTCCCGGGTTTGCATAAAAGGCAAATCTCTCAGGAGATATTCCTTTTATTTCTCTTTCTGATCTTCTAGGTTTATTGGTTTGTATCTGCGTATTACTTTCGTTTTCGATTTCATTTTTATTGTGCTCTTCTTCTTCATGTTTGAATTCTAACTCAACTAGCTGTTTTGTTTTTTCTTTCTGGTTCCAAGGTATGTTCCTTCTTTACAAGCATATGGAAGAGAATTTTCAATGAACTTCACTGATCTGTTTATCACCACATTATTATCACCTGTATAAATTCTATAACCCTTACTTCTGTTATCATAACCCAAGAAAATACCTTCAACGGCTTTATCGTCGAGTTTTGAGCGTTTCTGTTTTTCTACATAAGCGTAAGCTCTAAATCCAAAAACTTTAATATGGGATAAATCTGGTTTGCAATTCGTCCAAATTTCGTAAGGTGTTTTCTTATTTGATTTGGTTGGGAGCCGGTTCTGCAAGTACGTTGCTGTGCAGATGGCTTCACCCTAAAATTTATGTGGTAACCCAGCTTCTAGGATCATGCATCTAGTCATTTCAGTTAAAGTTCTGTTTTTTTCGTTCTGCCACCCCATTTTGGGAAGGACAGTAAGGCACAGTCAATTGATGATGTATTCCCTGTTCGGTTAAGTAATTTTTCATCTCATTGCTAACGTATTCGCCCCCGTTGCCAGTTTTAAGGGTTTGTATTTTTCTTCCAAATTTGTTCTTCGTCATTGCAATGTATTCCTTCAATTTTGAGAATACTTCGTTTTTCGTAGAGATCAAGAAAATTATAGTGAACCTGCTATAATCGTCAATGAGAGTAAGAAAATAGAATTTCCCGCCAATCGAATTTTGAAATGGACCGCAAACATCAGAATGTACGAGTTCTAAAGGTTTATGCGCTCTGTACGTAGTTGTTTTTGAGTATGGTTGATCAGTTAGTTTTGCTTTTATGCAATTTTCACCCATGGTTTCATGCTTGCAATTATCTATTTTTATACAGTTTGCCAAATTTTCGGAAATTAACTGTGTGATTGAACTGTAATTTTTATGCCCTAGGCGCTTGTGCCAAAGATCTATACAGTTTTTATTTTTGCAGTGATGTGCTATTAGAGCAGAGGTTTCGGTTTCTGGTTCTTCTAAAATGACCTCGTATAGAGAATCATTTATTTTTCCTTCTAAGTAGGTTCTTCCCCCTAGCTGTATTTTGCATTTATTTTTCTCAGAAATTACACTGCATCCGTTTTCCGCAGCTTTTCTAACAAAAATCAAATTTGTTTCTATTTCTGGTACATATAAAACATCGTGCAATCGTACATCATTAATATTTCCATTCGAAGCCAAAGTTCGAAAAAATACATCTCCTATTCCTTGAGATTTCAAAGTTTTTCCATTTGCAACAATCCCCGAATTTTGGTTCTGATGTTTTAATTCTAAGAAATATTCTTTATCGTGAAATATGTGACAGCTGCTTCCTGAGTCAATGATGAGCTTCTGCTTTATTCTCTTTTTATTCGCAATGAAGGAGCAGGAATGTGAGTATTCAGCTATACCCCTAATAGCTTTCGTTTTAGTCTCAAAGCAAATCGACGCGTTATGCTGTTTCATTTTAGTCGTATTTTTGTTTTGAAATGTGGGCGGATTACGATATTTATTTTTCAAGTGATAACATTCTGATCTCATGTGATTCTTCTTATGACAAAAGGAACAAAATTTATTTTCGCGATTTGGTGCTGTACTTTTGGTTTGGATTTTAAACACTCTATTTGAGATATCGCTTTGACCTGTTTCAATTCTACGGTTATATTCATCGATAATTTTTCCTCTGATAAAATCTACAATGAGTTCGTTTTCTGGTCTTGCTTCTAGAGCAGTTATTAAATTATCATAGCTGTGAGGGAGTGAACACAAAAGTAAAGCAGAAATGTGAGATTCGTTAATGTTTTCTCCGATAGCACGTAGCTTATCAATTATTTCCATTAAATTAGAAATGTGATTATTTACGTTTCAACCTTCTTCTAATTTCGTGCTGTATAACTTTCTAAGTAGAAATAATTTACTTGTTAGATTAGATCTTTCATGCACTTTCTTTAATGCATACCAAGTTTCTTTTGCTGTCGTAAGATATTTTACATGCATAATTTGGCTGTCTTCGATAGACAAATTTATCAGCGCCCTAGCTTTCTGATCATGTTTTAACCATGCAGGTGTTTTTGGCTCGGGTGGTTCAACAGTAACGAGATCATAAAGATCTTTAATGAGAACCATTTTGGTTTTGAACTTCCAGTTTGCATAATTATTAGAGTTCAGTTTTTCAACAAGATAGTTATCTCTAAGAGCCATTTTGTGATCAGTTTTGTTTCACACTACAATTTAATTGCCGCTGTGAGATCCTTCAGTCTCATAATCTTTGTTGGATAAATCACTCACGAATCAAAAGTAAGGTAAAGAAAAGACGCTTACCTTATTCTATGTAGCACGTCAGCGCTATCGTCACAGCAGAGCAATGGAGTTGTAGAGAATCAGGATATTGGATAATAAACAGCTGAGGCTAAGTAATTTAAGTTTAAGTTTTAATATGCATCTTTTACATTAATATCTTAAGCACGACACAAGACAACACGCGACATTGAACAACAGTAGAATTTCATGAAATTCTGAACAAGTGGTGCCCTCTGGTGTGGCATGTGACAGTTTCTCTTTCTTTAAGGAAAACACAAATATATCTAACATAGTGTAGTAATAGTCAGTTCCCATAAGAATGTCTATACCATCTTTAAATTCAGCTGAATCAGCTAGCTGTAAATCTTTCAATTTTGATAATATTACTTCCGATTTCATGTTTGCGGGAGACAATTCTGAACTTGTTATTTGATCTGTCACAAGCGCTTCTATTTCAAGATTAGAATTTTAATTTTCTTTATTTTCCAATTTTACACTTACAACATTTTGGGGGGCTTGGGGTGCCTTGAGTGGATTGCAGATCTGTACTGAATATCCGGCATCCTCGGGCCCTACATGAATGCAAAATGACACCGAACCTGGGAAATTAACCTTCGGCTGCGAGTACGGGTATTGCTACGTAGCTTCCGGTTGTCAGTTTGATCAAGGCGCATAAGCGAAAGTGGGGTCGCCGTAATTTCTAAATACTTTACACTTACAACATGGAATGTTTGTTGAATGGGCTGTTTACTGCCAAAAGTATAAACTGACAAAGTCTCTTTTCTAATTACTGGGAGCTTTTATTTGCGTGCAATGTTTTAGTTTATGAAGGACCTCATAGATCTGCAATCGAGTAAAATCCTTTCTTGTATTGAGCGAAGTCTGTTTCTAACTTTCGTAATGCAAGTCTGTAGAAGTATCTCACTTTTTTCAGTGCACGAAACTGCTGATATTATCTCATTAACCGCTTCACTTGTTTCATTTTCAGTTACTGTTTTTCCCCCCATCTGGATGATTTAAATTAAATGCCTTCAAGCAAATGGCTCTATTGTGCTTACCCCCGCATTTCTGACACCTTAGTCTAGATTTACAATCTCCAATGCGATGTTTACCCAAACATAGAAAGCATCTGGCTTTCGCTTTCAATATATTTTTATTTTTCCCGGCGTCAAATTCATTACAGGAATGTGACGGATGGTTATTTCCGCAGAATAAACATCCTGACGTCGTTCGTTGGGGCGATCCGGAGGTAGTGGTCATGAATTCATGAGTCATCGTATACTCTGCTCTGGGAAATGGTTTCACGCTTTTATTTTTGTTAATTTCAAACGGTTTTGGTTTCATCGATGTAAAAAAATTGCATTATCTGCTTTTGTTCTCCGTCTGGAGAAAACTCAAAAGTTTACAGATATCTAAACTACAGGATTCTTTAATATTTTTCCGATTGTATTCCAGAGTTAAATCGCTGGGAAGTAACTTTAAAATCACAGCTACACACATGGCACTGTACGACTTACGACTTTGGTTCTAGACTTAAAGCGGTCAACGATCTTACATTCGTTTCAATCTCGGCATGTAGTTTCTTTAATTTAGAAATATCACTTAATTTAAAAACAAGTGTCAAATTTAGCAGTATATTTAAATGATGGGTAATAATTAACCCTTTCTGCCCAAATCGATCCCCAAGAATATCTAAGGCAGAGTCGTAGTTTGATTCTGAAATTTCTAATCCTTCAATGGCACTTAAGGCAGAAGAGGCTAAGTAACTTCTCAAATAATTAAACTTTTGTATTTTCGAAAGGGTATCGTTATCGTGAATAGAGACTTTAATCACGAGACTTTAATTAAGACTTTAAGACTGAGTAGAATCACCGTAAAATTTCTGAATACTCAGTTTGGGAACTTTTACAAATTTATTTGCTGTGGTGGGGAAGGATACATGTTCTGAAGTATTATTCAAAGGAACGGTTAATTTCTTATTTTCTTTGAGTATTTTCTGAGACCGGAATGTCATCAGGTCTATTTTATCCGAGTATTCTTAAGCTGTTTTGATTTCGTTTTCATATTCTTTCAAGTTTAATAAAGGCTCTATCAATTTATCTACTTCTTTTAGAGAAACGGATTTAATATTCAATTGGTTGAGAACTTCTTCTAAAACGTCTACATCTAATATATCCGCTGTATGAGCCAAATGTCATACGTTGCACTGGTCCCAAATTTGTTGTATTCGAATGGACTGTAGACTAATAAATTATATCAAAACCATTGTCGACCATACGACACACGAATTAATAACAATTTTATTTACTTAAACGAATTATCTACAATACAAATGTATGAACAAAATCAATACATGAAACATCGACCATACGATGTGCGAGAGTAACAAACTTTTTGATGCAACAAGCGATTTCAAACAAATTCTAATATCTTTAAGTTTACGATGCCAACACAACAAATAAAAACTATGATACCTATATTTGTATTATTTCAAGGGCGCGTTTGGCGATTGCCAACATAGCCATTGGCGTCAACATCCGCTTTCAACAGCGAATCTATTTTGTTATATATTTTTGTAACAGAAGTTCTCAAAATAGTACGGTTCTTCTTCAGTTTCTCTAAATCTTCAGCCATAGCAATAATAATCAACAAGTCAGCTTACCTTGAGCAGTCATCGCACAATGTGCTATCCAACACGAGTAAAATCACACGAGTAAAATCAAAATGTTGCTATTCGATTGGTGCTTCCAAGGACCGTTGCACGATGTCGCGCAACTGCGTTTCAAAACTATTCGGTGGTTCAGCGTCCTAAAGAGCGAATTCGATAAAACTAGGAGACTGCTCATCTATAAGTGATTTTAATTGCTAACTCGTATTTACATATTTACAGGGGCTTAAAAACCCTAATCAATAATAGGAGCATAGAGCTCGTTCTAAATGGGAACTTCTGTCCCTTATCAAACTACGTCCGTTCTATACAAAAGCTGAAGCGTCTCTGTCCGACGCCACCATTCGACCGACGCAGCGTTCGACGTTTGGAGGTATAAGGGCCTGTTCACATAGGAGTCCGTTGCGTAGCGTTAAAGGAAAGATGACGTTGAGACGAAAATAAACCAATCATAGGCGTTAAAAATTTCATTGCTAATCGTTTAGAGGTTTGTCATTGGTTAAATATATTTCAATACTTTAACGCTCCGCTATCGGACTCCTATATGAACAGGCCCTTACTTCCCATAAATGGTTTCTTCAAGTGGTCAGTTTGGACACATAGGATTCCAGTAGCGGAAGTGGAAAGGAAAGATGGCGCTGAGGCGGAAATAAACCAATCATAGGCGTTAAAAATTCCGTTGCTAATCGTTAGGAGGTTTGTCATTGGTTAAATATATTTCAATACTTTCGTAGTATAATGTATTTTATCTCCTGTGGCAACACTTGTTTTTGTTTTTACTTTTGGCAACACTTCTGTGTTGTTTACATTGATGTAACAATGTAACTTTTTCACCTCGTGGTTTTCCAGTTGATTAAAGCCTGAATTTAGGTTAATATGCTGCCATATTATTTAACATTTCACTACAACTTTAACGCTTTCGCTACAGGACTCTTATGTGAATAGGCCCTTAATTTTCATTGGGTTTCTTATTTTTGTTCTCCAAAGATCTCCAAGATGACATAATCTTTCGTTTAATTTCATTTCCTTAATTATTCATGTTGTGCAGGGCGCGCAGTAAAACAGGTACATTTGAATTATGACAAAGTTCGTTGAAGTTAAAATAATTTAATATGTACAGATGAATATGTACAAATGAAAAACATAATAGCGAGCCAACTGCTCAAAGAAATAATATGCTCGTACATGAAAAATATCTCCACACCTCTAACCGAGAATGTGAGATTTACAGATGCGACAGACTGAGTGAGTGAGCGAGCGAAACATTAACAAACCTGCTCTTTTATACAATTAAACATTTGCATAAGAAACACAGTCTACAGTTACATACGGCCAAACCTGGTCCGTTAAAAAATAAGTCTTTTCATATGACAAATACGTAAGAGAAAAATACTATGACGTCATATTTGCGACAGCCGAGAAGCTGAATACCATCGCATTCTTGCGATGTTTGAAAAGCTGACACCTCAACCGAATGTTAGGAAGTGACAAGATAAAAGTAAACAAGGCGAATATCGCCACGTTAAGTACGCACCGCGCAATTTTCCTATCAAATGGCCCGCCTCTTGTCACCTCATAACAGGACAAGTTTTTCAAAATAAGGTAACTTTTAAACAATACTTCATAGACAAAATATTAAGTCCACTCTTAAAAGTATATTGTAAACTTAAAGATATAAGCATAGCTTGCTCGTAAAGGTAAGTTTTTAACGTGAGCATTTATACAAGATCAGAATATATTAAGAAATCAATAAAGTAAAAAATTAACAGATTTATATACACAATGAACTTTATACTTTTCATTTGTATAAACATTTTGTATAAACACTAATGCGAACATTCAAATAACATATTCAAATGAAAGTTGTTTCATGTATGCATAAAAACCATTCAAAACAGTATCAATGGCGTTATCAATTAGTGTGTCACACTATTGAAAAAAGGATATTAAACATTTTAATACAATACAAACACAACATGCAAATATTCACTTTAATTTAATCTTTTAAAAACCAGAAAATATCTGTATCTTAACATTTAACAGTTTTTTTATTTATTCTACATAGATCAAATCAAAAACAACCAATACATACATTTCTTAAAAAGTTTGACAGTCCTTGTTTAGTAGTGGCTTTAGTAAATGCATCTGCTAAATTACTTTTAGTGTTAACGAATTTAAGCTCAAAAATCTTATCGTTCAAAAGATTACGTATAAAATGCAGTTTGACTGAAATATGTTTAGTTTTGTGGTTTTCAATGGGCGATTTGCAGAAACTAATTGCAGCTTGATTATCACAGTATAAATTAATTTCAGATGGCATAGAACTTAAAATTTTGTTATCTGTGAATTCATCAAAAATACGAGTGAACCAGATAAGTTCTTTAACTGATTCAACAAGGGAAACGTACTCACTTTCCATGGTGGACAGACTTACGCATTTTTGCTTGAAAGTCCTCCATGCAATGGGGCTTTTATCAATTAAAAGTATCATACCTCCCATAGATGTACGATCATCCCTGTTAGATGCAAAGTCGGCATCACTAAAACAGTTAAAGATTATATTTTTAATACCTGATAATTCAAGTTTATATTCACTAGTATGACATACATATTCCAGCAGCTTTAAAACAGCATCCCACTGCACCATACCTGGGTTCGACTGAAACTGAGAAAGAATATTTACGGCGTATGATATGTCAGGCCTAGTTCGCGAAGCTAGAAATGACAAATATCGCATTCCTGTAAGGGATGGTTTTCATTTTTTTTGTTCAACCTCAGTACTGGGGCATTGGGTTTTAGATAATATTATGCTTTTCGCTATGGGAAGTGAAGTTATCGGAAGTTTAAAACTGGTAAACACGCTACGTATTTTTTCGATATATTCACTTTGGTGTATGTATAATTTGCCATTAGTTTCCTCAAATTCTACTCCAAGTAGTTTTTTAGTTCTGCCCAGATCTCTTATGTCAAACTCGGGATTTAAAATTCGTACGACAAAATCAGTTTGCTTACTAGTTTTTCCAAAAATCACTATGTCATCGACATACAATAATAATACTACATTATCTTCATAAGTGAAAACGCAATTTGCACATGATATTTTACGAAAACCTTTTTTATCAAGTTTATTGCTAATTTCATAGAACCATTCGCGACCACTCTGATGAAGCCTGTACAACGCTTTCTTTAAGCGACATACAAACTGGGGCTTCTCTGGGTCAACAAATCCTTGGGGTTGTCTTATATAAACAGTTTCCGATAATGGGGCATACAAATAGGCACTTTTGATGTCTAACTGCCTATGAACCCATCCAAGGAAACAAACTAAGACGGCAAAGAATGCACGAATGAGGGAAAAATTTACGACGGGGCTGAAAGTCTCGTCGTAAGATTCTCCTTTCCTTCGAGAAAAATCCTGTGCTACTAATCGCGCCTTATAGCGTACAATTTTCCCCTCAGCATTCCTTTTTATATTAAACACCCATCGGTTCCCTATAATTTTAGCATTTTGAGGTTTTTCAACCAAATCCCATACCTGACGATTCGATATTACACCTAGCTCTTCCTCCATTGCTTGGTACCAATTATCAGCTTGAGGTGTTCTAAGTGCTTCGTGAAAATTGGTTGGGATTGGGCAATTTTCTAGTCATACTGAAATTTGACTCGCTTCTTTAGTTTCTGAAACTTTTCCGGTGTAATTATTTTTAGTGCTAAAATCAAATTTAGATTCGTCATATAAAATACCGCGAGATGAACAGAATTCTTCGACTTCGCGATATGATCTCAATCTGTTTTTACCTTCAGGATAGTAATATATATTAAAACGGTCACTATCAAAGCGGGGAACTGCTTTCCGGTACCATATAATATCCCGTTTGTCAGGCATTACACCTTGTTCAGAAGACGTACTTGCAACTGCTTCGTCCTTTTCTTTCGAACTGTGCTCCGGTGTCAAATTTTCAGATTGCGTGAGCTCGCTTTCTGATTCTGAATCTAAATTAATGGGGGAAGTAACAAGTGGGTCCAGCTCGCGTCCATTAGGTTCATCTCCGAATTTAACATTAATGGTTTCAATTACCTTTTTAGCATCAGGCAGCCATATACGATAACCTTTTGTTCGCCGGCCGTAACCAACCATAATGCCATTTTTTGCTCTAGGATCAAGCTTTTTACGCAATTGCTTTGGAACTCCGACAAAAACGGCGGAACCAAACGCTCTGATATGCTTTACTGAAGGAATTTTACCTCCAAAAAGTTCGAACGGCGTTTTATCCCTATTTTTGTGGCACACTCGATTCCAGACGTAGGTAAAACATAATAAAGTTTCATCCCAAAACGTCTTTGGAAGTGCACTGTCACTCAGAAGAGGCCTAACTGCGTCTACTGCGGTATAATTAAACCTTTCACTAACCCCATTTTGCTCGGGGGAATAAGTATTTGTTCTTTCATCCTTGATCCCTAAATTGTCCAAATAGTCCTCAAATTCATTATTGCAAAACTCTAGACCTTGATTGGTTCTAACAGCAATTACTTTATTTCCCGTGAACCTTTCAGCTCGCCTTTGCCATTTCTTAAAAGTATCTAAAACTTGAGTCTTATCTCTTATGGGAAAAGCTGTTACCTTACGTGAAAAGTCATCAGTGATGCTCAAAAAGTATTTTGAGCCATCCCTAGACTGGACTGGCATAGGGCTGCATAAGTCCATGTGAACTAATTCTAGGGGTTTAGAGGATCTAATTTGAGCAGTTGGTTTAAAAGAAGTTCTTCGGGTTTTAGCTATACGACAACTCTCACACTTAAATTCCTCAGATTTTAACTGGGGTAAACCCCTTACTGCCCCTGTTTTACTAGTGTTCACAATGTACTTGATATTAATAGGCTCTAGCCTTTGATGCCAGGATCTTAAAGACGTAATTTGGGAGGATAATACATTAGCCTGAGTTTTTGTATACAGGGGATACACATAATATAGCCCTGAATGTCTCTTAGCCGTCAAGATTTCGCGACCATGAGCACCGAAAATTCTGAGCACCCCTTTTTCTCCCTTGAAGGTACATCCCTTCTCGTCTATAACAGAACCTGCAATTAGATTCCTTCTAAGTTTAGGGGAATATCTTACATCATGCAAGGTGATATATTCAATTCGTTTACCAAATTTAAAATGCATGTCGACCTTGCAAATCCCCTCTATCTCGCAATCAACACCATTAATGGCACATGCCATTTTCTCCCCAGTTAGTTTTTAAATTCAGTAAATAGCTCTCGGTTGCAACAGAAATGACCACTTGCTCCCGTGTCAAATACCCAGGCAGTTTTATTTTGCACGCCACTTAAAGATGATTCTATTAGCAAATTATTTTGCTTTTGAATTTTTGAGGGAGTTTAGGATTAGATTTTAGAGTTTTTACAGTTTTATCACTAAGTTTGGCTTTACATCTAGAAGCATAGTGACCTAATTTACCACACCTGTAACATTTTATATTATCAGTTAATTTGTTACCACGTTCAGTCTGTAAAACAAAATTCTCTTGATCTTTTCTGCATTGTTCTAACCGAGACTCCTCGGCTAAAAGTTCTTGAATCATGACCTCGGATTTAAATTTCTCATCCGGGTACCTGTAGATCTGCTGCACAATCCCGGTAAATTGAGAAGGTAAGTGTCGAATCCGCTGGAACGATGTAAACCAGTCACTAACCTCTTTACCAGCATCCTTTAACTGTAGTGCCAAGTCTTTAAGCCTTGCGGCGAACAGACCGATGCTTTCACCTTCCTCGGGCCGACACTTAAAAAATTGGTCGTACAGACCTATTGTCCGTGCCCGGGATTCTGGACGAAAATGAGATTTTAGTCGGTTCCAAGTTTCAATGGGGTCTTCTGTACCAGAGAGCAAAGTCCGGTAGGCTTTTGAGCAGTTCAAATATATTATAGAAAAAGCCTTACCCTTTCGGGTGTTGAACGCCTTTACTTCCTTCGGGTCGCAACTTCTGAGCCATTCGTGATATTCCACACATCTTTGTTGAGTAGAAGGACCTTAACATCTTCAGCCCACGTCGCGTAATTCGTGGCGGATAAAGGCTCCACCAGACTGTCGTTGTGGCCCGTCATCACACAGAACCTTAAAAGTCTTGGCTACGTTTTCTCATCAAATGACCCTCGACGTTAAAAGGCCCATAACCTTGTTGTGCAGGGCGCGCAGTAAAACAGGTACATTTGAATTATGACAAAGTTCGTTGAAGTTAAAATAATTTAATATGTACAGATGAATATGTACAAATGAAAAACATAATAGCGAGCCAACTGCTCAAAGAAATAATATGCTCGTACATGAAAAATATCTCCACACCTCTAACCGAGAATGTGAGATTTACAGATGCGACAGACAGACTGACTGACTGACTGAGCGAGCGAGACATTAACAAACCTGCTCTTTTATACAATTAAACATTTGCATAAGAAACACAGTCTACAGTTACATACGGCCAAACCTGGTCCGTTAAAAAATAAGTCGTTTCATATGTCAAATACGTAAGAGAAAAAAAACTATGACGTCATATTTGCGACAGCCGAGAAGCTGAATACCATCGCATTCTTTCGATGTTTGAAAAGCTGACACCTCAACCGAATGTTAGGAAGTGACAAGATAAAAGTAAACAAGGCGAATATCGCCACGTTAAGTACGCACCGCGCAATTTTCCTATCAATTCAATTATTCAAAAATTCTGAACTCATTTATACTGAAACTAATACACAATTCTTCTAAAAAAGTTTACATAATGCAGTATGACTCTGCATGAGACAGATGTATGTCATCTCATGCTTTGACATTACGTCTTTAGCTGCAAAGTCAAGGTAAATTTACGGGTTTACGGAGTTCCTAGCAATGCGAAGCATTGCACTGCTTTCACCTCCGAACGGATAATGATTTAATAAACTTATAGCAGTTTTTAAGCAGTGCAATGCTTCGGATTGCTAGGAACTCCGTAAACCTTGTTACCTTGACCTTGACCTTGACCTTCAGTAATTTTACGAAGTAAACGAGTTACCAAACATGAATTTAGAAAAATCGCACGGCTGCCGCCTGGATCCGTGATTGGTCCTAACTTTGGTCTGCGAAGAAAATTCTGTTCCCCATAGAGCAGGGGCAAAACGATAACTATGTGTTATAGAGCGGATACTTTGACGATGACTTTCGCTAAAAAGAAACGGGATGACCGCTTCAAATCATGAGATTGGGTATCTTGCCACTGGCGCTATTTAGTGTAACAGCGGAAGGAACCTAAAACGGTTTCACAAAAGGGAGGCTTTTGCAGTGTTAAAGCAATTATATTGAGTTAAAAAGGAATTAAAGCATTTAAACTTGATGTAGAGTCTAGCTTCGTAAGAAGAAAGGTCCACCAACACGTGACCAGTTTCACGGGTCTTTGCAGTATGACTTGAAAGGAAAATTAAATTTGGATTAAGAAGCTGAAGAAACAGAAAAAGTAGGCTTAGGGCATGGGTGTCTAAACTATGACCGTTTGAGGGCCACATTGCCAAAAAAATTGCTGGGCCACACATACAATATTTTTTCAACAAATTGAAATAAAAATTAACTCTATGTAGTTTTATTAAAATAAATTAACTTCTTTTTATTATAATTTTTTTTAATTTTGAATTAGATATGTATAGGTACATATTTATTTGAAATTTGTAAAAGTTTCGTTTCATTTAGTTTTGATTTCATAAAGATGGAAAAACTTCAAATTAATGAGATGGATGAATTTGCTTTTGTTGAACAAGCAAATTGATATCGGGTTCAATAGGGGTGCAATTCTTAATGCATTTTTCAAGATGTTTGTCAGATATCTTTGTCCCATTTTTGTTTTTTGTATGCTTCATTCTTGAAAATAATTGTTCAGAAATATAGGTACTGCCAAAAGCTGAAGACATTAATAAAGCATGATTGTGAAAATTAGGATATTTATCGCGGGGTAGGTAATCTTTATAAAACTCCAGTAAAGAAACATTCCCAAATTTTTCTTTCAGTTGAATGTCACTTTGCAGTTCAATGCATTCCATTTGAAGATTTGAAGGTAATTTATTTATTTCTAGAGAAAATGGGGTAGAAAATATGTTGAAATATTCTTCATTTTTTCGAAAATCTTGAAATCTGCTTTCAAACTCTTGAATAAAATCAAAAATTAATGCAGCATATTTTGCATATTTCGTGCAACTCTCAGGTTTATGTGCAGCCAAAGTACTGAAATGTGTCAAATCTTTTACTTTTATTTGATTGTGCCAAAATTTCAACTTTCTTTAAAACGCTGTTATTGTTTGGAACATATTATTAATAAATTGATTTTTCCTTGAAGTCTCAAATTTAAATCATTCAAATGTTCTGTTAAGTCTACTAAAAAAGCTAAATCTAAAACCCAATCTTCGTCTTCAAATTCAGTCACAGGTTTTCCGTTTGTTTCCATAAATATTTTTATTTCAGTTCTTAAATCGTAAAATCTTTTGAGCCTTTTCCCCTTACTGAGCCATCTTACTTCTGTATAATAAATAAAATCTGTAAATTCAGTGCCCATTACCTTAAGAAACTCTTGAAATTGTCTATGATTAAGTCCTTTTGCTCTTATAAAGTTAATGGTTTTTATAACAACGCTTAATACACATTCCATTTTAAAAATTTTTCCACATAAATTGCCCTGATGTACAATACAATGATATGCCATCAAGATCGTATTGCCGGCAGCGACGGCTTCATTATTAACCATTTTAACGAGTCCCCCATTTTTACCAACCATGGCAGGGGCTCCATCAGTTATGATAGCTGATAAATTTTTCATAGATAAGGAAAACCTTTTCATCTTTTTAATGCATCGAATAAATCTGCAGACTTGGTTTTGTCTTTTAACGATACTAAAGCAACTATTTCTTCCGTGATATTATAATGTTCATCGATTCCTCTTATAAAAATTGCCAATTGTGCAGTATCAGAAGCGTCAGTGCTTTCGTCCATGGCTAACGAATAGAATTTAAAATTAGTACAATTGCTTTTTAAAGACTTTTCAACTGAATCCCCCAACTCCTCAATTCTTGTGGCTATAGTTTGGTGTGATAAACTGATTTTAGAAAAATCCAACTTTTTTTCAAGGTAAATTATGTTTGCTACGCTTTCCATACATTCTTTTATAAATAAGCCATCAATAAAAGGTTTTGATTTTTTGGCTATTAAATTTGCTACGACATAACTTGCTTTTACAATGCTATTATTTTTAGTAGCTGTCTTTAAAAAAAATTTTTGTTCAGACGATAGCCCTTTTTTTAGTTCTGTGATTTTATCTTTACGGCAAATTTCAAGATATGCATTGTATTTTGTGGCATGCTTTTGACTATAATGTCGTTTCAAATTGTAGTCTTTAAAAACTGGCGCAAAGTCCCTACAAATTAAGCAAAGTGCTTTATAATTCTCTTCAATAAAAAAGTATTTCTCCGTCCAGTTTTCATTAAAAACTCTTTCTTCATCTTCAATTTTTCTTTTTTTAGGTTTTGCTTGATTTTTTAATGACATGAGGTTTTTTAATGACAATGAAACTGAGGCACAAGGCACCTACCGGTACAGTAGTATAACAGAGTTCGCAGTAGAAGATATTTGATTCAATCTCAAGTAGAGAGATCCTGACCTGTAACTCTGAAACTCTTTCAGAAATGATTACTGATCGTGGACCGGTCAGGGATCCCTTTTATAGACTCAGAGAGCATGGAGCATTTTCTGGAACACCCCGAGCTGTAGCGATTGGGGCAAGTCTACGGTGGTGCGGTGTGTGACGTAGGACTGGGCATGTGGCCATGCGCCAAGATCACGCAAAGAACGGGATTCAGTGAGAGGAAAGCCAACGGGTCGGATCGATTTGGCGAACTTTCGCAAACGTTCGATGGCCCCTTTTTCTGTGAAGGGCTTCCTTGTCCAAAAGGATTAGGAAATCAATATAAAGGATTAGGAATGCAATATACTGCATACAAATATTGTAATTCTTCAAAAAATTCGCCGTCGAGTGGATACACACATAATTCGAAACTTTATTCTCATGGCATACTAAGATGTTTTTATTTAAATTTCTATTTCAAAATAAATGTCAACGAATCGATTATATATGAAAAATATTGCAAACATTTATTTTTTTAATAAAAAATTTAAATATTTTCATAATTTGTGTTTGGGCCGCATTTTAAAGGCTTTTGGGCTGCATGTGGCCTGTTTGCCGCACTTTTGACAAGCATGGCTTGGGGCCTGTTCACATAGGAGTCCGCTGCGGAGCGTGTGTGCTCTTATATGTGCATATAACTGTCTAGCTCTAGAAAAAAAGTATCATTATTTACTAATTTCCTTTATGAATTTTAATGAAGTTTAGCATCAATAGCTAAACTTCATTAAAATAGCTAAAAAACAACTTTTTCTCTCTCTAAAAATACGGAAAATTACCGTTTCATTTGCAATATGATATATGACGTCACGGCTGGAACGAAAAACAAAATACAAAACAAAAACTTAATGCTTTAAGCCTTGGATCCGATAACTTAATAATGATCAACCATTAAAATTTTGGTTACTGATATCTCTTTTTTTCAACATATGAAAAACGGTAATTTTTCCCTCAACTGATTTTGATGATATTTTTTTGCTACTATTTTTTAACAGCACCCGAACGGTTTATCTCATTTTCACTGTGACTGTATTTGGGTTCTAAGTGGAGGCGAATTCGAATTTTGTCATTGTGTTTGGAGCAAATCTGTTTTAACAATTTTAAAATTTTAATCTGTTGTCTTTGGAAGACTGCCTTTTATTACTGCTTGATTTTAGCCTTGTAACTGTCCTCTAATTGATGAGCGATATGTCGGTAAAAACGATTTACTACTCCGATAAATATTATGATGACAAGTACGAATACAGGTAAGTCAATATTGGGTCAGTACGGGAAATTTGTTATGTGAAACATGTAAATTTTGTGTAATGTGCAATGTGCATGATTAGTTTTCATTACATTATTCATAAATAAAAGTTTCCAATCTCTATCTTAATGAAATGGAGGTTTTATTCAAGGGTATTCATACGGTACTTATCATGACTCAAATTGCTGAGTTATTTCCAGAAAATGTTAAGATTTTTTTCTGTATTGTTGCTTTTTCTCATGTAATCGCAATGAGAACGGGAAGCCATGTAATTACCTTTAGATACTTAGTAAAAATTTAGTAAAGTGAAAAAAAAAATTTGTGATTTTCTTTTTTTTATTTCTAACATGTGGCCATGCCATGTTACAAAATGCGTAATTATCTGTATGGAATAGAGAAATGCTACAAAAAGATTAATATGGGGATAATTAGGCTATGTTTCATATTTCTGAAAAAGACTGATATTTTCTTAAGGTAATGTGTTAAACACTCTTAATTTGAAATGACCTATTGAAGCTCATTTCATTTTGTCATTTTCAGTTATCCGAGTTCGAAAAATATATTTCTGAATAAAAATGTGCCAAAAGTAGCTTTGTATCATCTCCAGTTTAAAAGGAAAATATTTTGATTTTCTTTTCATTGAAGTTAACAGTTATGTTATTACTTAACCCTCTAACGGTACAGTGGTTTGAGATGAAATAGATGGTACGGTCGGGTTGGATCTGACCCGATGTCTTTTTTGATGAGGTTTTTGGTAGAAATAAGTATACATTATGCATTTTTGTTGCATAACAACATTTATTGATAATATTTTACATGAAATAAAAACCTTTTTGTAGAAAAAAGACCAACAAATTGTAATTTTACTAAACAAAAAAAAATCTGGCATTTATATAGAATGTCATATATATTAGGTCTAATATGTAATTTAGTCTTGAACCTAGTTTTAGAAGTTACTGAACCAAATTTCTGAGCACAAAAATGTAAAATATAATATATACTGACATTTTTGGACTTCAAAATCGAAATTAAAAATCTAAAAAAATAAAATAAAAGACTAGTGATCATGATATCATGAATAACGTTTTTCAACAAAGAACTCATATTTACTGCAAATTTATAACTGCAAACTTTCCAACACCTGTTGCAAGACTGCCTGGTAGGGTTCCTTGTCAACTCAATCTCTTGCAATGAGAGGGGAGAGTACGGGAGGGGGAAAACACACCTCTGCGTGAGATCTGACCCCCACCGTACCCTTAGAGGGTTAAGTGTACAAGTATAATTTAAAACTTTTTAAAAAGATGAACTTTTTAAATGTGGTTTCAGTTTATAATAACAGATACTGACAGGTTTTTCTAGAACTCTATTAATATAATGTATTAACATCCTTCTAAAAGCTATGAAACTTTTTTCATTAAAATTTTTTAAGCTTTGTATTGATCCTTGATTTGTGAATCAAAAGTAACAGATGTTGCCGGTATGTATTTATTTTATTAGTCATTCATTTAACATATGCAGGAATGAAGTTAACAGTATTCAAAGTAGGGTATTTTCTATTTTTCAAAGAGATGTTAAACACTATTTTTGAATGAGGTACTAACTTATTTCAGTAACAGCCTTAAATGATCTGAAACATCTTTAATGGCTTTATTTTTTTATTCAAGTAATGCTAATTACTATTGCTTTTGGAACAGCTTTAGTATAGGACCCTATTGGTGATATTTTGTATTGCAACTTTTTTGTCACCTAGCCAAACATCACATTGTTTATATTGTATGAATTATATTATGCTGAACCCAGAAAAGGGCACGACACCATTTTATTATGGTTACTTGGTGTGTTGGCTGGGCTAGTAATTAAACACCATATCTGGTTAATTTCTTTTAACATGCCGCTTGGCCAGTGATCGTATAGAATTAAACACAACTCAATATTTACTACACACAGGGTTAGAGGCAACAACTAAATTTATTTTATATTTCACAAATTTTACATACAAAAGGAAGGGAGTAACCCTTAAAGCAGGCTTTCATTTACAACTTCATATCCTTAAAATAATACTCCCTGATACTTAATTCAAAAGGGAGTTACTCTTAATTATATGCACTATACAGAATAACTAAACACATTTGGTGGTTGGTGAAAACCAAAAAAAACCCTTTAATTATGGAGCTCCTCTTAGTTATTTCCTTTATTTAATTAAAATAATAAAAAAAAAATTTTACCTTGCCGTCTGAGGCTATATAAAAAAAAAAAGAGAAATGGAAAGAAAGGCAAAGACAGGATAGTAAAAAAAGGAGGACCAGTCCAGGCATAAAGGAATTCTTTCATCACGTCATTCTCAAATCTGCTTGTCCACACCAATGCCGGGAAGGTAGCCAGGGCCTCGTCATAGCTGTACGGAGGGCGATGGATGAAGATGAGGAAGAGGCTTGTGCATTGAACAGTAGCCGGCACACCACTCGGGGAAAACTTTATCTCCAAGAAGAGAAAAACCGCTTCACTCACCTCAGGGCTGTGCTTCTGCCGCGCTGAGACCAGGGGGAAAATAGACCTGAGGCGCTCCTTGCATCTCGGCCTTGTAATTACTAAATATTTTTTGAAAAGTTAATTGGAGAATTCCTCCTCTCTCAATTAATTTTTTTCGCCTGTTGGCGTTTACCAAACGAGAGTCATTTTGGTGGCGCAACTTTTCGCCTCCCTCGCTGCAACTTTTGGTGTTAATGTAGCACTCTGCCAGCCCTTCTATCCCAAGTGGAAGTCTGGCAAAACGATCAGAAATTCCTTTGGGGTGATCTTCACACTCAGCTTGGACACAGCTGCACTTTCCCGCATGAAAATGGTTAACAGGAAAGGATTGGGTTACATAGGCTAGAACAAAGGGGAGAGAAGGATATTCAAGGGGAAATACACGATCCCTGTTGCTATGCATGCAAAACCTGACGGTATTTTGCCACCACCATACAAAGATAAATTTAATTAAGTACATTACACTTATAAACAATTTAAATCCTTCCCAGGGCTAATTTCACTTCTTAATAATTTATCTACCTCCTGAGATACTTAATTACAATAATTACATAGAAATTTTATTGTGCAAAATATAAATTAAAATATAATACACTAAGAAAAATAGCATGAACTTAGTAGATCCAGAAACTATAGATAAATTTACATGGAAATTTTGATGCTGCCCAATTTACATCCCTTAAAATTTCTAGAAATTTGTTGAAAATATCAACATTTTGCTCCTTGTGAGATTTAGTGAATAGGTAATAAGCCAAATAGAATTTAAAATCAATCTGCTGATTATATGACGGCAAGGAGCTTGTCACATGCCTGCACATACGTACTATCATGTTCATGTGGCATCCAGTGTTCTGGATTGACAAAATTCATGCTGTGATTAACTTACAACTGTTCAAAGCCCTCCCTACCTAAGCAATCATAGCTTTTCTGACTATCAGAAAAAATGGTAGTCCCTGGTTCAATCCACTCCGTAATAATTCTCAACAATGTGTCCTCAGTCATATCATGCACTGCTTCTAAAAAAAGCTTGTCTGATCTCCCCCCCCCCCCTCCCCAGAATACCCACTGACCTTCAACTGGATGCCCCTTATGGTATTTATGCTTCCCAAATTTACTTTTGTCTATTTCTACTATCTTACCAATACCACCTATTTTCTCCGAGGACAACTCTATATCATCTAAGATAGTTTCGTTTACAAACTTGTCTCCAGTCTGCTAATGTACTTGAAGACAAAAAGTATTCATCCTGAATATCCCCAGTTTTTGTTCCTTTGACCAACTCATATGTTAAGAAAAAGGCTTCCTCCATCCTTTATTTACTACTGGAGAACCATTAACCATGCTGGATTGATTTTTGAGTCCCATATTCCTTCCCAGCCGTAATTTTCTACAAACCCACATAAAACCATCTGATATATATATATTTTTTTTGCTTTAACTTTCATTTCAGGATTGCATGCACCAAATGTAAAAAGTCACCAATACAAAATATTGCCAATGGGGTCCTATATTGAAGCTATACTTTGCTTTTGATAGGATATCATTTTTACAAGCATTAAAGTGTTAACTCTTTCTGAATGTCTTTTGCAAGAATCTAATTTCATGGAATAATGTATGATGAATAAAAAAATTTTTTTATAGAAATATTCAAATTTGCATTTTTCTTAATTTTTATTCAACTGAAACATAAAAATTCAATGCTTTAAATTATAAAATCACCAGTGATCATCTTATGATAATATCTCTTTATCAACCTACCATCCATTATTAGTTCACATATGTGCAATTGCTTTGTCATCTTATGTATTATAAAATGTCGTTTTTTATAGATACTATATTATTCACTATTTATCAAAGGGTAGCAACAGACTTAAGAAATTTTACAGATTTATGCATGAATTATTGTATAGCAATGCTTAAAAATGGCCCTAAAACATCACCTTTAAGTATAACTGTGAACATTTCTTTATAAATTCTTGATTTATTAGCATAATGGATTCATGTTTATTTTCTGTAGGCATGTAATTGTTCCAAAAGAAGTTGCAAAACTTGTCCCCAAAACTCATCTCATGACTGAAAAAGAGTGGAGAAGTTTAGGTGTTCAACAAAGTCAAGGCTGGATTCATTATATGGTTCATGAACCAGGTAAGAAGTATAACTAATTTTACGTTATACCTGGATATATTGACTTAGTGTCATTTATAGAATGCTCTCTAACTAATTTCTATATATGATTCATTAAATTTTAGGTCATTTAATTATAAAATAGTTCTTTGAAGGAAATTCTTTTGCTATGTTAAAATTCAATGTAAAAAATGCATACAATGTATTATTTTTGAGAGTTAGGTAAAAGTATGCATTAATAGCACAAATTAACACATGGTAACTTTATTTTGTAAAACTTCTGTGTAGGTTTCAAACTCATGACTGTAGTACTATCAACTATTATCACTGGTGTCAGTTCAAGTCATTTCTCTTTAGTTTAAAGGACTTAAAAGATTATGCTAAAACTGGATTTCCAGAATCAGGTTATGAGGAGTTTGGTCTAGGGAAGAAGGGTTTCTATCAACAAGTTATGCTTTACCACTTCACTTAGGTGTGAAAAATTCGTGATTAGGAAATTAAATACCACAACTTAATAAGCTTGGATATTTGATATCACACCATTTTTTAGTCATAACTTTTGTTTTGAAGCTTGGCATTTTTTTACTTTTTAAATTTTTTTAAGTGTATATCAGTTATTTTTTTTTGAAATAAGTAAATAACCATTCACAAACTGGGCTTTTGTAGGCAAACAATTACCTGATACCTGGAGCCTCATCATCAGTTACAAATCTGTCACTTTGTTAACTTAATTGGAGCACTTTTTGTTTTTTTGAAACTTTGTAATAGGCCTGGTTATTTTTCTATTCTAGACAATCTTTATAAACACGTGGGTTTGGGGTGTTTCTAGAGCTATGGCATCGAATGTCATGACAGCATATAGAATGCACAGATAAATATAGTCTGCAAAACAGAATAGTGGAAGAAAGGGAGAGCTGAATGAAAGAGACGGGCAAGTATTGAAGAGGATTGTGACTTGTAAAAATAAAACAACTGCAACCAAATTGACCGTAGAGCTTGATCTGCATCTTAAGGTTCCTGTATCAACCATTATAAGTAGGAGGGAATTTCACAAACAAAACATTTATGGATGAGTAACTATTCCAAAACCACTTGTAACAGATGTGAATGCAAAATGTCGTCCAGGATAGAGCCACGAGCACAATCCTGGTCAAGTGATATGTGAAATAATGTTATGTGGTAAGAATAGTCATTGGTCCCATTGGTCCCCACAAGAGGACGTGCACTCTACTGGAAAACAACCAAATATATGATCCTGATTGTCTCTTTCGAACTATCATGGAGACGGATCTGACATGGTTTGGGCTGTTATCTCATGATTTTCAGCAAGTCGCATTGTAACCCTAAAAGGGAGATACACTAGGAAGGACTATATTGAACTTTTTGCCAACCAGGTTCGTCCTATGATGCAAACATTGTTTCCCCGTTGGAGAGGGTGTTTCCCAGGAGGATAGCACTCCTTTCTATGCAGACAGACCTGTCATAATGTGGCTTGAAGAACATGAAAATAGAGGCAAATATGTTACCTAACCTCCCACAGTCTCCAGACTTCAATATCATCGAAACACTGTGATTTGTGTTAGAGAATAGATCCAAGTATCGATATCCACCAACACTAACTGTACATTAACTTTCCCGATTTCTCCATGAGGAGTAGTATAATACTCCCTTAACCACTATTCATGTCTTGTACAAATCTGTTCCTAGGTGAACTCGGGCTGTATTACATGCCGAAAATGCTCCTACTCCATACTAATAAAGTATTTCATGTTATTCCTTGGTGTTTCTATTGTTATAATAACCACTTGTATGTCTATATATCCCTAAAGTGAATCTTTAGTCTAGCGTTTCATCATTAGAGAGTCTTGAGTTTAAAAAATGAAAGGATTTTCAACCCTAAGAAAACCAGCATGCAGGAAACAATTTTAATTTTTTTTTCTTTTTAAGGATTGAAGATTTCGTGTTCTTCATAACCTTCTCTTAACGTAATCCAAACAGTTTTAAGCCAGTTATCAGAAACTCCTGGTGGCGCGACATTAGATTCTCCACTGATTTTCCCGAACACAACGGAATGCCTCTCTCAAAATCTCTGGATCCACGAAGTTGAACAAACGAAATCATGTTTTTTAAAGAGATTCGCAAATTCATTTGCTTTCTCTTACAAAATCTGTCCGATTAGTGGAATGTTGGCACTCCTTTGAATCTTAAACCAATGCAAAAGGGCTTCTTCTATGTCAGCATGTGGACTTTTTCAAAGTTTCTTAATTTTGGTCCTTTTTTTTTTAGATAAAAAATGGATAAAATGGCCAAAAACAACTTGCTGCTACTTCCCAATTAACATGTTCTTATAAGCAATTTATTTTTCCAGAAACAAATTAATTTTAAGTCACTAAAAGCGATATGTTCTTATTAACGATGTTATAACCGGATTTTATATCCATCATTACACATGAGAATTGGCCGGGAACTAATAATTTCGTTCTTTAAAGCGATATGTTTTTATAACCGGTGTTCTTATAAACAGTTTTTACTGTATGTATATTTTATTGAGAAATTAATATTTCTCTATTTTGCAAACCCACATGGTTGTAGCAAAAAGTGAAATATGGATAATAATCATTATTTGAATTCAATCCTTAGTATATTCTATGGACATATAAAACAAATAAACAAATACGGACATACATATAAACAGTTTTTACTGTATGTATATTTTATTGAGAAAGTAATATTTCTCTATTTTGTAAACCCACGTGGTTGTAGCAAAAAGTGAAATATGAATAATAATTAATCCTTATTATTTGAATTCAATCCTTAGTATATTCTATGGACATATAAAACAAATAAACAAATACGGACATACATATACAAAATAATTAAAAATTCTCCAGAATATAACCAAGTCTTATGCTGGAATCTAACCTGTGCCCACGGAGTTGAAGGCTGATGCCTTAACCACTGAGCCACTAGGCGACAATCGCAATTCTATGATTGAAAGCTTGGGAAAATAGCGCTGTTGCTGAATAATGGCTGCCATTTTGGCATTCTATTGCCCTGATATGCTAATTTTACAGTTTTATGCTATTTAAAGATAGAAATATTCTTTTTTTTTAAATTGAAACATATAAAAGATTTTATGTTAGTGAATAACTTATTGAAAAAACCAAGCCTCAATCAAATCTGTTGAATATTAAACTCTATAGGTCTTCTTAAAATGTTGACGAAATAATTCTTGGTGAAAACTCGATTCTAGCAAAATCCCTAACTTTACAGGAAATTAAAAATTCTATATCTCGGTTAATTTTTAACTTTAAAAGTCCATTTTTATGTCACTTTAAAGTACTCACTGATAAGATTCTTCTATTTTTTGTTTTAATTTTGTACGATGCTTGGTTCATTCAGAATTTATAATTTATGCACACTGCTTTAACATGTGAAGTATAGGAGTAAGAGGGGCAGAGTATACAAGCAGTATAGCGGTCTGACAAATTTTTGTACTTGGTGCGTTTATT
The DNA here is from genome assembly GCA_907164885.2 of Dolomedes plantarius. NCBI lineage: Eukaryota > Metazoa > Arthropoda > Arachnida > Araneae > Dolomedidae > Dolomedes > Dolomedes plantarius. Next base: position 127,816,611 of record OU015492.1, on the reverse strand, counting down.
CATTTGGTGTCCATTTTGTTTTTTTTAGCTTGGCGTTGCAGGTCGACTGCCCTGCTTGATAAAGAGGTAATGCCTTTAAGATAAAAACTAGACTTGTTTATGGGGAGGTTGTAGTGTTCAAATAAAGATGGTAGGTTACTAAACACATTTGAACTTTAAAGTAATTGTAGTAACCTAATGCAGATTATGTAAGACAACATTTTTATAGAGAGATACAGAAAGCATCATAATTTATTACTGAATCTATAATTTTAAATAATACATATGCTTACTTTTCTAAAATTTTTTAGTTGAGTGTCATGTGCAGATTAATATTTCCATGCTCTCACTGATAGTTTTCTTGTCCTCTTTAGGAATTCTTGATTTTAAAAATTTTAAAATTTAACTGTAGCACTTAATTTTATTGGATCCCTTCTAGCTTTTCTTTATTAGAAATGAACTTTTCTTTTAATATCTTACTTAGGGGAAAGAAAAAAAAATCAGTTGTTACAGAATTCCAATCTTTTCTGCTTAGGGTATTTGGGGAAAGAGTTCCATATCCTGTGTCACTAGACACCTTTTGTAAAGATTTTATAATTGCATCTTTTGAAGATTCACAATATTACCAATAGCATGTTTTACAATAAAAAATAAGCAACTTTAACACGTAAACAAAGCCTGAAGTGTTAAAAATTTAGTAAATATCATTTAAAAAAATTATCATCAAATTATCAAATGTTTGAAACAGGTAAAGGATTTTTTTATCCAATAAAATTAAGAAAACCTTTAGAGAAATGTAAAAACAATGCACCAAAAATCATTTATAATATATTGACAAAAGTTTTTTAACCATGGCAAATGTTATTTTTTTTTTAAAGATTGTATTTGGCTTTAAAGCTATTCTTAGTTAATTAAAAAACAATAAGCATATATAAGAAAGGATTAAAATGAATAGAATATTGAATATTCTCCATAAATAAGACTTTGGAATTATCATTATTATTATGGAGAGTAATTATAAAAAATTAATCTCCATAAATAATAATGATGATTCCAAGGTTTTTTTATGACACTCTTTCACTCTTCCTCTTTGAGCAAAATCAAAAAATTAAACAAAACTGATTATAGGTCTTTAAAATAAAACTTCTAAAGTTTATCATCCTCCTTGGTAGTGGAAAAAAAAAAAAATATGGAACTTTTCCCAATTTCTTTCTCTTTTCACAGAAGAGAATCCTCATGTTAGCTAGGTCTAAAATGCTGCAGAAAAAAAAAGAGGAGAGAACACAAAACAGCATATATGATTGTGATTCTCCAACATATTATTTTTGAGCTATTTGATGTAATTGATTTCTCAATTTTCTTTAATTTTATAATAGAATTATATATGGTGTATTCCCCTCTTTTGGTTTGAAAATAAATTAGTGAGTGAAAATGCTCAATGATAATTCTTTTTTTTTTACTTTGATGTGACAGTCTCATAAGTACTTCATCATAGCAAAGGAAAAATGCTTTTGTAACCCCTTTTTAATATGAAGAAACTTTTTAAAGTTAGCTCTACAATGTAGTTCTATCTTTGTGTCTAAGCGATTTTGTAAGTTTTTTTGAAAGAGGTATTTGAAGAGATATTTTAACAAGTAATTTTCTGTGATTCGCCCAAATGCTTTGATATTTTCTACTACATTTTGATCACTCTTTCTTTATGTGAAGAAAATGAATTTACTAAAATGTGAAAAGTGACCCATCTGAGTTTTAATTTGTGAAGCAATATCTTTTCATTGTAGCAAAAATATTTTGTTCTTTTGGCTTCCAGTTCTGCTCATGGTTGCAAAATGGCAACTATGTTTTAAATTGTATTTATTGATATTTTGTTGAAGTTAATTTTGCACTCAAAAGAATTTTTCATTTCTTCCTTTTTTTTATTATTGGGATAATTAAATGAAAAAGAAATATTTTTTTCTTATAGTTGTCATTAATTTCTTTATATGAATTTTAAAGTTATGATGTATGCAAAAAACAAACAAGAGTTAAGACTCCATATTTGCTTGTATTTTTAATCATGGTGGAGAACGTGCTCTGAATGATTAGAAACACAAAATATAATCTTTGGAAAAAATAAATTTTATATTCAGGAGGGTCTTTTATTCAACCTTTTCCTGTTATTTCTTTATTTTTTTCTGTTTCTTGAAAAAAAAAAAATGAAAAACAGGTTTTTCTTTTGTCTCTAGAAAAAGTTGCCAAAATCAACAAGTAAAATTTGAAGTTAAAAACAAAAACAAAATGATAGGTATACGACTTGAAATTAAGTAATTAAAATTGTAAGAGAAGGTAAATGTGACAGATTATCCCAAAACTTTTTACTCTAACATTGCTAATTAAGATATTGGTACACTTACTTTGCTTAAAGACAAAGTATCTCCCATCAAAAGTAAACAGATGTAATGTTTTCGAGAGAACTATTATACTAGTGAATCATGAAATCAAAATTTTGTTGTTACACAAGTCTACAAATGTGGATTTGTAACTTAATAGATTAAAAAATTTAAGGAAATGGAAAATTGTTTTTACCAAATAAAACCAATTCTACCTTCTTAACAGTTTGGTTATGCAGAGTTTAATAAAGATAGATATTACCAATGTGTTTATGTGTTATTCATTAATGAAAGAAACAAAACTTGATAATATTCATAGAATATAAATTTTTAGAGTTTGGCTGAAGTGATAGCATTACCATTATGTATATGTTATATAATATTAAATGTCAAGTAAATCTGTAATAAATTTAATTCCAGAACCTCATATTCTACTCTTCCGGAGACCTCTTCAAGGGCCTGCTCCCAGTCAAGAAGAACAAGCAAAGAATGATATGTAGTGATGAAAACTGATTTGATATGTATATAGTGTACATTTAATTTTTAGCTTGTGAAATCTTTTAAGTCATCTTTTTAAGGAATTTTTAAGACATCACATTTTTCTATAAGATATTTATCCTGTAATATTATATTTACTTTGCTGCTGAGTCTTTCTTATTGCAGGGAAATTGTTCTTGAATATGTAGTTAAGTAGGGGTCATCATACAAAATATTTTATTTCCTTTCATTTCAATAAAACTTTACTTAGATTTTTGTCTTATTAATTGAATAAATGCTAAATTTGATGAATATGCAGTATATATAGAATACATCTTTTCTGGATTTTAGTAAGGTCTAATATTGCCATTGCAATATATTTTATAATAATTCTTTGAAAATTTCTCTATGTAATAAGCATTGTGCACTAGAGTTGAGGTTTGGACTTTACGTTTTGAAATTAGTTCTTTGCGCTCTTAGCAGTTTGGCTCAGAAAATTAAGTTAAAAAATTCAAAATATCTTCATAAATATAACTTTTTACAGACAAGTATTTAGTTAAACATAACTAAACAAAAACACTTCTCAACATTTTGAAATCACTTAAAAACACTCTTTTGACCTAAAGTCCACAAACTGCAAGAATATAAGCTTCAGGCCTATTTAGGCTCAGACTAAGTTAAACTAAAAATCACTATCTCAGGTGGGCTGTGTTGAAAGATTTCTGGGATTTATAAAACCAAGCCAACATTCACCTCTAGTGTGTACTTGTGTGGTAAAAATAAATTATGTATTTTATAAAAACCATACTTGATATATTACCTACCAAAAACCCAAGTAATTATTTTTATATTAAAGTTTAAGTAGAATGCTATAAATAAAGCTTTTGACTTGATATTATGAATTTCTTTACTTATTTCAGTTGTAAAAACTTATTTTAAGTAAAATGGTTTGGCTAAAATGTAATAAACATGAATTAGCTGTATTTTTAGACATTGGATAAATTATTTTTTCTAATTGAAGTACAAGTTATTTTTGCTGTTTGTTGAATACAAATTTTAGATAAATTTCTCTTGAAGAATTTTGATTAGGGCAGATGTTCAAAAGTACATGTATGTTTGTGCATATGTGTACATACCTACACAAGCATATATATGTGTAAACTCTTTGTATAAAAGTGTAACAAAATGTAAGACAATATTTTAGGAGTTAGAGATGCAATGCACACATCTTTTGACATGCATCTATAAAGTTGACATATTTTGCTGTAAACATATCTTTTTCATACTGACCTTTTCCTTCTGAACAATTAACCATTCAGGAATTTTAAGAATACATGTGGTCCATGTAGCACACCAACATTTTAAGCCTGGCCTGGTATAATGAAGATATGCAATGCAGTGTGTATAACAATATTTTGCCCTTGATTGGTTTAAATAAACTGATTGATGTTTTATTAAAATAATATTAGAGGTTAAGCAAGTTTTTTTTATTTGGTGATTTGCAAAACAATGAAATAATGCATACATTATGCTGCCCCCCCCCCCTCAAAAAAAAATACATAAATGGTTTTGTCACCAATTTGTTTTTAAATTTAAAATTGTTTAATATAATTTAATGAGAAACAGTGCACATAGTACTATTACTAAATATGTATGCTAAAATATTAGATTGATGAAAACATGTCATTCAAAAAAGTTTTTAAATTGTTTTGTGTGTTATTAAAAGCTCCTTTACTTTCCAGAAATGAGAATAGCAAAGGCATTTTCAAAGGCTGTTTATAAATTGTTTGATAGAATATTTACAATGTTCTGATTAATTTCCAAGATCACATAGTGTGCATATTGACCAACACCTGTAGCTATTTGGTTTTAAATTAACTATACTAAACTCTGTATTTTTGGGCTTAGTTATACTTAATACTGGTCAAAAAGACTTCTCTTCATAAGTTTTCCTCAGTGCATGTCATGTAAAATATTCGAAATGATAGAAAAATATTTACATTTTTCTAACAACGAAATGTTTGACCAAGAAAATAACCAAAATCCCAAATTTAACAAAATTTAGCCTATTTGTGTAAAATTTAAAAATTTCATTCAAAATCTGTTTCAGGAAAACACATTACCATAGATCAGTGTTTTCCAACCTGTGTGCCACGAGAATTTTTGAGGAACAAAAAATATTAGTAGAGATCACAAAGTAAATATTAAGTTTAGTGAATTACTATCAAGCCTGACAGATTGTGATGTAGATCGATGCTCTTGTTCCTGAGAATTAATTAGCTACCCTCACGCCCACAACTGTTAGGCTGGATATCAAACATTTGTGCTCTGAGCATCCATCTCAAGTCTCACATTAATAAAACAAAACTATTTTTAGCAATTTCTATAGTAGCCCTTTAATGTAATACTATACTGAATGCCATGACAATTTTTGAAACTGTATTAATACAGTGGAATCTCAATCGATCATTCTCCAAATCATCGTTTTCCTGTATGTGTCGTTTATTTCACCCAGTCCTGACGATCATATTGCTTTGCTAAGTTCCTGCATTTATCATTCAGTTCAATCGGTCCCTTGAAAAACATTCCGATTAGATCGAAATTCCACTAGATATTCTATTCTGGTGTTTATTGCTAATATCTTTCAATAAATGTATAAAATCAGCAGTTAAGTTAGTATTTAACTGCCTGAATATATATTCTACTTTCATTTATTTTTCAAAGAATTAAAACAAAAATTCTAACAAGGGTGACATAAGTACCATTTACAAGTGCCAAAATCACGGGTCAAAGCAGCGTTATTTCTTGCTTTTTGACTCCTCTTCCCTACAAAAGAGGAAAATGCAGGGTAGAATTTTGCTCCTGCTTCGAACCAGGATTAAACTGGCTAATTACCCATGATGCATTGCGAAGCAGGAAGCTAGTAGTAAACAAACATGGTAGATTTGTACATGAGCGAACCCATGAATATTAACCCTTACATCGGCTCATCTGTCTTTATACTGTTCCCCAGCTCATTGGTCTCACAGACTGCCATGCTATAAAATTAGAATATTTACCTACTTTTGTAAGTTTTTCGCAGTTATAAGTCATTAATGAAAAACTACTGCCACCTCTCATTCTTGAAAAGGGTAAATAAAAAATAGATTATTTTCAACAAAAAATTTCTGTATATCATACAATTAGAAAAATAACATTGGTAATGAAACTTTACAAATAGAAAATTTTGTAAAGAGAATAAAGAGGCCATTGATTCTCGAGATGATTTATAAATTGCACGAACAATCATTATTCCAATGAGTGTCTTTACTTTTAATGTAATGTCCTTATAATAATGATCTGAGAGATTCTTAATGTGTGTGTATTTTTGTTATTTTGCTATTGGTATGAATACTGATTTTTTCATCAACTTGTCAGTAAATAGCAAACCCTAAACTTGTTCTGGAAAAGGGTTGTGCCTCAAGGCCAGCGCTGGACCCCCTAACTTGTTTACTCTCACTTTTTTTCACATTACAAGGTGCTGACTGTGCTATAGGACACAAGACCTTGGAACTCCAAGTAAAACAATTTTTTTCCCTCGATATTGAGTACTTTCATAAGATTTTTATCTGTCCTCACTCCTTGAATCATCAGAACTATACTGACAATCTGCTCAAAATCTTGTAAAAGAACTTCATCATCACTACTTTTCTCATTATTGGAGATTTGAGGAAGAATAGTACAATTGTTTGGAATGTAGGAGTTATCTGAATCTATTTCAGAATCCTACTCTTCAATCTGTGATAGTGCAAGAGAGAAAAAATGTCTGGTTCATTGTGAAACAGGAGGAATTCTTCCAGCCATGCTAGCTACAACAATAAAACAAAGATCTTTGAAATGACTGCATGCAGACTGACAGACAATTAGTACAGTTCAAGGCTTATCGGTCATACAGACCGGCAAAAATTTAAATCAGTTCAAGGCTCATCGGTCTAAAATACCGACTATGTTTTACAAAGATTAAATTTACTGACAAGTTGTGAGCGGGCGAAAATATCTTATGTATTGTACTTGAAGGTCAGGACCCGACTGAAGAACTCAAAAACCCCCAACAGTCTGATCACCCCAACCACCACCCCATCCTTCAGAACAGGTGCAACAACAGTCTTCTAGATCGATGGGCCAACATAAGGTTTAAAGCTCAGCCAAATGGTCGATGGAGGGAATTCGAAGTGACTCAAATAATCAAAATGCATGTAGAAAACGTACAAAGTGGAAAATTAAAAAAAATAATAAATCTTGGGCAAAACATTTAATTTTTAAAAAAGTTTATTATAAGTTTACCTACACATATTACATATTTGAAAACTTACTGTATATTATATTATTTTGTTTATGCTTTTATAATAAATACTATATGACTCTTAGACAAAACATGTTAAAAATATATTTAACTCTATCGGAAAAATGTCACTTTAAATCATATGTTGATACTTTTTGAACCTATTTAAACTTTTAAAAATAGCATAAAGCTTATTATTGATGAAAAGATATTTATTTGCATTAATTATGTTAATTTTTTTCATAGCCTTTTTTTCCCCGTAGCTTTATTGTTATCATCAGAATGAAATTTCCTTCCAATGAAGAAAAAATTAAATGTTCAATAAGCAAATTGATTCCATTAAAATATAAAAACAAAGGGAGAAAATTTTCTAATGAAAAACAAAATAAACGTGCATAAAAAAATTGATTCCCTTAAAATATAAAAACAAATGGAGAAAATTTTTTCTATTTTGAGTACATAGAGAATAAAAACTTAATGTAAAAATTTGAGCTAACCAATATCACACTGATTTTGGTTTTGTGATTTGAGGAAATCTGAACATCCTTTTAATAACAAGTGCAATCAGAATTTTTTCTCAGGTGGGGTTTGTTCTAAAAAGTAAAAAATGCAACATTTTCATTTATGTGTTATGGTAAAATTGATAAATTTAATAAATATAATCAACAATTAAACATAACATCAAAATTTATTTATAAATTATTTTAGAATTCACAGATAAGAATTAATTTATAACTATTTACGATTTTTTTCATTTATACATGCCTAAAAATTACTGAATCAAAATTGAAATTAAAATTACATTTGATTTTATAAAGGGATTTATTAAAACAATAAAAATCGTACAATTAATCTTATAATCTAAAAAAAAATGTACCTATCAATTCTAAAATTTTCTCTCCAATCTTTATTATTCCTGTAATTTAAAACAATTTCTTCCCACCACACAGAGCTACATAATTTTGCCCACATTCTTCGTTGTGGAAAAGGCTAAATTTAGTGATGAAGCCACTAGATTGTGCGATTATATCTAATATCCGCATCAATCTAGTTCTTATATTCCTTTCTTCCAATCTATTGGGTACATACATGCCATCTTTAAGAACAACAGAAAAATCGTAAATGTTCTATGATTGTCAACAGCGACTGATGTGTTGCATTTAAATAATAAATAAACAAGGAATGATGGTATATGATGACCACTTCTGCTGAATCATGTGATTGCCTTTACTTCCAGTAAGATGGGTAAACGCAGGACGAAAATGTTGTCCCGTGTAAACCGACTTCTAACGATTTTCCTGTTAGCAGGAAAATCTTGGGTATTATTGTTGTCTATATAAATGCAGCTTTTCAAAGGTTGGAAATCCTTGCCATAGATGAAAGCTGCTTGTTATTTCAAGGATATTTAGGCTGGATCAATATATCCTGCTGAAAAGGACTAGATTTGGAATAAAGACATCTGTTATTTGAATCTAAATCAGGTTACATGAGGATCTTCTTGATGCACACTGGAAATAGGACAATTATAGATAACGGTTACAGGAATTTACCAGTTTATGAACAAGTGATGACATGACACCACCACAAGACACTATTCCAATTCCAAAAGTCAATCATATTCACTATCAAAGAGGCAAAGTATTTGTCATAAAATAATATAAAAAAGAAGTGTATTTGATACTGACAATATATTGTTTAGAAAGAGTGACAGCTGCAAAATGCAGAGGAAATTTGTAAGCCTTTGTCATTCACAATCATAATGATATGAGATGTGTCTCCAAGGTTGACCAACATTTAGCTAGTTATGCAAGGTTATCAGGAAAGAAAAATCCAATTACAAAATTTAATATTTTCTATAATTACAAACAGAGAATTATAATTAATATGTCATTGTAAAGGAAAAATATTAAATTTTTTTCACAGGTGTTCAATATGACTTCCTTTAGTCACCCGTATAATATCATTGCAATATGCCATTCCTTGCCAAAGACGTAATATTTCACTATTAACTGTTTGTAAAGTCCATCATCTCAGAAGGTGGTATAACCAGTTCCAGGAAGCTGGATGCCTGAGTAAAGGCAAAAGTGTACGGCAACCGGATGTTTCAGCAGAGAATGTTGAAAGAGTACGAGAGACTTTTTTACGCAGTTCGAAGAAATCGACGGTATTTAATCCCCATGTGACTTCTTCCTTTGGGGATATGTCAAAAATTTTGTGTTCATATCCCTTTGCCTATAAGTTTGCCCAAACTTAAACAACACATTTGTGATGCTTTACACACAGTTAATAGTGAAACATGACGTGTTTGGCAAAAAATGGCATATCACAATGATATTATACGGGTGACTAAAGGAAGTCATATTGAACACCTGTGAAAAAAAAATTAGCATTTTCCTTTACGATGGCACATCAGTTATAATTTTCTGTTTGTAATTATGGAAAATATTAAATTTTGTAATCAGATGATTCTTTCGTGATAACCATGTACTTTACCTTGTGGTAAAAAAATAAAAAAAATTTTTTACTGTCTTATTGACCTTGTTTGTAGAATTCATCTATTTTAAATAAAAAGTGTTATGGTGAAAATTCTGCATTGGATTATAGATTGGTCATAGTTTACTTCACAATTGGAAAAATATAATGATAATTTTAATAATCCAAAAGTTAGAAGGCCAAAGAGCATCGAGCTCCAACAAGACATTTTCAAGAAATTATTCCTACACCAGTAAAAAGAAAATCCTACTATGCAATGTTTTGTTTGTAAGTTAGAAATGTAAGGAAAATAGGTTCGGAGGAAGGCAAGGTTTTTTTTCTAAAGATTGCAATGTATCTTATGTATTGTCCCATATTTTCATATATACTATATTTAATCTATAACTAGATAACTTTTGAAATATTAAAATATTTCTATTTTGTACTGAGTTAATGTGGATTTGAGATTATCGATGATTATGCATCCTTGTTCATTTTGAGCAGCCATATTTTCTAAATTTTAACCTTTATTTTGCGAATCTAATCACATCTTTTAATTTTGAAAGTTAAAATCTCCACAAATCATAAATAATAATTTTTAAAAAATCTTAAGCAGTTAAAAAATGCTTTTTCTTTAAATCATCAGAGAGAAACAATCTAGAAAAAATTGCACATAATATTCAGTCGCAGATAGGAGCACTAAAAAGCAAAAACAAGGCAATTTCCAGAATGATTTTGCTCTCTTTTCAGCTTATTACAAAAGTTAATTGTAGCACACTCAAGTAAAGAACTCAATATAATAGGCCTCAGCAAGATACGCTTTCTTCCATTATGGTTGAATTTTCTGAAAATCATCAGCAATCAGGTAATGACACTATGATGCCTTCTGCTTATTCACGAGTTATGCATAGCAGAGAAATTTATAATGAGTGTGAAACTGAGTTACATGACTGCTCAAATTTTGAGTAAAATTAGAAAATTATTCTACGATAATTTTTGAAGAAAATTAATTTTAACCATCAATATTTGTGGCTCTACAAGGATCTTTTAAAAAGAATAAAATAAATTCAAAATTTAACTGCACATTTCAGGAACTTTTTTTACCCTTGGGGGAATTAAAATTTTCTCTTATAGAAAAACAAAACAAATTTTTTTCTTAAGAATATTTTCATGATTCTACTACAATGTTTTAGTCAAGCCTCTAAAAAACAAATTTGATGGAAAATTTGCTGAAATTTTTTATAAAGTCCATTCTTTGAGATTACAAATCAAAATAAGAAAAAAAATCATATGATACATATCTGGTGCTATGCCCTTGGCTCCCCCTCCTCTCAACATGCAACTAACACTACCCAAAACAGATTGACATGATTCAGGCAGAAAAATATTGGATTTCAGATCTTGGATTTGTAGTGTGATAGTGACATCTTGGACAATTTTCTTCAATATGTCTCTGAAAAACTTGCAGATAGGATGCTCAAGAAAAGAAGTCACAATAAACACTTAATAGCTATAGCTAATAAGAGGATAAGGCTAAAATGTTCTCTTCTAAATTGATATGTTGCAAGGTAATAATAATTGTCAAAGCCAACTATGAAAAAGTCAAAGGATGCAGGATAGTGCCTAAAAACTAGTGTACCCAATACCTTTTGGTTAGCTGAAAGAAATACAGATAGTAAAAATAAGGTTGAGTTTAGACAAGCATTTGATAACTTTAAGAACATAAAGAATAAAATAGCTCTGTCAAATTACTAAATATTACATTTAAGGCAAACAAGATTATATTCGATTGTGCTTTAAACAACAAACAAAACAAAACTAAATTTTTGCGTTTAGTATCTTTAGTTTTTTTTGGAAACTAAAGATGTCATAATAGCACATAATCATAGGACTAAGCCCAAGAAAACATTCAGTTATTCAGAAGGGACATTTAATAAGTTTAAATAATCAAATGTATTGATTTGGATTTCAGAGTTTATTACTTTTCATTTTTTATGTATACAGAGATTATGATATAAAAGAACTTTTTTTTCTTGTACGTAGTACAAAATTTTTATTAAGATTAAAAGTGTTTTCAGTGTCAACCTTCTGAAAAAATTACCTTATACATAAGTAAAATAAAACTTTCAAAACTTCATTTGTTTCTTTGGAGGTTCCTCCTCTTTTTCATCAGATGTAAATATTGGATTTGGTTGTGTTTTAGAATAAGCTGGTGTGACCCAATATGGATTTTCTTCAGCCTCTTTAGCATACTTTAAAATTGCCTCTCTAGGATTAAGAGTATCATCCACCTTTTTCTTTAGGCCTAGATTTCTTACTATGAATGATGAGAGAGTATTTCCAGCGGAAGCTATACGTCCACCTTGCCCCGGACCAGTAACTGGAAGATCAGGCCTCTGAGACTTCAGTGGATCCTTGCGATCTTTTTCCATCTGTTTTTTGGTGCTTCTTGGTCTATCCACTCTGAACATGGGTAAAGCATGTGGTGTTATAATTTGTTGCTCACAAATCATTTCTGCTTGTTTGACTTTTCGTTTAGTTTTAACTACACACAGTTTAGCCCCTCGCTCACTGAGTTTTGGGCTGTAATAAACTTTGACTATACCACTACGTGTACTTGCAATAACTTGATTAAGTTTAGGATGCCACATACTTCTTACAACATCTGAATCCCCAACATCTAATTCATAAGCAATTTCAAAAGTATTTTTATTAAAAAATAATAGTTTTCCAATGTTTTCATTTTTTTCTAAAGAAAGACCAGTGAAAACATATGTATCATCAGGACTAAAATTACAATCAGTCATCATATATCTATTGAAAAGATCAGTTGCAACATTAACTGGTTGTTTGAAATTTCTCAGATCCCACAATTTTAAGGTACTATCACAGCCCCTTGATGCTACAAAATTATTATCATAAGAAAATGAAATTGAAGAAATGTCACAACCTTTTACATGAGCATTCCGAATTAAAAGTGAAGTATTCACAAAATTCTTTCGGTGATCCCACATTTGGATTGAGCCATCTTGGCAGCCTGCAGCAACGAGGCGTCCATTTCTATCATATTTACAGGAAGTAGGTATAGTACGAAGTCCACCCTGTTGTCTGGGTTTAACAACATGTAATTGCTTTGATTTTTCATCCATATTCCAAATACGGAGACTACCATCATTAGAGCATGTTAGAAATTCTTCTTTATTACGAGGATGCCAGCAGCCATCATTGAGCATAGCACAGTGCCCTTTAGTACGTGACATATCTGAAATGTATTGATCTCCTTTTGTGCATTCTAACAATTCAAAGCCATCTCTGTCTAGAATTTTTGCTTGAGAATTACCAGCTACTATGAGGATTGTGTCACCTGTTATTCCATATTCTATATTTCTGATCTGGTGACATTCACATGGTCTAAGACTACGAAACGACTGTAATGAAGCATCCATACCAGCAAAGTCCCAAAATTTAACTTCAAAATCATACCCACCGGTTATTAATCTTGCTCCGTTGGGGTCTAAACTTATTGCTGACACTGTTTTGTTCCCATGTTCTAAATTTACCTCATGGGTTGAAGGTACAGTTCTATATCGTTCACTAACGGAAACATCAGCAGACGTATCACTATCAGAATCGTTCCCGACATCATTTGAGGAAGTCGAAATTTTCATATTAAGTGGCACTGGTGGACCAACGAAATCCTCTTCTGAATCAGATGATGATGTATTTGATACAGAACTGTCATTGTCGGATTGGGAGGCAGTGGATGCATTGATACATTTTGCAGGATTGGTATTCGCTACCATATTGTCTTCATTTGCTACTTTGTTTTTTTCTTCATACTGCAATTTAGCTGCCCTTCTTGTTTGTTCAAACAGAGCATCAAAATCAAAAGTCCGAGCTTTTTTACCGAAACTTCCAAATCCCATTACAGATGAAACCTTTTCTTTCCCAATACAATGATTTGATGTCTTAATTGACTCAGTTATAAGTTCAGATTCATCTTCCTCACTAACCCTGTGAATATCACTACGGACATTCCTCATACCACGAAGTTTTTTCAATTCAGCAAGATCGTCGTCCATTTTGTTTATCAACTATGTCTAAGACGAGCATTTGTGTGGCGTAACGGCTCTTTGATATGCTCATAAATGCGCATGCTCAGAGACTTGGGAGCCGTTACGAGAGCAGTTACAGCTGTGGCAGCCCTCGTGAAAATAAAGTCGAGGTTCCTGAGCATGCGCATTTATGAACATTTCAAAGAGCCGTTGCGCCACACAGACGCTCGTACGCCACACAGATGCTCGTGTAAATATCAACAAGATCACGTTTGTCGTCTTGAGGTTTGCGATCGGAACATAACCATTTAGATCGGTATTTACTTCATTATCAGTAAGTATTGTAAAGAAATTAAACCGTATTTTCATAATTGTATAGAATTTTTTATTGGAAAGTACTTCGTAAGAAAATAATTATAATTCACGTGTTACATCTGAACAGTGCCGCAAGTATCCATATCTGATGCGGCGTGTACATTTTGATTCACGAAATCTATTTTTTTCATTTATATTAGAAACACAGATGTATGCTCATTCAAAAGTCCTAATGTACCCTAATCGGGGAACAGATGTAGTATACAGGCCCAGACTTCCGCATGGGCAAGCGGGGCACTTTCCCAGGGCCCCCTAATTTAGTATAAAGTTGTACATAGTTTTGAGAATTTGTTTTTTGGTTAATATAGTAAAGGGGTGCAGTGGCATATGGAAAAAAATCCTGGGTGGAGCACAGTGCACCCACTATAGTGAAAGCATGCTTACGTCCATAAGCGTTTCTGGTTTAATTTTTTTTTTTTTTTTTGTGGGGAGGGGGGAGTTGTAATAACTCCAGACTGTGATTTATTTTGAATTTCAAAAGAAAATTTCATGAATTTAATTATTAACATTAAAAAGTAAATTAATTAACACTTCTTTTTAATATTCATTATTTTCTTCAAATTTTTGACTTGTCGGTCGAAATTTTTTTTGAATTTCTGGTCCCGATTTAAGGGAGGCCTGGGTGAGTGTCCCACATGTTCATGTGGAAATCTGGTCCTGAGGAGGGGTACATGCCCCCCTCTGGATCTGTCCTTGAAGGGGGCCCCCAAAGTCTGCTTTACCCAGGACCCCATTGTGTCAAAGTCGGGCCCTGGTAGTATACGCAACGGGCATCGCCAATTTGGTGCCAAAATCCCATTTGGAGACCTGTTAGGCCTAAACTGTGAAATGTAAACAATAAATTGGAAAACAAACTTACTGCTGGCTTTATGAAACTTGTAGGCGCACACGGGATCTTCACTTCGCTCAGCTACCCTTGCTTCACTCCGCTACACTCCATTATGCATCCGTCCAAAAACATTACAGAAAATCCCCAGCCGATGGCTTCGCTACATACCGCTCGCTGTTGTACAGTAAAAAAAAAAAGCTTCCGCTGGCTGTAGCAGTCAGTAAAACAAAGCTTATCGCAAAAAAATACCATCCAATCTTAAAATCCTCCCTGCCAGAATATAAAAACCACCAAACAACCATCTGATTTGGCGAAAAATCGCCCCTTGGCATTCGTTGCGCATACTACATCTGTATCCTAATGGGTTAGTGATTGTACTGTTTATAATATTGGAGTGTAGATTATATTGATTAGTTTTTTTTTTTTTAAATTTTGAAATTTAATAAAAATATCGAACAACATTTAATAGTACAGTCTGGACACACTGCTTTGTAATTAATTCACAGGCAATCATCACTAAAGGTGTTTGGCTTGGTATTTTATGGTTAATGATACATTTGACAGAACATAGTTGTGAATATAATTACTTTTGTAAAGTTAAAATTTTAAACATTTAGAAAAAAGATACTCGTCTTTCAAAAGATTTTAGTTTAGACCTTATGATACTTTATACACTGCAGAAAAGGTGTTATTCAACTGTGTTGCTGTTACATGAACATTAGGGTGGGTCATTTTTTACTTTTTTTAAAAATAGAAATCGCCTGTGGTGGTGGGAAAAGCTGCGTATTGCTATCAAATGTTTGTAAAATTTTTTTTTTCTGAAATTAAAATATATTTAAGCCCCCCACCCGGCCCTTGAAGTTTCTCCAAAAATGCAAAAAAATGCACTTTTTATTAATTTTTTACGTATAAAAAATTTTAACTGCCTGTAGTGGAAATTGTTGCATAGCAAGAACCTTTGTTTGCGAAATTTTTTTTTTGTAATTAAAGTATATTTAGGCTCCCACACCCGGCCCTTGAAGTTTCTCCAAAAATGTAAAAAATGCATTTTTTATTTATTTTTAAATTTTTTTTTATGTATCAAAAATTTTAACCGCCTGTAGTGGAAATTGTTGCATAGCAAGACCCTTTGTTTGTGAAAAAAATTATTTTGGTATTGTATCATATTTAAAGCCCCCGCTAGGCCGGCGAAATTTTGATATTTTAACCCTTTTTAAGCAGAATTTTTAATAAACGTATTTTAAAAATTAAAGTTATTAAACTCAATGTCCCATCTGTCTCAAAGGGTTAAAACAGCTCTTTGCTTATTTTGCCAAAATTATGGCAGAATAATCCATAATTCACTACGAGGAGGTGGCTGCATTCGAATTCCTCCCGCACCCACCCACCCTCCCAACAAAATATGGGCACATTTTTTTTCCTGTTTAGTGATACAGCAATCTTACTCTTTATATTTTGCCTTATTTTCGAAGTTTGGCATCAGCTTTCAAGATGCCAAAGTTGTATGTATAAAGCCATCGTGACTTTTTGTTCCACAGACAAATGAGGATGCCTCTGACACTATCTTAACTGTCCTTTTGACATATTGTGTACGGCATGTTAATTGCCCTTTTGACATATTGTGTACGGCATGGGTGAGTCCACAGCTTACTTTCAATAAAGCCACCTATTTTTAGTGTTTGGGCCTTCATGATTCTTCTGAAGCCTAATTTCCTCACATAGGATCATTTGTCGTTGATTATGGCAATCAGCAGGTTTTCTGGGTGACCATAAAATTATTCATTTTCATTACAGGATCCACTATCAATTTCAGCTCATCGCTCAGCTATCTTGAGTAGTGTATAACTTCCCAAAGATTATGTGTACCAGCATGAAGGCTCACTTTTAGTGAGAAACCAAACTTTTGCATACACTTTAGGAGCTGCCCACTTCTTTTGAGGATGTAGCAACTTGCTTTAAAATCCTCATCAAAATAAAAATCATCTTCACTTTCAGAAGTAGAGCTACTATCCATAATACTTTCACATTGTTGAGATTGGCTATTTATACCAGTTTCAGATTTTTGCTTATTCACACATTCAGCATCCATTGCTTTCCTTGCTCTCTAAGTTTTAGCACCCTAGTGATTTTAGCATCCAAATTCCACTGGTCCTCCAAAAATTCTTGTTCCAAAATTGGCTTTTTTCTTGACTTCATGAATTTTTTATGAAACCGTGCAGTACAACCACACCATCTATCGGGGAAATTCACAACAAATTTTGCTGGCCTAGTGGGAGCTTTAAATATGATACAATATCAAAATAATTTTTTTCACAAACAAAGGGACTTGCTATGTAACAATTTTCACTACAGGCGGCTAAAATTTTTGGTACATAAAAAATTAAAAAATAAATAAAAAATGCTTTTTTTTACGTTTTTGGAGAAACTTCAAGGGCCGGGCGGGGGGCCTAAATATATTTTAATTAAAAAAATTAAAAAATTCACAAACAAAGGGTCTTGCTATGCAACAATTCCCACTACAAGCGGTTAAAATTTTTGGAAAAACTTCAAGGGCCAGGCGGGGGGGCCTAAATATATTTTAATTTAAAAAAATTTTTTTTTATAAACATTTGATAGCATTACACAGCTTTTCCAACCACAGGCGATTTCGATTTAAAAATAAAAATAAAAATTGATCCACCCTAATGAACATGAAGCTTTGAAATCTGTTCAGTGTAAGAAATATTGGTTTTTAAAACACCAAACCTTTGTAACTTGAAAAATCTTTTGTAGCATTGTTTGTAATTTTAAGTCATAACTAAGCAGTTAAATTTTGTTATTTTTTAAGAATTACTATGAAATTTATTTTTTAACATTATCTTAATAACTCTTAATATGTGCAATTTCTAGCTAAAAAATGACACGGTGGGCTAGAGCAGGTAATGCTCAAAGACATAAGAAGTTACCAGGTGATGCAACGAAATGGGGTGAATTTGATCATCAGAGAGGCAACAGTGGTTCATCGGAACAGAATGTCATTATAAATAGGGAGCAAAATACCAATCAAAAGGAAAAACTTTGTTCAACTGACATTTCAGCAAAAAAAATTACTGATTCAAGTAAACCTAAAAAATGTATTAATTTACTAGATAAGAAAAATGTAACAAATATTGAATCAGAAAATGGGCTGAAAAGTAATGAGAAGGTTTCAAGTTGTGTAGCTGATGTTAAGCTTAGTATTATGGATGAAGAGCTAAATAGACAGGAAAAATCTTCTTTTGCTCAAAAAACCTCTGTAAAAAAGGTAAAAAATAAGAAGAAAAACATCATTGAACAAAATAATGCACCTGCTAAAGTCTCTGAAATTTCTGACGCAACGAAGTTTGAAAAGAAAAAGGGTATGTATTTAGAGAAATTAAAAAAAAAAAGGGCTGATAATGGTATTTTACTCCTTCCATCAAAAATTGAGCGTAAAATATATAATATCAAAAGGAGGCTTAGAGAAAAAAGATTACCACCTGCACTAATTAAAGATATAATAAGGAAAGAAAGAAGGAAAGCAGAGCTTAACTTTCGTAAAACTTTCAATCCGTCTAAGGTAGATAATTTTTAGATTCTTTTTAGTATTATTACATCTTTTGTTTCATGTGAAATGAATTTTGATTATCACTGTATTCTGTTTGTATGTTATTAATTTACTTTACTCGTATTTAATTTACTTATTTTTTTGTCACAAAGTTGTTCTTTGAATACCAAATTATAATGATTAAGATATATACTACTCAGTAGTAACTGATTGATTTCACAATTGTGAGAAATATGGATATATTATTTAATGTGTATTAGTAATATTTAGTGTTTTTCTGTCTATAAAAATATGTACTATGTTTTTAAGAGTTTTATTTTAAATGACATGCTAATACCTTATTTGTTATTTGGAAATTTTTTTAACTCTTGAATTATAATACAGCTGTAATGACAGGAAAAGTTTTTTTTTCTTTCATTTTGGTACATTTTCATTGCTGTGAAGAAAGTTCACAAGTATATAATTTCATAGAAAGTAAGTAAATTCAGTTGTATGAAATGCTTACCATGCATGCTTCATTCATGCAGAAATTCTTCTCACCATTTTTTAACGTAGGATTACGTTCCTCCATAACAGTCCTTCAGAAAGGAAAATTTCAAAACTATCAGTCCTTGTGAGTTATAATTTTGGCAGTGCACCAAACCCAGTCTATCACTTGGACAAGTTAAACAGAAAAGTACCAAGATGCGTTAAAATTTTGACATACATATATGTATGTATATACATATGTACATATATATAGATACATATATACATACAAAAGAGGTAAGCAATAATAAGTAATCCTATGTTAATAACCCACAATAGTTTCGTTAGAAGAAACTATCTGAAATTTTTTTTCTCAAACAGATTATTCAGTATCATTTTTATCAAAATTTGATAGTTTGGTTATTTATTTTGTGCTTATTAACTGTTGTGTAAAAGTATTTTTAGATCCTTAAAACAGTTTTAATCTGAAGCATTTACGAAGCATTTACCTTTAAATATCAACTTATATAATTATTTTACCTTTTCTTAATGAGGCTATATTTTGAAACACCATTGTACCAATTCAAGTGGTGTGATAGTGATATTTCTTCGATTTCCTGATAACTTAAAGACATAAGCAATGTTTTGGTATTCACTTTTAATATAATCCCTTAAGTGCTTTAGCCAATCAGAGGGTGAGGCTATGATGTTATGTTCTTCTAAACCAATGAAAAAGCATGAGTGCAAGATTGCAGTGTTTATTGCCAGACAAATATGTCAGCAAA
The DNA here is from genome assembly GCA_907164885.2 of Dolomedes plantarius. NCBI lineage: Eukaryota > Metazoa > Arthropoda > Arachnida > Araneae > Dolomedidae > Dolomedes > Dolomedes plantarius. The sequence goes on along the minus strand of OU015492.1, from coordinate 127,796,916 downwards.
ATGGGCCAAATTTAAAGAAAATTCAGGGTGGTAAAATGTTCTCCTAAAACTGTAGTTACCTCACTAATAGTAGCAGCACTGCAAGAACAAAAATAAAGTTATCAAATATGTTACTTGATCATAATCACAATTCTGAATTAATTGCCAAGAATAACTTTTACCTTTGTTTAAATTAATTTTAACTCTTAGATACCTGACATGCATCTCACTAATAAACTATTTTTCTCAATTTTCTGTCTGAAAAGAAAAGCAATATCTCTAGTTTGAATCACCTTTGTTTTAATCTCAATCTTTCCTACCCCCTAACTAACATACCTTTTTATAAAACCTTTGATGTATTTTTGCTCTTGTAAGTCTTGCTCTTCAAACAAGGGCTGAAATATCATCCCAGAGCTAAAAAAAATACCGTATGCTGTAAGTTTAGTAAAAAATTACACCATGTAGCTATCAACTACTAGTAAAAATAGTGCTAATTTCTTTAACCAAGTGGAACCAACATTCAAGACAATTAATTGGCAGCTGAGCTCCATGGAAGAGGACTTCATGCTGCTGAATCCAAGCAAATGGTATCTTCTTTTTAAATTCAATTTGGTGAATTGCAATCTTACTTACCACTCTCACCCACTGCAATTTTATTCATGTTGTAGATTTTAATACCTGTAAGTCTTGCACAATTCCTGATTTGCTGATTTGAAGTTTATAGTCTCACCACACTGTTAGTTCAAATAAAAAAAAAATACTTGAGGCTGTTAACTTCCAGTTAAAAGATTTCTTATTTCTCTTGAAAACTAGTAAGGTTACCACTTTTAAAGAGCTCTACTAACTTCTTATGCGATGAATTTCAAGTTGGACATTTTAGAGCTTGCCTGATGCCAAGGCCAATTTTGCATTGGTTTTAAATTTGTGGTAAATTTTTTAATATGGTTAAGCCAAAACAGCAGCATGGTACTATTCACACTCATTATTGACATCAGTTGAAAACTTTTCTGCCGTCCAAGGAAGATGATTTAAGAATGCACATTTAGCAAATAGCTATACCAGAGAATTTTTTTTAAAAAGATCATCAATATTTTCTTTTAACAGAAAAAATAATAGGGGGAAAGGGAGAAAAAATTTATGATTTCTAATTAATACAATATTTTTCAATAGTCAGCCATCCTCATTGTATAGTAGTTAGTGTCATAAGTTTTCACAAAGTGGGTTCAGATTCCTGGCTAAGGCATGGGTGTTCCTACACTGTTACCTCATAAGGAGCAATGTTAGTTCAACCTATATTGTTTTCTCATAATAAAATTAATTGCATGGATTGGTAAATATTCTCAGGACAAAGTGCATGGATTTTTTTTTTCTTTTTCTCTCTCTCTAAACAGTGTCTGTCTGATTCCATTTTGATAAATATGAATTAAAAAATAATGAGGGGTAAGCCCTTTTGTATCTAATGACAAGTGCTACTGGTTCTTATTTTGCTGATAGCTTTAAACTGTTTCAGTGCTCTTTTTCCTAGTATACATGTGTTTAAATCTTTTGCAAAATGATGTTTTGGTGTATAATTAATTTTGTTTTATTATAAAAACTGATTTAAGTAATCATAGCATAATTTTACTGACAAAAACAAATAGAACTTTAAAGATTTTTATGAAACCTCATCTGTAATGATACAAATAAATTATTAATACTTGTGCATAACAACAAATATGAATTATTGCCACTGTATAAGACTAGCTCTAAAGTTTAACTTATTATTATTACTAATTGCATTTTGAGCATTTACCATTACATCTAATCTATGCAATCATTGCTATGGTTTTGCTGCTTGATATGCTGAAGTCAGTCTTTAGAAATAAATGTCTGGTAAGTTATTATTTATACAATAATAGTAGGTTGGTTGGTAAGTGTTATGTCCATCATGGAAGCAATTTTACCATTGCTTTATTGGTTTACATTAAATAGTTTCTTGTGAAGAAAGTATGTTTATGATAAGAAACAATCACAGATAAGCTTATAACAGGGGTGTAGACATAGGGCAGCTATAGGTTAAGCTCATGCTGAATTTCAGGCAGGGTTCCCAAATGTCCTGGATTTTAAGGGACAATCCCTTATTTGTAAATTATGTCCTGTGCCCTAGGGAACTTTGATATGGGATGGCAAAAGTCCTCTTTTTCGCTGAAATGAGAAATTTACTATATACGAGTTAGGCGCCTACAATTGTTGATGAGTCTTCTGTATGTCATTCATCACTTATTGGTGGGAACCGAACATCACAACAACAGCAGTCTCTAGTCAGACTCAGTCCAGTACTAAATGCGAATGCAGATTAGTGTGTGATCGTGTTGTGATAGATAGTGGCATTTGAAGTGTTTATCATAAAACTAATTCTTGAATATGAACAGTTGTAATGGTAAACATTCAAAATCAAATAGTGATGGGCTGAAAAGAAGGTTATGTGTTTTTAGGAATGAATGGATGAAGGACGAAGATTGGCTCAGGCCTAGTCCCAACAATGCCAATAAGGCATGCTGTAGCTATTGTAATAAGAATTTTTTGGTTGGCTATGGAGGTCCGAGTACCCTTGGGTCCCTCGTTTCCTGGAGGGTATTCCATACAGGGCCCCCGATTTAGAAAATTCTTGAATATAGGCACAACTCGGGATGGGGGCATTATGTAGTCTTGTAGTGTTCTTGCTAAACTGTTTTTCATTTTTGATAGAAGTCTGGATCACAGTAATTTCATGGTTGTATCGAACATAATTGCATGTATTATTGTTATACATGTTAGACCTTGTAAAGATAGATAATTCTTTTGTAAAAATTGTTAATTTTGTGTATAAAATGAAGTGAAAGAATGAAAGTTCATTTTATTTTCAGTTATGTTTCAACTGCAGGCAAGCTGGTCATGTATTAGCTGACTGTCCTACGAAATTGGGGTCTTCAAATCAAGAGACTGGCTTTTGCTTTAAATGTGGGTCTAAAGAGCATACATCTCTCAAATGTCCAGAGGAAGTACAAGGTTCGTATTGCTCAAAATACTAATGTTCCATGTCACCCTTCAGATGATTTGTATTGTAGAAATTTAATGTGTTAAGTATATAACTAGAGTAATTTATATAATAGAAATACAGTTCTTTAAATAAAAAAATAAATAAAAATAAAAAATCAGGTTTTCTTTTGGGAATTCTAGTTTTCATTAGAGATTCCTAGTTTTAGGACTTGTCACTTGGTTATGCAATCATCATATAAACCAGCTTGTTTATAATTAAATATTTTTTATTTGTTTGTTGTTAAACAAAATGTTTGCTTCCCCTCCCCTACACACAATAAAAAGGAAAAAAAATCCTTTTCTGTGGCTGGAATTCTTTTCTGTATTACAAAAAGATAAAATTTTTTGCTACCAATAATTTAGTTTTAAATAACATTCGTCCCAAATAGTGGATTTTTGAAAATAAACAATGGTTTGTGCTTTATTTTAAAATCATCTGTAAAACACTATCATTGTGAATTATGAGATTAATTTTCACGTTATATTGTTAGATTATTGAATTTAGAATGAAGTATTTATGTCTGATAAATTGAGCTGACCATAGAAATTATTTAAATTTCGATTAACTACAACTACCAAATTTCATAAGACTATATGATATATGGTCATATTCTATCTGTCATCAAAAATTTTGCAAAATTATTAAATAATTTAGCCAACTTTTTTAATATCAACATTTTAAATCCAAAAATGTTGGTATTAAAACAATATATTATCAAGTCAAATGGAGGAAAACATTTCCAAAACTACTGAATAAAATTTCAAAGAAATGTCTGTTTATATTCTCCTATTCTCTTTTTAGGGAAGTTCTCATTTTATTTTCCTTACTTATCCCCCCCCCCCCCCCCCCAAAAAAAAAAAAAAATAAAAATAAATGAATAAATAAATAAATAAAAATAGATAAAATAAAAAATGCAGAATATCAAAAATTTGGTTAGATAAGATTGAAAAAATTTAAATTTTCCTGCAACTTTTTGTGTTCTTCTTTGTAGCTTAACATTTCTTATACTCGGGGCAAAGCTTATCTGACATAACTATTTATGCTACAATGGCCAATTTACACCTGCAACGTAAGTATCTTCCCACCGCTACAGATGCGGATTGCCATATTTGGCCTTTTATCCCTACTGAGGATTGATTTTCCATCGGTTGCTTTCCAGCAAAGCGGGAGACAGTTTTGTTTTCACATCACAGTTTGAACTAATTTTCTAAAGTACACCAACATAAATTTTCAAATTGTCTTAATTCCTCTAGAATTGTTTCCTGTTCATTTTATGATTTCAAATAGTATGTGACTCTCATAGCAACCATGCATTCTTATAAATTACTTTGCCAATTTTTTACATACGAGAAGTATTTATCTCTCTTTAGGCATTAAGAAAATTATGAAGGTTTTAAATATTTAGGCTTTAAGAAAACAATCACATGTTTTGATTTCTATTTTCATGTAATCAATATATTTTGAAACTTTTAACTGTGCATCGTTCTACTTACTATTTCCCAAAGTAATGTGAGGGAGTTTCAGAAATCCTGAATAAAATTTAGAGTCCTGTTTACTTTTATAAATACGGGATCATACAAAAATTTATTATTATAGATTCAGATTTCTGGGTATTTGGGTTTTTGAAATTGTTAGTTTTTTCTGAAAGCCAGCAGCTCTATCATTCATAGCGAGGAATTTTAGAATTTTAATGGGTTTCAGAAATATTAAGATGGAAGAATGCTTCCATTTCTTCAACCAGCATATTGAGATATACATATGCACGTTTTACACACTTCGTTTAGTCGTTATTCTGAATAATTTTTGCATCTGTTTACACAAGGGGAATATTTCGTCAAACTCTAATTTCATCCTTTGTGAAATATCTTCTCAACTTGGTTTTTGTTAGCCATGTTTTTGCCCAGTTTAAAAATGAAATGAAAACGTGAAAGATTTTTTGCTTTGTTGCAAGTTTATAAATTGGAAAATAGACATAAGAAATCAGCGTTTAAACATTTCAGATTGTACAGCAAATCATGGCAGTTAATATTCCAATAGGTATAGTGTTGAAAATTTTCTTTCAATTGTTAACTGCAGATGTGTATTCCTCCCCACTTGTCTCTTGCAAACACTGCCTTTTCTTAGGGTAAACCATTTTTTAGGGCAAACCATTACCCATCTGCAGGAAGTAACACCTGTTCGACTCTTCCTTAATGCCAATACGGTTATTTAGCGAAAAGTGGGGGATTTGAACCGTAATGTACAAATCCCCCACTCCAATTAGAAACACTTTACAATGTCTATTTTTTTATCATTTGTAATTGCTTCTAATGCAGAGAAGTGTTGAAATGTAAATACCTGTGGAAAAACCATTTAATTTGATTAATTTCGACTGTTATTAAATCTTAATATATTTAGTAAACATTATAACAGAGGGAGAGGGGTAGAGAAATTTAATCTTTCATATGCTATTACAATGCATAAAAAAATTGGAACTGTAGTGTGCCCCAGTGAAAGATTTTTCAGGCTAAATGCCCATGTTACACTCAAAATGATGGTTCTTACCCTCTGGACATATAGAGACATATGGGGTCGGTAACCTATTGAAACGGAAGAGCCAAAAGTTACAATTTACAAAATTTCTCATTTTTTAAAGAGCCACTAAAAATTTTCGTTTCAATATTATAGTATTTGCTTTTATACATTTGATTTTTGATTTAAAATAAACGGCTTTAAATACGGAATACTATTTATTCATATAAAAACACAAATATAGATATTTACATCAATGGGAGCATTGGCTTTGCGTGCCTTTTGAAAGTTTGATTAAATCTGGCTTATAACTTGTTGTTTTAAGTTTCAAGCACGACTCCAGATTTTTATTTGTTAGTTGACTTCTAACTTTAGTTTTTATTATATTCATGTAAGAGAACGCTTGCTCGCATGAATATGTTGACCCGAAGATCGTCAGCACTCCATATGCCAACTTCTTCACCTGACTGTAGCATTCTGGAAGACTATTCAATGTGCCGAATATGAGGGCCTCAACTCACGGAATTTCTTTTAGAGCTGTCTTCTTGTGCTGTGCGATGTGCATGCATTTCTGGACCTCCAACTTTTCCAACTTGCTCTTGAGTTCTGTGAACTTTCCACTCCACAAGTCTTGGTTTTCAAATCTAGCAATTGCATTTGAAGCGATCCAGCATCAATTCCAAATGGCTCAATGTTGATCTCATTTGTATTTGTGTTGATTGGATTTACTATGAACGTGGGAGTACTTTTGTTTGTTTTGAATTGCTCGAATCTCTCAGCGAATCCATCCTTCATGTTTTTAAAGCTATGGTGAAGTAATTCGTGTCAATAGTTGCACTGGTCTCATCGCGGTATTGCTTCAGATTTTTAAAATGAAGTAATTTACCTCTCTCCGTGTCTTCAACAAAAAGAAGCAATTTTTTTTCGAAACAAACTACTTCTTCAAGCAAGGCGTAGGCTGGGTTACCCTTTCCTTGCAGTTTTAAATTTAGTTCATTTAGTTTCATTGTGGTATCTACCATGAAGTTGAATTTTTGCAGCCATTTGTCTTCTTCCAATTCGGGATGGTCAATGCTTTTTCATTGAGGAATGTTTTTGTTTCACTCAAGAACACAGCAAAACGTTGCAATACGTTACCTATGGAAAGCCATCACACTTTATTGTGCATAAGTAGGTCAGAAAACTGGCTATCTATTTTTTCAAGGAAATCATTAAACTGGCGATGGTAGAGTGCTTTTGCCGAGATGCTGTTAATAATCTTAATTACCATAAGTTCATGACCTCAACTATTTCAGCCAGAAATCTTTGGGCACAAAGCGCTTCTTGATGAATTATGCAGTGAAACGTTAGAATTTCGTGGTTTTTTTTTTTTTTAAGAATCGATGTTACCCCTCTATGTATTCCTGTCATACTTCTGGCTCCGTCAGTTGCTATAGAAACGATTTTATTTATATCGGTTCCATTGTCTTCCAGGCAATTTTGCACAGCATTTACTATATCTTCTCCATGAGTTTACCTTGAGAACGGTAGCAATCCTAGCAGTTCTTCTTTTGGACCTTGGGACGACATATACCTGACGAAAAGGGTAACTTGTGCCGTGTCTATTATGCTGCAAGACTCATCTATAGCAAGTGATAAGGTAGAAGCCAGTTGAATGTCTTCCACTTCCATATGTGTTACAACTGAAGACATTTTAGCAATTCTATCTTGTACTGTTTTAGCAGATAATGGCAAATCTTTGATTTTTTTCATGATTTCTGCTTTGTTTTTAAAATCATGAAACAGTTCTTCAGATGCACGTATAAAACAATCTTTGATGTACTCACCATCTGTGAATGGTTTTCCTCTTTTTGAAATTTCTAATGATACTGCAAAGATTGCCAGATTTGCATTATTGGAAGATTGCGCCCAGTTATTTAGCATGGAACTTGACTGTTGTAGTTTTTTTGGAGCTCTTCAACAGCTTTTTTTCATGCGTCACCGGTTGGATATTTACCAGCAAACTGGGTATGTTTTGTAGTTAAGTGTCTCTCCAAATTTGACTTCTTATTGTGTGCGAGTTTTTCGTGGTAAATGAGACAAGTCGGAAGGCCATCTGTGTTGCATATGAATGCAAACGACTCCGTCCAATCCTGATTGAATTCTCGAGTTTCTTCTTCAGTTCTTCTCTTTTTTTACCAGATGCCATGCTGGTGGCGGAGCTGAAAAAATTATTTTTAAAATTTTTACTTAGCTATCTAAAACGGCAAACAATATATTTACCATTATTACTTCATTAACACGATCCACAGATATGTAATCCAATTATGTTACTGATTTTATTATATTATACGCGTACATACCTTTGAGAAGATAATTCGTTTTTAAATCATATTCTTCTTGAAACAACAAGCGAATAGACACGCAAAAACCGCAAGAGATTAATTAACACACATGCAACGTAACGTCAACCGCGCTATTCGAGGATGACTGACTGACAACACGTCTAGAGTCTAGACGTGTTGTATAGACTCTAGATGGTGGCTGTTTGGGTGAGACGGAAATGGAATGCAATTGGCTGAAAGATAAACATGGCCACGGAGTCTCATCTCTAAGAACAAAACAATAGTTCAAATTTATCTCATTACGGTCATGTTAAGCGGAGCGATTTGTAGTTAACGATTCGGAAAATAGAAGCTATTGAGAAATTAGGTACTGCTTAAAAATATATTTTCTTATTTTTTAAGGGTTTTGATAGTAAATTATTAATTTTTTTGTATGGAACTGGAGAGTCGCAACTTTGCATCAAAAGAGCTTCAGGTTGTCGACCCCTGGGATAAGCCATTTGATATTTTGTCATTGTAAACATTTGGCATATCTAAGGTGACAAGAATTTTATGCTGATTAAGTTTGCTTTCAGTGAAACTACAAAACTAATATTATAGAAATATAATAAAAATTCACACTTTAATGCTGAATATATATATATATATATTTAGCAAATTAAGGCTTCTGCTTTTTATAAAGCTTACATAACTGAGATGTATTAAATGATTTTTTTTAATGTATCAAGTTTCATTTTATTTGTATGTCAAAGCCTTATTCATGACACAATGCATATTATTATAATTTTTGTCTGGTATAGTCATGAGATGAATATGTACATTACGGTACAAATAATTTCTCTTTAGTTCTGTTTTCCAGATGAGGAACAGCATATAGCTTGGTAAAAAAATACTATTACCTCTTGAATTATTTCCTCATGGACACTATTGGTGCAAATTTATAAATGTTGTCTGTAAAAGTCGTTGAGCATGTTTAATTTTTTCCCTTGGACTTTATTGAGTAATAACCTTTAATTTCATATTAATAACTAATAATTTAGGCTATATTTGGTATACTTAAAAGTATCTATAAGTATATAACAGTATGTTAACATCATAATATGAACTTAACTTCAGATGTGTAGTTGTACTGTGGCAAACAGAAATTATCCTAATACAATAAAATTTTATGAAACACTCTCTGATATGAGTTATTGATATAAAGTGAGATATCTTCATCCTACCCAGTATTCATCGATATAGGCTTTTTCCCTAATAAATGGTTTTCAGCATGACATAGCTGAAAAGTATGCTTGAGGTGGCAAAATTTCATATGTAGACCTTCTCTAGATTTTTCCAGGTGACTTTTACTTTTTTTTTACTTCTTACTGAGGGTTGTATATATCTGTCAATGCTAAATCTTTGGAGAAATACAACTTTTGGAATTTTGTTGTTGTTAGAAGGAAGAGCCCATAACAAGGCCTAGGCCCCATTGCTGCTTGATATACTAATATTTGTCTACATGCTGAAGGAAACATAAAGTGTACTCTTGATTATCCATGTGTGGATTATCCATGCAGAAAAAAAACTCTGAAATTTTTATCCAATATAAAACCTACTTAATTCATTAAAAACTGCTGCAAATTTCTTCTGACATACATATATAAACCATAAAACTTTTCAATAAATAGAAAACACTTTATTTGATAAAGGATATGATAATGTACTAAAATAACACTTTAATTTCCTGGGATTATGAATACTGTGATATCATATCATGTTAGGAAAATTCATGTTGATGTCAAAAAAATATATTGCAGATTTGGTAAAAAGTAAAGAATAAAAAAAAAAAAATAATAATGATGGATTACACACATAAATTAATAAAATCAAAAAGCAAGTGTAGTTTATATTTTGAAAATACAATAAAATTGAATACAAAATTGGATTATCTGTGTTTTCTGATTATCCATGCTATTCTTCCCCTCCATTAACACAGATAATCAAGAGTACACTGTATTTCATTGTGCTCCTTCAACTTTTTTTATGTTATACATCCTTTTTGTTACATAAAAGTATTCAACTTTTGTTTTCAATTTTAATTGTGCTGCTTATTGCTTCTTCTTTTAGGATTTCCATTTGCAAAATGCTTTATTTGTAAAGAACAGGGTCATATCAGTAAAGATTGTCCAAGAAACAAACGTGGTGTTTATCCTAAAGGTACATATTTAAATCATATTTTAGAAAATACTCATAACTTAATCTTTTACTGGACTGTCATATATAAAAATATATTTCTTGAAATAATTTTCAAGAAATGTAAATGTTTTTTAAATTTATTTAACCCTTCAGTGAGTGTGCCAATTTTTGGAACACCAGCAGGCGTGCGTGGCACAAAGTGCAATGTCTCTTTCAACCTTGATTATTCCTTTTGTAATAAACTTTTTTTTTTTTCAAATTGAAAATGATAATTCTGCGTTTTATGACAAGATATAAAATGTTTATAATATTGAGATATATTTATAATTAAAGGCCAAAAAATCCAGATACAATTAATTGCCTTATTTCAAAACTGTCCGGTTTATTGAATCTAAGGACAACTTGAGAATGGATTCCTATTATGTCCCCAAACCTAAAAAGCAATGAGATTGTCCATCTTCGTGATATGCGGGATACCGTGTAATAGTTGCACATTGGATTGAGTACATCAACTCCTGCTTTTCTCATATTGTAATCCCGTATAATCATTGGTTTACCACAGTTAAATCACGACTACCAATGAATGGAAAGGAATACAAGGGTCAGAAAATCAGACCTGCATTAGAAAGGGTGTAGCTATAAATAGAAACTGCTTAGAACATTCAAACCTTACATGTAAAAACAAACCATTCAAAATTACGAAAATGTTGCACTCTGTACACGGGTGCGGCTGCTGAAGGGTTAAAAAAAGTTTAACTGATAAGCAAAGAAAATGACATGTTATAAACTAAACATATCAAAAATTAAAAAAAAATTGTTAAAGACTTGTGTTATGCATTTATTACCAAAAATGCCTTAACTGATTAAATCTCAAATGAGATGCATTGTCTATTTATTAATAAACTGAAATTTTATCCTACTTCCCTTTTCTCTAAAAAAATAATTGATCAAAATAAAGTTTGAGAATTTTTTTAAAAATTGTAATTCAGTATCCTATTTTAATAACATTTATTTTTTAAATACCAGTTTAATGCCATCTTTAATGTATGTTTTGTATGAAGAAATGCTTAGCTAATTTAGCTATTGAATTAAAAATAATTTGTCAAGTAATGTATAAAATTTCCTCCGATTACAGAGAATTGTGCACCATTAAATAATATTTATATGTAATTATCTTGAAGTATAGAATTCAAATTTGAATGGACTTTGGATTCTATTACATTTCTTTCAGAGGAATTATGAAGTTCTGTGTGTTATGTATTTTAGAATAACATTTTATTTTTATAAACTAATCTTTGGGGGCTTTCATATTTTCTTTTGATTTGGTATCATTTGTATACAAAACAGAAAATATATAGAAATGCTCCCCTTATCTCCAGAGTCACAATTTTTGCTTTATTATACAAGACATTTAGATTTTTTTCTTCTTGAATAATATCTGTTTGACTAAACAAAATTCATTTAACTGGATTGTATAACATCAGGTGAATTTAAAACTTAGGCCTGAACAATATTTCTAGGGTTTTTGGCAACTGCTAAATGGAGTGGCTGATTGCTATTTAGAGCAACCATTTTCCTTTAGAGTGAACATTTTTCTATAAAAAGTTATATATTTTATATTTTACATTTATATCTTATTATTCAATAATTTTTTGGCATAATATATGTTGTGTTTTAAGTTACAGGATAATATAACTTATTGTAATGTAAAATTATTCATTTACCTTAACCATTATTGTCACCTGGACAATTGAGTTTCTGCAGTAAAATCAGACATTTCAGTTTCTAATCTGAATATTTTAATTTTTCAATATATTTAGATGCATATTATTCCCCAGTTTGAATATATTTTTAAAACTTTACTGTGATTGTTGTGAATTTTACTATATATAGGAGGAAGATGTAATTTATGTGGAAATGTGAATCACCTGAGAAAAGACTGCCCATCCTTAAGTAAAAAACGTAAGTTTGATTCATACACTATTTCTTAGTTCTTTATGAGTTATGTCTAATCAACTCATTTAACTATTAAAATATATTTCTCACTTTTATACTTTAAACAATTTAATTTCTTTATTTACTGTTATCATTAGTTTATAACTTCTTTTACTTTATAAAGTGTCAAATAAGTAAAAATTCACTTTTAGGATGAAACTTGCAGTTCTAACTGTCCAAAAGTCACTGTATTTTCCATTTGAGGAATTCATACAATCAAGTTCCTCATAAAGATTATCGTTATTATTTTAAAAGTCTTCAGAAAAAAGTTTTTTTCTTGAGCAATATGTTTTAAAATCAGTGTTCATTCATGCATAATTTGTTATGCATTTTTGAAAACCTTGTTACGAGAATAACAATATGATGGTTTAGAACAGTCATTCCCAAAGTGGTCTATATCGACCCCTGGGGGTCGATATAGACCTGCAAGGGGTCCATGCCAGTGAAAAAGAAAATTGGGGGTGCACGAAATGTAAATGGGGGTCCACGAGTTAGACAGGCCATCACCAAAATTTTGGCTTCCTGTAAATGTAATAATCCGCCTAACACAGATAGTACCTATGGAGGTATTTACGTAATATGAGTACTTTCTTATAATAGATAGATACATTTCCTAATTATATGTATATTTCATAAAATTGTGTAAGAAATCTATTCACTTTTCGGCCGCAGTACGTGTAATTTGTGTTGCAACATCATGGACTTTTGAACTGGAACGGTTAGAGCGAGGGCCTGCAGGTAGCCGTTATATTGAACTTGCCAGTTTCCCAATTTGGCACAGACAAACTGCCAGGATGATGGCCTTTCAGCCTTCGTTCAAGATTTAAATGTACTTCACACAAACTTTGAAATTAGGTTTGAAGATGTATTGACTATGGAAATACCACAGTGGATTATCAATCCATACGGTGACACTGAAGAAACGGATGTCATGTTACGAGAAGAACTGATTGGTATAATCACCAACGAAGAACTTAGGGTGCAGTTTAGAAAAGGATATCAACAATTCTGGCTTCAAAGAGACATAACTGTAACATATCCTGCATTATGAACTATCGTGAGAAAGTCTTTGATAGCTATTCCATCTTCATACCTCGTGGAAAGGGGTTTCAGTGCGGTTGTCAATCTCCTTACAAAAAAAAAAAAAAGAAAAGAGAAACAGATTGGAAATCACTCGCTGAGGAGATTTAAGGTTAAACCTGACTAAATTGAAGCCGAATATTGAAATTTTGCTATCAAAGCATCAGGCTCATCCCTCCCATTAAAAGCATCGATTTTGTTGTGTGTTTATTCTATGTAAAAATGTTACTAGATTTGCATTTTGTGTCGTTTTAATTAATAAATGTATAACTATAAAACTTAACATATATCTTTATATATATATTTCTTCTGTCCGTGTGTATGTCACTGGACTGAGTTTAATGAAATTTTGTGTGTGCGATTAAGTTGATTCGAGAATGGTTTAGATTCACAATTTGATCCGATAGAAAATGTTTTTTTAATTAATTTACTTATTTATGTGTTGTTGTTGATCTTTGGTTAGTTTAGGTACACTAATTGATCTTGTAAGCAGCGCTGCAATCGCATTTCAGAATTTTTTTTTATTTTCCTGAATTTTAATGATGTATACACGTGCATTCAATAATTTGATCCGGTAGGCAGCACTGCAATAGCTAAGTTAAAAAAAATTCTGAAACTCTGAAATCGCATTTTTTTATTTTCATGAATTTTAATGCTGTATACATGTGCATTGAATAACAATTAACTTAACCTAAAAATTTAAATTGTCAATTCTCATTTGATTCTATGCAACTTATGAAGTATTGAATGGCTCATTGATTAGTCATACTAATAGCCATAATGAAATTTCGTCCACATTCTTGCTAATTTTAAGATAGGTCAAGTTGTGGTAACTGTACTCGTGGTGATGTAAGGTTTTTAAAAATAATTTTTTAAAAATTTTTTCATCAAAAGGGTCCAAACAATTTATAGTTTATTAAAATAATTTTATGATTTTTGGATTTACAACGTTTGAACAACACAACGTCTGTTGGGTCCGCTAGTATATATATATATACAGTGGACGCTCGTTAATTCAAACTCTAAGGTTCTCAGAAAAAAGTTTGAATTATCCGATGTTAAGATAAAATATATAACTTTAAATGTGTATCACCGAAGAAGAAAATCTCCTAGTATGTTTAACCCCAGAAAATATATTATACTATGTTATCTAAAGTAAAACATATTAAAAAGCAATACAGACTTACCTTAATCATAAAATGAAGCAGAAGATATGCAGTATAAAGTAAACTTTTATTAAAAATATGAATTACACTTTGGGGAAAAACTGTAAAATGGATGTTTGGTTCTGTTTATGATGCCTACATTGCTCAGCCAGTTTCTCGATTTGAAGTAAACATTTCAATTCATTTTCAGAGGAAGGTTCCATCTGAATAAATGCTTTCAGAGTTTTAATAGAGTCCATTATGGCTTTGTCCATTATGGCCGCATTAAAAATATCTTTAGGCAGGTAAGTAGAGAAAAGCCATGGCAGTTTCCTACCGAAATTAGTGCATACGTCTTCGTTTACATCAGAGCTTTGGCCACATACAGTTTGATAAGAAATATTGTGCCTTGACTTAAATCGAGAAAGCCATCCATCACTGCATTTAAAATCTTCAATACCCATTCGACTTGCCAATTCATCAGCCTTCGTCAGCACTAGGGGTCCATTTATCGAAAAATTTCGAGATCTAACATCCTGGAACCATAGCAGTAGAGCTTTCCCTAGAACTTCTTGGGACGCATTTCCCATGCGTTTCCTTCCTCTAGCAAATTTTGATTTTTTCCATGAATCTAAAATTGACTCCTTGTTTTTCAAATTAGTTGACAAGGCATTTTTTTAAATTCCATAGTCAGCTGCTAACTTTGTTTTACATTCGCCATTCTCTACTTTCTTTAAAATGTCTTCCATTGTCTCCAAAGTTAGGGTTTTGTACTTTCCACGTGTAGACATCCTGAATTTTTACACGTTCACACCACACAGTGAGGAAGAAAAACTAGACCACATTAACTTGTCTGCACTGCAGTTATAACTGACGCAGCTCCCTAGAATCTGTAGTAAGACTAGTTTTTCTGAAATTCTAAGAAAATTGATCCAAATAAAGGAAAATTGCCTTTTCCGTTTAGCACTAATAAGAAGGATAATAGCTACTAACATTTAGCGGACATTCAATAGTCTAGGAATACAGGCATGTGCCTCTTTATACAGAAAAGAAATTTTGACACACAAAATAATAAATACAGTGTGTATTTTCTCCATTAAACGAGGAAAAAGAATTTGTTTTGTCAAATTTTTAGTTCGAATTAACCGAAGTGATAAAAATTTAGTTCGAATTAAGAAGATATTTTTAACATTAACTCCAATACAAGTTTTTTGGGGCGTTTGGATTAGTTCGAATTAACCGAAAGTTCGAATTAACCGAGTTCGAATTAATGAGTGTCCACTGTATATATAAATTTAAAAATTTTTCACTCTACAGTCAACCCTCTTAAAGTGAGTAACTCTGTGTCAGCTTCAAAAACACTTTTGAAGTTGATGAATTTGTAAAAAATCAGTATTAGGATAGCAGGGGGTCTACCCAAAACATAAAAAATCGGCACGGGGTCTACGGGACAAACAAGTTTGGGGACCTCTGGTTTAGAATGTAAAGACATTTCTAAAATAAACAAAAATACTTAAAAAATTTTTTTTCGCTGTTTGTACCTATCATACTGAAATTTCTGTTGATGTTTCTGATAACACTGCTTTTGATTTTGCTATGTTTGTTTATTTGAGATTCTTTTTGTTGTTGGTGTGTGTGAATATTATAAATCTTAACTTGAGAAAATGGAATATTTTCATAATAGTATAGTTCTTGATGTAATTTCATTATTTTTAACATGAACCTTGTATATAATATCAAATTAAGAATCAGAAAAGAATGAAAATTAATCGGAAATCGTATAAGGCTTACAAATTGGTAGAAATGTACTTGAAAATGCATTATTAGGTTATATTAATATTGTAAGTATTCTAATTTTAGAACCATAAACTTGTTTAAAGGGTAGGGAAACTCAGAAGCATAAAACCTTTTTTGTTTTGCTGATAGCATAATAGTTAAAATATATATAACTAGCCGCTGCGCGGCCAGCATGGTCGCTTTTAGTTGTATATTTTCTTTTGCAAAACAACTCAACTGAGAGAAACATCAAGTGCGATATCGGCCAAAAAAAAATTGTAATCATTGCAAAATTATCTATAAGTCTGATTCTAAAACATTGTGATTAAGAAAATGTGAATTTCCATTACTTCAGAACAGAGATAAAGATAAGACTGAGAAATTCAACATCAATGATTTTAAAAATTACATTCCTCTCTGTATGTAATATTTTTCAAAATTAAGATATCTACACTTTATCATTACATCAAATAAGAAATTGTTGGAGAAAAAAATTTTCACTTAAAAAGGAGTAAAAATTGAGCAAGTACTAAAAAAAGTGTAGAAAACTAACTCTTACTTAAGACTTTGCATTAAGACGTTAAAATTCAATGATTAATATTTTACTATGATATTCCTTGATATACACAGTGGAGTATTTCATAAATAGGAGATACTACAGTGACAGAATCAAAAGAACGGACTCTAGATAAACCTACATGCAACTTTCCACGACTAAACACTGTATTTGATAGGTCCAAACATATTTTGTCAAAAGTTTGTCCTCTTACATATTTAGAAAAACCGATGGAATGAAAGAATAAATTGTCTCGTGAATAAATTAAAATTATTTAAGAGAACAATACAGCAATTAAATTGTACCAAATTACATACTATCGTCAAGGCACTACACACACATGGTTGGCCGCTAATGTTTACATCTGGAAGTTGCAGCCGTTGCCATTTGGAGTGTAGAAATATCGCCGATTTTTGTGCCGCATACCTACGCGTTTTATATATATATATATTTGTAGTTGCATTAATCTCCAAATTTTTATATTAATGTGCGTTTTTTAAAAAGACAAAGATTTATTACCAAAATGGTTTGAATCCAAGTTTTAGTAGTTCAAGTTGTAGTTTTGCATTTGAAACATTTCTGTTATATGATGCTTTGAATGTGCATTTATAAAGTCCTTATGGTATTTAGAACTATTTTTTACTCCCTGTTTTCTTAGTGGTTATAAAATATTTATAATATATGATACATAGTAATTAGTTATATTAACCCTAATATAGCAATCAACTGCTTACTTATATCTAGATTCTTCTTCAGTGGCTTGACAGCTTTGGGAAGGCATTGGCCTTCTCCAGGATGACCTGTTGAGGGCCATTTATTACTAGATTATCTAGATTTTAAGCAGCATGTGACATTTCAACAGACAAAAATCATTTGTAAATAACACAGATATTGATATATTCTAGCTATAGCGAATTACTCTTTCATAGCTGCTGTAGGTGTCTAGGCCTAATTATTTATTTTGAAATGATATTTAGAGTAAATGATACTTTTCTGTATTTTATCATTCATAGTATATGCTGTTGCATGTCCATACCTTCCCGGAAAGATAATAATAATAATAATAAAAGTGTAGCATTATCTGTAGACAATTTCTACTTGTAAAAGAAATGCAAGTTACAGATATTGAATTTTATTTAATCATTGTTTCTAGCTCTGAATGGTATAGTGAATTAAAAATTCAGTTTTCGTTGTCTTCTTGCTTGTCTACACATTATTTGACACCATCGTTTAAAATATGTAAAATAAATATTCATGAAATAAGATATCTATTTACTAAAGAAAAAAAAATCATTAAAGTTTTTTGTGTTATTTTTCTTAAATATATGGAATACTTTGTTTTGATGCTTTGTACTCATAACTTAATTTTTAAAATTTTATTTTTTTATTTTAATAGAAGATAATGAGTCAACTGTAACTCTTCAAACTATTAAGGAGGTCACAAGCATGGATGCAGAAGTTTCAGAGATCCATCAGAAGAAAGAAAAAATAAAAAAGCCCAAAATTGTCAAGTTTTGAAGCATTAAAATGATACTACTGATCTAATTATTCTTTGTTTCATTGCCTCTCATATTCTTTGAAAAATGAAATATCTGCAACTTCATCTAAGGATGTAGAGCTGATTTTGCCAGAGTTGAAAGATTTTTAGGGTATAATTAACTTCAATGTTCATATAACATTTACTAGGAAAGTAAAACATTATTGTACTTACTGTAAAAGGGAAACTTTCCAATAACAAGTAAATATCTTGTGGTAAAACATTATGGTATGTTCTTGTGAAATTACCTTCACATTATTCTATTTCTTATTTGATATTATCTAAACTAATGGATATACTATAAACCTGATTGAGAGTTCTTGGTTTCAGACAATATTATATTATATTGAGGGATTTTTTCATCAACTGGTATCAACCACAGCTGCCATAAGCTTAAATTATACCCCCCTTTTCCTTCATCAGTCCAATTTTGAGCCCTACAATACATTCCCTCTCTTTGGCTGATAACATAGTGACTTGATTTGGTGGTCTTCCTCAAAAATTTCAGACATTCCGCAATATTTAAGACAGCACATGTGTTGAAAATACAGATCTTCAATCTGTGTGCTAAGCAATAGGGAATTAAACTTGCAGTAATTTTTTAACCACAGATTAGTGAATTAATATATAAAGATATTAGTGTATTGTTAATCATATATGAATGTAGATGATAATTTTTTCAGTAGTGAATTTTCTTCAGGAAATTAAATTGTTAATGCATTGCATTTAAAAAAAAACAACTAAATATTACGATTTCTGATTTGGGGTCAATCTTCTTAAATAATTTTCTTTCCAATACAAAATATAGAATCAGAAAAATATACATTTGTTAATGTGGGATAAAAAAAAAGTACAGTGAGGAAAATTCCCCAAAGAACTTCATATGGGGATTGAAAATCTGCACTGTCATCTGAAGTGATTTTAAAGGTATGGCATAATACATCATACATAACACTCAGTTTTGGGCACTAGGACTATCTGCATTAGTACTTTACGCATTTGTCACTTTTCTTATAAACAATTTCACTTATTTATCATGATCCATCTAATCAACCCAGACTATGATTTTAATTTTTCCTAATCCAACTATACACAGTAAGATGTGGCAACAATTGTGCTAGAAAAATCAAACTGGCCCAAGAATATTAGAGACTTTCGAGTACTTAAATCCTGTTACATTCTTACAAAAAACAAAAACACAACAACAACAAAAAATTTCAGGTAGTCTCTTCTAACGAAACTACTGTGGGTTATTAACGTAGGATTACTTATCATTGCTTACCTCTTTTGTATGTTTTATGTATATATGTATGTGTATATATTTACATATATGTATGTCAATTTTAACGCATTTTGGTACTTTTCTGTTTAACTGTTTACTGCTTGTCGAAGTGATACAGACTGGGTTTGGCACACTGCCAAAATTATAAATCGTGAGGACTGATGGACAGACTGTTTTAACATTTGAAATTTTGCTTTCTGAAGGACCGTTACGGAGGAATGTAATCCTACGTTAAAAAACATCTTGTCACTCAGTAATTTAAAACAGTGATAAAATATTGCTCTTCAACCTTTTATATATTTAACAGTTGTGATGTATCGCTCTAGGACTGTTCTATTACGTTCAGTAGAGCGTTCAGTAGTCAGTGCTGGAAAAGCACTGACTACTGAACACTCATGTCACATTACAAGGTTTTGCCACAAGTCTGTCACTACCTTTAAAATACTCTTAAGGTAGTAGAGATTCTCGAAATAAAGATTGCATTACAAAGTTGTAATGCTCTTGGAAAAGAAGTCAAATGATAAACAAAAAAGTATCATTTACTAATGTCTGAAAAATTAAATTGAGAAGATAATAAGGTTGAAAAAATTATGGATTGGATGTTTACAAGAAATTCAAAAACAGTTTAAACTGAGAAGGGGGAGGAAGTGGCAGCTGCAGTCACAGAGTAGATTTATAAACATATGCAAGTCAGTAATTTGCTATGATTTATTTGTGAAGTTTATATTATGGTTATATTAAGCATACTTTAGTACTTATATCAGTTATTAATAATATTAAATATAGTTAAATTTATAACCTGTTGCTTAATGATAATCCTATTTGAATATACTTTTAAAAGATTGAAATGTTAAAAATATAAAACTAAGGGTGGTGAGCCTTTAGTAATATTGTCAAATAGTAATTGGAATAAATCCTTGTACACTCTTTAGGAATTTCTGTTTAAAACTTGCCATTGTTAAGAAAATATCCTAATAAAGAAACTGACTTGGAAACAGAATTGTTTAATATAATATCAGCTAAAGCATTACATATATAGGATTTATGATAATTACTTTTATTATATTCATTATCTACTCATTTATCATAAATTAATTTCTATTTTTCATGATTTAAGATCTTATTCTGCACATTAAATACATATGAAAGATCAGCCTGTCAGTAAAAATATTTACAACTTTTCACTGTCACAAACGAATATACGAGTAGATACGAATACAAAAGTGACTTTAAATAAATTTGAATGTGTTATCAACAACTTAAATTACGTAGAACAATTAAACATTTACATTTTAAAAAGGGACTTGGAATAGTCTGTCAGCCTTAAGTAACATTAAATAAATTAAGAAATTGAATATCCAGACTTATAGTTTTACTAAATAAGTTAACAATATTGTTCACTTGTAATATTTTAATTATGAATTAATCAGTTGTTACATGCTAATTTTTTTAATTCAAAAAATTTAATATTGTGCAATTCTGTGACAATGATACAAGAGTAATGATACTTGTTTTGTCAAAGATTCTTTTTTCAGAAAGAAATTTTGTCAGAAAGCTGCAAGAAAAGTTGATAAACGACTTTAAGAGTACTGTAATATTATTTAATTCCTCTTGCAGGCACCTTGCTATGGTAATGTGTTTTCATTGTGGTCATACACTCAATTCCTTTGCCCTGGAAAAGTGTTTTATAAATGCAAATAGTGAATAAAGATATTACAGCTTAGTTTTACAAAATTTTGTTACCCATCATCAATGAACATTTTGTATCTAAAGTATATTAGTCACTAGTTTTGAAAATTGCATTTTAAGTTCAAGTTGAAGGAAAGGAAATGCTAGACTAATTTTACAAATTCAGTTTTAAGAAAGAACATGTTGGACAAGTATGAAGAGGGAATAAAAGTATCAAAATGTATAAAACTTTAATATACATAATTACAGAAACATTAAAATTACATACTTAACTAAGGACACAGTAATACATTTTAATGAGATTTCTGTCTCTTTTATACACACAATTCTAATGAACAAAGTCAGTACTCTTAACTCAGCCAAACATGTATAGTACACATTTAATAGTTGAAGGAAATTTCAACTTAAATGAGTTTAAACTTTTGATTTAAAATTCATGTCCTAATATTTAACACAAAATGATTAACTGTAATAAAAGTGACAAGAAAGGTAAAGATCTTAATTTTTATGAATATTATAATGAGAAAACCCTTCTGAGATACAACTGATTAAAGTATCTAACAGTGGTTTACACCTGAACTGATTTGCTTGCAGATCTTGCTCGACAGACTGGTGTCCTTAATAGTAATGCACTCTCGGCAGAAATTATAGGCAAGGAATTATCTTGATGATGTTTTATGAGATGACTAACACTATCAAACACTTGATCTTTTGTTCTGATCTGGAAAGAAAAATAGTAGAAGACAATGAGTTAAAATGATAAGAGCAATCCTGAATGACCAAGAAATCATACACAATGTTAATAGTATAGAAACTTGGCATTTACTTGCTTAGATGAAAAAAACTAAGTTATAACATTAGTTTCATTTTTTATCACAATGGTAACAGTATGGTTTAGACTAGATTTTATTTACAATAATTATTTTTTCCCTTATGAGAACAATAAAAGAAGTCAAACAAATTAAACTTTCATCAACTAGGATAAACAAAACTGATCTATAAGTACCTCTGAAACTTGCAGAAATGAAAATATAACTTACCACACCTTCTGGATCAACTAGGAGAAGATGCTTTCTTGTAGATTTTTGCATACCAGTTAAAACATATTGTCCAGGTGTACTAACAGATTCACGTACAAGAAAATCGCCATCCCTTACTACAAGTGCTTCACTTTCTTGACGACTTATAGATCCATGAAACCAAGGTTCTTCCATCAATGCAGCCTTTTCAGTTTCCCTTTTAGATAATGGATTTAATTGACTAAAGCTGGATATAGGCAATGTAGGATTGGGACTATTTAACAAGGAATCGATTGAGCTTTCTTCATTTTCAAGAGAACTTAGACTAGTAACAAAAGGTTCTAAAATGTAAGGGAAGAAATAAGCTTAGAATGCAGAAATTAACACGGTTTCATTAATTTGAATGTTGCAATTTAAAACAACTTAAGAGAGACGTATATTCAGAAGGAAATTGCAGTACTTAATAAAGAAATATCAATATATCAGTTTGTGGTAAAAAATATTCATAGCCTTGAAAGATGTTTGAGACTGATGATGAACTATGTTCAAATAAAATTTAGTACAATTTTCAAGATAACAGCAACAAAAAATTAAAAAGTTTCAGGAAGAAACAAATTTACTTACGCATATCAAATATATCATGTTTCACTGCATTTTTTGGTTTTAATGTTTCAACATGTCTTTCATTAGATATAACAGCAGTTGTATTTACGTATTCTAAAAAAAGAAAATTTTATAACCATGGATTCAAAAATTAACAGTTAGCATCACAAATATAATAATAGCAATAACACAATACCTGGGGCTGGCCGCCTGTACACTGATATATTACTAGAACTGCTAGTAAAATCAATAAGGCTTTCCGGTGGTTCTTTTTGTAAAGGAGTGGTAGCATAAGGAACTGGGTAATTTTTTGAATTAGAGTTGATTTCTTTAGGACCTTGACTTGCCTAAAAAAATTATTACAAGTGTAAAATTTGATTTAAACAAATTTTCAGAGTAGCACATAATAGGAAACGTCTAATTTTACACAATAATTTTATTTTTAACTTTATTTCAGAAGAAATATATATATATATATATATAATATTGCCACAAGATACTTAGAATGGAATTGCATACAAATAATAATATAAAGATATTAGGCATTTACTTATATTAACTCTTTGGAGATAAATGGAAAGTAAGTGTAAGAAAATACTAGCAAAGAATATAGCACAAACAATAATAAACCCCATATAATACATAGCTATAAATAATAATAATAATTAGGCAAATAATTTGTTTCCTGACCTGATTGAAAGATTTTACAGATGTATTATCTACAGGGGTAGAACTTGCAATAATATCTGGTGGGACTTTTCCTGGAAGGTCATTATAATACTCAGGATCTTCTCTTGAAGGAATGAAATTTCCATTTTGAGCAGATGCCTGTGACCTAAATTGACAATATAAAAAAATATATATCCAGGTCATGTCTATTAGCCAATGCTTATACACTTTTGGGGTGTGGTAAAGAACACTGCTTTTTTGTTTATATGCACTTCAAACAGTTAGGTAACAAAAAGAAGTGTTAAAGAAAATTATTATACTTGGATTCAGGTTGAACTTTAAAAATACAACATGATATCAACAATAAAAATGAAGTAAATTCAAATTTTTTTCATATGAAATTTTTAAACTCTATGGATTTGAATAAAAAAATTAGAAAAAAAAAATTAATAATTTTTAGGATTTCGATATTAGCACATTATCTATATCAGTCAGCAGCACTTAAAACTCTTATTAGAACCCCCCCTTCTTCCACTAGATAAATATTAAAATACCATTATAATTTAAACAAGAATCAGTCTACAACACCTTCAGAGCCAATATAATAAAATATTGAACTGACTTTTATTACCGTATCAGCAATATATATCCACTAGCAATGAAGAAGTTATTGAACAGCACTTTCTGAGAAATGTCTGTACGTTATAAGTTGTGCATTTATAAAATCCTAAAAAACTGTAATGAACAGGATCTATGGATTTGACAACCACCATCCACTAATTAGTAATAGTTGGGTCCTTGTCTAGCTGAATATGAGCTGTTACAGTAACTAAGGGAGGTTGAACCTAATAATAATTAAGTTCACTGTACTACATTGTCTACTTAAGGTATATACATGACTATGCACATATGTGTATCTCTAACCATAGTAAATACATACTTACATACACAGAGGTAATAATGCAATATACACACAAAGATGCACAAATGATCAAGAAATTTCAAAAGTGTACACATACAAACAAGCTCTTTTTATAAAGCTAGACTGTATGGATAATATCACCATGTAATAGTTTTCATTACTATGTCAACCATAGCTAAAAACTTTTTTTACCAATATTTTATTTTTCAACTCATAATTAAACATTTAAGTTCTATTCATCTTAGAATAACAGTAGTTATGAATATGCAACTTTTTTAACTAGCAAGGGGAAAAAAATCCTTTTAAATAGATTTGGTACTTATTGAAAAGTTTCACATCCATTTGTGTGCAAGACATTACATTTAAATAATAAATAGTAGTGAATAGAATGACAGAATCCTGTAGGAGAAAAACTGATGTTTTTAGAGTAACTATCTTTTCAAAAGCAAAAATAAAAAATGTTTCACATCAAACATATATCTCGGGTGTATGTTTTGGATCATAAAACCATTTTTTAAATATATAATTTTTGAGCTTCTATTTTACATCTTTAAGTGAAAACTGACTCAATTCTGATAAAAACCCAGTAAAAACTGTTTAAACGAAAAAGAAGGTATCAATAGTTTTTCATTAATAAAAAAACTGTAAGCTATAAAGTTTGAATTTAATATGCGAACTTGAATAACAAATACGCTTATTAATTAAAACTAAAAAGATAAGGCAATTTATACAATATATAAATGAATCATTAAAAAATATAACAAAATTGAAAGCAAATTTTCAAAATCAAGACAATAATGATAATATAATACACACAATCAAAAAAATAAAATAATAATAAAAAATTATTTACATTTCAGATTCACTTCTGGAACTTGGAACAATTTTGAGAAATTGCTTGTAACGCAATTCAAAAGCCTGCCCAATTGTAGTAATTACATCTTGAGCAAGTCCACCTCCACATTCTAAAACAAAGCATGCACGCCCATATCGGTTATCCTTGGCAACATAGGAAACAAAATCCAATGTATCCTGCCAAGCAAAATAATAAACTGTATTTACAGTGAAATAAACAAAAAATGTGCAATTGAATAAAAAAAATTTTTATGGTACTTACAGAATCCCCACCAGATGCAAATGATATATTTGGCATTTCATGATAGGCAATAACCTGATAAATAATAATTTACATTAGATGAACAGTTTAATTCACATACTTTAGATTACATAAATATTTACATAGATTAAACAAGTCAATTCTGTAAATTTGTTTAATCTTTTTATATAGTAATATAGTTACAGCATTGCCTTTTTATTAAATAAGATATTTTCATAATAATACCAGCAAAAAAGATCTCAGGAATATTATTATGTAATAGTACATTATTATGCCTCATGTACATAATTATACCTTAACATAATTTCAAAGTAACTACTCAAATTTTCCCTAAATCATATTGTAACAATATGTCAGATCTAAAATTTACCAAATAAAAGTACAGGGTGTCTCAAAAAACCTTGACATATTTTAAAAAATTATACAAAAAGAAGTATACAAGGTAAGAATGGGAGTGTTTCCATCTACAGGTGTGTTACCATATATATTAGAGCTTTCTCTGTGTCAAAAAAATTGAACAGGTGGAACTAGTTGTTTCGTGAAAGCAGATGTTGTAAAATGGATACTCCATCAGAGAAAGCAATATGTGTTGGCTGGTATTGCGAAATGAACGAAATTTGGAAAGTTCAATGCAATGTTCAAGTGCAGCGAAATTTGGAAAAGATCCTCCAAGTCATAACAATATCTTGGCTTATTATAAATAGTTTCTGGAAATGGGAAGAGTTCTTGATAATCGATTGTAATGTTGAAGAACTCAAGAGATGCATAACTGCTGCAATTTCATGTGCTACGGAATCTATTTTGGAACACACATAGGCCGAGATTGATTACCAACTAGATGTTCTCCATGCCACAAAAGTGTCGCTTATTGAAATTCATTGACTATATGAAAAAAACCCCTCTAATATATAAGGTAACACATGTCTGAATTTCTTGTACCTACCTTGTGTACTTTTTTTGTATGAATTTTTAAAATATGTCAAGGTTTTTTGAGACATCCTGTATATCAGGGGTGTCAAACTCAAAGGCTACCTTGGGCCAAACAAACAAGGTTTAACTATAGGTGGGCCCAAAAAAAAAAAAAAAAAAAAAAAAAAAAAAAAAAAAAAAAATAATAGAAAAGTAGGTTTTGATAGGGAAATACACATTTCCTCCTTGGTTAATCTCTCGCCTGACCGCTCAGCTTTTTCCCTGCCAGATGGCAGTGTAATTTTCAGGCGATTAATCGTGCGGTAAACTGAGCTGCAGTTACTGAGCAGTTTTATGCAAATTTGTTTGTAGTATATATATATAAAGGCTGTTTGGCCGAAAGTTGATGGCTCTCGCATACTTGATGTTTCGTTTGTAGTATGCTTTTATGATTTAAGTTTCTTGAAGGATTTTTTAATAAACATTTTGTTTTAAGTAAAAGCTGAATGTTATAATTCTTTTAAAGGGCTATTGTTCTTCCACTACTCTGCTAAACATGTTTAAATTTTTGAAAGGGAATATTACATGGTTATGGGTCCAGGTGTCCTAAAGCTTAGCCCTTATCAGCTTTAAAGTCAAGCTTGTGAGCACGTTGTAAGAATCACCTGCATTTCAAAATTTTTATCGACGGCGGGCCAGTAAGTTATTTTTGGAAGAATGACAGAGGCAATAACAGTTGCCTCAACAGTTATTACGAAGTTGAACTCCAATAACTATTCTACATGGTCATGTGATATGAAAGTCGTGTTAATGGAAAGAAATTCCTGGCGGATAGTTACAGGAAAGGAGACGAAACCAGCAGATACCGTCGTTCCTAAAGAAGGTGAAGCTATTCCGACCAAGCAGCAAAGAGACTTTATTAACCGAACTGAAAGAGCTTACAGTCTGATTTACCTGAACTTAGAAAAGGAGTACAGGTGCCTTATATCAGATATAGAGGACCCACTGAAAGCCTGGAATAGAATTAAAGAGCATTTCCGCCCAGATTCACGGGCTAGAGCTATAGGTTTGACAGACGAATTTTTTAGCTGCAGAATTAATGAAAATGAGGATGTTGGACTTTATGCTGCCCAGCTTAAAGATATAGCTGAACAGTTGGAAGATACAGGAAAGCCTATTTTGCCATGGTATCAATCGTTTCAACTTATCCGATTTTTACCACAGGAATTTAACGGTATCGTCCAAAGCCTTTATAGATGGAAGGACGACGATTTTAAGGTTGATAAGATTTTAAAAGAACTCTTAGCAGAAGAATCCAGACTCAAGCAGACAAGAAAAGATCAAGAAACTATTGCCCTACAAACTTCAAGTAAAAAGGACATTATAGTACCTAAAAACTTCAAAAACATAAAAAGAAATGTAAAATGCATCAAATGTGGCAAAACTGGACATGCAAGTAAAAACTGTCGATTAAAATTCAAGCCTAAAAGAACTCCAGATCCGGAAACGAGCTACATAGCTGAAGCCAACGCTGGAGAGGGGAAGGCAAACACCGCCTGGATTCTGGATACAGCTGCCAGTTCGCACTTCTGCAGCAATAAAGACATCCTGCCAGACTACAAACCATTACTGGGAACATCCATAGCCGTAGCTGTTGATGGTGTCAACTGCAACATTGAAGGAACCGGTACAGTCCGTCTGTAATTCGTTAATAATGGTGAGTCAGAAATTGTAAATTTATTAAATGTTTTATATTCGCCGAAATTGAGGCGAAACCTCATGTCAGGTCTACTACTTGATAAAGGTGGAGCTTCATTTATCGAGAAAGACGGGAAAATAATTGTATATGCTAAAGATGGTCATAAGCAATTTGTAGCAAAACTTTTAAACGGGCTTTATTGTGTATATCCAGTATACCCAGCTGAAAATGTAAAGCGTGAAATTTTCAATACCACCAGTACTAATCCTTTAAACCTTTGGCATAACAAGTATTGTCACATAAATAGGAAGTATATTGTTCAAACAAGCAAAAATGAAAGTGTTAGAAGTATCCCTAATCTTAAAAACAGCCATTTAAATCGTGAATCTTGTAAGTTAGCAAAAACTCGCAGAAAATCACTTAAACCAACTGGCAAAATTCGTTCAAAAAAACCTTTTGAGCTACTTCACATGGACTTATGTGGCCCTTTTCCTAATGTAGCCGTAGGTGGTTATAGATATTTTCTTTCTATAATAGATGACTTTTCGAGGAAAGTCACTACAAATCCCTTAAAGGAGAAGCGAGATGCTTTTAAATGTTTTACTAGTTATCAGAAAAGAGTAGAGCGTTTTTTGAATTCTAAAATTATAAGTGTTAGAACGGATAATGGATTGGAGTTTTGTAGTTCAGAATTTGAAGACTTTTTAGGAGAGCAAGGAATTCGAGCCGAAAGGTCAAACACCTACACCCCAGAACAAAACGGGGTCGCTGAGCGTTACAACTATACTGCAGTCGATGCAATAAAGGTAATGTTAAAAGCCAGCGGACTCGGGAATGGTTTTTGGGCTGAAGCCTTATTTTGCCATGCCTATGTATGGAATAGGGTTTGTCATGGTAACCTCACAAAGACTCCCTTTGAGTTGTTTGGGGGCCGTAAACCTTCAGTCAAGCACCTCAAAGCTTTTGGTACTCCTGCTTTTGAGGGTGTGCCGAGGCAACTGAGGCATAAACCTGATATGCGTGCCAAGAAAGGCATAATGATAGGTTACGCTCAAAAAACAAAGGGTTACAGGATTTGGCTTCCTTCTCAGCATAAAATAGTGGAACCTATCAACGTAACATTCAGTGAAGAACCAGTTAACAGTGGAGCTATGCTGGACCCTCAGCAGAAAACTGTAGTAGTTAATACTGAACTAGAAACTGATTTCGAATAAGACGAGTCCGATATTGGTGTAACTGGTAAAACGATTATCACTAAAACTGATGAATTAGATCAGAAATCGAGCACCGATACGGAGCTTAAAACTCCAATTCCCATTGATCAGATTAAATGGTTAAAACAAGCTGTTCCACGAAAAATCGGTTCGCGAACAGATATTTACTATAGAATTGAGGGGTCAAATATAAGAATCAGGTCTGATAACGATGCAGAAAACTATTGTAAATTACATAATATAGAATATGAAAAAGACTATTTTAATTTTAGTGGGAAAAATTTATATTCAGGGCCGGTAAAACGAGACGAATGCAATATATCAAAAGCATGACTAGAAATTAAAATCCCTACTTGTTACAATGATGCATTGAAAACTCCCCAAGCTGAGAAATGGCATCAAGGTATGAGGGAATAAATGAAGGTCATGCATGACCGAAAAGTATGGGACCTTGTTTCTAAACCTGTAAATGCTAAAATAATTGGATGTCGCTGGGTTTACACCATACAATACGATTCAAAAGGTAAAATAGCTAGGTTTAAGGCGCAACTAGTAGCACGGGGGTTTGGACAAAAGGAGGGAATTCATTACGACGAAGTTTTTAGCCCCATTGTTAATTTTTCAATTATTAGATTCTGTTTTTCAATTTTAGTTTGCAAACTAAATTGGTGTCATTGTCAATTAGACATTAAATGTGCATATTTGTATGCCCCTTTAACTCAAAGCATTTCTATGTACCAACCCCAGGGATTTTTAGATGAAAGTAAACCAAATTACGTTTGCAAATTAAACAGGGCTTTATATGGCTTACACCAGTCAGGACATGAGTGGTTTTTTGAAATACATACAGTTTTGGAAGAACTTGGTTTTCAAAAACTACAGTGGGCAAACTGTGTCTATATTTTTCAGAAAAAGGTTGTTTTACTTCTGTATGTCGACGACATTATTCTGTTTTCTAAAACTCAAGATTTTATAAAATATGTGATAAGTCTACTTAATAAGAAATTTGACCTAGAAGTCCTCGGTAAAACAAGTAAATTACTTGGTGTACAATTTGAGGAAAAAGGCAGTGACTTATACATACATCAGTCAGACTACATTGACAAAATATGCGAAAAATTTAAAGAGTTTAGTTATCCAATAACCTCCTTGCCCATTGCAGTAGGCACAGTTCTATCCAAAAACCAATGTCCTAGTACTGATGAAGAAATAAAAATGATGTCAAAATTTCCATATCGAAGTATCCTTGGTTCTATAGCATTTATAGCAAATAGAACACGCCCTGACATATGTTATGCTGTAAATATTCTTTCACAATTCCAGAATAATCCTGGTTTAACTCACTAGAACACATTGTTAAAATTGTTAGGATATTTGCATTATACAAAATCATATAAATTAAATTTGTCTAAAATATCTAATTATAATGTGAATTGCTATAGTGATGCTAACTATGCAGCAAATAGGGATGACCACATATCAATTGGTGGATTTGTTTTATTTATAGACGACATACCAATTACCTGGCGAACATTCAAACAAAAATGTGTTAGCTTATCCACAATGGAAAGCGAATACATTTCTTTAACTGAGGCTGCTAAAGAGTTAGTCTGGGTAATTCGCATTTTCAATGAACTTTTAAAAATGAATGTATTAGATATAAAATTTTCTAGCTTTCTATATTGTGACAATCAAGCAGCCATTAACTTTTCTAAATCCTCCATTGAGAATAGCCGTATGAAACATATAGATATAAGATATCATTTCCTCAGAAACTTAGTTTTAGATAACCTATTCGAATTGAAATATGTAAACACCAAAGTAAATTTTTCAGATATTTTCACAAAACCTTTGCCTAAAATTGGATTGAAAATGTTAACTAATAGAATTTTTGTTTAAATATAAATGCACATTCTCATTTTGAATGGCATGTTTTTTTTTGGTAATGGTGGTGATTGAAAATTCACGCTGACTTTAACATCTGTTTAGTAAAGTCATATATTTAAGTAAATACATGAAAGTATTTATGTGTTTATGCTTATATAAGTATATATTTAGTTGAAAGCGGAAGATTACATATATGAAGTTTCTTATTTAAATGATATTTTTTTCCTCAAGTAGAAGAATTTTGAAATGTTATTTAATCTTAAAGGTGTATAAATATGGACTGTTTTTTTACAAATCGTGAATTACACCTCATTTTGAGTAGCATATTTAAGTGTCAATAATATACCAATGTTTTTTTTGCTATATTGTAAAACTGCAGCGTGTTTACCTTACACTAATCTTTTGTTTTAAGAATAATAGAAAACTTTAGGCTCTTTGAAGCTTCTTTAAGAAATGTTAAATAAATCAAAAAAGTTTCTAGCTTCTGGTCATACGTGAGAGGCGGGCCATTGATAGGGAAATACGCATTTCCTCCTTGGTTAATCTCTCGTCTGACCGCTCAGCTTTTTCCCTGCCAGACGGCAGTGTAATTTTCAGGCGATTAATTGTGAAGTAAACTGAGCTGCAGTTACTGAGCAGTTTTATGCAAATTTGTTTGTAGTATATATAAAGGCTGTTTGGCCGAAAGTTGATGGCTCTCGCATACTTGATGTTTCGTTTGTAGTATGCTTTTATGATTTAAGTTTCTTGAAGGATTTTTTAATAAACATTTTGTTTTAAGTAAAAGCTGAATGTTATAATTCTTTTAAAGGGTTATTGTTCTTCCACTACTCTGCTAAACATGTTTAAATTTTTGAAAAGGAATATTAGGTTTATTTACCTAATTACAGTATAATCAACATAAATATATGCATTTTGTTTAATAATAGCAAAAAAGGAGTATCATTAAAAAATCATTTAGTGAATTCTTCCTATCTTATTATAATTCTGCGTTGGTTATTTTATTATATATTATTGTGTGCCAATATATTGGCCGGGCCGCAAAAATGTTCGTCGCGGGCCGCATGCGGCCCACTAGTTTGACACCCCTGCTGTATATAGTGGTATTAATTGGCACTTGTCAAAGGTAGCTCATAGTCTGATGCAGCATTTTTACTGAATTTTTTTATTCAAAAGACCCAAAAAGTAGTAATCTTAGCAGCGCCCACTCTAGCGATTACCTCGCCCCGGACAAAAAGACAAATTGCCACCCCTTAAGAATATATATACATATATATTTCTTAAATAAAGGTACATATTTTTTATTTCAATAAAAATCAAATAATTTTATTTAAATTTTAATAAAAGCATATATTTAGAAAGAAACTTATAACATAACATTGATAATCAAGCATTTCAAAACAGCAGAAATTAAGAAATATCTGTACCTAGTCACAAATTGTTAACCATATAATTTTTTACATTTTTAAATGCTATTAAAAATGTGTATTATTGAACAAACAATCAAAATACCATTAGTTAAAAAAATAAAACACGGTAACATCAACTACGCTAAAATCACAAAATACTTTCTTTTTCTTACTTTCAGTTCTGCAAACTATTTTATTACATCTTTTAAATTTACTTGATCAGCAATTTCATGCTCAGTGGCCAAAATGACCAAACCATTAAGACGATTTTGTGTAGTAGTCGAACGTAAAAGTTCTTAATTAATTTTAACTTATGAGAAACTCTTTTCGCCACTTGCTATAGTTATTGGTATCATTAGCAATATTCTTAAAGCAATAGTAAGGTTTGGGGCAAAATTTAACTTTGTAATTAAGCTCAGTACATTGCATAGGTTTTCTTTTTTGCCCAAAAGTGCAGATACTGCTGATATTTCCTCTGCTAATTCTACTCCTAATGCTATTCTGCTTAGAGAAATATATGCATGTTTAAACAAGTTCAAGCAGCATCCTTTTCAAATTCTGTGTTTCATTTTTTAATAGTGTAAATATTTTTAGCTTTTAGACATAAACAATATAAATACACTACGCACTGTAACTTTTTAATGGACGAAAAATATCGATATGTGAAATTTTCTATTAATTAGGTATTTAACACATGAATTTTTTTTTTCACACTTACAGCCACAATGGCGCCAATAATTTTTGGTGCCCTGGTCAAATGTCTGGGTTGCCGGCCTCTAGAGCAGGCACTGATCTTTGAAAGGATTATGTTTTAATAGAATTTAGTGAGCTTTTTTGTAATACAGTGGTTGATAGTTACCACAAATAAATTTTAAAAAATCTCAAAACTTTTATGAAATATTTTTAAAATACATATTTTTGAATTAATAGATATATATATTACAATCCAGTCTTAATGGCTTTTTCAGTGGTTCCATGGATAGCCATTCTTATTTTCTCTCATAATCAAGTACATTTATGTTAATTATAAAATATATACATTCATACAGATACTTACATCTCCATTTTCCATTGAGATGAGATTTAAATATGAACTAGTTATAGTTAAATTCACATTGGCACCTGCATGATCCATGTTTGGTTTTTCTGCAATCATTTTAAGGAGCCTTTTATCAACCTTAAAAGAAAAAAAAAAAAAAAAGAAGAAAAAAAATGAAACTTTTTCTCTAGAAACAACTTAACTAATATAGATTCAAACTCAAACAGAAAAAATATACCTTTCGTTTTTTATCAGCAGTTTTTAATCCAGCTGCTTCACATAATTTGTTGATGCATTCCCTTTTAATGGAAAAAAAAATAACTATGTTTGCTTTGGTGTTCATATATACATGTACACTCAGTAACTAAAAATAAGTAACACTGAAAATGTCAAATTTATACCAACATTTTAATAGTATTAAATATATATTTAAAGTTTTAAATACAAAAGGAAAAATTTAAAAAGTGATGTACAATATTCACTCGTTAAAAAAATTCTTTTTTAAAACTTAGAATTTATGAAACAAACATTCTAGGTAATAGACATAAAAACATAGAAACTTTACTTTGCAATAAGTGATCTTGTGTCAAAATCTAAACTTTTCATCGAAGTGTTGACTTCAAGACATCCAATATACTATCAAAAAGAATATGGGAAACATAAAATTAATATCCAAAAAGCAGTATCAATTATAAATACAAATATTATAAATTATATAAAAATATAAACCCTGAGAATAAATTTGTACCAAAATCAACATTGGTATTTCTTTTCTATTTGTCATGAGATGATTTATATAGTCAAAACTTGTCTTTTATGTATTTGATTCACAAGTTTACTAGCAATAATTAAATAAATAATTAAGGTGGTTTACCAACCTGCTACGGAAAATTACTGATAATGTATGTCAAATATAACATCATAAAAAACAAACCAAAATATATGCATTACAGAACTAAGGATTACACATTCTGTTTAATTGGTTTGTTTGTTTGAAGTGCTACATCTGCCTTTTGCAACATGAGGACTAAACTGACCAACCCCCACACCTCAACGATTCTAAATGGAAATAAACATCCATGTCTACTGCAGGATTCAAGCCAACTAATTGAGGTGCCAGAACGGACTGAAGACTACGACCTTACCCATTCAAGAATTGTCAAGCCACTCCATTTGGAGATGCTAAACGTTGTCTCAACAGTCAACTTCATGCATGTTTTGTTATTCAGTGCATGCAAGATATTGCATTTCTTGCATTCATTTAGTGCAATAAAAAGGTACACTACCCTACAATAATGGACAGCAAGATGTGATGGCATAAGGGAAAGAATACATGCTTTAACAGGGGGATGGTCCCCCATGTGCTGTAATTATACTATACTCGGGGAATACCTAACCTGAATACAGGCAAAATGCTAGAGCAGTATGATTCCACCATTGCGATATAGTTTGCACTTTTTCCTATTAACAGAGTTAATAAAAGATACATTTCAGACATAAATCATTATGTCTGGGGCCATAAATTGTTATGGGGGGGGGGGAGCAGTTCTTTTTTCACGAGGGGTGGAAAGTGAGGAGGAGATTGTCACCAATCATCCCCCACTTTTCGCCAAATAACGATATTGGCATCAAGGAAGAGCCCAACAGGTGTTACTTCCTGCCGATGGGTAATGGTTTTACCCTAAGAAAAGGCAGTGTTTACAAGAGACAAGTGGGGAGGAATATACATCTGCATTTAACAATTGAAAGAAAATTTTCAACACTATACCTATTGGAAGTTTAACTGCCGTGATTTGCTGTACAATCTGAAATGTTTAAACGCTGATTTCTTATGTCTATTTTCCAAGTTATAAACTTGCAACTAAGCAAAATATCTTTCACGTTTTCATTTAATTTTTAAACTGGGCAAAAATATGGCTAACAAAAACCAAGTTAGGAGAAAATATTTCTCAAAGGATGAAATTAAGAGTTTGACGAAATATTCCCCTAGTTAAATTGCGAAAAATGGGAAATTTTATAAAGTGTTGAAAAAATTAAATGCATGTGATTTTTCATTGGAAGAGGTCATTAATGTAGTCATCATAACACTTTAAAGGACAGGACTGGCTTTAAGCCAATTTGACCTATTAGATTAGGAAAACTTAAAAAAATGTCTAAAAGAAAATTGCGTAAACAGATGTAAAAATGCAGAATAATGACTAAACGAAGTGTGAAAAATGTGCATATGTATATCTCAATATGCTGGTTGAAGAAATGGAAGCATTCTTCCATCTTAATATATCTGAAACCCATAAAAATTCTAAAATTCCTCGCTATGAATGATAGAACTGCTGGCTTTCAGAAAAAACTAACAATTTCAAAAACCCAAAT
The DNA here is from genome assembly GCA_907164885.2 of Dolomedes plantarius. Taxonomy (NCBI): domain Eukaryota; kingdom Metazoa; phylum Arthropoda; class Arachnida; order Araneae; family Dolomedidae; genus Dolomedes; species Dolomedes plantarius. Next base: position 127,760,949 of record OU015492.1, on the reverse strand, counting down.
ACCCAGAAATCTGCATCTATAATAATAAATATTTGTATGATCCCATATTTATAAAAGTAAACAGGACTCTAAATTTCATTCAGGATTTCTGAAACTCCCTCACATTACTTCGGGAAATAGTAAGTAGAGAAAGATGCATGGTTAAAAGTTTCAAAATACATTGATTACATGAAAATAGAAATCAAAACATGTGATTGTTTTCTAGCTGGTGTCCGAATAAGTAGCACTATATCTTTCGGTTCATCAGCTGCCGGGTTCGATTTACACTGTGACAAATTCAATCCAATGCCCTTCCCCCTCTCTCCTTTTTCCATATTTTGGGGGAAAAAAAAAAAAGGCAAAGTAATTTATAAGAATGCATGGTTTCTATGAGAGTCACATACTGTTTGAAATCATAAAATGAACAGGAAACAATTTTATAGGAATTTAGACAATTCGAAAATTTATGTTGGTGTACTTTAGAAAATTAGTTCAAATGGTGATGTGAAAACAAAACTGTCTCCCGCTTTGCTGGAAAGCAACCGATGGCAAATCAATCCTCCGTTGGCGATAAAAGGCCAAATATGGCAATTCGTATTTTGTAGTGGCGGGAAGATACTTACGTTGCAGATGCAAATTGGCCGTTGTAGCATAAATAGTAGTGTCAAGTAAGCTTTGCCCTGAGTATAGCAACACTTCTGGGCATACTTTCAACAAGGTTTTGATACACAGCTATGTAATCAGCAGTATTCAGCAGGAATGGACACAATGGGGGTATTTGTGTCCATTCCTGCTGAAAGATGTCGCCAGCTCATCTATAGATTTTCGATATGGTTCCCTCGTCCGTAAGCGTCTCTCTAACTCATCCCATAATTGTTCTATGGAGTTTAGATCAGGATCTGAGCAGGACAGGGAAAATGTCTTACATCCATATCTTAATAGCACTGTTTGACAGTGGCTGCAACATGACTTGGAGTATTGTTGTCCTAGAAGTAACATTCGTCAATTCCATAAAACTGCCAGAGCGTAGGAAAAACCTGATTGTCCAAAATGTTCATGTAGGCGTCGGCATTCAATTTACCAGGAACAACATGCAAAGGTCCCAGGCCATACCATAAAAAACACCCCCAAACAAGTACACCACCACCACCAAACTTGAGAGTTGGAATGATGCACTTGGGTAACAGACGTTCACCTAGCATTCACCAAACCCAAGCACACCCACCCGATTGGAAGAGAGTGCAACTCGTTGCTCCATAAAACAGTTTTCCAGTAGTCCACAGTCCAGTTGTAACGTTGGAAACACCAAGTGAGTATGCCGGCTTTGTTGGATGGGGGTGATGTTTGGTTTGTATGCAGTAACACATCCGTGGATATTGAGGGCGTGCAGTTCTTTTCGCAAAGCATTGGGGTACACCGTAACACCTGCTGCCTGTTGATTTGGAGTGGTTTCACTGATGATTTGGAGTGGTTTCTTGCAGTTCCTACAAATCTCACACTTCAGGACATGCCGATTCCGCACAGTCAGTTTATGGGGAACGACCAACGTGTGCATTTTGTGTCCAAACTCCTGTAGTCTTCCACTTCTTCACGACATCACTAACCATGGACTAGACCATGGCTGTGATAATTCTACTACAACTGCGTGAATAGACTTATCACTAATGTTACAACCAACTATAACACCTCTTTCAAAGTTACTAAGTTCCTTTCGTTTCGACATATTGTCACTATTTCACACAGAACTAACAACATTACCACTCTGCATATCATATTTAACCTTAACAGGTCACCTGCAAGCAATGGATTTGCATAAAATCCGACATGCAGTCAGATTTTATGCAAATCTGCTGGCATCCATTCCAATATTGTAGGGTAGTGTACTCATTTATAGGAAATAATGTTGCAGTACAGAGTATTGTTTTACATCCTTCTGTGTATATAGTACGCTCTACAATATCAAAAAGTAAGATGTAGGTACAAGAAATATTTGTGGTATTTCTATTTTTGAAGTCTTGTACCACAAACCCTACAAATATAGGGACAATCATATAAAATTCTGTAGCATATCAAAGTTCATTTATATAACTATCATAACATTAAAATATTAATTTTATTCTTAAACAAAACTTAAAATGCACAATAGAACATAAAAACATTTTGAGGAGTTGCGTGTATGAAAAGGGGAGCTGTTATTTTGAAACTAAAGCAAAAGCTTTCAGCCACATAATACAGTCAATTTAAGCAAAACTGAAGTGCATTTTATAGATAAATAGAAATGTCTATTGTAAAAATATTTCTCATAACCTACGGGTCTTTTGATTTATAATTAAAAAACCAATGTAAGTGCAATCTGCTTAGCCACTGCAATCTTGATAAAGCATATTAATACTTTAGCTACCAGAAGTCTATTTGTATCATGTTTCTTCAGAGGTGATGGTCAATAAATTATAAACAGAAATTGAGAGTTCTACTTGCTATTGTGTTATTTATGTTATTTTTCTTTCCCCTGAATATTACTGCGTTAAGCATAAGGCACTGTTTTAAGGCTGTTTCTGATCCTTCCCTGCTATAATAAAATTGGATGTAATTTTTCAGAGAAATGCAATTAATTAAAAAATTTGTTTACAATTATAGAGAATTTTTTATGTATTAATTTATTAAATAAAATTTCAATTCAATTAAAATCCAAACTCTAAACAGTAAGAATTTATTTGATATGGAATTCTAAAAATAATGCTGAAATAAATTTTTGCTAGGCACCTATAGGAGAAAAACAACATATTAAATTTTATTCCACTGAAAATTTATTTCAAACTTGATCCTATGTACATTTAGATTTGCAAGTAATAAAATTTTCTTTGAGGGGAGAAAAAAGTAAAAATGGGGCTGATATTTCTATTGACAGGGTTATATCAAAGAATAAACTGTTAAGGGATAAAATTATGATCTGCCTACAAACAGAATTTTTATTTTATAGCTAATTGAACAAAGTTTAATTTATAACTGTTTAAAGTCTGTACATAGTATATATTTGTGCAGCCAGTAAAAAAAAACAAAAAAAACTGTTACATATAGTTAAGAAATACAGTCATAATCACTGAAATTCAAAAAATCAATGACAATTTTTATTAAAGTCTATAAAACAATGATTAAATAATTAGTGATTTCGTCTAAGATGAAAAAATCCAAGAACTAAAACATTAGCACATGTTATTAAAAAGAAAGCGGAAATGATAAAATTAGTTATTTCTGTACAAATTATATTAAGTACAACAAAGTAAGAAAATTAAATTATCAGCATTAAGAATAACAATAAATATATGTATAAAATTTTACATTATAAAAGACATAAAATTATATATTTAAAACTGCTGTTTTATTATTTTGAATAAGGAAAGCACACTTACACGAACACCATAGCTAATACCACTATCTGCAATTTTTTGATCTGGGTGCAGCCAGCCCCGAACTGGTTTATTAACAAAATTTCCAGACTGATTCCAATCTTCCATTGTTATCCCATTAGATGTTTGTGAATTTGATGTTAAGTTAATATTGGCATCAATAGATGGATTAGAAGGTAACCATGATCTTGGCATGCCTAAACATGTTGACTAAAGAATAAAATACTTTTAATAGAGGTTAAAATTCATTTCTATAATTTTTCAAGCATGAAAAAATGGATTAAATTATACAAATTTTTTAGAGGTTTGAATAAAAAAGCAGAGTGAAACTAAGAGGGAATGCTAAGAAAAATCAAATTGTATCACATCCCGTATTATTTTGAAGTTATCATTTAATAATATAAGTTTAATAGTTAATATTTTGTAAAATATTAAAGTTTTTAATAAGTCACATTTATCTTAACTAATATTTACTGAATAGTATGAGTCTATTTTAAATATTATACAGAAATATTAAACTTCCCTGGACAGGTAGGTCAAACATAACCAGTAACAAATTTTAAATTTTTAATCCTTCTTGGTAGATTTTTATTTGTCAAACATGTAACAACTCAGCAGAGAATAATATGTGATTAATTTATGCATAAAAACCTTAAAATGAAAGTCCAAATATAGATATATCTGAAGCCTAGCAGAAACAAAATTATGTCTTTATGAGAACACATTGTAGCTTTATTCTGAGCCTATAAGAGTATTTACTAAAGAGGGCAAGGACATATCATAACAGACACTGTGTTGAAAAACTGAACTGTGGGTGTAGAATGTATGGGTACAATTTTCAACAGCAGGTTAAAACATTCTGCTGAAATGTCTAGGGTAAGGAAAGTTCAACTTGTACACATTTAGTTATACACTCTCATGTGTTTAAAAATATGCTTACACTTTAACAGTTTTAATATTTATATAATAATTGTTCACTTAATATGTGATTGAATTTTTGCTTCTAGAATTGTAACTAGTGAAACTATTTAATAGATATTTTGCTTTAGAAACTAGTTGTTTTATTGTATTTCGAATCAGCATTATTTACTTTCTCAAAAGAATTTTCATTATAAAATCCTTTATAATTTATTTAAAAGTCTCTTGTATAAAACAAAGAATTTAGTATACTTCAAAAGATTTTCATTTAACAACTTAATCAGCTTTGTAATCAAAGAAATGGTAAACTGTAATGAACTGCTTTGTATAACTATTCTGGAAATTATTTACCAGTATGCTACCTCTACTTTAATTTTTTTAAATTCTCAAACAGACAGAACCCCCCCCCCCTCCAACCATTAAATATTTTATTATAAGAGAAGAGGGGTAGTACCAGTGGCGTACGCAAGGGGGGGTTGATGGGGGTTATAACCCCCCCCATTGGTAATGATTACATATATTATTTAATTAGGTTAACGCTTTGCACTGATTGCTCAAAACTACTCTTTCATAGTAATAGTCCAGTCAAATTAGATCAAAATGGTGGCGAATCATGCATTAAATGAAGGGGTTGAGATTTTATCAGGAATGTGTTGGGGATGGTCCCCTGAGCAACGCCTAATAAAGTCCCCTCGATTTCAGGCGCCGTGGGAGGGGGGGGGGGGTGTGTCCAGAGGTCACTTTTTCAGTTTTTGGCGTTTATCTCGAAAACGGTGCGTCGCAAAGAAAAATATTATGCCCAAAAATTAAAGCTTATAAAATTCCCTTCCAAATGGTATATCCATGTTTGTACCCAAGTGTTACCGTTTTCGAGATATGAGCCGTTGAATATGAAAATTTTTCAAGAAAAGTGGTAGCGGTTCAGGTATCTCGTCAAACTTCCTCTTCTAACTCTTTCCCCTTCCATTACTCAGAAAACTCGTGATAGAGAAAGTTTCATTCAAAAATGTATTTGTTATGCTAATTTATCTTCACCACGTAAATAGTTAGAACGTTTTGAAGTTTAGGGGTTCTTTTCAACATTTTGCTTGTAAAATGCTCTTCACTCAAGTTTCGTTTCCATGGTCTGTAACTCTCTTAATCACTTTGTATACTGTTTAATTAGATATGTATAGTATTCATAACCCATATAAATAATAAATTATGTATACCTGTACGTATAATGTATATCCCATAATATACAGAAGAACACATGTAGTACAAAGGAGGAAGTAAGAAAACAAACCAAAAGGTATAAAAGTTGTTCATATAATCAAAAAATGGTTATCAAAAGTAAGTTCAAAAAACAGTTACTTACATTAAATATATTATATACAATTTATTTCATCAACTGCTTTCCTATATATTAAAAAGGCGTCAATCTGATACTTTGGAAAAAGTTTCAAACAAGTCAAAGTCTTCACTATCATTTTAGCTTCTGTAGAATGTCCGAATTTTCATGAACTGATTTCCCACAAATGTGGCATCCCACTATAATGCCACGATCAAAGTCACTAAGCTCCTTTGACTTACTCATCGTCTCACAAACGCATAAATATAACCTGACAAACCACTACCAATACTTTTATAGCTTTCGGTTACGCATCAAATTACGTTACCTACTAGATCCACTTCTTTAGGGGGGTGTCCGGATACTTTTGGCCGGATAGTGTATAACGTATTATGGAATATTAATGAATTATATAAATTATTAAATTTACTTAATGGGGTCAGTACGAGCAAAGAACAATGAAATGCACCTGTGGTGATTGAGATCATGCTCATTTGGCGGGGCCTGGAACATGAGCAGGAACATTTGTTCCTCAGCCCCAGCAATGTCTCCTGGTGAAGATTTGGAGTCATAAAACACTTTGGCGATGTTTGATGTTTCATTGGCATACCGCTGGAAATATTGTACAATTGCTGCTTTGCTTTTACCATAAATCGCTGACGTAGTGTCACATCCTGAGAAACTATGGATGCAGAGAATGTACTGGCTGAATGATAAGACCTGAAGATGTTGGGAAGAGTAGAGCCTGTCTTCTGTGTTGCCCCGTCCGGCCTTCATGAAAAACACATTCGTGTCTCGTGGGGTGAGTGCCACAAGTAAGACGAGCAGGTCTTACCTATCTACTATCACCACTGTTGAATGAGAGGTGTTTTGCCTCTCACCTCTGACAATACTGCAATCAGCATCTCCTTTGGCTGCAGTAGACTGTATACCTCTTGCACCCACGGTCTGAACTAACATAGTAATGAGCTTGGTTTTGTTCCTTTCATTGGAAAGGAAGTTTTCCTGATGAACAGCAGCCACCATGTTCTTATTGAAGTCAGTATCCACTGATGTTTTACTTGATGCTCTCCGATGTTGTTCGTCTCTTTCAGTGGAGTTCGTGTCTTCATAACCATCAAAATCCACAGCTGAACTGCTGCCGTAATGGTTGATTATGTACGATACATATTGATCGCAGATGGAGGCGAAGGTAGTGTTGGTGTTCCACTTTACTCTATGAAGCAGGAAGCCGCCATCGATTACCGTGAAACTGTTCTTCACATTGATCAGTTGATTAAATTTTGGGAAATCATCAGATAGTGCTGACCTTTTGATTTTTATCCTTATCCCCTCGGCGAATAGAGACATAGGGTATGGGGCTAACTCGTACGTTAGCAACTCCTCTACATCCCCTTCTTTCTTCTTGGTGATCAGAGTTCTTTGAAATTTCATCAGAGGCTCTACCACCACTACCTCATCATTAACTTTGATCATATTGCTCATCGCAGCTAAAGGAACGACTGAGTCCTTCTTGGATTGTTTCACTTCTGAGAAATTCATTCCAAACAAAAGTGCTCATTGTGCGGGTTCCAAGGACTGCTAGCAGTTGACGTTACTTGTTCCAATTACTCCCTTTGAAAGTTACATCAAACAATTACGTTCAGCAAAAGGCGGGTGATCAGCCAACCATTGAGCAAGCTTCCTTCTGTCTAGATCATCTGTGGTTATGCGTGATGCTCGAAACTCAACATGTTGTTCTCCTCTTGCAGTATGGACGCCACAAAACATCTCAAGTGAACTACATATTGCTGTAGCTGTGCTAGCTCCCCCAACCCATTTCGCCAACACCGAATCACTAAAGCCTCGTCCACGTGTTAATTCTCCTTCACTCTTCCTGTCACACATGAGTGTCACCTCAATTGCCATGTCAGACCACACACCAGCCATTGGTGTTCCAGTTCTGTTGACAGTGAAGTATCCACGATCTATAAAATCCTGTTTAAGTTGAAGGTGGCGAGTTGTTAGTCCCAGCATGTGTTGTACATATAGGTGAGTACACTTTGCATAATGAAAATGCCCGCTGGCATGGAAATGAGGTATCATCAGTTGGGCACATGTCATATGATCTTCCCAGTTGCGCTGTGCTGCAATAAATTTTTTCATCACCACCATTTCAAAGTACTGGACCCACAAAGCTGCTGTTGGCCCATTACCTTTGAGATGTGACAATTCGTTGCTCAATTTCCAGTGAATGCTGGCAAGGGAGGTATTTGTGGAAATGTGTTGTGGAGTAATTTCTACTGAGGTCAGAAGTAACTGAACTACTTCTTTTTCATATGGTGTGGTATCTAAATTTTCTAAAATGATCTGAGTTAAAGTGACACTTTTATACATTTTGGTTTGTTTTCTTACTTCCTCCTTTGTACTACAAGCGATCTTCTGTATATTATGAGATATACATTATACGTACAGGTATACATAATTTATTATTTATATGGGTTATGAATACTATACGTATCTAATTAAACAGCATACAAAGTGATTAAGAGAGTTACTGACCTTGGAAACGAAACTTGAGTGACGAGCATTTTGCTAGCAAAATGTTGAAAAGTACCCCAAAACTTCAAAACGCTCTAACTATTTACCTGGTGAAGATAAATTAGCATAACTATACATTTTTGAAGGAAATATTTCGCTCTACAACTTTCTCTATCACGAGTTTTCTGAGAAATGGAAGGGGAAAGAGTTAGAAGAGGAAGTTTGACGAGATACCTGAACCGCTACCACTTTTTTTGAAAAAATTTCATATTCAACGGCTCATATCTCGAAAACGGTAACACTTGGGCTCTAAGTTAGCACCTATCCTTTTTAATATTTTTATTAATGATATTCCTATCTCTCCATTCACTACACTAGCCATGTTTGCGGATGACACGGCAATACTAGCTAAGCATCAAAATGTTAAATATATGCACAAGTTCCTACAGAGACATATTGGAATTCTTGAACGATGGTTCGAACGGTGGAGGCTCAAGATAAGTCCTTCAAAATCTAAAGCTTTTTTTTCAGTTACAATAAAATTCCACCTTCTCCGGTCACAATATGCGATCAACTGGTTCACTTTGAGAGAGAGGGCAAATACCTGGGAATTTACCTCAATAGTAGACTGACGTGGAAGAAAAATATTGAACATAACATTAGAAAATTTTTTAAACCCCGTAAGGATATCAGTATGCGGTCACAGTATGCGATCAACTGGTTCACTTTGAGAGAGAGGGCAAATACCTAGGAATTTACCTCGATAGTCGACTGACGTGGAAGAAAAATATTGAGCATAACATTAGAAAGTTTTTTAAAGCCCATAAGGATATCTCCCACCTGATGCACCAGAATCAAAAGGGTTTAGATAACAAACTACTCTTGTATAAAACCGTACTGCGTCCCATCCTGTTGTACGCCGTTCCTGTTTGGGGCTCAGCGGCTGACACCCATATTCAGCGATTGCAGACAATTCAAAATAAACACTCCGTGGTATTAGGAAGGCGCCCTGGTACCTTAAAAACGTACTTATTCACAGGGATCTGAGAATCGAACCCATTTGGCAACACATTAAAGATCTCGCATCTAACTTCTACAATAGATTATATTCAATAGACAACGAAGAAATAGCTAACCTCCCCGACTACGATCCAAGGGAATGCTATAGGCGTCCTAAGGCCACTTTGATTATTCACACTGGTCTCCTTCCCCTTTCTTAACTCTCCCTTCAACCTCTTCTAAATTTTAATTTATATTTGACGTTGCTTCTGGTTCTGACCTGCGTTTTTTTGATGGATCGACCTCAAGACTATCCTTACTAATTTTTGCTTAATCGTCTGCTACCGTAACTTTTTTTAAATAAAACCTGCCACATTATTTACTTATTTATTTTTTGCTAGTATTAGTATTATTTATTTTTATTTATTCATTTATTATTATTATTATTATTATTTTAATTATTATTCTAACTTTCAAGTCAACACTTTTCTTTTAATTCTGAGAACGGAAATATAGCCACAAAAAATGATCCATACCGAGGATATGGAGCCCTGCTCTCTGGTGCCTCGTTAATGTACCATGTCTATGTCTATGTCTACGGTAACACTTGGGTACAAACATGGATATACCATTTGGAAGGGAATTTTATAAGCTTTAATTTTTGGGTTTGACAATTTTCTGTGTCACACCCTGTTTTCGAGATAAACGCCGAAAACTGAAAAAAGTGACCTTTGGAACCCCACCCCACCCCCCGCGGCTCCTGAAAACGAGGGGACTTTATTAGGAGTTGTTCAGGGGACCAACCCTTACACATTCCTGAAAAAATCTCAACCCCTTCATTTAATGCGAAATGTAAACCTAATTTGACTGGACTATGACACCCCCCTTTGAAAATTTCTGCGTACGCTACTGGGTAGTACATTTAAGATTTAATCACATTGTGACTAAACCTCTGAGAACTTGTAAAGAATTGAGAAACTCTTACGAACTTGAAAAAGATCGTACTTCATATTGGTTAAATGTTTCTGAATGGAGTGAGCAACAGTATAGATTTGCATGAGTCAAGCCTATTTTCTCTTTTGAAAACTTAGCCAGATCTTCTTTTCATCATAATCAGAAGCTGTACATTATAATAACTGAATGGGAGAAAAAAATCTTAACTTTCAACATGAATGTTTGTACATATATAAGGCCTTAATTAAGAGTTTGAAATTTTTTAATTACAGGAATAAACATAACTGATGATAGATTCTGGAGCGAAAATGAAAATTTAAATGATGTGACATGCTTTACATTTCCTTAGCTATAAAAACAAAATCCTGCTTATTTTCCAATGATGAAAAATCTTCAAATTTTGAATTTATCATAGACACAACAAAATTGAGATGAAATATCAATCATCAATCTGTATTTTCAGCAATTTTATAAACACTCTCGATTATTTTTTTAATAAAGCAACTGAAGATTATAGTAATAGAAATGAATTTGCTAGATATTTATGATGTTACATTACAGAAATAAATATAATAGAATATACACACAGTAAAACCTCGTTTATCCGGATAAGATTTTTAACTTTTTAAAATGTAATGTTCATATTAGATAATAATTTTTAAATATAACTAAAAGTAAATAATTCAACAAAGCAAGATAATTATTAACAAGAAGAATGCAGACAAAAAAAAAAAAAAAAAAACAGAAATCAAGCACTTAGGGCTCAACGCACCATAATGCAAGATTCTAAGCAGTAAAGGAACTAAACCATATATTGAGGCAACCAACTGGTCTCATCATCAGGAGGCCTAAACAAATCAGTTACCTCAAGGGGGAACTTTCTGAATAGAATGCAGGTCTAAACAAAAGATATCCCAAGGCCCCGAGATCCCCATTGAAACAGATAGTAAAATCAAATGAAAATAAACAGACATCCTATACTTAGGGCTCAACGCACCATAAAAGCAAATACACATACAATCCTAAAAGAACACAAATCAAAAGACAGAAATGCAAAAGGCACACTCACCCTATTCCAGTAGGTAGTGGTTAAAGCCAAATAACAGCCATTTTATAACCCTAAGTACCCCATTAACTATAAGAATGCCAAATATTCACTTTTTAGTTTGATTCAATGTATAATTCCTGCATAGATTATACAGTAAATTACAGTAATAAAAAGCTTTTTTGTTGAATTTAAGAAAGCTTTACTAGTGTGTCACAGGGTGTTGACGTGGATTGACTCTGAAAAGTTTTTATATTTTCAAATGCCTGTTAAGCAATACTATGTAATTTTGTTAGAAAACATAGTTTTTTATCATAATAAACAGTAAGTCTGCTTAGTTAAGGATTTTGTTTTGCTTCTTACCCATATTACCCAGATTGTCTATGGTCCCAGTTAGTCCGGATAAACAAGGTTTTATTGTATTCTTAACAAAGTATAAAAGAATAAAAAGAGAGCTTAAATCATCTTTTATTGTACTTAAACACTATAGGCAGTTTCATGAAAAAGAAAATTTAAAGGAACTATGATCTTTGATGTCATAGAAGCTCCAATACCAAGAAGTTAAAGAAAACCCATATGCATGGTAAGATGTATCTAGGTTTTAAGCTCTTACCAAAAGAATGGTAAGATTTTTACTCAAGGCCCACCATTAACTGTTGACACTAATGATCACAGTCTAAACTTGACCTTGACTAACAAGCCTAATTAGAAGGCAAGCCTCGGCTAACCAAAATAGCTGGTACAGCCAAACTAAGGATCAGTTAGTCTTGGTTTTAAAATATTGGCATTGCTGACTTTATAACATTATATATATATAACATATATATAAACCTATCATTCATCCTCTAAAAAATTAAGCTTCTGATAAATACAGTAACTTCTAGCATTTGGTGATAATTAGTATCCAGTAACAAGGCTTGGATTTCAATTATTAACATGTGATTAGGTGAATAATTTTTATCCGTACAGTTTTTTAATCATATTTAAACAATGACCTCTCATAACATCTATAACATAATATAATCTTTTTTTTTTTTTTAAGGCTACTCTTCTTATGATTAAGAATCCCAGTTCTTTGTCTATGTGATTACACCAGTTAGTTGCTTAGGGTCAGGTATGTAATATCATATATATTCATGTTACTTCTTCTAGGCCAAAGAGTTTTGGTAATTTCAAAGAACTTTGGCTAATTTTTAGAATTACAGGCTCTATTATACAGTGAAATGATTCTTTGAATACCATACCAAAACATCCTGAACATGGACTGGGGTTATTGTGACAATGGTTAAAGCAAAAAGAAATTTGATAATAAACAAGTTTTATCTCCAGCAGAATCTTCGAAAGCCTCTAACACTATGAAACATATTTTAACATATTTGTAGCTCTTGAGAAACATTATGAACATTTAGAGAGAATTTTTGAAACAATTTCATCGAAATAAAAACTATTATGTCCTTATGTTTTTTTAACAGTATGCTACATTTCATTATTTTTGGGGAACCATAAATATCTATGAATAAAGATAATGAAACCTTTAAAGAAACTCCAATGTCCATATATTATTTACTGTAAAATTTATCTCAAAAGCATAAAACTGTTTAAATCCCCCCCCCCCCTTAAAAAAAATTTACTTTAATGAAATTATTGCAACTTTCATAGTTCCCAATCTTTTATTATCATTAGAGAATGAAGAAGAAATCTTGTCAAAACTAAACAAAATAAAAAAAAAAGAATTTGCTTTCGATAAAAAAATCTTTATATTATTGATATATGATTGAATAAGCTTTCATTAAATGTTGATAAATAAATAGCTCTATAAAAGAGAGATTAATAGTGGAAAGTCAGGTTCTCAGAACTTAAGACCAAGAATTACGACTTAAATTTTAAGAACAGAAAATGCAATACACTTAAAATCATATTTTTCTATTGTATGCATGTCACCTGAACACGCGATAAAGATCCGTAATTTTTTCTCTCGGTTAATTCCAACATATTATTTTACGATCATGTTTATAATAACATTACATACGCGTATTTTCTCAATTTCAGTTTCATTCATTGCAAAGAGTATAACACATTAAAAGTTTATGAAATTTCAATAATATTGTAGGATAGTTGGCGAATGAATTAAAGCACCACATACTGTATGTGATTTCTAAACACTGATTCCTGTCAAATTTAAAGAATATATTACATCGCTAAACTGTAAAGACGAATGTTAGAAATTTTAATTTGACCGTCAATACTTACTTAAATATTAACATATTTTGCGTATATCAAAATCTAATAAACAAAACTTTAACAGAAAAAAAAAATTAAACTCAAAATATTAAGAAACTAAAGTAAACAAATAAAATAATCTGAGTCAAGCAACGGATGTCAGATGCTGAACAGTAATGCGGAAATTGATAAATTGATTTGCGCCCGATGATATTTTGAGAAGAAAAAAAATGCATTTTTTTTATTCTAAAGTTTTGTCAGAAAATAAATATTTTCTTTTAAATTAAATGTTATAAAACAAGTTCCCATACATTTTTTAAAACTTTCTTTAACTACCATGTGGTGTACCATCACTTTCGATTCTCGACAACTCAACACAATTTTGTTTAGATCTTCGGGATGAGCCGTCTCAGTAAATTTCGAACGTGAGTATGTGTATATTGATAGCAGTAATAAAATATTTATTAAAAATTTGATTTAATTATAGTTTTCGACCTATTTACTGCTGGCGCAGTGTGCATTATTCTCGTTATTAAAATTTACTGACTAACATGATTTTGAGAATTCACCATAATATTCAGTTTTAATTAATTTTAGTGTGTAATGTTTACTGTTCTAATATGAATTTGTGTCATTTGTTTCGATGAATTTTTCTGTTTAAATAATGAATGTATAAATTGTAAATATTGTTTTATATATATTCATTTGATTTTTTCTCAGAAAGATTTTTATTTAGTAAATAAAGAATATTTCTTTACATAGCAATTTCTTTTTTAGGACATTTAAGTTAAATGATATTTTGCTGAATATTTTGTTTTTTCATCATGGATCCGTGTACGCAAAAGTTCCGTCTATAACCATAAATGAATATAAAATCCACATTGCTGGAATGAATATATATATATATATATATATATATATATATATATATATATATATATATATACACAGTTGGCTCTCTGTGTAACGACGCGCTACTTAACAACGATCTCTATTTAAATATGATATTTCCCAGTCCCGGCCACTCCGACGTTATGGGAAACGTTACTTTTTCACAAATTCTGTTTAAGGGCGATCTCTACTTAAGGACGATTTTTCGCGGTCCCTTGAAAGTCGTTAAACAGAGAGCCAACTATATATATATATATATAGATACCATAATGAATATAAAATCCACACTGCTAGAATGAATGAATATATATATATATATATATATATATTCATTCATTCATTCATTCTAGCAGTGTGGATTTTATATTCATTTATGGTTCTAATATATAAATATTTATATATGCATATACAGTGCTTTTAAAAAAAATATATAGGTAGGTATACGGTGTTTTCTCAAAAGTAGGTGCATATTTTTAGTACTATGTGTTCCCATGTCACATCACAGGAGAACAAAATACTTGTAATTTAAAAAATATTTTTTGTTTCATATTAACAATTGATTGTTAAGTTTCTTAACATTTCGGTTAAGTTAAGCCAAAATAATTCTTAAAATAAAAAAAAAGGTAGGGATAGTATCCCCATGTACCCCCAGGAAAAAAGCCCTGTATATATATATATATATATAAATAAAATATAATATAATATAGTTTTTTATTTAACTATTTAATGGTCTGCCAACAAAAAGGTTTCATTTGGTTATTTTTAAATGTCTGTTTTTAAATTTCAAAGAAATGATATGCAGTTTTGTACGAAACAGCAGTTGTTGACTGATAAACACTGATTTAAGTCAGTTGTAAATCTATGATGTAAATTAAAAATTTCATTGAACAAATTTTAAAAATAAATATTATCAACAAGAGTTTTATTGAAAAGACAGAAAGCTTAAATAAAGTTTGAAAATATTTGGTGAAAAGGGATAAAAAACATGCTCTTTAATAGGTTTTAAAACATCTAGTTAGCAAATATTCGTCATAAGAAAATACTTAAAAAATGAAATTTAGATGAATTTTGATGTGGTCAGTATTTGTTAATTTTTCAACAATTATTAAGTACAGGAAAAACAAAATTTCCATACCATCGTTGGAAAACTTTGAAGTTTCTTTTGAAAAAAAATGAAAAGAAATTGAGCATGTGGCTCTATAAGTATTCCTGTTTTGCATTTTCTATATATCTCCTATATGTAAATATATATATATATATATATATATATATATATATATATTATAATCTACTTATAAATCATGAAATTAAAAAATTGCTTTATTTCAAAAGTTAGAAAGACAAACAAAAAAAATATAGCTCATAAATGAACATTTTTCTATTTGCCAAAAGTAGCACAGAAAGTTATATGAAAGTTGTGTTCTTTAACTAAAACATTTATTCCCTAATTTGGTAATTAGATAAATTGAATAGCTCAGAGCTATTCTGTATTTCGTTTGAATTTTGTAAAATTAGACATTTCTTATCTATTTTGATAATAGCCTTTATAGTAAAATTAATGATCCATAGTGAAAAAAATTGGGAGAGAGAAAGTTATTTTTGTTTGTGAAGATTATAACATTTTATATTATGAAGCATTATTCAGTTTTAAAAGATAAGTGTATTTAAAAGAAAAGTTTCTACTGTAGCATAAAATAGAAGAAAAAAATCAAGAGCGGTATTGTAAATCAGGAGTTAACTGAGTTGAGCGTAACCTCTTAGTTATGTATTATCCATGTTGATTTTTACATTGATTTTTGGTGATATTTGGAGATAATACTTTGTAACATTCTACTGTACAGTAATACCTAAATAAGAATATATTATGTATGATGGAAGCACCAGAAGAAATGTTCCAGAATTTTAAACAAAATTTGATCACCCATTGAATGTTTTGATTCAGTGGCTCTAGGAAGCTTGTGTTTAAAATTTAGTGGTTTGTTTTGAGCTTCCTTGAAAAGATAATTCTCTCATTATCACTAACTGTTGTAAAATAATATCTTTTGGTTACTTTTGAAGTGTGTAGAATTTTTAGTGTACAGTGGTGCCTTAACTTACGAGATTAATTCATTCCGTGACGGACCTTGTAACTCAAAATTACTGGTCTCCTCCGAAGAGAAGATCTCCCAGAGAAAGTGGTCGCTCAGGAGCAGTTCTTTTTTTATGAGGGGTGAAAGTGTCAAAAGCAATGCTCAACGGGAGAGAAGGTTTGGTTTGGAGCGCTACTGTCATATTTTTGCCAGGAGAGAAGGAGACTGTCACTAAACACCCCCCACTTTTCGCCAAATAATGGTATTTGCCCCAAGGAAGAGTTGAACAGGTGTTTTTTTCTGCTGAAGGGTAATGGTTTACCCCAAAAAAAGGCAGTGTTTACAAGAGACAAGTGGGGAGGAATACACATCTGCAGTTAACAATTGAAAAGAAATTTTCAACACAATACCTATTAGGAATATTAACTGCCGTGATTTGCTGTATAATCTGAAATGTTTAAATGCTGATTTCTTGTGTCAATTTTCTAAGTTATAAACTTGCAACTAAGCAAAACATCTTTCGCATTTTCATTTAATTTTTGAACTGGGCAAAAATATGGCTAACAAAAACCAAGTTATGAGAAGATATTTCACACAAGATAAAATTAGAGTTTCACAAAATATTTCCCTAGTTAAAGTGCGGAAAATGGGAAAATTTTATAAAGTATTGAAAAAATAAGTTGCTTGTGATTTTTCATCAGATGAGCTCATTAGTGTAGTCATCATAACACTTTAAAGAGCAGGACTGGCTTAAAGCCGATTGGACCTATTATATTCGGAAAATTAAAAATATATGTCTAAATCAAAATTACAGATGTAAAAATTATTCAGATTAACGACCAAACGAAGTGTGTAAAATATGCAGTTGTATATCTCAATATGCTGGTTGAAGAAATTGAAGCATTAAAACATTATACCATCTTAATATTTCTGAAACCCATAAAAATTCGAATATTCCTCACTACGAATGACAGAGCTGCTGGCTTTTAAAGTAGGGACCGGGAGCAGAAGCTTTTCTAGATTAAATGAATTAAAACATACCTGAGACCAACAATATCGCCGTAGAGACTAAACAAGTCTTGCAATACTTTCTATAGATCATGAGGATATTAAAACTTGATCAAATCATAAATAATTTTGCTGATAAAAAAAACCCTAGAAATATTTATTTGTAGATATGTTTGTTCTGTAAATTAAATCTGGCTTAAATACTTTTTCCATAACTTAAGGTCTTATATAGTCGTTTTAGTTTAATCCCTCATTTCTAGAACCGACCACTTATATCCCAAATAAAAATAAAATTCTGTAAATAATAAAATATGTAAGAAATGCCTTACATAAATCAAAAAACTGAATTTTCCGAAACTCTGATAGTAATAAACTCTGTACAATACATGCAATGAAAAAAATGTATAATTAAAAACCACACTTCAGTAGTGTCATTTTTATCATTTTTTGCGTGCTGTCATCGGTTTCTGAAAGCCCATTTGTTTTATATTTGCAGCAGTTATTAATATAACTGGCCACACTTATTATTTTAAATGGAAATAAAATTACTGAAACAGATCGCACCTCCTATAGCGAAAGAAAAAACTAACAATTGCAAAAACCCAAATACTCAGAAATCTGCATCTATAATAATACATTTTTATATGATCCTGTAATTATAAAAGTAAACTTGACTCTAAATTTTATTGGGGGTTTCTGAAAGTCCCTCACATTACTTTGTGAAATAGTAAGTAGTACGATGCAGGACTTACTATTTCACAAAGTAATGCAGGATTAAAAGTTTCAAAATATGTTGATTACATGAAAATAGAATTCAAAACATAACGATGGTTTTCTTAAAGCCTAAATAGTTAAAATCTTCATAATTTACTTAATGCCTAAAGAGCGATAAATATTTCCCGACCCCTCATTTCGAGAATCGACCTCCCAGAGGCAGTAACCTTAGAACCAGTTCCAGGTCTATTCTGACGGGAGGTCTGCAGTACTCGAATCAATATGTCGAATCAATTTTCCCCTTGCAATGAATAGATATTGCAATTAATCTGTTCTTTGTCCTCACAGAACACCACAACTTTTTGTTACATGTATTTAAATAAGAAAAATGTACTTATAAATAATGAATATTGTTTAAAATATAATATAGTAGAATATGCTGCAATAAACTGGTTTTATTAAGCATAATGCACAACATTTACCTTGAGAATCAGATGACTTGAAGATGCTGACGGAGGCAGGGGAGAAAGGATGAACTGAACAATTGACTCTTATTCCCTGATTTTTATCCTTTTGGCCACACTTTCCTCACTTTCATCTGTAGGGGTTTCGACAAAAACTTGTCCAATGAAGTTGTTTTCAACCCCCATTTCAGATTATTTTTGAAGTGACAGGTTGGACACTGTTTGATTTTGGAGGGTGACTCAAGTATGTGCAAAGCAAGCTACCCCATGTGACAATTGTTGAGAGTTAATCTCTGGGTTTGAGACAGGAAAGTAGTTTTAGAATAATATGTATATAATTGTATAATATTTGTAAATAAAGGTTGTAAATATTATATGTTTCTCGTGTGCTCATTAGACGAGAACGTTACATGGCGTTCGCTGTACAAACTATTTGTGAGCTCATATCTAAAAAAACTCGTAAATCAAGGTACCACTATACTTTGGTTTTATTGAAATTGTGTAATTTGACATATTATCTCTGTAAGACTTTCAAATTTGAATTTCTGTATAAATTACATGTTCTCTCTTTTATACTACCCTCTCATTCACATATATGTATTTTGGTTAATCCCTTGAATGGAGCATAGAGGAGCAATCAATTTATAATTTTTGAAAAAAAAAATCTGAGATGCTATTTAATGAGGAACTGATAAATAAATTTATTATAATTTAATATCTAAGGTGCTTATATTTTTGTATACATGCATTCTCCCTAATTTATATAGATAGATATTTTTAATGTCAAATTTTTGATTAACCTTTTGACTACTCAATTTTTGGATCAAAACCGCTTCAAAAATTTGTGTATTTTTTATTGCATATTCCAAATTTATAAATATTTGAGAATTCAAATATCCATTTTTATTTTGTGAAATAGATTTTTTTTACATAGATTTAGACCATGAGAAATGATATTTTTAGAAAAATCAATTTCAGATGTCACATAAAAACCAATTTTTGAAAATAACTCTCAATTAATTTTTGGTCACATTCCTATTAATTACATAAAATACAAAAGTAAAATGTATCTGCTAAAGAAAATATCTTAGTTGACATTACAGCCCGTGATGGGCCTTAGCCTGCCGCACAATCCCTTTCCAGACGACTCTGTCGCCAGTCTTCCCCTTCCAGTTGGTTATCTTCAGACATTTTAGGTCATTCAACACATCATCTAACCATCTTTTTTTTGGTCTTCCCCTTGGTCTGTTGCACATTGGCTTCCAGTATAAGAATTTTGCCACTTGCTTCTAAAGAAAATATACCTTAACAATTAAGTTTAGTATCATAAATCTCAAAACATGGTTTAAGGAAAAGTTTTTTCTCACGTTTCTACACGAATTTTTTTGCCAATTTATGTTTTTTAGAGCAACAAACAGCACATTGTCTTTGAGGCTCTTTCTTTATGGGATTAGGAGGTATTTGGCTTGCAAAATGATATGCTGTCTATCTGAAAGGATTTAGAGTAGAACTTGTTCTTCCAGGCATACATCTCGTACCTATATTTGAATACTTTGCCCAATCATTTGCAAACGAAACTCCAAAAGCTTTATTTTTTGGGTTGGATTTTACTTTTTATACAGAATAGAATTCTACATTGCCTGATCGAAGTACTGTCTGAAAATTTTTATATAATACTCTCCTTGTTGATTTCTGAGCGTTGGGTAGTATGACATTTCTTGGTCGCATAAATCGACACCATCTATTCTATTATTATAGTCCTAAACGACAACTATCACTAACTAATATCTCTTGCAGAATATGACAAATCATCAGGAATATATGTTTCGTCACTTGCTAAATGCTTTCTGCCTGTCATCTTTGATTTGAAAATAGTGAACAAACAAGATTAAGAGTGCTTGTAAAACCCTCCCCAATGAACTGACTCAAATAAAAAAAATTAGCAAAAACGTTAGTCATTTTTTAGCCAAAATCTGATTCAAAGGCTAAATATTGTATTTAAAGCATTATCACTGGTTAAACAGTGAAAACACAGAATGTGCTATTAGGAAAAAAGACCGTGCCCATGGAAATTGCGGGATGAGTAAATTTCGCTACATTTGTGTTGCGTATGGAAATCGCAGGATAAGCAGTCAGAGGGTTAAACATGTTGGAATATGTTTATTTACTCAAGGAAAAGAAAGAACAACTAAAACAGCTAAAGATATGTCAAATTTTTTTAATAGACATTTTATAATTGTAAAATGGGATAATAGATGTTGTTTTTCAATTTTGTGGTAATTTAAAAAAAATCTGTTGTTAGAGGTAGTATCTAATTTTAGATGAATATTATATTTTAAATAGAAAGGTCTTGGTTAAGAAAAATCCTTTTAAACTGTAAAAAGTTCAGTAAAATAAACTCTTGGTTAAGAAAAATCCTTTTAAACTGTAAAAAGTTCAGAAAAATAAACTCTAAATATTTTTTTCTTGATTAGGGAAGTATGTTGTACTTAAATAGCATTTGAAATCGTTATTGTGACCATAATGATATTATAAGTTGTTTTTATATGAGGAAAATGGATAGATTCCTTCAAACTAGTTGCAGATTTTCTTTTTTATGATTCTTATATGATATTTGAAGTTGCATAAGGTGCTACTTGAATTGATCTGATTGAATTTAAAACCATAATTTAGCTAAGGAGACTTTTTCTTTAAGGTATACTTAAAATTCTAATCACTCAAATGTTTATTCATGTATATCTGTAATAATTTTTTTCTTAAAATAAATGTTTTAATTACTGAACATGTTCTTCTTTTCATATTTTGAAATATTTGTTTGTTAATATAACAAGAGCTTTTAAAAATTAATGTCTCATGCTCTCTTCCCATAATATTAATTTCACAAAATCATTTGCTCTGATTTTCTATTCATACTTGATTTAGATGAGAGATTAATTTACTTCACATACTCATTGCTAATAATTTATGTTTGAGCTCCAAAAAGTTTTTTAATGGCAAATTTTTGTCAGTTTCAGATTTTAAAATTAAATGCTTAATCCTCCAAAAGTGTTAGTTATAAGATTTCAGCTGTTGTATAGGTATAGTTTATAAATATTTTTAAAAAATTCACTTAAACTGTGAAATTTTGATGAGTTTTTTTTTTTAAATATCTGTGATAGGAATGTTACTGTTTAGAGGGGTAGATTATATTAAAGTTCTGTGTTTATTTAATTTTTAATTTGCTCTTTGATTTTGTAGCTATCTAAAGTAAGAGTCAGAAGAATGTATAATAATTAGATATTTAGCACTTTTTAACTGTTGAATTACACCAAATGTTATAATCAAAATTTTTATTCTATTAATCTCTATTATGAATTATTTCAGATGAATTAAATGTCCTTTAAAAGAAAATTATGTTTTCTTTGTGTCTTCATCTTTTTGTCTGACTATGGCTGACCTGTTATCTGGTGTTGCTATAATAATTTGTATCGCATTTGGCGTCTTAGTAAGTATTTAGGTTATATTAAATTTTATCTGTCTATTATTATTTCTAAATAGTATTTATTGAATGTTGATTTTCTTTTGATTTATAATAGTCATATATCACACAGTTATTATTAATAGCAGTATAATTATATTTTTAAATGATCATGAATAACTGAGATGGATATTTTAAAATTTTATGTAAATTTTCATTTTTGTTCTCAGGAAAATGCTCAGTGCTTAAATTTAATCTTAGAGTATTTTTCCAAAGTTCAAAAGCTCTCTTAAAATACTCCTCAAACTATATTAGTTAAATAATAAATTACTAAATTTTAGTATTTTTTATGTTGTGACAGTTTTTCAACTTGTGTAAATGTTTTTTCTGAAATTTTTTATGAAAATTACATAAAGTATTTTTTATTTTAATTATTTTATTGAAACATGTTACAAAGATCATCTTGCCCTTAAAAATCTTTTTAGGGGTAGTCCTTGCGTAAGTTATTTATTTCTCAAAAACAAAATTAGTCCTTGAATTTTTTTAATTCTAGAACCAAGCAAATAATTCTCCTTTCACTGTTTAAAGTTAACTAATGCCAAGTATGTTTCAAATTGAGTTAAGATCACCCCTGTAGTGATTATTCAGAGGATTTTTGATGAAGAGAGTTTAATGAAACCAAATGATTACTTTTCTAGATTAACTTAATCTGTTTAAAAGCCTTTTATATGAATTTGAAAATCAGAAACATTTGTAAGAAGTCATATGTATTTAAATTTTTGTATTATTAAACTTATTTTTAAGCATATTTATCATCTTTACAAATGTAACTTTTTTTTTTCAGACGATTGTATTGCTTTTTATTTTTGCAAATCGTCAAATTAAAAGGTTTTCTTTGAAATCAAAGTATGGTCCTCACATGCCTGTGGCACAAGATGCTCCCAAAGTAAGCATGTCAATTTAACAGAATTGTTCAGTAGATTATCTTGTAGAAACCATAGAGTAGAGATACTGAGAAGTAGCTGTAATCTTGCAAAGTTGAAGGAAACAGCATTCATATTGTAGCATTGTAGTTTGACCTTCATCTAATGTTTTTTTCTGTTGTATAAAACTTGTGTAAGTTGATAGGCCAGGAGGTCATTAGGTACAACTTGAGAGGAAAGGCGTAATATTGCCATCCCTGCTAATTTAAATTAGTTACTCAAATTTGGTATTGTTTCAAAATGCTCACTTTTAAATTTTGTTTATAAAAATTAATAGAATACTAATTCAAAAATAAAATGAAGGTAAATTTTTAGACATTTTTTTTACTAATTTAGTGATATTATTTCTGTATTTTCAATAAGATTTTCTTGCTAAATGATAAATTAGTTTCTTCTAAGGTATCTAAACATTAGTAAAATTAAAAGAGTCAAATACTTTATACTTTATTGAAATATTTGAGTTATGTTAACATCATAATCATTCTGATTACCTTTTTATGTAATGAGATGTAGAAACAGCAAATTGTTATGATTATTTTCTGCTAATCTTGAAGAAAATGAGTTATTTAAAGAATCCCCCCCCCCCCCCAAAAAAAAAAAAATAAATAAATAAATAAATAAAATAAAATAAAATAAAAAATGAACTACCATATTCAACTGCATATTAACAGTCATATGATTTGTAAAGACTTGATGCACGTATATTTCTGTTATGTGATGTTTCAGATGCCCCCACATTGTGGCATTCCAAACTTGCCTCAGAGCTAGCTAGCTTTTTTCTCCTATGAGGAAATGTGGTTTGGTTCACTCCTTGTGTAAGTCTACTACATGGTTAAAACAATTTACTGTAGTCATTTCTTCTTTTAGGAAATCATAAGATGAGATAAGTTTTCTTATATTTTGTCATAATTTTATAGAGGTTACTGAAAACTGTATATCTAAAGAATGATTGATAGAATTTAGTAAATGTTTTTGCTACTTGAATTCTTGGCATAATTTTAATTTTAAAATTTATCAATCCATGTTTTTTGCATTCAGTCATTTTTTAGAATAATTATTTTATTCTAAAATAATTGTTTTTAATGGTTTTAGAGTTTACAGACTGAGATTAATCGTCGTCTTGACATTATCAAAAGCATTACATACCAACCACCTTTGTTAAAGAAATCAGATGAAATATTTTTTGAAGATGGGCATAATTCTCACAGTAAGTTTTATTTTTTTATAACTGTAACTTCCTGCTTGAAATCAGAATTATTGCATTGTAACTTTTACTTGAGCTTTCATTTCACATTAATTTCATTATTTTGTATTTATAAAAGGAAATACAATATGGTAATAATTGCAAATGTCATAGAATTTGTTTTCTTTAATGAATGGATGATGGTGTACATATTTATAAACAGGGCTGCCCAGAGACTTTACGGGGCCTGGGGCAAACTTCCATTGGGGGACCCAAGAAAAATAAAAAATGGAAAGAGACGAAAACACACATTCAAATTAAGTTACTCATACTTAAAATTTTATTACATGAAAGATAAACATAATTATTATATTTCATTGCATGCTCTCTTGTTATATTTTCTAAGGAAATCTAATAAATAAATTTTTTGGGGCCCTTCCGGCAGTTGGGGGCCTGGGGCAAATTGCCCCAGTTGCCCCCTTCCCCCCCCCCCCCCCCTCTGGGCAGCCCTGTTTGTAAAAGAAAGATGTGGCAGGATGATTGCCTCATTGGTGTTTTGTATTCTTTGTAAACTGATGACAGAAAATTGTAGGGACAAATCTATTAAGGATGAGTATTTTTATCTTTTTAAATTCTCTATGATATCCTCTTGTTACAAACTTTTTTTAATTTTTTTTATCAATGAGTTTAAAAGGAGGGGATCAATGAAAATGGCATATAAAGTATTATGTCAACCCCAGTTCTCGGTAAAGGTAAGGTGCATATGACTATAAATGGTGAACGATATGTTTTAAAAGATGTACTGTATGCCCCTAGTTTGAGAAAGAATCTTATCTCGGCTTCTAGGCTTGACAGTAAAAAATGTGAATTTACTGGTAGTAACTCTAAAATAAATGTGTATAATAATAACAAATTTATATTTTCGGCTAAATTAAATAATTGACTGTATTATGTTTATGCTGATAAAATAGATAAAGTGTCAAATGTAAATAATGTTGAAACTAATAATTGTGTAAAGTCATGTAATTCGAATGTAAATAACAGCTTTAATGATGAGAAGCCTTTAAAATTTAAAAGTAATAATTCAAAAGGTAAAAAGAGCATTACTTTTGCTTCGGTAGATATAAATTCTTTACATAGACAGTTCGCACATATAAATACAGATTACATTAAAAATATTTATAAGCATAACTGTGTTCAAGACATGTTAAAACCAACTGGTACCCCCAGGAATTGTGAAGCTTGTCGTGAAGCAAAACAGAGCCGCGTTAGTTGTAAAAGTATTGAGGCCAAGCGTAGTAAGAAACCATTAGATATTTTACATATGGATCTCTGCGGTCCTTTACCCAATCAATCTCTTGAGGGTCATCATTACTTTTACACTATAATTGATGACTACTCAAGAAAAACCCATGTATTCCCCATTGGATTTAGTCCCCATTGGATTGGTCAGATTAAGCATAAATCTGACGCATTTGATATTTTTAAGAATTTTGTTAAACATGCAGAAAGGTTTCAGGATAGCAAAGTAAAGTGTATCAGGACTGACAATGATCTTGAATTTATTAATTCAAAGTTTAAATCCTTTTGTGATGACCTTGATATTAAGCACGAAGTGACGAATATTTACTCGCCGGGGGTGAGTGGGAGATATAACCGCACTACCATTAATGCCATAAATACTTTGTTGCAAGATAGCGGTTTAAGCTCTGGTTTTTGGAGCGAAGCTCTACTATATTTTACATACACCTGGAATAGAGTGACTCACGGGGGTAAAAAATTAACACCATTTGAATTGTACGGGGGGCGTCCACCATCAGTAAAGCACTTAAAACCTTTTGGATGCAAGGCTTATTTAGGTATTCCCAGACAACAGAGAAGAAAGCTAGATATGAGATCCAAACCCGGGATAATGGTAGGATATGCTCGACTGACCAAGGGGTATCGTATTTGGATTCCAGAGCTGAGGAAAATAGTCAAATCGATCAATGTCAGATTCGATGAATCTACTATAGGTCGCCAAAATAGTGAGCAGAGTATTGAAGTGGACTGTGAAATGGACTCATATGATAATTATACAAATATTACAGTTCCCAAGGTAGATCCTGTTGTGAGTGATGACTTCGACCCTATTGAAGGTTCGTCTAAAGATTCACCCAGAAGTAGAGAAGAAACCCCGTTAGAAAGGGATAATGTAGAAAGTCCCGGTGAGGAAAACAAAAGTGAAGGGGATCCTGAGAAAGTCGTCAATTGGGTATGGAAGCAAGGTAGATATTTATTATTTCGAAGAAGGGAAAACACAAAGGCTACATTCCCTCAACGACGTTAAGACATACTGTGAACTATATAGTATTAGGTATGAACCCGACATATTTTCGTTTTCCGGAAATGACTTGTACGCAGGCATAGTTAAGGGGACTCCAGTAGCAAACCTTAGTGATGATGTTGAATGACTAGAAATCCCTAAACATTACGAGCAAGTCGTGAAATCTAATAACCCTTTGAGGGGCGCAATTTTATTATTGTAATTGTTTTGAAAAAAAAGGTAAAAATGAGGTATAATGGTCCTACAGATAAAAGAAATGTGATTAAAAAAAATTAAGCAGCCCCCCTTAGGTAGAGGGGGCCGTCCTCACAGTGCGAACGGCGCCCGTGTAGGGCATTTGAGTTCGACCACTAAATTACCTTGTTTTACTCTAGCAAAAGCAAAAATAACTGATCTTATATCATTATAATAATAATTATTTTACTAAATAATTTTCAACAAACAGAAATTTGAATTTTATTTTTAAAATTTTAAAATTTAAGAAATTTTTCAAAATGTTAAATTCATTGAACTCAAAATATCAAAAATAAGAAATATCAAAAAATATAAAAATATATCAGAAAAATATAAAAATGTCAGAAAAATGTGAGAAATATCAGTAAAATATAAAAATTAAAGAAATAAAAAAACCTGAACATATCATTTCATGGCTGTCTTTCCATGGAACTTTTGGAAACATGTAATGCCTTTTTGCAGCATGCAGAGTCCCGCATTGCATGTTTTGCACATCCACCGTGTCTTGTGGGTTTTTTTTGTCGTACTGCAAAAGGCACATCTCCTAGGCTTACACTTTATAGGTAAGTGCTTCACGTCTTGTAAGCGCTTTTCATCAGGAACATGAAGTTTATGTTTTTTGATGGTAACAGGGCTTGCACCTTTGGATAACCGTTTTTTTGGTTCCCCTCCTTCGTTTCCCATTCTCATCAAACTCCTCACGATATCTAATCGGAAATTTTTCATATTTTTGAGTTCATTTTCGGAATTAGGCAACATTTCGTAGAGAATAAAGGCGTTAACAATGGCAGAGTCTAAGAAATGGAAAAAAATTCGGTGCCACCACTTTTTACTTTTTCTGTCTATCTCATATAGACTTTTTAGGTGATCAAAGTGATCAACGAAGCCCATATTTTTGTTGTAATCAACAACAACTTTTGGGCAAGTTACGTTGATCTTCATCCCAGTTTTTTCTTTTCTTTTTGACAGAAATCGTTTCCACGGGGCTTTCTTGGGTGGAGAGCAACGACACACATCTTTTATCTTTCCATTTCACGCACACAATATTCTCGTTACTCACTGCCCAATCAAAATCTCCCCTTTGCATTTTTTTATCTTCTGAGAGGTTTTTAGGGAGGTTTTTCCTTGACAGGTTAACTGTACCTGAGCAGAAGACCTCTTTAGTTTCTAAGAAATGAAATAACTCATAGGAGGAAAAAAAATTGTCCATATAAAGTCTATGGTTTTTTCCAAAAATTTTTGAACTGAGAGTCTTCACAATTCTTTCACCTAGATTTTTTTCAACTTCTTTTAGTTTGCCCGTGTAAATCTCAAACTGGCACATAAACCCACTTTCGTCACATCGCACCCATACCTTGTAGCCTCGTTTTATAGGCTTTTTAGGCATGTACTGCTTTAGTGAGCTACGGCCTTTGAATTTAATCATAGATTCATCAATTGCTTGATTCTTACCGGGCCTAAAAATGCTTTCATATCTCTCTGATAAATGTGATAATAAAGGCCGAACCTTGTATAATTTATCAAAATCATCATCTTCTCTACGAGGATGCACACTATTATCGTTCAGATGAAGATGGGATAAAATCCACGAAAACCTCTTCACTGGCATTTGTCTGGCAATATAATTATCATGCAAAAGTTCATTCGTCGACCAAAAATCTCTATAACTTGGCAAGTTCTTTACTCCCATCAAAATGTTAATAGCAAGAAATATAAATAATTCCTGCAAACTCATTTGGGAATAATTCTTGCCAGACTGAGTGGCATATAAATTTGTTTGGAAAACTATTTGTTCCCAAAACATCACTGAAAGGAGGGAAAAGAACAGTCCTATTGGGGATGGATCTTCCATATCTATAATTTCATCAGCAGGACCGGATTCCTCCTTAAATTCTGGATTTTTCCGATTTGTAGCCTGTTTCTTCCATGTCATGTTGGCAGGTCGTGAAGGGCCTGGTAAATTCATATCTTCTGCTTCATCAGGAACATCTTCCTCAGAATCCCCAGACTCTTCAATTAGAGATTGAGGGGGAACATACTCTTCAACATCACTATCATCTGAAATTATAGATTCAGGATCTGATGGAAGCTCCTCTAATAAAGCTAGAGCTTCTGATAGGCTCAGGCCAGGACGGGGCATTATGATTTAAAAAAAATCGAAGTTTTAAATAAATTTTATACTAAATAAAATCAAAGCTTATTTTGTACAATTTTAAAGATATAAGTAAACTATATGAAACGAATTAAAAAAAGATATTTGCAACAGAATATTTAACTAAAAATATTAGCAAATAAGAGCGACTGATCTGAAAACAGCAAAAGCAGAATGAGCTATTTTTAAAACGCGCTTTAGCTATTTCCAATACCTTCACACGTGGGGATTTCCAGGAGCCCACCCAGAGCGGTCATGCTTATAATAATTGATTTAAATTCACTTGTGCTGAAGGTGGCCGGTTGCCGTTTGGAAACAATAAGCCAGACATATTGTCACATCCTGATTAGTTCTGCCTGTTGAACCTCTGACAGAGGCCAACCTTAGCACACAGAATGAATTCAATAGACCACTGTCGAATGCAGAAAGGTTGGGAACTGTAGGTGATAGTGCCCAGCACACACCATTGAAACAGATGACAATACAAATGATAAAGTTTTCCTTTTCCAAAAACACCCCCAATTTCAGAGGGTTAACCATCTTTTTAATCCCCTTTACCCCCCAAGAAGCAAGACCAAATCGTCTAGAGGAGATAACATAAGGACAGCTGTGTTTGTTTTCCCTTTCCGGGGGGAGCCTGTATTTCAATGTCGTAGACGGGCGGCGTTCTCGCTGTGCGAACACCATTTAAAAGCGCAAAAATACAAAGAAATATACGACTTTTTTTAAGAAGTAATGACATGTCAGTATTAGTTGAGGCATGTTTATAAAATCTAGTGGAAAAAATTAAAACATTTTAGGTTTTTAATCCTTAAAATAATTGAAAATAAAACCAACTATGAAACAGCGTTAACTTGCATTCATTGTGTTCAAATTAAATGAACAGACAAATGTCTGGTGCTACCATTTATTATCAGTTTAAAGATGTAAAAGTATTTTACAACCTTTAATTGAAAAAAAAATTGACATTTTTTAGGTTAAAAAAATTCTAGAAAATGTGTTCGCACAGTGA
Source organism: Dolomedes plantarius (assembly GCA_907164885.2). Lineage (NCBI taxonomy): Eukaryota > Metazoa > Arthropoda > Arachnida > Araneae > Dolomedidae > Dolomedes > Dolomedes plantarius. Next base: position 127,731,084 of record OU015492.1, on the reverse strand, counting down.
GGACGGCGCCCCTCAAAGGGTTAATAATAGAAAAGAATGGATTAATGCAATGAAGGAAAAATTAAGTTGTATGAGGGAACGCGACGTATGGGATGTGGTTGCGTAACCGGAAGACCCGCCCGTGCTAAGCCACTCTGTTGCAGATGGGTATACAGTGTCAAAAAGAATCCTGCAGGAAAAATAGAGCGTTTTAAAGCAAGACTTGTAGCCCAGGGTTTTCGCCAGGCATACGGTGATTCGCATGAAGAAGTCTTTTTTGAAAGGAGAAGGATTTTTATGAAACAACCTCCAGGTTTCGAATCCGGTAAAAACTTTGTATGTAGGTTAAAAAAGGCAATTTACGGTCTAAAACAGAGCAATCGTGAGTGGTTTCTTAGAATTCATTACTGTTTAAGCGAACTAGGTTTTTCGAAATTCGGTTGGTGCTATTGCGTCTACGGGTTTGAACACAACGTTATAATTCTGTTGTATGTAGACGATATCGTAGTATTTGGGAAAACTGAAAAGTATGCTGCCAAAGCTATACACCTATTGCAAAGTAACTTTGAATTGAAAGTTCTAGGTAAAACTCAAAAATTATTAGGTGTGGAGTTTACTGAAAGCGCAGGTAATTTATATTTACACCAGTACAGTTGCATAGACAAGATTTGTAATGATTTTAAAAATTATAATTTCCCAATATCATCTTTACCACTAGCGAAAGGTTGTAATTATTCTAATTCTCAAAGTTTCCAGACTAATGATGAAATCACTGAAATGAACAAATTGCCGTATCGCAGTTTAATAGGTTGCCTAGCATTTTTATCAAGTAGAACCCGGCCAGACATAGCATACGCACTTAATGTGTTTTCTCATTTTCAAAATAATCCTGGAATAGCCCATTGGGAGGGTATACTAAAATTATTGGGTTACGTTCAATATACTCGAAATCTTAGAATCAATCTATCAAACATTAGTACCCTAGACCTTACTGCATACAGTGATGCAGATTTTGCAAATAAGACGATAGAACTTCAATGGGAGGTTATGTAATTTTCATAGGTAATGTACCTGTAGAATGGAAGTCGTAAAACAAAAATGTGTTAGCTTAAGTTTCATGGAATCTGAATTTGTTTCTGTTACTGATACCGCTAAAGAACTAATATGGTTCAAAAGAATTCTGGATGAAACTCTTAATTACAATCTAATAAAAGAAAATTACATAAGTCGTTTATTTGTTGATAATCAAGCAGCTATCAATTTTATTAAATCCCCCATCGAAAACCATCGTACTAAACATATACAGATGGTGAACAAAATATGAACACCTGATAATGATGGAAAATCTTTATTAATGGGGGGCTGGACCACCCTTTGACTGAAGTACAGATTTAATGCGATGTGGGATAGATGCATAAAAGTTATGGACAACATTTAAAGGAATATTTAGCCATTCCTCCTGCATAGTGGTCTCTAATTTCGAAAGTCCGGATGGAGGTAGAAATCAGGAATGAAGTTTGACTCCAAATATTGCCATAAATGTTCAATAATATTCAAGTCCGGAGACTGAGGGGGTCAGGCAAGATGTTCAACTGCATCGTCATGCTCTTCGAACCATTCTTGAACACACCTAGCAGTGTGGATAGAGGCGTTGTCATCTTGAAAAAGCGGTTGCTCTCCAGGGAATACAGCCTGGACAAAAGGATGGACATGATCCCCTAGAACGCTTAGATAGTGATTGGATTTGATCCTCCCATGCAGAATAACAAGTGGCCCAAGACCGCGTCAAGGTATCGCACCCCATACCATAATGGAGCCACCCCCATGTCACAGTCGGCAAGAGGCATTCAGGATGAAACGCTTCTTTGGGCGTTCTCCAGACATAAATGCGTCCGGTCGTCTGAAATAGGGTGAATGACGATTCATCTGACCATATTACCTGTTGCCACTGCTGTGGGTACCAGCCTTTGTGATCTCTGCACCATTGGCGTCACTTGAAAGCATTAGTTGCTGTCACCAAACGGTTTACGAATTGCCACTCTGCCATAAATGTTCGCAGCATGAAGTTCCCTTTTGACAGTTTTTGTTGAAACGGGGTCCTGGAGATGATGTTCATTTCGGATGTTATCTCGGATAACGATTGCTTGTGCTTTCGGGCTACTATGCTTTTCAAGACCCATCTATCCCTATCAGCAAGCTTGGACTTTTGGCCACTATTGTGCTTTGAAGACATCGTCTTACCCTCTTTCGTGTACGCTGTCATAATGGCTGATACCGTACTCCTTGCAAACCCCAAAAGGTTTGCTGTTTCCGTAACCGATGCTCCACTCAAACGCACTCCAACTATCATTCCTCTTTGGAACTCTGACAGGTCTGACATTTCAACTTATGACAGACAGTTCGATAGAAGCATGCAACGTAGGTGACTGCTGTTGAGAGACTGATACCTTCCTCTTCACGTTCACTAGGTGGCAGACTTCTATTGCAGGTGGCACGGCTGTACTGCAGGTGTGAAATACGTCATACTTTTTCACAGGTGTTCGTATTATTTTGTACTCCATCTGTAGATACAAAACTTTTCTTTGTAAGAGATCTGGTTTATAAAGAATTTTTCAATATACAATATATTCCTAGTAAAAATAATCTTGCTGATCAATTCACTAAAGCTATTACAAAACAAAGTTTAAAAAAGTTCAATAGTTGCATTTTTAAAGATGTATGATGTTTGTGTTTAAAATTTAAACAAGAACTCTTAATGTTAATGACAACTTGCATAAGGACTTTTTCGTCTTTGATTCATTATTTTTAAATGAGTTTGTTCAAGGTACTTTTTTTTCACTTTCATGTATTTGTATAAAATATAAAATGTGTTAAGTATTAGCTGATTGAATATCTATACATGTTAGTTTTGAATTGTCGGTGTAAATTATACATATTGAATCTACCAGCATATTTCTTTAATGTTTTTAATTCTATATTTTTGTACCGACTTCCGTATTTTTTTTTTACCTGTTTATGCCAATTGTATTTGTAAGAGAATTGAAGAAATTTTCTTGGACTTAAATTTTGTTCGGGATCATTTTATTTTAGGCCAGATAAGTTTTTGTTAGGTATGATGCAGTTTTTGAGTCTGTTTGTACAAATTTGCAAGAGGGGGCACTTGTTGGGGTACTCCCCACTCTGTCTTCCCAATTTGGAAGTTAAACGTTATGTTTTTCCCGTACAGCGAGTGACGAGCATGCTTCGGGAATGACGTAATGTAACTGTTTCTTTGCGATCGAAAGTTGCGATGTTTGGACGTCATTCCTGAATGCTGGTTGCGATGTTTGAATTTAACATTTCTTTTTTCGGTGTTTATATGTTTTTGTAATGTTTGTTATTGTAAGTGTAGTAATTTTTTGTTATTTATTATAAGTGAAGTATTACATTTTTGTGACAATTATTTTGATGTTTATTTGGCGTAAATTTTCTTGAATATGCAAATCAGCCAGATACCCACGTGGTTTGAATGTATATAACGTGCTGGCTTTACTTAGCTCTCGCTGGGGTCAGTCGGAGCATTGTGTCAGACCGAAAGCTATCGTTGATGCTAAATGTTAGCTCGAGTTTATTTTGTGGTGAAAATAAACGTTTCCTGTTTTTAAACGACTGCTTCTTTTTAATTTTTCCTGCTTCAGCCCACTGCTACATTCCGCTATATATATATATATTTACCATATCTTTTTTATTGCTTTTAATCAAGTTCAACAGTATTGTTTGTATTTGCAGTATATATAGTTTGGCTGTTGATACCACCAATGTTCATGATCGAAAAAAATAATGTCAATGGTCATCTGCGACTTATTCTCAAAACAGAGTACTCACCTTTGAGTTTGTTGACTACATCGACATCACCATTAGTGAGATTATAAAAAGTAATAATCTCTGGTTTAGAGAGGACGCCAGAATCTTTATTTTTTTACCATTGTGCAATGAGGAATAAAGAAGAACATTTTCCCCTTTGTTTGGAATATAAGACACTAAAGTGACAGTTGACGAAAACGCAAATACACTGCTTCTCAAAAGCAAAGTTCCCAAAAGTAATATTTTCTCAAAAGTAAAGAATAACACTGATCAAAATGCGCTTCTAACAAACAAAATTTGCAAATAAAATTAGGAGATAAACGTACTCACATCATCACGTTATTAAATAGCACAAATGCTGGTGGTCTCTTTGTGAGAAACGCTCTCATGTGATGCAAATGCCAGTGGTCGTGCGATGAAAGAAACGCTCACACAAAAGATACCTAAGCAAATAGCAGGCTGTTTGAAGGTCAAACACGCCCTTATTCTTATCGGAACTGATAACAGATTGTTGAGGAGATTATAAGAGTCAGCTAGACAGGGAGTGGTGTCCCCAGGGTCATTTTCAAATAAGGGGTGCAATTTATATGACAAGCGTGAGAGAAATGCTCATAGCGCGACCAATGATGGGTTAAGGTAAAATTTGCAAATTTTTGTCTTAAGCAGATCCAGATCAACATTACTGTTGTTTACCTACATTAGAGTACCATAAAATCTCGATTATAATATGCACTTTTTTTTCAGATTTTAGTCCAGAAAAATGAGGGTGGGTATTATACTCATGTACAAAAAAAAAGTAGTTTTAAACATTGAATAAACTACTTTAAAACTACTTCTTTTTGCACGAGTATAATACGCATCCTGATTTTTATGGACTAAAATGTGAAAACAGAGTGCGTATTATACTCAAGATTTTACGGTATTAAAATAAATCAGAGGTATCCAAAGAATTTATAAAAAGGTTTATAACATGCTTGTTTATAGCATTTGAAGTGTTAGATATTTTCCTAAAAAGTAAGATTTTGTAATTAATAAAATTTTTCTAGAAAGTAAAAAGTGCTTTTAATTAAATAAAATAATTATATTTCTGTGGAATAGATTTTCTAAAAACAATCTTATCAAATTTTTAAAAGTTGCATAGAGAGTGAAACAAGATTTTTAAAAAATTTGGTATCCTTAAAAAGAGTTAAGGCAGCAGGCCTAAATGATATAAAGGAGTTTCATTTTTACCCTTCCTTTGGAGTTACTTTTCCTCAAAAGACAAGCTGTTCTAATATACAGTAAAGCTAGATTACTTGAAATTTTTTTTTACTTAAGTTTTATATAATATAATTATATGATAAAGAAAAAGCTCTAAGCCTTTTGATTTATTTAAAACATTTAGCTATTTATGTATATAAATTACTTTTATGATACAGCTTCTAGAGAAAATGTGATTAGAATTTTTAAAAAAAAATATTGCTAGAATTTGTGTTGTGCTGGAATAGAAATATTTTTTTTCTTTAAATTTAAGCATAGAATGCAAGGAAATCTATGTGTTTTGTGATAGTTATTTTGTTTTAACCAGTGCTATTATTTTCAAGGCACCAAAAAAACATTGACAATGTTTTAAATTCAGCTTGAAAGGTGATATAAGGGGTATTTTTTGTAATACTTTGAGTAGTAACTTTTTTTTTTGTATGCTGACCTATTTTCATTCTGCCTGTTCTATTTACATAACACACCATCAACATAACAAAGTTTACTCTCTGAGTCAGGCCTAGAATGCATTGTAAAATCCCAAAATGTTTTGAAATGAGTCTAATTTCATGTTTTAACACTTTTTGTTTTAATGAGAATCTTAGTATGCTAGCCTGATTTTTATTTCTGTTGTCTCATGTCTTCAATTAAATCAATTTGTGTTGTGAGAAATTATGCATTTATGTATTCATCTTTATTAATATAATTATTTTAATGAAGCAAATGTTTATATTCTTTTATATTTAGTGCCATGCCATTTATATAGAATGAAAGCACTGGATTCTTTACCAACCTTAGGTAATAGTTTTGTCTGAAGTACATTTTTTGATGATTTTAGTTTTTTAGTTTTAGGCATATGTTTACATATTTTTATTTGGTAACTACACAAAGAAGTGTTCTTAATTTATGATTATGTGAACTTAATTTTTTGAACTGTAAGAACTGGTTTCATTGATAGTACGAGAAAACAAGTAAGTTGTATTTTTATTATTATTATCATTGCATTAAAGTAAAAATACCTTTTCATGATGAAAATTGATTTTAATGCAGTTTTACAAGTCTGTAAGAACCATGTAGTTTTTTCATTTCTTATTAATAAAAAATACTTATAATGATTTCAAGCTTTCCCAGAGTCTTACTAAAGAACTTGACAATTCTTCATTCATCCGGTACTAGTTATGGATGTTTGAGATTTGTGGATATTTATATCACTGCTTGTAATGTTTGTTATAAAAAGAATGGAACCGATGTGTCAGATGCACCTCCCTTGGCGACAACTTGTCACCAGGGAGGTTTCCGCAGACATGTTAGGCTTAAAGTGCAAAATGTAAACAAAATAGGGAACAAATATAGTAAACATAATAAATTGGAAAACAAACTTACTGCTGGCTTTATTAAACTCGTAGGCACACACGGGATCTTAAAAACACATAAATACAAAAAATAAAAGCTTAAAAATAATGAGAAATTTGTTAGGTGTGTGTGTGTGGGGGGGGGGGGCAGCCCACCCCCACCTAACAACACACCTAACACCCCACCCCACCCCGGCTAAAAAAAGTCGGTTGTTATGGTTAATGTAAGACTGTGTATGTTTTTTTTATAATATCACGTCTTTCTTTGTTATGATATATGTATATATATATAGATATAATGTAAGGTGGCTGGATTATTCTATTGGATGGCTTGTGAAAGGTTGGTTTGTAAAATTTAATTTAATAATATAAAATGACATTTCTTCTTGACATTTCTTCATTCCTTTTAAAAACTATTATCTCCTTGTGATATAATACTCAATGCTTAATACTTGGTGGCTGTCTCAGGCTAGTTAGAATCTGCATGGTCTAATATTCATAGTGAGTTCTTAAGTGTTCTGTACATGTACTTTTGCAGAATGTTGCTTTTTTAGCTTTTTACTTAAGTAATAGTCATCAAACTGAATTGCTTTTTGAATTTTATATTTAGTGTCCATCTATCTGTAATTTTAAACTTTAGATTGTTATAAACTACATTAACAGATATTTAAAATTGTATTAATTAATATGTATAAACCAAACAAATATTGGAGGGAAGGGAGAAGGTATCATATTCCTTGGATCTGTGAATGCAGTTTAAGGTCATGGTAGATCAATAAATCTTAGGAAGTTCAAAACCATTGATTGTGCAAGGAGAGTTGTCTATATTAAGGAGCATAGACTTTTTAACTAAATTCTGAATGAAATTATTAATTATAGTCTTGTTGTCTTTCATATTCATTTCTTTTGAATAAATTTTACCCCCAGTTTTAGTTTAGTTACTGCTTGTTTCTGAGATTGGAATTTTAAAATACTTTTCTTTAGAAAAGAATTCTCTGAATTATTTAGTTTTTAGGATAAAGCTGAATTTGGTATAATGACTTTATTTTCTTCTAATATATATTTAGAAAATGAATTGACCACCAATCAAAGGGAGGTTACAAACCTTTTAAGTCAAAGAGGGGATGAGTATATCATTTATTTCATTCTTAGATGTAGAATTCATGGTGGGATCATATTTTTCATGTTATAAACTTATATTTACTCCAGAGTTTGTGTTTCATCATAATTTACACAGGAATTATAAGATTAATTCAGTGTTATCCAAACTGAATAAGATAGATAATGTGGATATGCTTCCCCAAGTATTCTCATTGCAGGAGCAGTGTCATTGAGGAACATATTCCAAAAATAGCTTGATAGTTAAAATCTAATTGCCTATTGGAAAGCTTTGAGCTGTATTTCTAATTAGTAACTATTCATTTGAAGTTTGAAAAAATTTCTTTCTTTACATAATTTATATACCGCATAATTTTTGTTTTTCTAAAATAGAATTCTCTCTGACAAAAGTTGTAGTGATTTTTGATAAATTTTTCACCAAAACAATTTCAAAGTAAATCAATATTGCCATAAATGATAGTTATCTTTTTATCATACATTAATAAAATCTTGAAATTTATTAAATGTTCTCGTTGGGAAAATGGGTTCAGTCTTAACTGCAAAATTCCTAGGTAAAATCTAGATAATCTTGTTGCCTGAAGCAAATGATTAAAACTGAAAGGTTATTAAAAATAACAGTTTAATTTAAAATTCTTAATACATGAATGACATATTGATTTAGAAAGCAAAAAATGGTTAGCTGTATTGCAAAATGATATTAAGAATTCAGTTTCAACTATAATAAGGAAAGAACACTTTAAGCATGAATATCTAGTTTATTTTTTATATATTTTAAATTCAGCATTGTATGTAACATCATCTTTATGAAATTCATTAATTATAGACTTCTTAAACCAAACACCTTCATTAAACTTTAAAAATATACTTATGAGTTGATTGAATAATGAGAAAAAATTGTCTAATGTTAGACAATGTAAAAATACCAGCATAAAAAAAATAAAATGAAATAAAAGAAAAAGAAAATTTGATCAGTGAAATTTAAGTTTGAATGTGTGTTATGTTATAATATGCTATGGCATATCTAATTACTGTTAAATTTCATTTTACTGCTTTGAATTTCAACTAACTAATATATTAGATTTAATAACATTTTTCATTTGTCTGGAAATCATTAATTTTGCATCATTTTGCACATTAATTTTGATTAATTTTGCACATTTAAGTTTTTTTATAATAAAATTTCTTTTGAATATTTGTGAATGTAAATTATTATGTATTTTTAGATGCAGCTATCCTTTCTGCAGATCCTTCCAAAGTTCGTCCATTTCACCAAGACTATAGAGTCTATTTGGTTCGGTTGGCTCAGGGTGGTTTGTTTGGCCAGATAGAAATGATTACTATTCATAAATTTGCTGATTTGTATGAATCTGCTAGACATGAACCTGGGGTGAGATTCTTTGTATTGTTTCACAAATTTGGCTTACAATGTTTCATTATAACTTTTAAGGAAGCACTTCATTCCCAAAATTTAGAGATGATGCTATTGCTACCAATTAATTTTTAATTAAATGTTTTGTTGGAAAATTTCATATTAATAAAAATTTGCAAATTTTTTTAATGGATTAAAGTTTTTTAAGATCCTAATCTTCCCTTCCCCCCAAAAGAACTCATTCCTATTATCCATTTATTCATTTTACCTATACTGTTTAAAAACTGTCTGAACTAGAGATATGAAATTCAAAAGAGAATATTATCTGGGTATCAGATAGTATGAATTTTATAAAAATGACATGATTGAAACTAGGAGGTGGAAAAAACAAAACAAAACCAAAATAAAAAAATTAAATGTTGGACTTCATATCATCACATTCATTATCTTTGTTGTTTCTAGTGTTTTTTAGAGAATAATATAATGCTACCACTTTTATTCATCTCAATTACTGTAGATTGTGAAACATAGAGGTTTATATTATAAAGAGTTAAGTGCCTGCACTAAAGTAGTTTATGACTGATTATAATTTGATTTTCCAAAGATTAGAAACTTTATTTAGCCTTGTTATCTTACTTCTCATTATATTTTACTCTCGTAAAAAACTACTTATAAATAACACTGGAAAAACATCAATGATATCAATACATTAAAACCTAAAATAAGAGTATCTAATTTATAATTAAGATCCATATGTTATTAAATGTAATTAGGAAAAAACAGAATCTCTCTCCCAGGAAAATTGTTTTTGCTGTAATATCAGGAGAAGAAATTATGAAATGAAATATTATTTTTAAAACTTCTTAAAATCACATTAAAATCTGAAAAATCATTTGTATTGAAAACTTGTTTTCTATAGGAGCAAATAATAAAATATTGTACGGTTTGAGATGCATAAAATATTTGAAGTGGAATAACAAATTTAAAATCTAAGGTTTTTCTTTTTTAATCTCTGTTTAGCATTTTGGTGAACTCTTTATTTATAAAATAATTATTTTTACTAATCAAATTCTTTATATGTGTAGGTGTTTAATAATTTCCTTAATGCGAATAATTTTGCATAATTAAAAACTATGATATTAAGTTTTTTAATTAAAAAAATTGTTATTCTGAAGGTCATAATGGATGTCTGCAAATTATTCATTATCAAGCTTTACTTTTTTCTTAGTAAACTGATCTTGGATTGTAAACTTTAGCTTTTTTAGCTTTTTAATTGAATTGTTGCTTTTCTTTTACATTATATGTGTGTGAAATGTATAATAAATTATTATTTTGCTTTGAATTTCAGTTATAAGGAGTAATATTTAGTGTTTCAGTAGATCAATCTATACATTATTACAATTTAATTTCCTTAGTCCACATAATAAAATCACAGCTAGTATCTGTTAATTTTTTTATTTATTTCATGATATTAACATAACATTTTTATTCCTAGGATTTTAATAAAGAACAGTATATGCTGTTCATGAATTTAATGACACAGCTACAGGAAAGGTAGGATTTTTAATAAATATCCTTTTCCTGTATCTTAACAAATTTTCAGTGATTCTATTCACTTTTAAAACTAGTGTGAGTACTTTCTAAGTGATATTAAATACTAAATGTAGATTTTTTCCCCTTTGAATGCATGCACAGTGGATGTAGGTTGCCTGATAGCTAGTTACCAACATTAACAAGCAGAAATCAGCTAGCAGGAATATGTGCTTATTATCAATATCCCTTCATGCAGTTCTGCTGCTGTTGCTGGCAGGCTGGTTGTTGTCATGAATCTGCTTTCAGGAATGTTTCAAATATTCCTGCCTGCTGGCAGTGGCAGAAAAAGCAAGGAGTGTAATTGCATTGAGCTCAGTTTCTTTTTTGCTTTTGTGCTTATTAGTTGTGTTATGAAAATTTTTATTTGAAATAGAAGTGTTACTTATCAGTTCTTTTTTAAAATTAAAGTCTTTGATTTCCAATTGGTGATGTACATTAAAGGTAAAATTATTTCATTTTTCATAAATTATGTATACAATCTCATGATTTAAGAACTTAACTTTACAATATCTGTGTTAAATGCATGCAAATGATTAGCCCATAAAACATGTACTTACTTTTCTTGAATAAAAAAGAAGAAAAAATTATAGTAAATAGTATAAACCTGAAAATATTTACACAATGTTATTCATCAATACTGTTTAAAAAAAATTCATGAATTTCATACCATATTGACACAAATACTTGAGGGATTTTTAATAATTTGAAAATGTTATTGGGCATATAAATTATTACACAAACTTTTAAGGGATTTGAATAGGTTGCAAGGAAGAAATAAAGCAAGAAATAAAAATTAATTTTAAAAATAAATTAATTGAATGGTTTTCTAGTTCTACCAAACAAGTTTGACAATAAATAGCAATATGTGTCTTCAAAATTTACATTTTTGAGAGAGATTTTATTTATTAATCAGTTAGTTATCATGTATTAAATATTTTGAAATTTGAGATAATTCAACCAAACGACTCTGTTCCATAGTAAAAAAAAAACTTATTTTGAAATGATTCTTTAAAAAAATAATAATAAAATCCTCATATTTAAACCAGGATTTAAATTATTTTGATTAAAATTTGTCTAACCTGATTTTAGAGTAATATAACTTGATTCTGTATAGTGACTTTACAGGTTACTAATATTGTGCTCCCATGGTAAAAGCTATGAAGTAGTCTGTTATTTTAAAGTAAAAGTTCTTCAGGTAAAATAGGTTATTGATGTACGTTTCACCATTATTTCTGCATGTGGTGCTCTGTTATGTTCAAAATGCACTGAATTCCCGATTACACTTTGGCAGATTATCCAGATTTTTCTTGGGACAAAAAAGTAAAAGGTTTGAAATATACTACAAACTGCACATTTCAACATGGCTTGTAATTAAAGGAATATAAGACCCAGAAGAGAAACTTTATGTATGCTTTAATCTTGTCTGTAATGTTTTGTATTATGTATATATGTTTTCAAACCCTATTTAAATTTAAATGTCTATGGTGTTTATATGAAACCTCTAAATAGTTCATTTTTTAAGGTATACAAGGCCATTTTTGGATTATATCCCTGTTTTTTCCATTTCTAATGCAATCTGTACATCACTAGAAATAATTGGGAGTTCAGTTTAAACTTAAATGTATCCACACTCATTCTAATGTACTTTAAGCCTATCACTTTCAGTGCTGTGAATAGATTATGATACTATGAATATACTCCCCTGCTTTGATTTTTTTCATGTTTAGCTATTTTAGAATTACTTGCCAAAATTCTGTAGAAATTTGTGTCTCTAGAAGACTTCCTATGCTAGCTGGACCCCTAGTTGCAGGATGCCTGCTTCCACAGAAGGCATCCTTTAGTAGCATGATCAAGCTTCAAAAACATATGTTGCTGTGGCTAGTAGTGAGGAAGCAGGTAGCCTGTCCTTACTCTGAACCCAACCCTTTGTATTACAACTTTTTGACAGTTCACCAATTTTTAAATAATCTAATTTTTTAGACGTTTTTGCTTTTCTGTGTTAGATATTATGCATCAAATTTAGTCTACTACTCATGAATTCAAAAATGATTCAAATATTATTGAATCAAATATGATTAAAAAACTATTCAAATATTATTGAAAGTAATTTGCCTCAAGCTGCGTTCTGAAATGTACTTCTGAAAAAATATCCTTGGTGATAACATGGTTAAACTTTTAAGGTATCATACTGCAGCAAATGTTACATTTGAATCTCAAATGGTCTCATGTTGGATATAATTTTCAAAGTTACATCATGTGTGTGTGTGGGGGGGGATGATTGTCTGTTAACGTGGATAATGTTCAAATAAAACTGTTTTTCAATGACATTTGTTACTAAGAAAAAAAATGAAAATTCTTTAAATTGTTTCTTTGTTAATGTATAGTGGTTGTCATAGTTGAACTCAACCTGAAATCTTCTAGTTGAGATTACGAATATCTTATCTAATTCCTCTCTGAGGTTGTGTTTTTTGGAAATTGCATATTTTTGACACAGGAACACACAGCTCTTAAAATCTGCAATAAAAATAGACAGGTGGCTACTGGTTTTGGACTAATAAATAGTTCATCACTAGGCCAAAAAGCATTAGGTATGATTGTGTCTATAAACAATTAAAAAAAATTATCCTTTTTTTTTTGTGAATTGCCCATAGAGACAATAACACCTAATGCTCCTCAGCCTGAGGATGAATTATTCATTAGTTTGAAAGGTAGTTGCCACCCCTTTATTTTAACCTTTTACATGCCGCACTATGATCGAAAGGTAACCCAAACTATTTATTGATAAAAATCACATTAAAACTCAAATATAAGAACTATGAGTAATTTAAAAAAAAAAAAAAATTGTTTATGATTTACATGTTCCCGAAAGGGAACATTGGCGTGTAACACTTAGTTTTTCCACATGTTTTTATAAAATATGATTAACGACCTTTAAATTCAAATTTTGATTTCTGTGCCCAATTTTTTAGCAGTTATAAGTAAATTTCTAAAAGTTATTCAGAAATTACACAGGTTAAGCAGAAAAATAATTTGGATGTGCCCGTCGAGCCGTGGTGGTGCTTAAGAGCTATGCCAGCTAAATTTGTCAAGAGGTGTGACGAAGCTTTCAAAAGAAAAAGTTTTCCCACTAAATTAAAAAAAAATTAATTATGCAGTTGATAAGCAGGAATTACTATATTTAAACAATTTTGCAATTATTTATTAGCATGTTAATCAAACAATTAAAACATCATTAGAAAAAAAGGAAGTAACAAATAATCTTTGTATTAAAATTCACAGCACTATAATCATATGAATGAAAATCTAAAAAATGCAAGGAGAAAGAAAAAAACTTGCCAAAATTCTTTAAACACAAGAAATAGAAAACAAAAAATAATTATTGTTCATAGCTTTTATGTTCTAGGTTTCTTCTACTGTCCAGGGTAGGTAGGAAACTATTTCTCATGCAGTCTTTTCTCACACTCAAAACTTTTTTTTCTAGTATTCTTTTGGCATACAACACAACATCCTTGTGTTGATGGAACAATATAATGTGCATCTGATTGTCTCAAAGATTCATAGCAATGTGCGTAAGGTCCAGTAACAGAGTGGATTTTCAGTTTCATGCGAAGCAAACATAAAGTTACTTCACTCCGGAAATTGAGATGTGATAGTTCTGCTGTTGTACCTTTGTGCAAATGTAAATGCAAAATCCATCCAGCAGTGACAGCCATGTTTAGCGCATTGCTAAATAGATTCCAATACCATTTTTTGTTTCTAAACATAGGTCGATATGATCCAAGAAGTCTGTCTAGTAAATCGACATCTCCCATTCCCTCATTATACATTTTTATCAGATGTGGCTGAGAAACATCAATTTTCTTCTTTTGTGTTTGACAAAATCACTTGGTTTTACCGATAGGCTCCTGTGCCGAATAATTGGAGGCTATAGTTACTACAGCACTGTCTTTCCAGTGACAAATGTGAACTTGACCATCACTTCGGTACTAAAAATTTCCTCTTTGCCATTTTAAGGCTTCTTTTGGTGATTTGAGAAGGCATCTTCCTGTCCGAGATTCCCGAATCATGCCAGTTGCTTTGAAACCCTTTTTGGGCAACTTGGTAAACAGCTTATCTGATGAGAAAAAGTTAGGAAGACAATTTCATGCTTTTCTGGATATTCAACTCTGGATAGAAGCTCCCATACAACTCTACATCCAAGAGGAGAGTTTTTTTATTTCTGAGCTTTTTCCTTTATGGATTCTCATAGCTTATGAATAGCCACTGCTGGAACACAACATCCATATTTTTAAATCAAACCGTATTGGTTTACCCCATATAAACATTTTAGCCGAATGATGACTGTAACAGGGCACCACAGATTCATCTATACTCTTAGAATGAAATTGACATATCCTCTCTCAACCGAAGAAAATTGCAGAGTAAAGGAAAATAATGAGAACTCATAATCACGTGTTTTCCAACATATTATGTGCCCCTCCAATAGAGTTATAAACAATGTCTAACTATCAACAAACACACGTTTTTCAGTGGCAGCTATGAGTAATCCACTTCAAACCCATTGGAGAACGTGTGGGGGAGAATAGGGGAACTGAAAGTAGATCCAAATCAAAAACATCTTTTGTCGACACTTACTAAAACCTCTTGTATTCAAAAAGATTTTATCAATACTTCTAAGCACTGTAATCAAAAGAACTTTATTATGTTGAAAAACTAACCTTTACACGCCAATGTTCCCTTTAGGGAACATGCAAATTTTTTATCTATTAGTAACAACAAAATTTAATCTTTTTTGTTATAACTTTTGTTCTACCAACAAAATGATCATTTTTAATTACTTCCACTTAGTTTTACAATCATTTGTTGAATTTTGAATTTTATATGAATTTTTGAATTTTGCTCGACGAAAGTTAGAAAAAAGCCAAAATTACGTTTTTCCCCCCTAGACACTATTTATTTTATTAAAATAGCCTCAATGCCAAAAAATTAATCCGTACTTTCGTTCTAAGTGATAATTTTTTTAGAGCAATACAAACAAAGCTGTATTTTTTCAAAATTTTGAAGTTGATGTTCCCTTTTGGGAACATTGGCATGTAAAAGGTTAATATTGCATTTTGAGAAGTTGTGTGTTTCCTGTGTTGTGTTTTCCACAAGTGTATTTTTCTTTGAATCTGAATAACAATAAATGGAGAATAATTTTTGTTTTTAGTTATAAATATATCATGCAAAATTTATAAAAAATGAGTTTGAGTGTTAGTAAGGGGAAAAATTCTAATCTTCAAATATACTTTTGTTGTAAGCTTTTAGTATATATCTTGTGTCTACACTCTTTCTCTATGTTTAAAAAAAAAAAGTGTGTCAATGTAAACCTTTTTGGTAATGAACATGAGAAAAAAATTCTGTCTTGATGGTGCTGTTTAATATTATTTCAATTTGTGTTATACCTCTAAATCCTTGATAAGCACTCACAAACCCTTGAATTTTTTTTCTGCCAGATTAGTGTGATCCTAGTGATTAATTTTATTCAAAATTTCAGAAACAGCATAATTTTTTTAATATTTTTAAATGATTATTTATTAATTTTTATTTTCATTTCTCCAAGATATCTCAGTTATATTGTTAAAACTTCATATAGTATAGTATTTTTTATTTATTTCTGTAGTTAATTGATGGTGCTGTAGAGCTTATAAAGGAGAGTAAAATGGGCAACACTTGTGGTATATATGCAATGGTTGAATTCAGAGTTCTC
Source organism: Dolomedes plantarius (assembly GCA_907164885.2). Taxonomy (NCBI): domain Eukaryota; kingdom Metazoa; phylum Arthropoda; class Arachnida; order Araneae; family Dolomedidae; genus Dolomedes; species Dolomedes plantarius. The sequence goes on along the minus strand of OU015492.1, from coordinate 127,714,841 downwards.
TCTACTAAATTCTCTGCCTGTCCCTTTGAAAAATCCTGCATTGACTACCCTTTTATCAGAACAAATTCAAGTTTTACTGTATTATGACCCTCCTCCCTAGCTCCTTACCTAAAGAGTGTATTTTGTGAAAATGAAAATAAGCATATTTTTATTATTTACACACTTAGAAGGAAAAATTTCATAAATGAAGTGGTGACAGCTAAAAATTAAGGAAGTTTTGCTTTATCATAATTTTAAAATTTTATTTTTTAAAGAATTCTTAACTACATGAATATCTGTTTATACTTGAGTTATCATTGTAAAAAGTGCACTTCCATATTCTGATCATTGATAACTTTAACTATTTCTTTAATGAACTTGCATGTTCTGTTCGTAGTTCTTAATTTAGAATATATTTCTTGTATTTGCCTTATTCTTTTGAACGAACTTGTTTCTTACAGCATATCAACTAGATCCTCTAGTCGTCAGCACTGTAGCAGCAGAAACAACACAAATGCTCCACAATCAACGGAACCAATAAAAAATTGTATAAATGCTAAAGCATCAGCTGTGCCTAGTTGCTTGAGTGTTGAATCTTCTACGGAAGAGAAAGCAACATATGAGACATCTGTTTAGATAGGTCTCATTATTCCTATTATATTGGATTACACCTGAATTTTTTTTCAGGAATGTATAAATACATGAGATATGTATCTAAGGAAGATTTTAGCATGTTGTACGTGAAGATTTTTATTGATATGGAATTATTTATATCGTAAGTAAATATTTAAAAAGCATTTATTTGGGATTTTATGAAAAATTTGATGTTCAAAATACTTAGGTAAGATTATATTTACATTTTATAAGGTATAGCATGTTTGCTTTTTGTGTTTTGCTGAGGATACATGAATTTTTTAAAAGGATATTAAAAAATTTTGAAATTAAAGATTTTTGCTTCATTTTCTAGGTAATTTTACTTGATACTTATCATATGAAAAAATTGCATGTAAAATGTTCCCATCTCTCTATGCATATTAAATGTTGTCTTGCATGTCAGTATTATTAAAGTGATAAATTTGTACTGAGAGTACATTTGAGCATAACAGAATTTAAAAATATTTTGAAATGAATGACTGTTCATCAAACAGGAAATCAAATGTTGTTGAAAAGTAAAAGTAAATAAGTTTTAGTTTGTGTGTGTATGGTTTTGAGCTGTAATTTATATTTTTATTTTTACTTTGAAATAATTTCTATGAAAGTATAAATTAATCTTTTAACACATTCTGATAATTGCATTATTACTTGAAACAATACAAGTATGAACACTAATTCCTCTCCTTTCCATTGCTTCTTAACATTATAATAAAAAATGGGGGTAATCTTCAAAAATAAATAGCTGTAATTTTTTTTTCAAAAGGGTGTAATAATTCATTGGAAAATTTAATATTAAATTTTGTTCTGTATTAAAGTACTGTGTAAAATCACATCTAAGTATATAGTAAAGTGTAACAAAATGATATATAGGAATATCAAACTATAATTTTTTAAAATTTACATAAAAGTAATATAATATTATATCAAACTTCATCAGAAATTTTCTTAACAGTCTCTTACAATATTACTAAAAAACCAATGGAGATTGTCTATATTATCCCCCTCCCCCCAAAATAAATAAAAATAAACACATTAATTATAAGTTCAACTGAAAAAAGTAAAACAAATTGAACATTTCCAGAATATTAATTTCTAACAAGATAGTTGACTTAATATTGTACTTTTGTCTCATTTTCTGTGGTTAGAGCTACTGAAGATGAAATCTGAATAAATAAAACATAATTTTACATTATTACTCATCAACAGTTACGGCCATCAAATCATTTGTATTGAGCTTCAGTTTTTGATACTGTCAAACTGAGAACAACAGTTTTGTATTGTTCCATCTGTTCAGCTTCCTCTTGAGTAGAATTCTTCTCTGAATTGTATCTGTAAGTATAGTATTTGTGTGACGAAATAACATGTTTATAATATTTGTATGGAAAGATTATTATATTCATTTAAGGAGGAATTATTGTTCACATTTTCAAGTAAAAATAATAAGGTAATTTTTTATTTTATATTTATTCAAGAAAATTTTATGTATTTATTAAATAGAGAAAGATATGCATTTTTAGTTTTTCTTTAAAATAGATTAAAAAATAAAAATAAAAGCTATATATATTTTTTAATTCCTATAGAAAAGTAACTTGAAAACTTAAAATGTTATCTTTTTTGGTTGCACAAGCAGATTTTTTAATGTATAGAGATGTTTTACATAATTACTTTTAATTGCAATTTTTTCATTTGCTGTCATTGATAAATTCATATTAAATTTATAGATTTATTTGTAACTAGAGCCCTATATATAAGCTTATCTGTGATAATTTTTAAAATTTTGAATATTAAGTAGATGAATCTCCCAAAAATATTTAACTTCATTCAAAGCTATTCATCTGTGTGAGAGATTTTTTTTCTTTGGTGATAATATACTATTGACTAGTAAAAAGTCAAATATCATTTTGTTAGAACTTGATTATGTGTTTTGTATTAAGAAAAATATATTTCTTCGTTGAAATTGATTATTATGTTATATAATTGTAATTATATACAGTTGTTGACTTTATATTTTATTCTAATGAAAAGTTTTAAATATTTTATTATATAATTTTTATTCATGTTAAATTTCATTATTATATTAAATCTTTGTTTTTTAGATGTTACCTGTGCAAATATTTCATTGCTTTTATTTTACTAATCTGAAAACAACTTATTTTCATCATTTTAATCTAGTCATTATTTATTGTATTGTATTTTTCTGTTGTCAACCTCTGATTAAGGTAAGGAAAACATTTAAGAAAAAATGGGATTGACTATAAGTTTTTAATTTATTCTCTTTAAGTAAAATATTTGAGATTTTATGTAATACATGACATGTATAATATTTTAAACCTATCAATTGTGAAAATATTTACTATGCAACTCTTTCAATGGTTCAAATTTATGTCTGTTTTTTACTTTTTGAAAATAAATGTAGATGATTGTTGAGTTCTAATATATGTTATAACAAAGACCTACAAATTATGTGAAAATAATTTCAAAACCATGTGACATCGATGAGATAACTTAAATGAAATTATGCAGGTGAGATAGAGTACTTGTTATGTACTCTACATGTACTTACAAATAAATAAGATAAAAATAAAATAAATAAATTAATTAAAAAATAATAAAACTTTCTTGGGAATGTTTTTTTGAGAAACTCAAATTGTTTCCTTGTTATGGTTACAAAGAGGAATAACTCTTCCATAATTATAATAATCATTGCAACTATGATGGCAATTTGTAGCTTAAAATTCCTCTAAACTCTGTAATAATTACGTTTTCACCTTGACACCATTCTTTCACAGTTATCAGATCTAGATGGTACTGATAATTCTTGCCTAGAATTTCAGAATGAGAATGGATCAGTAATAGTATGATGATCATTTTTCTTGTAGTAATAAATTCAGGTCTTACTAATTCCTAAATCAGTAAGACCAGGTATTCAGGTCTCCTGTTGTGTCTCCTTTACCTGGAATAATTTTAAACACTATGCGATCATGAAGCTTAATCATTAAATTAATGTTAAAAATTCATGCAACCCTCGGGGGGACACTTTGTAGATAATGTTAAAAATTGCAGATTATGCAGAGAATATCTGTTAATTCACAATTCTGTATTTTCACATAATTTATGGGTTTTTGTAAGCAGCTAAAAGTATATTCAAGATAAGTTTATTTTGCATATTTTTATTTGTGTCATATCTTGATATTTATTTCCTATAATAATATTTCCTGTTTGAATACAAATTTTAAGAGCCTAATTTTCTGTCAAGTGCTTACTTATGAAGTATATTCTGTTTAAGTAAGTTGTTGATACAAGATTAATATTTTAATTTTATGAATGAATAGCATTTACTTATTTTTGAATTGAAATACAAAGTACTTGATATATTTTATCAAAAATTAATGTTGTAAATGCTAAAATATGCTCATAAAGCTTTGAAAATTTGGTACAAAAGCATTTTATGTTTGTTTCATTGCCCTCCCTTGAGATGTCACAAATGTTATTTTTGTTTTCTTAAAATAGGTAGTACATATATGTTTTTGTTAGAGTATAATATGACATTTAGGTGAAACAATTATTTTTTTCAATTTGAAATTTAAAATTATTGCTAGGAGCATGACATTTATCATAAAAATTTGAAAATTTATAATTCTACCATCCAGAAGTAAGTTTTCTAACATAAGCATATACATTTTTTGATTCATTTGGGATTGAACTATCAGATGTTTGCACATAACAGTGAGTGTACTTTGCTGCTCCATGTGATTGTTTCTTTATTCATGCTGCCCTTAATATTAATCAAACTGTTTAAAAATTATTCGGAATGCTAAATGTATATTAAAGCTACAACAGTGAGACTTTTCTATAAAATTTTTTTTGGGCCATTTTTGTGCTTTTATAAATTACCAAAGTAATTTTTTTGCCATATATAAATGAATTGGTTTCAAGTAAATGAAAAATAATGCTTTCTTTAATAAGTGTTTTAGAATATTTTGAGTTTCAATCATGGAATCATACTTAAATATTTATAAACTGCAAAGAAAATGCATTTTGCAATTATAATTATTTTTGTTAAATTTCTACAGCTAGGTGAGATATAATAATGGAGGTCATTTCTCTTTGTTAAAAAGTAAGTGTTGAATGTTTAACAGTCTTTAGATTGTTTAACAGTCATTAGTTTCATTTCTGTTACATTAGTTAAATATGTATGCACAAATATAATTTGGTATGTGAGGGGAATATGACCTATCAGAATTTTGTAATACTATACAGAATGTTTAGGGTTTTATTGGTAATTTTGCATACTAGAATTCTTGTATTATTTCTAAGCTTGTTTTCCATCTTTTGTATCTAAATTTTGATGTACTGATTGGAAAAAAACCAAAAAAAAAACCAACTAACAAGTAAAACTATCTAGCAATTATTCAGGTGAGTAAGAGTTAATCTGTAGATGTTTGAGCTTAATCTAGCTGAGTGATACTGAAGTTGCCTTTGTTAGCAACTACCTGAAAGTATAGTTTGACCATATCGATTAAGAGATGTTTTGTAAGTTATCTTATGAATGAAATTTATATGAATCATCATAAAATGTGCCTGTGTACAGTTTGATAGTTTTTATTAATTTTGTAATTGTTATAAATTCCTGCTGCTCTAATTTTCCTCAGCAGCCCTATTAGTAATTTTAGTAATTTGATTTTGAAAATATTCAACAGTAATGAGACCTTCAAAATTAGAGCACCATCATTATTTGTATTAGTTATAGAACTATACAATATTTGCTATTTGCTTGCATGTTTGGGAAATTTTGCAGACTGTCTGAAATTAATTATACATGGCTCAAAAAACTATTGAAATAACATTAAGTAAGAGGCAAAAGGAAAATTATAATTTTTTTTCAATTATTAGCCAAAAGTTTATTCAGTTTTACTACATATGCTTCAGTTTTTTAAAATACCATTTTCTTTCTTTTATTCTATTATTACATATTGATAAAAGAATGCAGTGTACAGTAATTATTTGTTAAATTATTTTCAGTTTTGGAGCATAGTAAAATATTTCAGTTAAATCAATGAGCAGTATACAACTTGTGTATAAAATATCTGCATTTAAATTGTAAAAAATTTTTTTTAGTAAACAGCATTAAAAAAATTATTGTTTTTTTTTTTGTAATGTCATCCTTCCAAGGGAAATTGTTTTGAATAGATGTTTATAAATCATGTATAGATATTATCTGTTTAAATAATTATGTATATTTTTCAATGATTAAATATAACTGCTGATACTTTTCCCTAACATTTATCCCTCTTGTTGGTTGTATATCCCATTTAAGAAAATGTTCAGATAATATTTAAAATTCTGTTTTTCTTTTCTGTTCATTTGTTGTTTTAACACATCTTAAACAAATTTTGGGTTTTATCCAATTATCAGGGCTTTGTGGTTGTTTGCGATAGCTAGACTAACTTTTCTCTTTTGATGTATATTTTTTACTACCCCCCCCCCCCCCAACCTTATAAGTTTGTATGGGTACTGCGACTGTATCATTTAACTAATGCAGTTCAGTTATTTAGTCAAATATAAATAAATCAGATAATGTTGCACTGAATTTATAAACTGAACTGTCAAATATCAAATTTAGGTATGAAGTATTGCATTCACCTAAAAAATAATTGGCTCCCTGTTCATCTTTCTTATATTGTTTATTAGCCTTAAAATATCAGTGACTATTTAATTCAAAATAGTGCTAGGGAGATCACTAGTGAATAATGATTCTTAATCTCATTGATTTAATTGAAAGAATATTATTTTTTAAAATTTTGTATTATATTAATTTTTTATTAGTGATACAAATATTTGTTATAGGTTGTTTTATTTATTAATGCTTTAAGAATACTTTAAGACTGATTTAGATCTTTTACTGCATACTTTGTCGTGTGTTAAATACTTATTGTACTTTTTTAAAATGTAAGTTACCTGTTCCCCAGAACTGTGAATTAATTTTTTTGTCTCAAGAATTCTGAACTGAAAAAGAGACACTTAAAATGTTTATTAGACATGTTATGCATTAAAAGAGTTTTATTTTTTTAATGCTTTCTATGTAATCAATATTTATAGAAAAATTAGGCTATTCATTCTACTAACCAAATTCATAGATTTTATGAATTGCTTTCCTATTGCGAAGGATGAAATTTTAATATATAAAATTTTATGTAATTTAATAATACAGTTCTTTAGAATGGATGTCTTTTCCTCTTTTATAATTATTGGCATTTATATTGAAGGAACAAAGAATCTGACAAAAATCTATTGTATAAATTCACTGTAAATATCATTAAAATATTTATAACTGTTTGCTGTGCATTATTTGGTTCTGTTCTCTACTCTTCTTCCTGTGAGTGTGTGTGTGTGTGGGGGGGGGGGGGGGGAGAAATGCTATTATTATTAAAAAACATTTTTTTTTCCCCTTCAGTATTAGTTGCAGAATGTTGCTTCACTTCATCAAGATATAGAATTTTAGCTTTGTATGTTACTAAAATAGGGGAAATATCATTAAAAAAGATAAATTTTTCAGACTACTGAGTAGGGCCATGTAAGATTTACTGAAGATTTTGGTAAACTTTCTGTGTCGAACAAAAATAAGTCACATTAAAAAAAGGGAGAGAGGGAGAGGATAAAGCTATGTTATACATGATCAAATTTCCCACCCATTTCTTTCTGTCGGGGGATGTAGTTATTCTTGGCCTAGCTGCACTTCATAAAGTGGAAGACCTGTATTTTAAACTGAAAAAAAAATTTATAACCTTCCATTAAGGCTGCTGTATACTAACTCTATTTGATTTGCTCACCTCAATGTTAACCTATAGAGAAAATTGGTCTACTATTTACAGCTACATAAATGCTGATAATCCAATAAAAATGGTATTTTCAGATAGCCTGAACTTTTCTGAACCTTGCAACAGGATTCATTTTATAAATTTTGTCCACCAAAGGAATTTATGAGCATTTAAAACACACTATACCGGATTTTCCCCCCAAATAATTTAAATTTTAAAGCATAATTTGCAGTTTATTTTTAAAAACGAAAAATGCCCTAAGGTGTAAAATTTTGTTCTCTATTATGAAGTAAAATTTTTATAAAAACTTTAAATTCAAGTGGGCAATCCTTGGACACATTTTCTCCATAGGTTAACATTATTTCATTATTATTATTATTGCAGAGGGACTGATTATACATCATTGGCCCCCATGCATCCAAGATTGAAGCTAATGACAGAAGAATAACAATAAAAAGAATTACAATAGAACAGAACAGGAATTACATTACATCAAAACTAAAAACTAAATTTAAGTACTGGATGTCAACTGCATCAACTCTCTAGCCTGCCAATATCGACTGTTTAGGTTTTCTTCATTAAGCGATGAACAGTACAGCAAATTATCTCTGTCCATTTCAAAATTCTGGTTGTACAAAGTGCACTAGGGACTATAAGAAACCTATATATAAAAATATATATAGGTTAACATTGAGAAGAACAAATCCAATGGGGTTAGTACACAGCAGCCTTAACATTTAATCATTTTGTATAATGTCCTGTCAGCTCCCATATCCACTTAGCCCTTTGTTCCTATAAATACATGCATTTTGTAAAACATGGTCATTTTCGAATATTGCTTTTGTGCAATTGATAAATATTTTTTCAACTTTGAATTTGTTACTATAAGAATTTATATTTATTTGAATGTCATCAAAAGGTAATTTTTATCGCACAGAAAAATATGTCAAAATTTAAATATTTGCTTTATATTCATTAATTTCTTTTTTCAGTATCTTAATCTCTGTTTGACAGTCAATAAATATTGTTTTTCCTTAAAAAAATAATAAAATTGTTCACTTGCGTAATATTTGCTACAAAACGCCTTGCTAACAAAGGTGCTACTACAAAAAAACATTTTTTGGATGTTCTTCTGTTATGAAGATAGCTAAAAACGTTGCACTACATTCTTGACTCGTGTGTCTCGCATCTTTCTGTCTCTATACTATTCCAGAGATGACAGTTTATTTTAAGCTTGTCGCATTATGGCCTCGTAGACTTGTTGAAGATTTGTTCCCATCGCAGCGTCACTAAGCATGGAAATATTCGTAATCTTGATTCTAATCAATATACGAGTATCTGAACATCCATGCTTCTGAATTCCATATATCAGTGCATGATTTACTTTAATTTTCGCAGCACATTACGTAGGTGATCTGCTTTGATACAGCAGTTAAGATTATTTTCTAGAGATGGTAATACCTTGAAAGTACTTGCGTACGTACTGTTGATGTCAAATTCTCGAGGAATATTTTCAGACCTTCCAGACCAGCGGTTCTCAACCTTTTATATCACGCGTACCTCCTGGTAATGTGTATGTAACTGGTGTACCCCTTGTATTGACAGATAAAACTATAGCTATAGTGTAACAATGGAAATGAATTTATGCATACATATATATACACATTTAATTGTTTTCATAAATCTCTATATATAAAAATGAATGTTTGTTTGTTCGTATTTTATGCGCTGCCGTACCGTTCATCCGATTGCGATGAAACTTGTTCAACTTATTGCTTGAACTTGCGCGATGGTTATAGACTATATTCATTCCGCTACGATGTTCCATTCCCGAATTATGTTAGAAGTATCAATGGATATTGAAAATCGCCAAATTTCCCCGGATATTTTTGTTCAAAGCCATTGTAACATTTCATTGTTGCCAAATAAATTATAACATTTTCGTAAAAATAAATAGACATGAATTAAAAACGTGATTTATTCATGTATTGGCGCATGCAAGAATGAATTTGATATATTATTTTCATGTACGTGGCAACGCCGGAATGTTTCTTTTTAAAAATGAAAATATAAGGATGGAAAGTCATTCATTTTCAATGAATGTGTTATCTATCCATTTCATGAATTGAAACTATCCCAAGCTACTTGTTCAAACTCAAATATACTGCAGGACACGTTGACTTAGCTAGAAACACGTGCGTTTAGCCTTGACGCGATGATTTATATAACTGAAGTGACAGTGAAACATAGCAGATGATTTAGTTTTGAGAAAGAATTTCAATCATGAAATACGTGTATATTATAATTAAGAAAGTCTGAAAGTGGCATTGAAACGTAGCAGACGATTTAGTTTTGAGAAAGAATTCCGAGCGTGAAATACGTGTATATACTTTTTCTATAATAATTACCAGATTTGCTGTTTTAATATTGAATGTGATCTCAATCCATTCAAACATTATTGATTATTTTTCTATAATACTAAATCCATTCAAACGTTATTGACTAGCTATAAATTAATGCTTTAAAATGCCCAAAAAGAGGAGAGCAACTTTTAATCCTGCAGAAGTAAGGGGAAAATGTCAAAGATTGTTGAGAAATGAGCAATATTAAAAAAAAAAAAAGAAGAAGAGCGCGAAGCCAACAGAATTCGAAATGCAGTTAGACGCACACAAGAATCTGAAGAAAAAATATTCCCAAGAGCTCGAGGGTAACAGAATTCGAATTGTAGTGATCCGAAGCAGTGAGACTGATGAAGAAACTTTTAACGCGTCGAACATACGATTGTCTCGAGCTTCAACATCGAAAGGAGATTAAAGTGATGAACAACGACAGCACCGACAACAAACTAATGCTATTTGCTACCGCAAAAGAATTTTAGCGAAAACTGTAGAACATCATAACATGAGGCTAATCATTGAAAAAAATAATAACAGAAACTGAATCCCGAGCGAAGCCGGGTAATACATCTAGTTGCATATAAAAAAAACTCAAAAAAGGGAATATAAAACGATATTATTAATATAATCAGCGAGGTGGTTGTGTTTGGTTACGATCTCGCAGTTCTTCAGTGACTTGTGTGCAAGTTTTGGAAGAGGAGAGGAACTAATTCCAATCAACTCGATAACTCGGCGCAGATGTTTAAAATTTATCTTGCTTTGGTAATAGAACGTTCTTCCCGACTGGCGTTTTGTGATTATTTCGGGAAAATTTGAAACATTTTGTATATATGAATATGTATTACAAGATGCTGGTTTTTCCGCCATTACTAAAGCCGGACGATGGCATTTGGTACCAGAGTCTGCGGGTTCGAATCCTACTCTTGGTATGGACGTTTGTAGCCGTTCGGAATAGGCTTTAACCCATAGACCGTTGAGTTTTCGCCTTTCGTTTCTTCCCACAGCGTTGGGTTATTTTTTGGAAACGTGTTTCGGTGGGTGTGCGTTTTGAAGGAACGTTCGAAAGCGCAAGTTCAATACAGTTATGTTATTTAAATCAAACTAAATAGTACAAGATAAGCGAAACATAAAATATTTCAGAATACATATGTATATTTATATAATGTACAGATTTTTTTGTTCTTAAATTTCTAATAGTGTGATATATTTTAAAGCAATATGCATAAACCCACTTCACAGTCTTTACACAATATAGTTTATTCAACACTCAGTACATTATAGTCTTTTCATCACTTTTGTCATCGAATAAATCTGAAAAATCACTCAGAATCACTTGAAATGTCAGTTCGAATAGCCTTTAGCTGTCGAAAACCCAAAATTCCCGCCATTTTATACTGTATGTCTTCCTAAAATGTCACCTAAAAATCTACCTCTTATCAGGAAAAATTGTATTCGAATGCCATTAAGTTCTGCCATCTATTAATGAAGGAAAAGTCAATTTAGAATGTGTTAAACGCGTTTGTAACGTGCAAAACATTTGAAAATCCAGTTAGACGCGTCCAGCACGTTCGTAACGCCGGGGAAAAGACTGATGAACGCTTTGAGCGCATTCGTAACGGTCTAAGGGTTAAGCAGTAGGTCCCAGTCTAGCCCTCGCTTTGCAAAAAATGACCGTAGCGCTCCAAACCAAAACGCCATTACTAAAAAATCTCCGCATACCTCTGAGCAGTCCAGCACGGATCCCAAGGGGTACACGAACCACAGGTTGAGATTACTGCTCCAGATCTAACAACTCTTGTACTCCTCGCAGGCAGGGCGATCTTGTGCTAAAACTCTCGCAGAAGATGATCATATCCAGGACTGGGCCGTCTGAACTCCGACTAACTAGTACAGCGTTTTCAAAACTTAGAAAGCTTTAGGATCACTCCCCACATAGGTATTTTTGTAAAAGGGTTACTTTGTGGTTTAAGTTGTGGGGATCCTGATTTTCAGCTGTCAATATATCATTAATTAATTAATTTAAATAATAATAAAAAATTTATATATTTTCATTGCTAAAGGATTCGTATTGTTAAATTATGTTCGCGAAGTCTGTCTGTAAAAGAATTTAATCAGATAAAATTTGTATCGGTAGCCCTGCGATCTTTTATCTTGTAATACCTTGCAGTGCAACTTATGATAACTTCAATATTTGACATGTTGACGGTTATGTTTCACATGCATTCAGCTTCGTAATTTCGTTAATTATATACATTATAGACATGGAAGAGACCCGTTCAGAAGTATGTATATGGGGCACTAAAAAAAATAGAGACTGCAGTGTTTTTTTTTCTGCAAATCTGGATAAGAATTTCTGATAACTAAGAATCTGATTGATTTGTTTGAAAGATTTTTTTAAAAAAATCATATGGCACTCTGTATTTATACCCTGTTCGCCAACCCAGTTTTTGAATGATTCTAGTTGAAGATAGACCCCATTACTCTTGTATCCGTAATTTCCAGGTGTTTGGGAACCACTGGACTGTAAGACTCAAATCCTTGAGCATTAGCCATTTCTTACTGCTGTGATGGGCAAATCTTGAAGAAACCTTTGAACTTTTATGATGGTTTTACCTTGACGCTAGTTTACTTCACAGCTACACTTATTATCCCAAAGTTTCACATTATTTTCATCTCATAGTAACTCGACAGGCATTCTGTAATCGTTTTTTTACTGGGAAATGTCATATTTTGATTAGAATAAACGATGTGAATGAAATAGTTTGCCTTTGTTGATAAGCAAAAGAGTGTTTTTATGTGTATATTTTAGATTTTATTTTTAGTTTGTATTTCACTTTTATCTGTTGATTAGACATTTCTCTGAACAAAATCTTATTACACTCTCTAGGCACTTTTTATAAATATGAAGGATAGAAAATACTGTGTATGTTTTTCTGCCAGTGCTTATCTAATGGGTGTGAATGTTATATATATATATATATATATATATATATATATATATATATATATTAATTAATTAATTAACTAGGACTGTAGAACATAACGTCCCTCGGTGTAAATAATATTCCGTAATAATACGGAATATTAGTTTTAGGTTTATATTATTATGAAAAGAATATGCAAGCAATGAATATTAATATTTATTTAATTTTTAGATTAATCAGTAGTTTGTGTTTTGTTAGCTACAGTATTTTTCGCTTTCCCATCTATCCCATTTTCTTACGGCCCGCAGCAGCTTTCCATAAAGTAATATGACCCTCATCTAGGGTTGCCAACTTTTTCTGTGACGATTCCGGGACAAATAGCTCAAAACTGAACATCATCATCATTTACAGTCAGCCATTACCTAGTTTTCTGAGGAATTTTTTTATGTTTAAAAAAATTAAAATACAGATTTTTAAAATTTAATTTTTAGTAATTTGTTATTATAAGATTTAAAATTTTTATTTTATATATATATATATATATATATATATATATATATATATAATAAAAATTTAAAATCTTATAATAACAAATTTAACGTTATATTTTTATGGGTTTTTCCAAAAATATTTTCTCTCACTTTTTGCTGCAATCACCAATTCTTTCGCAAGTGAGTCCGTATTTAAAAAGTTCGCAAATTCTGCACACGATTCACTATTGCAATTCCTCCATCACTAAGTCGATATTCATGTTATTCCTGGCCTTCGTCCACACACTGTTTATGTGACTAAATACTCTCTCTGGGTAAGCATTACTCTCAGGGATGGACAAAATGAAAGACACAATTTTCATCAGCCCGACCGATTTTTCATGCTTTTTGAAATACTCTGCCCATAGTTTGTCATTGCAATCACCATCTGTGCCATCACCGTGTACTTCCTGATCTGTATATAAATTGATCTTGTAAATAAATATCTCGTAAGCTTTAATTTTAGTCTGTGACGTTCACGCTACCTGTCGGATTACTACAACGTTCAACGGATTTACAAGATGTCAATTTCAATATAAAAAAAAAAAAAATAAATTGGAATAGTTTCCGCTACATTCCGGGACAATTTAGCATTCATCCGGGATCAGGGACAGCGATTCCAATTCCGGGACAGTTGGCAACCCTACCCTCATCCCATTTCGAGTTGTGCAGGCCTGATTTAGACGAACAAGATTTGGTCGCCGAGAGACTTTGGCAGAGTGACCTTTTGGACTTGGTCTAGGTTGGTCCTGGGCCAAGGGGTTTAGAAACGACCGACACACACACACACACATATTTTTCATTAGCAAGTTATTCATACATCGTTAACAACAATTAAATAGCGTTTGTGTATATATATATATATATATATATATATATATATATATATATATATATATATATATATATATATATATATATATATATATATATATTATTTTTCCCTAATACGTCAGGTATTTTGGCCTAAGAGCATTGATCCATCCATATCACCAGTTCGTTGGCTACTCTATTATGGGAACATCATATAGGTGAGCCCAAACTACTCCCTCTGAGGAGACAGCACAGTCCATCCCTAGGCCTGTAGAGCATAATTTATTATGGAATCGAACCCTTGTCCACTCGCTGTGGAGGCTCGAGACGCCACTATACAATTTAGGCAGCATTGATGTGTATATATTTGTATATACACTCATGGACAAAAAAATTAGCGCACCAAGAAATAATTGCAGGATCGTAACGAAACTTGCAATGAAGGTACATGTCGGGGAGATATGCAAATGATTAGAAATGCAGCGTGATTGCGCATTACGTATAGCCGGTAGAGGGCGTTGAACATCGTACTCTGTGGAGTATAAAACAGGTAACCAAAGCTTGTTTGAGTGTGCTGAATCATTTACAAAGGAAGAGCTGAGATAGACACGCCATTACGCCGTGTTCGAAGACAATATAAGCAGTTGTCGCAGTTTGAGAGGGGGATAATCGTCGGGATGATGGAAGCTGGGTGGTCAGCTAGGCGAGTAGCTCGTCAATTAGGCCGCTCTGATTGTGTTGTGAGGAGGTGTTGGGACCAGTGGACCCGAGAGATGTCATGTACACGAAGACCAGGCTCAGGACGCCCTCGACGGACCAGTCGTCGAGAAGACCGCCACATCGTAAGAAATGCACGAGTACAGCCAACTGCTTCATCGGCCGCCATCCAGGCACAGGTAGCACCTTCACTAGGGGCATCTGTATCTTCTCGAACCATACGAAGGCGCCTGGCTGAAGGACAGTTGGTATCGCGGCGCCCATTACGTGTGCTGCCCTTGACGCCCACCCATCGACGCCTCCGTTTGGAGTTTTGCCGCGCACGAGGAAACTGGACTGCAGCGGAATGGAACCAGGTCGTCTTTAGCGACGAATCCAGATTCAATCTCGGCAGTGATGACAATCGTGTTCGTGTGTGGAGAGCCCTTGGTGAACGCTTCAATCCTGCCTTTGCTGTACAGCGACACATCGCTCCCACAGCTGGTGTGATGGTATGGGGTGCCATTGCCTACAATACACGGTCACCCCTAGTATTGTTCCGTGGCACCATGACAGCCCAGCGGTATGTTCATGAAATCCTGCAACCACATGTGTTACCACTCATGCAACGGCTCCCAGGAGCCATTTTTCAACAAGACAATGCTCGGCCTCATACGGCAAGGGTGTCACAAGACTGTCTCCGCACTGTTACTACCCTTCCTTGGCCTGCCCGATCCCCAGATTTGTCTCCAATCGAGCATATCTGGGATCATTTGGGACGACGAGTTGGGCATCCCACGAGTTTGAACGAACTAGAGGCAAGGTTACAGCAAATATGGAACGAAATGTCTCAAGACATCATACAGAACTTGTATGACTCAATACCCGATCGTATCGCTTCGCGCTAGAGGGGGTCCAACGGAGTATTAACTCCTCCGTTCTTTTGCCTTTTTCTCTGAAATAAATTATCCTTTTTCTTTGATTTTCTTATCATTTACTTATTTCAAAGTAGTCATTACGTATGTAAAATTTCGTTTCATTTTGACTACTCCTTGGTGCGCTAATTTTTTGTCCATGAGTGTACATTCTATAATAAAAAGATCGACGCACAAAGAAGGAGTTATCCGATGACGACACAAATTTGTGGATGTGAAGAGCATACACAGAAAAACAAAACAAAAAACGATTAAAATCTCAGAACAATTGAATGATTTATTCGAGAGTTTGATCGTTACAAAGTGAGGAAGCCAATACGGCGTTGGTCTACCTGCCGGCGTGGCATAGACTGATAAAGTTCCTGGATGGTGTCTTGCGGGATTTCTTGCCAAAATGTCTCCAACGATAGGGCTAAATCGGCAGCATTCCGGGATAGTTACAATCGTCTTCCCATCACGCCCCAAATATGCTGTATGGGGGAGAGATCAGGTGACCTAGGTGGTCAAGGATGTCTTCGGCAAGTTTGAAGACATAGCAACACGTGCCGTATGCGGCCGGGCATTATTTTTTTGAAAAGTAAGTCCGGGGTCGCAGAATGTCATCTACGTACCTCTGTTGCTGTGTGTATACGAAAGGGGTCCGGCTATCAAAGGAAATGACACCCCAGACCATAACGTCCTATTTTGGGCCTGTGTGGCATGCGATAGTAAGGGCAGAATCGTCGCAGCCCTGGACGTCTCTAGACACGTCTTCGGTGGTTGTCAGGACACAGTTGGAAACGGGACTCGTCACTAAAGCTTGTACCTTCCCAGTAAGCGGAGTTCCAAGTTGATCGAGCTAAGCACCACCGTAATCGGGCTTGACGGTGTACGCGGAGCGAGGGATAAGCGGCGTAACGGTCGGCCTCTTTCTCAGTCGTTTGTCAATCGTCATGTTCGACACTTGTGTGCGGGTCACTGTCGGGTGGTTGATAACGACGAATCCGGTGCAGTGACAGCTGATCTGAAAATCGTTGTGTCTTCCCATTTTATTGTTATCCTAAGTTGACCGCTGCCGTCTGTCGTTTAAATCTGCCGTTGTTGACCCTCTCTCCCCAGCACTGTCTCATCCCTGCATCGCTTTGACCCAGATGTCGAGCGATTATTCCATTTGCCCAACCAACTTCTTTCAATCCGATCACATGACCTCTTTCAAACTCTGAAATATGCTCGTAATGAGTACGAATCCTTCTGCGGGGAGTTATTACAGTCGACGTAAGATATCCGCAGTCGAAATGCAACAGAAATTTTGAACACCAGGACCAATTGAAACAAGAAAAACTGGGCTAACTACGTTCCACGGTCCATGCCCTCCGACGTAGGTTTGCATAGCATTTAACCAAAGGAGAGGAAGGTGAACATCAGATCTAGAATCCCTCCTTATATACATCTGCTGGATACGCAGTTGTGATGCACTGGAGTTCCCGCCATTCATTCGTTGGATACCGAATTTTAATCATTTGCATGTTTGGTCGAAATATCTGCTTACGAAATTTCATTACAATCGGACAACTCCTTGGTGCGTCGATTTTTTTGTTGTTGTTATAGAGTGTACATATTTAAAATACTAAAATGCAAGAGAGTTCTTAATTAAAATTTTTAAAAAAAGTTAATCCCTTCAAGATCATTTACGCTTGAATAATACATGCGTAAAAACTTTCGTGCAAGAGACTTGAATCTGTTAGTTTGTATTTAAGTAGTTTGCTAGTCGTTTGTTATGTTTTGAAGACTGTCTCTAAACAACTGTTTGGATATTGAGCCTTGGATTCGGCCCACCTGTGGCCGAATATTCTTTTTTTTTTTCATTCGGGACAACCAATTTTTGAGTTGTCGAATTTTGAAGACAAAGCAATTCTATGTACAATTCAAACAAAATTTTGTAGATTTGAGAAATTATCAAAAACAGTTGAAGACGAGTGGCTATCGGATATAAATGTTTAAAATATCGAATAGCAAATAGTGGATACTCTGATCACCAAACCTGAAAAATTAATCTGAATCTAAAAACTAACCATGGCTGCTAGACAATCTTTTCGTACGAACTTTATTAAAAATGAGCTTAAGAAAAGATTATTAAAAAAAACCACCACTGATAGATGAATCTAGTTTGGCATGTATCTAATCCATATTTAATTTCTTTTAGCCTGATAAAAATTGCAATATTCATCAGCAAAAATTGCATTAAATAAATAATTGATATTAATATTTTATTGTGTATTTCTTTATTGTAAACGTTATTATATCTCAATTTTCTTCGATTAATGTCACGATAGTTTGTTATAGTTTATCCTAATGTTAAATTAGAAATTAACTTTTACTTAATAATCTAGCCGGCATGTCAACTACTCTAAATATATATATATATATATATATATATATATATATATATGTATAATATATACGGTTCCGATTAAAAAAATTAGAATAATGTAAAAAAGAATGGGTTTAATGTTGCTAAAGTGTCAATTTGCATACTGTGTTCAGAAAAAAAATATTTAAAATGTCTAAATATCTTCAGAACATTTATAAATATAACATAAAAATTTATTTTTATTTACTATACTAATACTATTTAAAAAAATATTAGAATTATTTAAAAAATTAGAATATCTGGACAACATGGTTCAAAAAATTAGAATATGCAACTATTTTCCTGTTGGTTTAGAGAACAGCTGCGGGACTATAAAATGTTCTCCGCTGAAAATGAAAAGTAGTTTGGCATTTGATTTTAGTTCAGTATTTTCTTAATATGGGACGAAAGGGCGACTTATCTGAGGCTGTGAAATTTCGTATTGTGCACTTGCACAAAGAAGGAAAAACACAACTGTTTATAGCAAAGGAAGTGAAATGTTCTCAAGCAAGTGTGAGTAGAGTTTTGAGAGAATATTGTAATAATAAGTGTTTTCAAAATAAACACTAAAAGTGGTCGAAAGCCAGTAACTTCAGCAAGAGATGAAAGGCAATTGAAAAAGATTGTGAAGAAACATCGCTTTCGAAGTGTGAGATATTTGTAGAGAAAATGGAAAGAAGTGGGTGTAAATGCCTCTAAATCTACAACATTACGACGACTTCACAAATTAGGTTTTAGATCACGTGTGCCTAAGACAAAGCCACTCTTGTCATCCAAGCAAATGGCTGCTAGAGTTAAATGGTGTAAACAAAGGCTATTTTGGGGTCAAGATGACTGGAAAAGGGTACTCTTCAGCAATGAAAGTATATTTTGTGTGTCCCATGGGAATCAAAGGTATACGTGTTTGGAGACTTAAACAAGAAGCTCTTGATAAAGAGTGTTTAAAACGTTCGGTTAAATTTGCGACCTCTGCCATTGTATGGGGCTGCATGACTGCAGAAGGCCCAAAATATCTTAAAACGACTGAGGAGATTCGTATTGCTGTGGGAGCGAATTTTAATACTGCCTCATAGTATGAATTACCAAGTTCCTCATCTATATATAAAGCAGTTCCTTTTCTGACTGACTGACAGATAACGCACAGACCAAAGCGCTGGACCTAAATGGCTGAAATTTTGCATGGCGATTCTTCTTATAGTGTAGGGGTGCACTAAGAAAGATTTTTGAAAAATTCTTCTTTAATTTTTTTAAATTAAATTTTTAAGCTGTTTTTGCAACTTTTTTTAAATTTGTATTTAAAATAATAATCTGAGGGTTATAAAATTTACATCACGAGAAAGATCATAAAAATAAAATCTTTTTCAAATCTTTACCTCCATTTTCGATTTTGGGTAAATTTTTAAACATTAATTTTTAGAATTTAATTTATTAAATGCTGATCACGTAGTTTCTTTTCTTTTTGTGATACTTTAAATTAATTTTGCGTCACGTGCATAACAACGAAATAAATTGACAATATATATATATATATATATATATATATATATATATATATATATATATATATATATATATATGTAACAAGAAATCCCGGCCTTCTCTAAATTTACATTTACCGCGTATTCTAAATTATCCTGTTAATAAAGCATGACCCCTTTTCCAAATTTGCAACCTGAAAGTAAAATGAGATAATTTATCGTAGTCCTGAAGATCAGGCATGTGAAGTATCTGAACTCAATAACATCCCCAGATATGAGTGTTAGAAGTTTATGAGATTCCGAATGTCAGTATAGTGTCAAAATTCTTGAAGAGCCCTCGAACCACTCTGGATTTATGCCTTTTATAATGTCGAAATCACACTTTACAAGAATTTTATGGCCACTTATCCTGCACCCAGGTCAATAGGTCGCAGCTCTAACAAGCGCGGGATCTATCAGTCCCCGGGAAACTGAAGTGGACACGTGAACTCCACGAATCTAAAGTCGCCCAATTAAAAATTAAGTAGTTTAGGCCTTCTGGCGACAATATCGCAAAATACTCATTTACTATTTGCGTGAACGGAATACTTTGCACTCTGCGTGTCTAACTCTCGTTGCTGTCGGACCTGCTGTCCGCTCCTGTATGTAATCCGCGCCCCGTCCGGACAAGTTCAGTGGCCGCTGCAGCCTTCGCGATGCTTCATAATTGAATAAAGGTGATTTCCTGGATATCGTCTGAAATCTGTGTTCCTCTTCTATAGCTCCGCGTGTGTTACTCTCCTAAATATCATCAGTGTTTTCCTGGATGAACACTTTTTCCAGATGTGATTATTATCACACACACACACATACACACACACACATATATATATATATATATATATATATATATATATATATATATATATATATAATACGGTAAAAGATAAAATTTAACCACTAGACAAATTGAGATGGAAGTTTTTTGTGAATTTAATTCAAATTTGTATGCTTTATGGATATTAAACATACAAATTAATTGCATACATTGACCGTTGTTTTTAATTTGAATGTACTCCATAGCAAAAAACGGGTATTCAGCTAGTTTTTTATATACTTCACTAATAATTGCAATTTAACAATGTGTGTTTCACGATTTTTTCACACATATATTATACGTATTCTTAACGGAGTATTTATGAAAGAGAATTATATATATATATATATATATATATATATATATATATTTAGAGAATCGCTCAAATCAATTTGAAATTTACTTGAACATTTGCGAGTCCAAATGATCGAAATATTTGCCTGCTAGGTCTAGCGGTCTCGCTAAATTGGCGACCAATCGGGCTCCGGTGTAGCCAAGTTTTGAATTTCAGGCCTTTATTCTTAGACCTATGGTGTATTTCGAGTGTAACATTCAATTCTTATTACAATATTCACTTTTAAATAATTTCTGAAATTTCGTAAAGTATTTGTCAAGGGGGACGGGGTTTGAGAAGATTGTGACAAGACTTTGATTTTTTAATTTTCAATCAGTCTCCTGTGGCGACTAATTTGAATTCTTATACACTGAAGTGCCACTGTATTAGGGATAGCAAAGCCTATGCAAATTGTGTAGCGCTGCGCATCATGTATGCTCAAGTGAGGTAACTGCATATATAGCGCGTACTGTGGTTGTTCTGAATTAGTTGTTGGAATTGCCAGTATGGGTAAACTGCCTGATTTAGACGCCTTAGATCGCGGACAAATCGTAGGTGCGCGACGCATGGGCCATTCAATTTCCGAAATCGTCAGACAGCTAGGATTTTCAAGGTCGACAGTGTCAAGAGTATACCAAGAATACATGGATGATGGAGAAAAAAAAACTAGCGATCGGGCAAACTGCAAAGGACAATTAGCCTTGACAGTGCGTGGTGAGAGACGGCTCAGGCGTATTGTACGTAGCCAGCGAAGCCAAACATTAGCTCAAATTACCACCCAGTTTAATGACGGTGCCAGTCGTACAGTCAGTAAACGGACTGTGCAACGCTCGCTTCACCGTATGGGTTTCGGGAGCCGTCGACCTACGAGAGTACTATTGCTCTATACTCGCCATCGGGCTGCACGTCTTTTCCTGGGCAAGAGAGCACAGAGACTGGAGTGTAGAGGACTGGAAACGAGTAGCATGGATTGATGAGTCTCGATTCCGACTACTTAACGCCGACGGGAGGCTGAGAATATGGCGTCAGGCTCATGAAGCCATGGATCCTGCATGCCTGGCTGGAACTGTACAAGGGAATGGTGGCTCAATCATGGTCTGGGGTGTTTTTTCGTGGCACAGTTTGGGATCTTTGGTGCGTGTACCAACCTCCCTCAATGCAATTCGGTACGTAGAGTTGCTGGGTGATCACCTCCATCCGTTTATGCTGTTCTGTTATCCGCACGGTAATGGAGTTTTCCAGCAAGACAACTGTACCTCTCACAAGTCCCGGTTGGCTACTGGCTGGTTGGATGAGCATTCCTCTGACTTCTCTGTCATGAATTGGCCACCTAGAAGCCCAAACTTAAATCCTATTGAGCATCTTTGGGATGTTTTGGAACAAGGCGTGAAAGGCCATCACACAGCACCAAAGAACCTTACTGAATTATTTACAGCTTTAGCCAATATTTGGCAAGCCATTCCCGTGGAACGTTTCCAGAAACTTGTTGAATCTATGCCTCGTCGTGTGGCAGCCGTTATCAAGGCCAGAGGAGGCCCAACTCGTTACTAGGTAGGTATCCCTAATTCAGTGGCACTTCAGTGTATGAACTCTAAACTCTACCAAAGAATCTACTCTTTGCAAATTATTTTTCAATGCTAGATTGGCGTAGCGAGCTAAGAAATTAAGCCTGTGGCAGAAGATGACGCGTGTGTTGTGGAATGTAAATAAAATTGTCGTTTGCGTGTTACCACTGAATGATATTCACTTATTGTTATAGACATATACCGTTTCATTAAATATATATATATATATATATATATATATATATATTGTACCGTAGTCAATAATACGACAAGCCTTTCGCTTCAATTACTTTACTACGATACGTTAAACATACTACAACTACAACAGTTAAAGCAAGTATGTACAGCGAGTTAGAATATATACAGTTAGATAGTCAGGATGGCTTCGGGTTCAACGACAGCGCGGCCTATCGGCCTCTCTGGCACTCAAAAACAGATCTCTTCGCGTGGACTATTGGGGTCTTCTTTTATATTGTCGGCGAATTCAAAAGGCTTTCTCCGGTGTTTGAAGTGCTGGTAAGTGTTCAAAGTTTATGGGATTCTAAATGTCACTATAGTGTCAAAAATCTCAAAATCCCTCGAACCACTCTGGGATTTATGCGTTCTTTAACGTCAGAACCGCACATTACAAGAACTTTATAGCCTCTTATCCTAGAGTTTATGAGACCGCCCAGATCAACAGTTCGCCGATAGATGACATGTTGAGGGGTAGGAACGGGGCATCACATACTTATAGAAATACTAATTTCGTGTAGTAATTGAGACAGTGTCACAATATATATATATATATATATATATATATATATATATATATTAATATAATATAAATGTAATGAGTTCATTATAAGTTATTGACTCCTTATTTAGATGAAACTATTAAAGCATTTTATAATACAAATTTTGATGGAAAATAAACTAACGTTCAGACAACCAGAGCTTTGAATACCTTAATATATATAAGCTAGTGTCGTATTCATGCTCAAAACCTGAAAAAGCCTCAAATCTTTGATCAAAACGTGCGGCAGCTGAGTTTTGACAGTATTGCATGGCACCAAGCAGTCTCAACTAGTGACATGCAGGTCCTACATATAAATTTGTTGCTACACCCTTGCAGATGTGTGTGTGTGTGTGTGTGTGTGTGAAGGGAAGGGGGGAGAAGAGGAGAAATTATTTCTTTTCCCCCGTTTAGGGCCATAAACGGAACTTAATTTGCCAGAGTGGTAGATACATAATGAATCGTGTTCAATAAATAACTGTCACACTCTTTTCGTTACCCCATATCAATGGCCTTTCGTGCGCTCACTTAATGAAATGCAATCACAATTTCATTGCAGAATGTTATTCAAACATGTATATAACTGGGGAATCGAGATGGTAAACAATGGACGTGTCACTGTCTCCCCCCTCCCCTCCTAATTTTTTCCCCTATGTGTTCCACGCTCTTACGTTTCATTTCTCTTTGTTTACTCACGGACTCTATGGCAGCATTAATCGAGTGCAACATTTGTGTACTTTTCTAGTTCCGTGTCTATATAACCGTGCCGTTATTTTTCACTTTTTCTGATCTTTGAATAAATGATAAGAGTTATTTATTTCCAGGCTCGGATATTTGTTTCCAGACACTTGAATTTTTGTTTCATCCCGCAGTGAAGCGTTGTTTTATAACGTTGGTTAATAAAAGCATTTTTTTTTCCAATACACCCTGACGTGGTGAGACTATTTTTAATGGAAAATAATTGGAAATCCATAAAGTACTTTAGTTGTATCAACAAATGATCATTTGCCGAGAGTTTTTCTGGGATATTTGACGCATTAACCCCAAAAGTATAAGTAATAATATCTGGGTGTAAAAATCTCGTTATAGTCTTATTTTCTGCTTCGCCATATGCTGATCGGGAGCGATATCGATGTGTGGTTGCAGGGGGATGAAAAATAGATGTTTTTTTTGTTTGTTGTTGAGATTTTATTATGTTTGTGTATTGTAAAAAATATTTAAAACTTAATATAAAAATGTTTAATAAATTGAATAAGTCAGCAGATGATGACGTATTAAAAAATAAAAAAGGTTTATACATTTCCTTTTATTCTACATTTATTTTTGAATAAGACATTGGTCATCATTATCAGTTGAGGAAATGAATCACATAATTACATGATAAAAAGAACTTTTTATATACCATGTTTTTAAATTTTCTGTTGAATCATATAAACGTGACAATTCTATGTATTAATAAATACTTTTTAAAAATTTTATTGATGAATTATCCCATCAACTTGAAAGAAAATGAAAATAATTGGAAGTTAACTTGCGTTTAACTTTTCGTTCCCGTCCCGGCCAATAAATGGCTGCACCAGTCTACAAAACAAAATTAACTGAAAATGTATTCAATGCTGCTTAAAGATGGCTAAAAGTATTAAAATAATCCATTGCCATCGTGTTCTGAGCTATTCTAAACGTTTCAAATGTCTAGCTAGTCGGGAAGTTAGTTAAAAATCGATTGCAAGATTTGTACGGGACAAACACACACACACACACAAACAAACAAACAAACAAGAGAGCGAGTTAATAAAAACATGTTAATAAATCACACTACAGTGAAAATGTAATTTCAGTTGTCTTTCTTTCTATCTTTTTCTTCTTCTGTCTTGGACTGAATATCTTTAGAAGATTTTTTTTCCGCCTTACTTCACAAAGTTTATCTGCTTGAGAAAGATATTCGTTAAAAAAAAAGGACGTTAAGTTTTAAGCTTTTTATTTATGGTTACATAAGCAAAGAGTAACATTTTCAATGAATTTGAAATAAATTTCCAATATGTAACACGATTTTTATTCCATACTACTGGCGAAGAAATTAATAAATTAGCGTCCTTTACACGTACGCTCTTTCCCGCGTGAAACCACAATCCCGCGCGACTGAGTGCACGTGTGAAGGTGTCAGAGAGGAAGGGAAAGCTGCTTTGGAGCGTACTGCAAGTTTTCCCGCGCGCAATCCCGTGCGCTCCAAGCACTCGGGAAAGAGCGTGCGTGTAAAGGGCGCTATTAGGTCACATGCCTCTGATTCAAGAATTACGAGATTCAGAGGATTATTGTCTGAATCTTCTTATCCAGATGATTTTAAAAAGTATTTGCGCATGGATGACGAAGCGTTTAATATATTGCTGGATAAAGTGAAAAATAAAATATTGAAACAAGACACTGTTATGAGAGAGAGCATTAGTCCAGAAGCACGTTTACCGGCCACCCTTCGATACCTTGCTACAGGACGCTCATTTGAAGATATGAAATTCAGTACCGGTATTTCAGCACCATCTCTTTCTAAAATAATACCAGAAACGTGTCGAGCTATTTACGAAAGCTTTAGGCCGTCTGCACACGCAGCAACTCAAAAGAAACTGGTAACTGACTCAAATCACAAACCAGTCCGTGATGAGTCGCAACCTATGTAATTGAATGGAGCCACGCACACGGCGCAACTGGTTACAAACCCGTCCCGGCGCAACTGGTTACAAACCCGTCGGACGGGTTTGTAACCAGTTGCGCCGTGTGCGTGGCTCCATTCAATTACATAGGTTGCGACTCATCACGGACTGGTTTGTGATTTGAGTCAGTTACCAGTTTCTTTTGAGTTGCTCCGTGTGCAGACGGGCTAAGACTGCATTATTTAAAGGTAAGTAATTATAGTCTAGCTAAAATAACTGCTATGTTTACCTTGTTCAGTTGTCAAAATAGCAGTTTGTTCAGTTTCGTCGACGTTTAAGCTTCCATCTTCTGGTTCATCATCATTAGTAAAACTACTAGTAGGCAGTTCCTGGTCTTTTGTAAACAGCAAATTATTGTAGTACCACAGGGAAGATGTGTAGACGCCATCTGCTCCTCTTCCACAACGCTGACTGTCACTGACTTTCTTTAGTTCTTCCGGAACGAGCCTCTTTGAATTTTTTTTACTACGAAGTCTCGATTGGCTTCAGAAAATCCTTTTTCCTTACAAAAATCAACTAATTTGCTGTACGAATCCTCTTTTAAGTTCTTGTTTTTTATATTCTTCAGATTTAATTTTCCAAAGACAAGGAAAAGATTTGCATAATCTACTATCAAAATCAAATCTACTATCATGTCTTTACTCCATGTTCGTATATCTGCCATGTCGCACATCCGAATATAGACAAACAAGCTTTCAGATTTAAATCAACTCAAGAAAGGACCTTTCGCACGGGATTGCGCAAGTGACTGACATGAGAAGAAAACGTAAGCTAGCGTGATTGCGTCTGCGAGTTTTCCCGCGCGCAATCCTGTACGCTCCAAAGCAGCTTTCCCTTCCTCTCCGACACCTTCTCACGTGCACTCAATTGCGCGGGATATCCCGGTTTCACGCGGGAAAGAGCGTACGTGTAAAGGGTGCTATTGGCGACCCCACAGAGTTAAAACACGCCAATCAGAGAAAAATCATAGGGATCTGTTCGGTCGCACGAAGAAACTACACCAGGCAGGGGCGTGCTTAGGGTTTTAGTGGCCCTGGGCGAAACACATTTACTGGCAATCAAATTTCCCTACGTACTGAGTAATGGATCTTATAAGACAATCCCCCCCCCCCCCCGAAAAAAAACTGCATCCACTACTGATTTTACTAATTATTACTTTTAATGCATTACGTTTCGATACTAAAAAACCTACATTCTAACTACGTAAAAGTAAATTATGCATGAAATTACAAGTGGTCCACTAAAATATAAAATAATTACAAGATAGAAAGAACTTTTTATATACCCTGTTTTTAAATTTTCTGTTGAATCATAGAAACTTGACAATTCTATGTATTAATAAATACTTTTTAAAAATTTTTTTGATGAATTATCCTATCAATTTGAAATAAAATGAAAATAATTGGAAGTTTACTTGCGTTTAACTTTTCGTTCCCGTCCCGGTCGATAGATGGCTGCACCAGTCTACAAAACAAAATTAACTGAAAATAACTTAAAAGGAATTTAATTCTGCTTAAAGATGGCTAAAAGTACTAAAATAATGCATTGCCATCGTGTTCTGAGCTATTCTAAAAGTTTCAAATGTCGCTAGTCGGGAAGTTAGTTAAAAATCGATTGCAAGATTTGTACGGGACAAACACTCACACACACAAACAAACAAACAAACAAGAGAACGGGTTAATAAAAACATGGTAATTTATCAATTTGCATGAATAATGAAACAATGGAAAAACTATTTACACGATTTAGAAAATGTAAATTGTTAAAAACAAATGCTTACATGTATGAATTTGTTGGTTATAAAGCAATTTTCCTTGCTTTCTGAGTAGCACAATTGTCTACTATAAGTGAAAAGTCCAAAGATGATGAGAGATCATTTTCATTAGAAATAAGTGCCAAGGAAGACGGGCGTACAATCCGTATTCAAAGCATACTGATTATACCTGCTTTGTAATATTTTCAATTCTTCGAGAAGGGGGAAATAAAATCCATTATAATATTAGAGAGAACAAGAAAAAGCCATTTTTTGTTTACCTCACTCCTCCAGCCTTCTCCCTTTCATCCTAATAGGTTTGGAGCGCATTTACTTACTTGCCTAGAGAAATGTCCTGTCTATTGTTTGCTTTGAATAGACCAAACATTTGACCAAATGGTATTAGTATTCGTTCACAAAGATATGTTCACTTTTTCTCGATTTGCAACTATTCCATGAAAACGGACAGATTCCAACAAAACGGTTTATAATTCTTCAAATGACTGTATGTAGTGACTGACAGATTGTAGAAACTGATATTGAAAAAAAGGATTGATAATCAAGATTTTACTATAACTGAATTGAAGATAAATCCTGTTTTTCTAACCGAGAAATTTTTCGAACCAAAAGGGTAGTTTGCCAATTTAGATTCTACGATTCTTTTCAAAAAATCGAAAAATATATTTTTTTATAAGTTGAATTATAGAAACCGCGAAAAATGAGGGATTTCCTAAAAAACCTGTAATATTTAGAAAAGTGTCGCGATGGGGAATAAAAATGGCGGCCCTAAATTTTTACCGGCCCTGGGCGGTCGTCCAGTTCGCCCACCCCTAAGCACGGTCCTGACACAACACCTCCTATCCGATATAGGGGGTGTTGCCTGACACCAAGAGTCTTAGTCTCGGAGCATATGAAAATTTCGTCGAGAGAAAATGACGTCATCATGACGTATATTCTTAATCAACAGTTATGCTCATTGGTAGATTTTACAGATGTACCAATCGACAATGACGTCATTTTCGCCAGGCCCTAAATTTTATGTTTCCGGTTAAGTTTTTTCATGAGTTTTCAAAACTAACTGTTGACCGTGACTACCGTATGTGTGCATTATTATGAAAATCAGCCATGAACGAGGATTCGTTGATCAAATGAGCAGCATTTGTTGCGAGGTTCAGTTTCACTACAAAAAGGGTCAAAAAAGAATTATCATTATTTTTTTTAAGTAACAATTTACAGAAAATAGATTGTTACTCAAAATCTACAGAGAATGTATATTGTTACTTAAGAAGTGTCAAGTACTGTGCTCGGTGTACTTTACTGTATTGCCGCCCCTTTTTGTTCACTACAAAAAGGGTCAAAAAAGAATTATCATTATTTTTTTTAAGTAACAATTTACAGAAAATAGATTGTTACTCAAAATCTACAGAGAATGTATATTGTTACTCAAGAAGTGTCAAGTACTGTGCTCGGTGTACTTTACTGTACTGCCGCCCCTTTTTGTTCACTACAAAAAGGGTCAAAAAAGAATTATCATTATTTTTTTTAAGTAACAATTTACAGAAAATAGATTGTTACTCAAAATCTACAGAGAATGTATATTGTTACTTAAGAAGTGTCAAGTACTGTGCTCGGTGTACTTTACTGTACTGCCGAGTACAGTAATCACTACTCTACTGTAGAGAGTCGAGTACAGTAACCGGTGCTAGCAAGAATCAAATGAGGAAATACGTTTGTAAAGCAAATGTGCTATTCTCGATGGAGGAAGGTTTTCTTGTTGGATGATAGAGCTGAGCAAACTGCAATCTCTAGGTTTACCAGTGGCCGCTTCAGGTGCCTAAAATTTGATCACCAAAACAAAACTTTTCCCACTTTTAAAAACGGTAATAATGAGCAGGCCACTCCTGGTTACATCCCAACTTGCTTAAATTTATCTAGAGAGGACTTTATTATTAACGATCCTCGCATATTAATGGACCTACTGAGGATATATGGACTCATGGACCTGGTCTAGCGCCGCTAGAACAGGAAGGATTAGAAATAACAGCAACACGTTTTCTTATTTTAAGTTTTAGGGGGAAAATATTTGTTGTTTAAGAATAACCTTATCTCAATGTCTTCTATTGAGTGACAGGGTAAAACGTCTAAATCAATCGAAATCTCAAGTTTGGAAGTTTTCAAAAATACGAAGTTTTCTCCCGCTTAGATGTAAAGTATGGAGGTAAAAGTCATGGTAGGTGCCTAAGAAAATTCTCATTCCTTCTATGTGTTTTAGGGTAAACGAGATTTATTTTACCTGTATTAAGCACCATTTTAGAAGTAACACTCGTACGAAAACAAATGATTAACATGAAAACACATGATTGATAAACCAGAATCATGACATCGTTTTGTAATGTTATCAAACGATATGGCTTGGTAGATCAGTGGATTAGATTATCGTTTTGGGATGCCAAAAAGGAATCGTTCGATTCCATCCTCGCCACAGTTCGTTTTTAAAGCAAGAAAAAAAAAAGAATCCGGTTTGAGACGAGTCGATTTAAACTTTCATTTTTATTATTCACGTAAAAAATGCATCTTATGCAAAAAATTAAACAGGCTTCTGTAGTTTATATCCGCACATACAAAAAAGGGTGGTCCTTTATTTTTTATTGGGGATATAAGAATATATTCCCCTTATTTTTAATTGTAAAATTGGGGTGTCAGCCTTATTTTTTATTGTGGATCTTAAGAAGCTGTGAGTGCCAGTTTCTTTTTTATTATAAGCTAAATTTTATTTTTGTCGTAACAAGCTGAAACTAAATAGGCTTTTTGGGTCATCTTTGTGAATGTTATTGTGTGACTGTGTGGTTGCTCATGAATTTTTTTTCATGTCATTTTAGCATCTATAATCCGTCTCGCAGTACACCTCGAAAATTTTATTCATTGCGAGCTGTTTTAATAATAAGAAAATCTACTGCATTTAAAATCAATTAAATACGAGGACTGCAGATCTGCGAAGTCAACTGACTAAGAACGCAGCGACTTCCACCTCAATTTTAATGATTCGTTTATTTTTCAGTTAAAATATGTTTACTCGGAGGCCTGCCGCATTGGTTGAATTTTAACATTATTTAAACCCCCTAACCTTTAATTTAAATTCTTTTTTGTCTTACGATCGTTTCGGCACTTTAAACCCGCCATGTAATGGCAAACGAGGCGATACCACCAATCGGAAACGGGCGTATCCTGCTCCCCTTCCGAATACTTAAAAAATGACGAAATCTCAATGATGGATTGCCTTTCGGTGGGTGTGTGCCCTCGGATCTCTTTTAATGAAAAGGCAGCCGCCGGGATATAGGATGAATTAAGTAACACGTTTCCTAAAAGTTCCACCACTCCTGTTCCCAGCGGGACGAAAAACGTGCATATGCTGGGATATAATGTCTAAATAACAGGTAAGGATCATTTACTCGGTACCTAACACCCTTTGATGAAGCCATTATCCCGCTATGGCGTGATTAAGGCAGTTGGAATGCTTAACTGAAGATGACTGCTTTATGCGTTAAGAGCGCGTGATGGAGATATTCTTGGGACGTCGAAGTGGCACGGAACTGTCTAATTTAACAGTTGAGTTCTTCTCTTTCTTCGGTTAAATAGATCTCTTCGAGGCGTTGGGAAATTAACTATTTTGGCTCATCCATCTTTCTGGAGTCATCCTTACATGGGTGCATCATGCTCTTGTATGGAAATAAAGCAGTTGACCTCGTAGAGCTTCCATCCCACATGTTAAGCCATGGTGGATATTGCTTTCTGTTTTATCTAATCACAGATTAGCACGTGCATATTCTTTAACTTTATTTACTGCGTCGGAAAATAAGTATTTGAATGCAATTGAAATTTTATTTTAATTTAATATTTTCAATATACAAATTTAACTTCGTAAAGGTAGACGTAAATGATTTGACACAGATAGAAAATTAACTTATGTGAAGTTTAAAAAAAAACAAAAACTGTAATGTGATTGTTATCGAAACGTCTATCTTCGTAATAATAATAATAAAAAAAAAAGAATTAAAAATATGCATTGGCTCATCTGGGAGTAAAAACCGCGAGAAGAATTTCTGTTTGCTTAACATTGGGATTGAAGATTTGGGATGTCAACTAATGCAGTAAGTACCGCGGAACATGAGAAAATAATTAACGTAAAATCTTGACTATAATACGCACACGTGTGTAATACGCATGCTTGATTTTGCGCGAAATTTTCGGAAAAAATTAAAATTTGACTATAATACGCACCCATAACTTTTAAATATTTTATTTAAAAATTGCAAAAATATTTATTAACACAAATAAAATTCGGAATAAAAATAAACGAAAACGTCAAATTCGGTAGGAAAAAACTTAAATTTTTAATTCAAAACAAACAATACAGGGGAAACTATCAGTCTTAATCACTTTCGCTAGAATACAGGTCATCTATCGTTTGTCGTTTATTCAATGTTTAAAACTACGTTTTCTTGTACACGAGTATAATACGCACCCTCATTTTTGAGGACTAAAATGTGAAAAAAAAGTGCCTATTATACTCAAGATTTTACGGTATATGTTCCTGCCTTTTTTTACCACATTTGTGATATTTTTTTTAATGCGGAATAGGAAATGGAACATCACCTCTGGTAATTGTAATATCTCATCAAAAATATTCTAAAAACGGCATTCTGTAATAAATATAAATGTTCAACACATTGTTTTTAGAGTATAATTCTCTATTTATGTGTATAATAAAATATTTTCTTTTGATTAATTATTGATATTTTTGGGTTTTATTTAAACATTAATTTATATATTTTTTGTATTTAACAAAATTATGAGGCGTGAAAATACAATGATTTTATAACAGTAATCCTACTGGTGACGATAATCATGAAAGTGACGGAAGATCACGAATTTCATCAACCGGTCATGGAACACCCGAAAATGTCGCGAATTATGCCCAACTGGTCAAGATTTCTGTTTGTTTGTGTGAATGAACTTTCTTTGAGATTTAGTTAAGAGAAAAACTCTTTTTTATGGCTGACTAACGAAACTATTCAACTGAAGCTCTAAAATCTAATTGCGATTAAATAACAATTAATATGGGCGGTTGCTATTCAGTGATTGTCTTAAAAAATAACCGTTCTCGTCATTTCTTAGGAGATAGTAGTACTATGCAACACGACTAGGAATCACCTAATATCCAGAAATTTTTTTTTTTTCTGCGTAAACCTTCCTGTTAATTTTGCTTTTCGATCCACATTTTTAGTGCGGACCTTAATAACTATGTATTTTCTCCAGCTAGAGAACATAGTAGCTAGCGATTTTTTTTCGAATTTCTATCCAATATATAGACTTACCGATAATTATATTCTCCGAATTTTAAGTTTTCAAGCCTCTTCGTATTTTTTTGAAAAGTCAAGGTAAAATTGTTCAGCTTTAGCAATTTGGGAAGAATCTTCCGTGAAAACGAAACTTTTCAACCGCGAGGTTTTGTATATACTGCTGCGACTTTTATACACTGGTGTAAGAAATTAAGAAAATTTGCAGACTTGGTCGATTATCTCTAGAACTACTGTACCGATTTTAATGAAATTTGATATGTACATACATTGATACAATACTAAACAAATAACCATTCAATAATTGTAATACACACGCGTGATCGTGCGTAACACTCATTGGAGTCGGAAGGTATGAAACAGCGGTTTCAGAATAAACAAAAACTGGGTTAATAGATGGGTTAATAGGGGGTATGGTCCCCTCTTACAGATATACAGGTCTCGCAGCGTGATTTCAAACTTGAAATAAGGCTGTTTATCATTTCCTGTGGCAATTGGTCCCACTCGTTCAGCAAAACTGTTTTCATTTTCGGGATGGTTCTCGGAGGGGGGTTGCGAGTTGCAATTGCCCTCCCCAGAGCGTCCCAGAATGCTCTATAGGGTTAAGGTCTGGAGATCTGGCTGGCCAATCCATCCGGCAAATATCCTCACTCTCTAGAAATTCGTCGACCAGAACAGCTCTATGTGGCCTCGCGTTATCGTCCATTAAAATGAACTCAGGGCTAACTGCACCCCTGAAAAGGCGAACATAAGGCTCCAAGACCTCATCCCTATACCTCACACCAGTCACAGTGCCTCTTTCAAAGACATGGAGAGGTGTGCGGCCATCCAACATGATGCCTGCCCAGACCATTAAACCTCCTCCGCCATAATGGTCGATTTCGCGGACATTGGAGGGTATGTAGCGGGTCCCTGGTTCCCTCCATATGAACGTACGGCGAGAATCGGTGTTTAGGCTGAACCGGGACTCATCAGTGAAGAGAACGGCCGCCCATTGATCCATACTCCAATCTCTATGCTCTCTGCAGCATGATAAACGGATTCTCCTGTTCGTAGAAGTGAGCGGAACGCAAACAGCAGATCTTCTTGCAAACAACCCTGTCTCATGAAGTCTTTTGGACTGAACTATTTTAGAATACTTTTTACTAACGTAATTCCATATCTACTTTAATATTTACAATGCACAATTCTAACCTCCTATTTAATCATTATTTTAGCCAGTCATATCCATATCATACTATCAAGTGGTCAAAATATTTATTTATGTTGCAATATATGTACATTCTATTTTCTACCTTTGTAATTTTCGTTCGTATAATTCAAACTATTACCAACTTTCTGTAATTTTGGCCAATTCTCGCCACACACTCCCTTTTTTTAAACTAAACCAGTTTCATTTTCGCTAGTAACCCTGGCGCTAATTATCTCTTACGGACCATTATTGACATTTTCATACTTCCTGTACTCACCGTGACCTCTGTTACTTATCTTTGCATCGTGCGTTCACAAGAAAATCCACCTCTTTGGTCCGATGAATATGGATATTACATCTTTTCCCATCAAGGATTAAACCACCAGTCTAAGTTTCATTTTCATATTTATTTCATTGCCTACCTTTTATTTTTTGCATAATGTTTATATTTTTAGATTTTTAATAATTTTTAACTATTTTAGCCATTGATCACCCACGTGGTTAACATCCTAACGCCACTTACATACCAATTCGTTTAAAAAACGTTTTTTTTTTTTGTTATATGTATATTTCCTCCTTCCCTTATCTCTATATTTGTATTGGTTCGTAATTATTTTTACCTCCTAAAATTTGAAATTATCACTTTTATAATGAGTACCTATCATCACTTAATAATGTTTTTCTCTGGGATCACGGCTTTTTGTGAACCTATTTATCACACCTATTTACCGATGTCGGTCATCAATCAAACTAAAAAGCGAATATTTGGCGTACTTTTGTTACGTTCTTGCTATCATAGTTAAAAATTATCTAATGTGAACATTAAACAAAAAGTCTACAAATCTGAACCGTTTTTTCCAGAGATCCGGATAAACGAGGGCCGGGTAAACGAGGTTTTACTGTACTATTCCTTTGCAAGCCACCCGCGTCACATTGCGTGAAATCTTCAAACGCAGCGATTGAAAGCACGTGGTACACTACACGTTGTTTGTCAGCTTTTCCCACTCCCGAAGAAACTCCTCCAGCATTATTAATGCGTAAAAGTCATCACTTTATAGAAAACAAATTAGTAATTAGAAGTGAAGACACCATTGACGGATCATCGCACGGCGCAAGAGGAGTTCGCTCAGAGTCTTCGATTGTCAGGGAACTTCGAAAGTTGGCAGCTTCAAAAAGAGAAACGTTCTGCAAACGTCAGGCGAAGATACCATCTTCATCTAGACCAGCCATATTCTACCTTCTTTTCTCTCGGGCCACATGCATACGTTACGCGGGCTCAACATAGTACACTATACCTCATAATACAATGATGTAAAAAATTAAACTCGAAACCTAAATATCGAATATTTTAAATAAGAGTTTATTTAAAAATGAGTGCGATTTTTTTTATGCTGACACAAACTTTTGACTGTTTTAGACAAATCAGGTTTATACTCGCTACATGCTACTCTCAATACGTCATCATGGTAAAAATCAATTAAGCCGATATCGATATACGTTCTTCTCATATTTCATTTTTGAATTGGTGATTCACAGAGATACGTTGATACGAACAACGTGAGCAGCAGGTGACACATTTTTGTACAGTTTTGTCTTTGTCATGCACTAATTTTCAAAATTATGTTTACAAAAGGATCTGCCTCATAATGAGTGTTTCGGGCTGCATATAAAAGCTTAGTGGGCCGCAGTTTGAGTGCGTCTGATCTAGACAATTTGAACACATTTTCACTACCCAATAACTAACGAATAAAATTTCCTTTTCGACAGCGAGAAAAAATCTTCAGCAATAAATAATATTCGTTAATAGTATTTAAACAAGGGGGCCTCAAAGCGCCCGTGGGCCTCCAAATGCTTCATCTGTCACTGGAAGAGGCTAGTTTTCCAAAAACCTCCACTGCTCTTCTAAAGTGACTCATTTTTTTAACGGCATTTTTAAGTGCTTTTTATCAGCAAATTTCTTAGAATCCTTTTCTTAAGATACCTCGACACACTGTTTTGCTGCTAATTGAAAAAAAAAAAATTCTATTGACGTAATGGACGCAAAAATCTCGTTTCGCTAGGACCGTGTAGACTTAAATGCTAGGATTCTATTACCTTGAAAAATCGAAAGCATATTTGCCGTCGCAATCTCTCACACGCGCATTGCTATGACAATTAAGATGAAGTTTGGAGACGCCGAAAACTTTCCAGTCGAAGTTTAGAAGGATTTTCATGTTTTGCCGATTTTGCTGAAAAAGAGATATAAATATTGCGAGAGAAATATTCTGAAAAGTCATTTGCAAATGAGAAATCTTGAATTCGTTTTTACAAATTTCATTGGTCTTTCAAGGGTTGTACTGTATGTGGAAATAAATATGTGTATCGGAGGTAAAAGACACTACGTCACAAATGTTGAATTTTACAGAAGAGTTAAATTAAAATTCACTTAGTGTCCTTTACCCCAATATAACGATTGGGCATAGTGCCGTTTCCAACTGGCTTAGTTGCTTCTATATAAGCATTCAAGTTAGAGCTTCGCACCGTTAAAAAAGCTCAAAAAATATAAAGAGTAAAAAAAAAGAAGAAAAAAAACGGTAAACAGTATACTTGTAAAGAATGGACATGGTGCCTTTTACCTCTGGCACAGAGAAGTGATTTCCGATATTATTATGATGAAGCACGTTCAATTAATGCTTTTAACAGCTTTTGACAGCGATTCCTAAAACTTGCTGCCCCTTCCCAGGCTAGCCCTCCTTGAAAGGATTCTTCCAATTTAATAAATAATTTGTAGAATTAAATGTGGTTTGTAATCATTTTTAGATGCTATAGTGAAAAAAAATCTGAAAATGTAGATTTTTGAGAATATACGCTTTTGATAAGTCATTAATTTATTTATCAGATGCTAGTGTTAGTTATTTCCTTGTGCTGTTGTCATTTCCTTTTGTTTCTTTGAGGAGCTACTGAATCCTTAATAAATTACAGTGGCTCACAAAAGTGTTCGGACACTTACGATTTTCAATGAAATAGGGGTCTATCCATTAATTAAAATGAATATGTCAGAATGGGTATTTAATAATAAGATCTATAATCTATTCTTCTTAACAAAACTACATGAAATATTTTGAAAACATAGTAAAACTTTATTTTTAAGAAACCAGTAATCAAAAAGTAACAAAAACTTTATCTCACAAAAGTCATCGTACATTGAAATATTTTCATATAAATTCATAATTAAAATTATCGTCTGGCACTTTATTTTTATTTTTGAATTGTGGTGGTATTTAAAATATTGTTTGGCTTTAATTTTTGCTTGCCCACTCCGTAATATTCTATTTATTATTTAAAAATGGCTCGTAGTCGTAAAGAAACAATAAACAGCATTCGAAAATTGATTATTTTTCATTATAGTAGTGGTAAATCTGTTTGAAATATTGCTAAATTACTTAATTTATACCATTCTACTGTGCAGTATGTGATAAAACGCTTTAAAGAAGAAAATCGAATCGAAAACAAGGTAAGAAAAGGTCATCCGGCAAAGTTAACAAAACGTGATCAGAGATTTATAATTAGAAAATTTGTGAAAAATCCACATTTGAGTGCTGTAAAAGTTTCTGCAGAATTTAATGAAATATTTTCTACTTCAATTTCACTTGAAACTGTTCGACGAGTTCTCAGAGCAGCTGGATTACATGGGCGTTCTGTCCGTATAATATTTTTTGTGAGTGAGAAAAACAGAAAGCTTAATCTTTCCTTCGCACTATCAATGATAAATAAGCCCCAAATGTATTGGAATAATGTCTTATTTTCCGATGAAAATTTTTGGTTTCGATGGGCGTATAATTGTATGGAGAAGAAAAAATGAGGAACTTAATCCCAAGAACTTAGTATTAACAGTTAAGCATGGCCTTGGAAGTGTCCTTCTGTGGGGGTACATGTCCTCATCAGGACTAACAAATTTGATATTTATTGATGACACAATTAATAATGGTGTTTATATAAATATTTTAAGAGACAATTTAAAAATATGAGCCCGAAATTTGGGTATTGGAAACAACTTTGTTTTTTATCAAGATAACGATCCTAAGCACACGGCTCTCAACGTTCGCCTCTGGTGTCTCGATAATTATCTACAAGTTTTAAAAACACCACCTCAATCACCAGATTTAAACCCAATAGAACATATTTGGAGAACTGGTGGTTCGAGTACGAAAACACGACATTCACACGAAAAGCGAACTAAAAACAATTATGATGGAAGAATGGATGAACATTGATGCAGAAATTACAAAAAAACTAGTGCAATCTATTCCTAGATGTTTAAACGCTGTTATGGATGCTAAAGGATATCCCACTAAATATTAATTTAACGAAAAATTAGAATATTTACTAATATGTAGAGATTTTTTACAAGTGTACAATGACTTTTGTGCGATAAAGTTTTCGTTACTTTTTGATTACTGGTTTCTTAAAAATAAAGTTTTACTATGTTTTCAAAATATTTTATGTAGTTTTGTTAAGAATAGATTATCGATCTTATTATTAAATGAAATATTAATTTTAATTAATGGATAGACCCCTATTTTATTGAAAATCGTAAGTGTACGAACACTTTGGACGAACACACAAGTGTACGAGCACTTTTGGGAGCCACTGTATATACCCAGTGGCGGATCATCGCACAGGTGCAAGAAGCGCGCACTTAGGACCCCCTTCAGTCACGGGCCTTCGAGAGTTTGCAGCTTCGAAAAGAGATACATTCTGCGAACGTCAAGCAAAGATATTATCTTCGCCTAAACAATTTGCTGTTCGTCGAACGACAAATGGCGTGGTACAAGTTTTTATTACCTAATAACTAACAAATAAAATTTCCTTTTCGATCTTGAGGAGATATCATAAGTAATAAATAACATTTGTTAATAGTATTTAGAACAAGGAGCCCTCAAAACTAAATTTTGCTTGGGGGCCTCCGATTGCTTCATCCACCACTGTATAAACCTGCAAAGTCAAATAATTTTAATTTTTTCGTTGCAAGTTTCTATCTGGTGCTGTTTTTATCTCCTCACACAATGTGTTTTAATATCTTTACACGTTGAAAATAAATCGCACTTTAAAATTTATTTGAATTTTTTCAAGAATAGGAATTCCAAGTGATTGCGGATAATCGAATGTAAAGTAATGCGCAGAGAATCTGCTGTGTGTTTAAATGATCCATTTTCTCGATTTCTCGTTAAAGACATACTAGCATAAACAAATTTAAAACCATGGGATCTCAAAAATCTCGTTTCGCTAGGAACCGTGTAGACTTAAATGCTAGGATTCTATTACCTTGAAAAATCGAAAACATATTTGCCGTCGCAATCTCTCACACGCGCATTGCTATGACAATTAAGATGAAGTTTGGAGACGCCGAAAACTTTCCAGTCGAAGTTTAGAAGGATTTTCATGTTTTGCCGATTTTGCTGAAAAAGAGATATAAATATTGCGAGAGAAATATTCTGAAAAGTCATTTGCAAATGAGAAATCTTGAATTCGTTTTTACAAATTTCATTGGTCTTTCAAGGGTTGTACTGTATGTGGAAATAAATATGTGTATCGGAGGTAAAAGACACTACGTCACAAATGTTGAATTTTACAGAAGAGTTAAATTAAAATTCACTTAGTGTCCTTTACCCCAATATAACGATTGGGCATAGTGCCGTTTCCAACTGGCTTAGTTGCTTCTATATAAGCATTCAAGTTAGAGCTTCGCACCGTTAAAAAAGCTCAAAAAATATAAAGAGTAAAAAAAAAGAAGAAAAAAAACGGTAAACAGTATACTTGTAAAGAATGGACATGGTGCCTTTTACCTCTGGCACAGAGAAGTGATTTCCGATATTATTATGATGAAGCACGTTCAATTAATGCTTTTAACAGCTTTTGACAGCGATTCCTAAAACTTGCTGCCCCTTCCCAGGCTAGCCCTCCTTGAAAGGATTCTTCCAATTTAATAAATAATTTGTAGAATTAAATGTGGTTTGTAATCATTTTTAGATGCTATAGTGAAAAAAAAATCTGAAAATGTAGATTTTTGAGAATATACGCTTTTGATAAGTCATTAATTTATTTATCAGATGCTAGTGTTAGTTATTTCCTTGTGCTGTTGTCATTTCCTTTTGTTTCTTTGAGGAGCTACTGAATCCTTAATAAATTACAGTGGCTC
The DNA here is from genome assembly GCA_907164885.2 of Dolomedes plantarius. Lineage (NCBI taxonomy): Eukaryota > Metazoa > Arthropoda > Arachnida > Araneae > Dolomedidae > Dolomedes > Dolomedes plantarius. The sequence continues at coordinate 127,674,514 of OU015492.1, read as the reverse complement.
ACAAAAGTGTTCGGACACTTACGATTTTCAATGAAATAGGGGTCTATCCATTAATTAAAATGAATATGTCAGAATGGGTATTTAATAATAAGATCTATAATCTATTCTTCTTAACAAAACTACATGAAATATTTTGAAAACATAGTAAAACTTTATTTTTAAGAAACCAGTAATCAAAAAGTAACAAAAACTTTATCTCACAAAAGTCATCGTACATTGAAATATTTTCATATAAATTCATAATTAAAATTATCGTCTGGCACTTTATTTTTATTTTTGAATTGTGGTGGTATTTAAAATATTGTTTGGCTTTAATTTTTGCTTGCCCACTCCGTAATATTCTATTTATTATTTAAAAATGGCTCGTAGTCGTAAAGAAACAATAAACAGCATTCGAAAATTGATTATTTTTCATTATAGTAGTGGTAAATCTGTTTGAAATATTGCTAAATTACTTAATTTATACCATTCTACTGTGCAGTATGTGATAAAACGCTTTAAAGAAGAAAATCGAATCGAAAACAAGGTAAGAAAAGGTCATCCGGCAAAGTTAACAAAACGTGATCAGAGATTTATAATTAGAAAATTTGTGAAAAATCCACATTTGAGTGCTGTAAAAGTTTCTGCAGAATTTAATGAAATATTTTCTACTTCAATTTCACTTGAAACTGTTCGACGAGTTCTCAGAGCAGCTGGATTACATGGGCGTTCTGTCCGTATAATATTTTTTGTGAGTGAGAAAAACAGAAAGCTTAATCTTTCCTTCGCACTATCAATGATAAATAAGCCCCAAATGTATTGGAATAATGTCTTATTTTCCGATGAAAATTTTTGGTTTCGATGGGCGTATAATTGTATGGAGAAGATAAAATGAGGAACTTAATCCCAAGAACTTAGTATTAACAGTTAAGCATGGCCTTGGAAGTGTCCTTCTGTGGGGGTACATGTCCTCATCAGGACTAACTAATTTGGTATTTATTGATGACACAATTAATAATGGTGTTTATATAAATATTTTAAGAGACAATTTAAAAATATGAGCCCGAAATTTGGGTATTGGAAACAACTTTGTTTTTTATCAAGATAACGATCCTAAGCACACGGCTCTCAACGTTCGCCTCTGGTGTCTCGATAATTATCTACAAGTTTTAAAAACACCACCTCAATCACCAGATTTAAACCCAATAGAACATATTTGGAGAACTGGTGGTTCGAGTACGAAAACACGACATTCACACGAAAAGCGAACTAAAAACAATTATGATGGAAGAATGGATGAACATTGATGCAGAAATTACAAAAAAACTAGTGCAATCTATTCCTAGATGTTTAAACGCTGTTATGGATGCTAAAGGATATCCCACTAAATATTAATTTAACGAAAAATTAGAATATTTACTAATATGCAGAGATTTTTTACAAGTGTACAATGACTTTTGTGCGATAAAGTTTTCGTTACTTTTTGATTACTGGTTTCTTAAAAATAAAGTTTTACTATGTTTTCAAAATATTTTATGTAGTTTTGTTAAGAATAGATTATCGATCTTATTATTAAATGAAATATTAATTTTAATTAATGGATAGACCCCTATTTTATTGAAAATCGTAAGTGTACGAACACTTTGGACGAACACACAAGTGTACGAACACTTTTGGGAGCCACTGTATATACCCAGTGGCGGATCATCGCACAGGTGCAAGAAGCGCGCACTTAGGACCCCCGACCGTCACGGGCCTTCGAGAGTTTGCAGCTTCGAAAAGAGATACATTCTGCGAACGTCAAGCAAAGATATTATCTTCGCCTAAACAATTTGCTGTTCGTCGAACGACAAATGGCGTGGTACAAGTTTTTATTACCTAATAACTAACAAATAAAATTTCCTTTTCGATCTTGAGGAGATATCATAAGTAATAAATAGCATTTGTTAATAGTATTTAGAACAAGGAGCCCTCAAAACTAAATTTTGCTTGGGGGCCTCCGATTGCTTCATCCACCACTGTATAAACCTGCAAAGTCAAATAATTTTAATTTTTTCGTTGCAAGTTTCTATCTGGTGCTGTTTTTATCTCCTCACACAATGTGTTTTAATATCTTTACACGTTGAAAATAAATCGCACTTTAAAATTTATTTGAATTTTTTCAAGAATAGGAATTCCAAGTGATTGCGGATAACCGAATGTAAAGTAATGCGCAGAGAATCTGCTGTGTGTTTAAATGATCCATTTTCTCGATTTCTCGTTAAAGACATACTAGCATAAACAAATTTAAAACCATGGGATCTCAGATTTTCTTTTTTTAGTTTTTGGTAAAAACTCAATAACTTCTTAAAATTTTTCTGATTTTCATTTCTCAATACTGGAAATAGCGATACATTTATTTTAAGTTGTATTAAAATAAAGAGTAAAACCACAAGTTAAGTATAGATACATGATTTAAAATAAATTTTCTATAAAAATGTAAGCTGTTTAGTATTAACATTTTTTGATTTAAAAAGAATTCTCTGATTTTAGTATAGATGATTACTCAAATCACTGTAATAACGATTTATAATGCTACATGGGTTAATATCAAAGTATGTATTTAACGATTAATCGATATATTGGAACTGATTTAGGTCATGAAAATTTGTCTGCGGTCATGAATTTTTTATCAGTAGTCTAGAACAGTGCTCTGCAACCGCCGTGCCGTGGCACACTAGTGTGCCGCGAGGTGATCTTGACTGTGCCGCGGGGATTTTATCGATTATAATAATTAAAAAAAATTAACCACTGCATCAGTTAGAAATTTTTCTAAGTAAAATATTCCTCTAACTTTTTGCTAATATTTCTGTGAGTCGAAATTATACACAAAAAAAAAAAAATGTTGTTACCATACATTGTATGTATGCTCAAGCGTCATATTTCTGAATTTTAGTTAAGAAAGAATATCTACAAATTTATGACAAGGCCATTGCAATTTTGCTCCCTTTTTCTACGACATACTTATGCGAACAACGTTTTTCGACACTGGTTCTAATTTAAAATGACAAACGATCATGTTTAAAGGGTCTTGACCATGAACTTCGAGTAGCTCTTCTAATATAGAGCCAAATATTAAATGTACATATGTTCATCAAAACAAGCTCAAATATATCATTAATAAATAAGTTATGTTAAAATTAACTTTGATTTATTACGCTAAAGTAAAGACCAAAAAGCAAATTGTAATATAAAAATTTAAAGAGAAAATTTTTTTACTTGTAAACTATAATTTTATATTTTTGTTCTTGTGTTGGTGCACAATTCAAAATGATTTATATAAAACTTAAATGCTTATAATTATCTTGATACATAGAGCTATTTTATTGTTTTTTTTTATCTAATAAAAAGATATGCGTATTTATTGTAATTTATGTATTCGCAAGCTTTTTCTTGTGGTGTGCAGCGGAATTATCGAAAAAACGTTGTTGGGCCGTGGAAGATAAAAGGTTGCGGAGCTCTGGTCTAGAAGACACCCTTTTCTATATATTCTATGAGGGATATCCGTGAAAAGTTTTAGACTTGGTTGATTTTAAACTTTTCAAAAATAAAAAATTGTAATAGAAATTTGCAGAAGGAACAGAGTACTACGTTTTATCAGCAAAAATAGGTAGAATTTTGCTCCCTCAGAAAAGACAATTTCGAAAACCGAATTTCTGGATTCTTTTTTCTGCCAAATGGATGTAGGTTCATTTTTGGTTGTAGGATATCGTTTGCAAGTAAGTGACTTTACTCACAAATGTATAGAGAGTCCTGCTTAAGAAAAGAAATTTTAATTCTTTATTTCAAATAATATAATACTTGAGTTTGCGTCTCGTCTGACTCCTGTTTAGACTCCTACTGAAATGGGGAGACGTCGATTGTGAGTCCCTCATATGCAGAAACCACAAACTTGCCCCTAAGATGGACTCCTCGGTACAAGTAGGCTGAGGTGAAACAAGTAATATATATATAAAAAAAAAATTTAAAGTCAATTCCTACTTAGGTCAACAAAGAAAATTTTGAGTGTGAACTAATAGTAGGAATTAAAAAAAAGGATTGCCTGCCAGAACCTTGCCTACTGTGCGAGATTAGGAGGAGGGAAAGAGAGAGAAAAAGTTTGTCAGGTTGGGGATTCGATCTCGCAACCTACAGGACGGGAGAAGTCCGCGATACCGCAGTGCTACCGTTTACACAGTAACAAGAGGGAAATTACTATTCAAGAGCAAGAGACGCTCTAGGTCTAAAACTAAAATTGATTAATTAAATTTAATTAATGAATTAATATTTGAAAAAACTGTATTAACATCAAGTGTAGGTTTCCACTACAAGTTTAAAAAAATGTATTTGAACTTGAGTGGACGAATAAAAAGTACTTTTATTAACGATTGAAAATTTGAGCAAGATATATATAGAGTGTAAACTATTAGTAGGAATTGAAAAAACTCCAAAAGCGGAATTACTCTTAACTTTTACCGGGGACTGACAAGGTGCAGATAATCAAGTTTACCCAAGAGAAAAAGCTTACGGGTTCTACTAATTGTGGAGGAACATTTTTAGATTGCTTGATGATGATAAAACTGCATGGAATACACGCTAATGATAGGAATAACAAGATCCTTAATTGGAAATACCCCAAACAAAGGTCAGGTTCATGGCTGCTGAGCAGTGGCGTACCTAGACCATTTGGGGCCCGGGGCGGATTTATTTTTGGCCCCCCCCAAAAAAATGGTAATTTTAACTTTTCCTAATGGCAGCTAGCCTTTCTTTGCCTTAATCAGACAGTCTCCTCAGGCTATTGACCTGTGAAGACAGTGGCGTGCTCAGGATTTTTTTTTTTTTTCAAGGCCTCCATGTGCTAGGGGTCGTCCATTTCCCTGACGCCCTATTATCAGGGTGGACTAGAAGGGGCTGTCTTCCGGGGGGTCCGGGGGTCCTCCTCCGGAAAATTTTAAAAATTAGGTGTTAAATAGTGCCATTTTAGGCTATCTAGAGTACTAGATGCCACTTCTTAAAAATCATAAATCTATGAATTCGGATAAAATATTTAAAGCGACGCCCCCGTCATTATTGGAATGAAAATCTAACAAGAAGTGCTTTTTAAAGCAGATACGCGACGAAACAGTGCGTGCGTGCCCTGTTGAAAAAAAGACGCCTTCAATACTTTAATAGGCAAGGGTTCGGTTCACTCTCTTGGTTCGCGGATAGTACAGTAGAAGTGTATAAACAGCGCTCGGAACTTGGCTTTAGAAATACTGTTTCTGGCACTGTATAGCACTAAAATTCTAACAATAAAGATCGCTAAAAATGTAAGTGCAATAAAGATCGTAATGGTAAAGAATAAATAACACAATTACTATTAGGCCTACACGAAATTTTTTTGCATTATTTTGTAAATTTTAAAAATTTATTTTAGCTCTGTTGGGGGCCCCTGTGTGCTGTGAAAAAAATTGACAGAATAAAGGAGCGAACTCGTGCAGTACGAGGTGAGCAATGATCATTACTGTTTGAGCGTTAAATTAATAAAAAAGGTCTTATATCAAGGCCTGGGTTCGAGCAATCAAACCAATGATATATCGCACGGCACAGCTCCGAGACCAACGTTCTAACCGCCTGAGTCATGAGCTCGCTAACTTAGTGTTCGGTACAAGGTTAAAATCAATTGTACGGCGCTGGTTTTCGTTGTATGAATTTTTCGTCAGGCCAAGGTGAATGGTAAAAGGCTTGGCCGTTTGATTAATAAAAGCGATAATAGTTAAAGACAAAATTCATATTAAAAAGAAAAGGAGCCATTTTGGCGCCAATACTTACTTATAATATATTCAGGTAGCTTCAAGGCAAACCAAAGAAATACCTCACTTTGATCTACGTTAACTTTATTGGTAATTCAACTTTAAAATTTTTTACTTTTCACAAGGCAATACACATTCACAGTATCAGTATGAAAAAAATAGAATGGGAATACATCACCTAGAAAATGCCGTGTTGTGTGCAACCATGTTATATGAGACCCAGGGGCATTTCCAAAAAGGGGGGGGGGGAAGCGTTCTGAAAACTTATTAAAAACAAACATTTTTTAAAAATTCCATATAAGCAAGTTAAATTAAGAATTCTGTATTAATTTCAAATAGGTAAAAGCCTCCTTTTAAAATTGTCTTTTTCTAACTTTTGCATCAGAAAATTGTCTAATTGTCTCATGAAAGTTTGTTTTCATAGCCAACTTGTTCCCGATGGATAACATTGCTAGGCCATTTAGTCTGATTTGGCTCATTGTTGAGCGCAAATAGTTTTTGATGACTTTCAATTTCGAAAAACTTCTTCCACAAGTTGAATGCAAATTGTCAAAAACAATTTTAGTGCTAAACACAAGTTTGGTACTGACTCTTGAAATTCCATACCAACAATGAACTGCAAAACTTGAAGAGCTGACCACTTTTTGACTTCCTCTGTATTAATATTTAAAGGTTATCATTATGGAATGGAATAATATATCTCCTAATGAAACATTCAAACTGGTTCAATCTATGCAGAAACGATTGATGGATGTCCTTAGACGTAAGGGCTATCCGACCAGTTACGTCTTAGTCTTTTCATTTCTGGCAAAACCTCGTCCTTAGAAAATTTGTTGTAACTTTCAGTTAGACGAGAAATAAGTTCTAGCAATTTCTCATCTGGAGCTTTGATCAAATTAACCGACTGCAAGACTTCAAATTTGTTATGAATGTTCTCCATCGATTTTGTTCTTGTTTGGAGTTCCAAATACAACCTATCTACACACTGGAACATGGCAGGGCCGCCCAGAGGGGGGGGGCAACTGGGGCACTTTGCCCCAGGCCCCCAACTGCCGGAGAGGCCCCAAAAAAATTTAAAAAAAATTATTTATTAGATTTCTTCAGAAAATATAACAAGAGAGCAGTGCAATGAAATATAATAATTATGTTAATCATTCAGGTAAAAAAAATTTAAGTATGAGTAACTTAATTTGAATGTGTGTTTTCGTCTCTTTGCATTTTTTATTTTTCTTGGGGCCCCAAACAGAAGTTTGCCCCAGGCCCCGTAAAGTCTCTGGTCGGCCCTGGAACATGGACCTCCTTAGTTCTTCTTGTAAATATAAACCCTCATCTGTAGCTTTTTCACCCGGCATCATCTTTTTCGACCTTTTTCTGCTTCTCTTTTCAATAGCAATTCCCATTTCTTCACATTTCTGGGAAGCGAAGTTCAAAGCATCACTAACTAAAGATTCTCTGCTTTCCTTAATAAAAAGTTCCAATGCTCTTAGTTTATTTAAACCCTTGTCCACGGAAATCCCGTGAATGTGCTGGTAGTGTTGAGTGTGGTTGATTTCCTCCAAAATGTTGGACCACAGGCGTAGAAACACTATAAACTTAAAATCGCAAATATTTGCCATTATAATCTGAGCTGATCCTCTTGTATCTAGGTTTTCAGACTCGTCGCACAGCTTCTCCACTGCATCGATCAATTTTCCAAATTTTCCAAAACACACAACATTATTCAAATTTTTACGCCAAAGCCAGAATCTGACACAAAGAATCGGCTTACCTGTAATTTCCAGGCTCATCGTCGTCATCCGTCAGTCTTTCCTCAACCTAATGCTTAAATCAGGACTTCTGACACCAGAAATCTAACCAGTCTATGACAGGGCACGATTTAGAAAATTCTTGACTTTAGGCACAACTCAGGATGGGGCGATGGGGGGCCCCTAACAGTGATGTTGGCGTAAAATTTCCAAAATTGACACACACAAAAAATAATCATGAATCATTGTGAAAGTATCATTTTACCGAGAATTAGCTATTTGAAGGGTAGAAGCCTAGAGCATTATCAAATAACAAAAAGCAATACAACATATTAACTTCTTCATTAAATTAAAACACCAATACTATGCAACCAGAAAAACTTAGTAATCCCTTATATACACTATAACATACATATGAACTACTATACATATAACTATACATATGATGAACCAATCAATCAAATTTGAAAGGATATATAAAAAAAATTGATATTGAAAAAGGTAAAATAAAAAAAAACTGAATTGGAAATTTTCTTTTTTTTTCTTCTTTTAAAATAAAAGTTTTTTTGGGCCCCCAACATTCGGGGGCCCCTAGGCCCGGGACAAATGGAAAATCAGGGCCTGGTCTATAAGGACTTTGCCTAAAATAAAGACTATCAGCCTATTTAATCATTTTCATGCGTTTATTGCACTTCTAGGATAAATACGGTTACGTACAAAATTTTAAAATACATCAAGAAAAGTTCGTGGGTTCTGGAATACGACGAAGAATGTCGGGCGATTCTCAGCAACTCAGCGTCAGTTCTATAGCATCTCTCAGCACCATAGGCGTAGCGTGCTTCTAACTTTTCTTTCTTTTTTTTTTGGGGGGGGGGGGGGTACGAATTGAATTCACTTAGGGCCCTCCTCAGCGCTTTGACTACCGGACGGTTCTTAAAATATGAAATATTGGGATTTTTTAAAATTGAATAAAAATAGAATTGATGTTTGAGTAGTTAGTTATACAATGAGAAAAATAAATATAATATTAATAAAATCAGAAAAAGCATCGAATTTATGCTATGGATCATATCATTGTTAAACTCTATGTTAAGGCTAAAGACATAATCGGAATCTTCAGTTTCACAGTTTGAAAAGGCGGCAAAAAACCCAGCTTTCTTAAAAATTTACTACAATTTTATGGTTTTAACTGAACTTCTATTAACGTTTTAATTTATCTCAAGTTAATTTGGGGGGGGGGGAGGCAAGTGAAATGTTGGAAGTCGCTAAAATATGCAAGTGTAATATTTTATAAAAACAATAACGTTCTTGTCTGATTTTTTTATAAAATTAAAAATGTAATTTTTTGTAGTAAAATTATCATTCAATTTTAAAAAAGGCCCCTGTCGTGGGGCCCCCTTAGTAAATGGGGCCCGGGGCGGACCGCCCCCCCGCCCCCCTTATGGTCCGCCACTGCTGCTGAGTACACTAGAGAGGGTTATCTTTGCATAAGTGACCCCTCTTATTAGATTGTGTTTCTTAGAATTCCACCACCTTTATATGATCTAAATTTTGTACGACAATTCGTACAAGACATTAGTTCTTACCTTTGTGGGCTAGTTTGACCGCACATTGTGATTTATAGAAATTCCGCTTTTTAAATTTTTTCCCCCTTGCACTCAACTTCTGCATGCTGAAGAGCCCATACCAAGGATGAAAACGTGGTCCATGGTTTCTGGGCACGCTGGAGATGCGTATCTTTGCACAAGTCACGAAGCAATTACCTTTTATAATTATTGTTTCGTGAAATTTTGTCAGAAACATTAAACATTAACACATGCGTTTGCTTCTTTACATTAACATTTTGACATGGGTTTTAAGAAGTTGTAAGATTTGAATAAAAACATTAAAGCCATGCTTTTACTTATAAATAAAAAAAAAATAGAATTCTTGTAATTTGCTGATAATAAGGTTTGAAAAAATTACATTTCTTAAATATCAGTGCTACACGCAGTCTAAAATTGGGTAAGAGATGATAAATTATCCTATTGCTTGATTTGCTGATAATTATGATATATTTTCTTTATCTGTATGCATTAATCCCGTTTCTTATATAATTATGTTCTTCAGGTTATAAGCAGAATTTGGACTTTCAGCAAACCGGTTGAGATGATGTCCTGCGGAATTCATTTTAATTTGCAGTCTTCAGAAAACATAATTTTGCAAGACAAGAAAATTAAATAATTAATTATTGAATTATTAGTAAAATTTTACGAGCCAGTTCTGCAATTTAATTTATTTTTAAATCATCGAATATTGCAAGTTGTGCTTATTCAGGTACTTTATGCTTGTTATAGCATTAAAAAATTATCAAAACTATATTATGCAAGCATTTAATGTCAGTGTTTTCTTATTTGATATACATTATATTGATATATTGTAATTTCTGTATTTAAGATTATAACTTACAATTAAAAGGGTTCTACTCAGTATTTATAAAAGAATATTTTGTTGGCTGAAGAGGCATTTTTTCCCTTAGAGACCATCTGTATCAATATCTGAGGGGGGTGGGGACAGATAGAGAAAGAGATTTTTCAAAATTTCCTATAGAAATTAGTTTAAATTATAGTTCTTTATATTAAGACAGTGCTAAGAAGTAATATTTAATTATCTTTTACGAGTTTTCAATTATATATTCTTTAGGGAGATAAATGATAACGTTGCTCATCGAAACTTTATCAATGAACGAAATGTTTATTTTTATAAATTTAAGTGATTTCTTTTATTTTTATATTTATTAATGTTTTTATTTCGTAAATATGAAAACGCTTAATTTAAAAATTTCTGAAAATACCATACAGGTTCAGAATATAAGCTTCTTGGGTTTGCATCTTTAGGCAGCACCCAATTTATTATCGTCTATAGAAGATGATTATGAATTTGGTTGTCTGGCAGGATTGATTTGTTGTTGCACTGCAATTAACTTAATCTAAATTTGATATCCTTTTAAGTACGTGCTTGCTTTTTCCACTGTTTGGTATTCTTGACTACTTTTAGCTTTGAGTACAGCAGGCATATTTTATTCAGTGATTCAGACATTTCCTCCTCCAAGTGAAATAACCTGTCATTCATTCGAACACTCGCAAAAATGGAACATTCTTCAGCACATCAGAGTGGTTTCTAGGTAAAAAGCTACCAATGTTTAACTCTATTTCTTGGAAGATGTATAATAAATGCCTAGCAAGTTTCCCTCAGCTTCAAACAAATGAGGAACGAAACTTTAATCAAGTCTACAGCCGCTTTCAGGACAGCCTGACAAAGTGGGCTTAACTTCCATCTAACTCTTAGAATATATCTACCTCGATTTAAAACTCTCTCTAGCAGTTTTTTCATACGTGCGGGAAATCGTGGTTGGATAGGTGGCATGCCATGAAATGACACTAAGCAGGGCCTACATCTTTTCGGCCATTGCTGTCCACGTGCTTTTAAATGTAAAGCCTATCAGCTTTAATGGTAGAAAAAGACTGTTGAAAACAGTTTTTGCTTATGTGAGTGTTTGATTACATTACCAATTTTCTAAGATACATGTCATGTTTATCATGCATGACAAGAAATAAAGTTGTTTATCACTAAAAGTGTGGATCAGAAGACTTACGTAATTTAAGTAAAGATGACTTTAAAAGAAGGATAAATTTTGTGAGCTGCCGAAATATATGGTATTTTCAGATAGATATTTATTTTAGTTTTTTTCAAAACTTAGATATTTATTTGAGTTTTGATAAACTTATCTTAAAAGAACCAACTTTTTCTACTGGAATTTCTGTTGGAATAATAATATACAGTCGAACCCCGTTATAGCGACTCCGGTATATAACGAACGAAAATTTTGGTCCCGCCGTTTTCCTATTGTACATAATTTAATTAGTATTGTGTCAGTTTAAAGTAATCGATTTTAGTCGATTTAATTCATTAATGATCATTTTTAATAGATTTTATCATTTTTAGTACATCATTATTGAATACACGTTGCAACTAATGAGTTATACATTTTGTGAACTCTAGCATTTTTCTTAACAGTTTGGATATAGCGAACCACCGGATAAAGCTATCAAAACCTTTGGTCCCTTGAAGTTCGTTATAACGGGGTTCGACTGTATATTTTTTCATAAACAATACCTTTGAAGACAGGGAACTTTAATCAGTACCTGTTTTAATGGATTCGGTATATGATTTATTAGCTTTCCAGAAGTGGTAATTTTATGTGGTATTCCCAAATTGGTGCTATTTGAAGTGGAATTATGTTTGAAAGATGAATAAAAAAATTTTAAATTGAGAGAAAATTTTGAATTTATTTTTTAGAGCATTTTGTATATATTCGTAAAGTTAAATGTACTTGGTATCAGGCATCAATTTGAAAGATTTCCACAAAAAAAATTGATGATGATATGCGAATTTGTGTCTCTACATTATATAATTTCTTCAAAGAACAGTATGAGTTAATGAGTACAGTTCACTAAAGAGTGGTTTAAAAAAGGACTGTCCAAAGATCTAAAGCTAAATAAATTATTGTTGGAAACACTAGCTGTAGTTTTATTTACCTTCCCAATGATGGATTGGAAGTTAGACACTTGGCAGGGAAAAAACGTTAAAAAGTATTTTGGTGAAATTGAGCGATTGTTATTTTATGATGTGGGATATAATACTGATAGTTTAATTTTTGCGTTCTGCACATAAACCATATAAGTCGGACTGAGCCAAAGAATTGATGCCAAAAATGTGAAACATTCGATTTCTTTATGCTTTGGGATAAAAAAATGAGTATTTTTTGTGTCTTTATGCCTAAAAACTAAAAAATTCCGTTGGAAATAACGTACCAAGGGGTTATTGGTTAAAATCATTATTTTATCGTCCTCTGTTAATGCATTGATATGTTAGTAGTTTTATTGGAAATTTTGGAGAACGCAAAAAGTGTAGAAACTCAAATCTGTCAAAGTTATAACAAAAACCTTTTAGTACTAGTTATATTATTTTTTCTTTAACTTGTAATACCATCATTAAGGCATGATGGCGACATCTTTTGCATTTGCATCCTTAACGATGCAAATGTAAAAACACGAAAAACGTGATATGAACGTCTCTTGAACTCATACAGTTTCAGACTTTTCATTATAAGAAAGTTTCACGCGTCGTCACTGACTTGAAACCGAAACCATGTGGAAACTGAAGGGCAGAATTTGAATATCATATACTTCACACGTGGGATTTATGTGGGATCTCATAATTTTTCCTTCTAGTACTTCTATTTTAACAACAAACGTTTTGCCCTTCGTTTTTGCAAGAATTGAGATGTGACATGCTGCGTGCAATCGCCTTATTTTGCTATTCTGAATGTGTTAAAGTGTTCCTAACATTTTAAATAAAATCGCTGTTTATCAATTTTCCAGGATTTAAATAGATCGTAATTGGTTAGTTTTGGAGCGCTACGCCACCTTTTACCACACGAAAGTTCAACACATTGGAATTGTTAAAAATCCGGACGGCAGCAAACACCCATGCTAGCCGAGTTTCTCGAAAGAGCAGACTGGTTCCGAAGCTTTGCGCCCAGGCAATTTGATCGTCATCCACTAGGTTGATTGGATGCTTTATGTATATTTCTTAGTTATGACGTTTTATCAGTGGAAAATATGCCAGTAAGAATGGAGTTGTATGATATTTCCTAAAACCATGTGTAAAACAGGCAATTCTTTGTATCACTGCTTTTTTGGGAAAAAAATCCTGATCAAGAGTTGGGACAGCCCTGTTTTCTTGCATTCAGTGGGTGAGTCAAAAAGATATCTTCAATGAAAAATTAAGGGAGACATTTCCTTACCTTAAGAGAGAAAAAAAGAAAGGAAACTGGAAAATATTTCTAAAAAAGTTACATTTATCTATTTTTTCTTTGCTTAATATATAACTGGCTTCCTTGAAAATAGAACAAGGAACCATCTGTGTGCAAGACATATATGTTGTACATTACACTACTAAGACATATCACGATCTTAAATAATAATATTAAAAAAAGAAAAATCTTCGTTCTTTCAAGACTTTTTTTGAGACCAAACTTTATAGTCAAATTTTATTTGACGAAAGGTAATTTTTCTGGTCTTAACTTCTTTGCATTAGTAAAATATTTGATAGTATATTGATAGATATTTTAGTGTAAAATATGTGCAATTCAGTTTAAAGTAACAATACGTGACCAAACATGGCGTTGCTTGCTCTCATTCGTCTGTTGCGTTTTTTTGGTATCATCTGAGAGGGTTTTAACCGGCACCGATTAGTTAACACAGCGCTGCAATTTCACGCTTCTCTGCGGTACCTAGTCAGTGATTGATACACTTTAAAAGCGGAGGCCAAACTTTAAACGACGTTGCACAAAAAACCGTGACCCCTCCTAAATAGATCCCCTTCCCTAGGGGACCCCCTTCTCTGCCAGATATTAATGGGTCCCGTCGCGCCCCCGTGTCCCCCAGTGATTCTTGCTTTGCTCCAGAGTCATGCCCTATTTACCGCACGGAACACACACTTTCTAGTTTTCGAGGTGCATTAAAAGTCAGATTCTTCTTTCGGTGGTATGGAGAAATATAGTTTTTTTTATTTTTAACATCGGATTTGGCGCATTTTTTTGTCTCGCGGGACATGGCCAAAGGAGGGAGCCGAGCTCGAATTTTTAGGTGTAATGGAGAGAACTTAGCTCTGCTAAAGTTTAAAAGACATTGCAGTGAGTTAGAAAAGTTCGTGGCTTATTTATTCTAGTTTGTTATGTGCCAGTGTCTCGCAAAATATTTATCAGAATCTGTACGATTCTCCCATTTAAGGTAAGAATCGAATTGACATCATTTCTGGGGGACTTTTCTTTTAGCAGTTAGTTTAGAATCAGGAAATGTGTGGTATATATTTGTAGTGTGTATTGAGAATGTATTTTTTAGGTTACGTCTTATAGTTTGGAAAAAAAAACCCAGTTAATGCTGTTTATCGGTGGCATGTAAATGGATATTAGCGAAGAATTAAACGGAGTCAGCTTTTAGCACTGTTTTACTTGAAGTGCAAATCCCGTTCATCAAGATAGCATCGAATGATTTAAATATTAAAAAGGTAATTTTTCTCATCATGCCCATCACTGTACTGCTTTTGAAATTGAAAAATAATCAAACAAACAACCCCCCCGTATTTTTCGGATAATTTTTACATAAAAAAATCGACTTAAAATTGAGGTGCGTTTTATGGCTCGAAGGTAACATTAAAATAAAATGAATATTTTATTTTATATCAAAGCTTAAGTCAAAAAAAGGCTTAAGTCAAAAAAAGTGATTTTTAGATATTTGATAGCATTGATAAAAAAAATCTTTTCACTGGTATAAAAGGCTTAAGTCTATCAGTTTAGTGTACAAAAGTACATTTATTTTTACAAAAGACTCAAGTCAAAATTATTGTTCTGCGATTGGTATAAAAGCCAATAACTTGGTATATGTAAATCACTGTTTTTCCCTTAAGCCCTTTATACCGGGCACCATAGATGTATTATATATATTAATTATAAATATTATATACAGTGGAATCTCGATCGATCGTTTTCGGATCCATCGTTTTTCCGTATGTGTCGTTCATTTTATCCAGTCCCAACTATCATATTGCTTTGTTATGTTTCCGCATCTATCGTTTTCCCGCATTTATCGTTCATTTCAATCGGTCCCTTGGATAGATCGAGATTCCACTGTATATATTTATTATACATATTATATATGTTTATTATATATTTTATATATATTATTTATTATATTTATTATATATATTTTCATCTTTATTAAGTAAGAAATTGAAAAAATATATATATATACCTAAAAAAATACAAAATATTCTTTCCTAAATATCCTCCCATAAATTTAAGGCGTGTCTTATCGCCCTGTGCTTCCTGTGGTCCGGAATATAAGGTATGTAATCTTACAGTTTGAGGATCAAATTTTATTCTTGTCATTTATGTGGAAAATAACTGAAGAACTACGAAATACATGTCCAAACGCTTTAATAATTAGAGTGTACATTTATCAACTTTCATGCCAAAGCGGCTTCCCTGTATAATTTGTCAGTGTTCATTAAACAGACAATATGCTATCAACTATGCAAGTAACTTTCTAAATGCTTTAGCAATTAGAGTGTACATTTATCAATTTTCATGCTAAAACGATTTCAAGGTATAATTTATCAGTGTTCATTAAACAGACAATATGCCGGCATTTAAAGAATTAACAAATATCCTGTAATATTGTTTGTAGAGAAATGTCTAGACTGCAAATGGATGTGTTAATGCTTTGTTAATTAATAAATGTATTTAAAAGACGATTAGTTTATTTTTTAAGTTATCGGTATTCATTTAAGGGTTTGAATCAGTTGGCCTCGCAGATTTAACGTGTAGTTTTCCTCTCAGTATTTTTCTAATCACAGATTAGCAAATAGAAATTTTTGAATTATATTTTATTTCAGAATAAACCTTTAGGAGCAATACGCGTATTTTACAAAACCCTTTTTATTAGCTCTAAGGTGTTTTTCCTTTTATATGCTGTTCATTTGGTGCAACGTCATTTGGTGCCACATCACCGCAGTTCAATGACCGTATCATGTTCTTCATATTAATAATTTTATTTAATTAACAAAATTTTAAGCAACATTTTACTATAAATAATAAAGTATTAATGGTTTGCAGGCTTTTGGCTTAGGAAGAAGCTTTAAAATCAAGACAAAATCGATTAAAGAACAAAAAGAGAATGTATTTAAAAAAAACCGAAGTGAACCTGATTCTACATTAAAAGAAGCTGAAGAAAATTTTTAAAAAAATTAGAAAAGGAAAAAAGGAATTAGACACTGTTGAGAATCAAAATGAATTACAAAAAGTTAAAGAAAGTAATGAGAAACAACAAAATGATCCAGCTTAAAAATTAAAAGAAGCTGAATGAAATAGAAAAAAAGAATTATATTGGAAACGAAGAAAAATTAAAAATTTTCAAGATGAAACAAAGTGTTTGAAAATAGAAAACGATTTGAGAGTTACAGTTTTGAATCCTAAATATCATGATATTCTTGCCAAATTTTTTTTAAGTGTTTCAGAACAGAGAAACACTTATCAAAAACAGAGACTACTTACAAAAACGAAGAGGATTAACTGTCAATTCAACTTGTCATTTTCCCCGATAGAAAAAACTATGATAATTTTCCATTTTGAAGAAGTAACGAATCTAAAACATTATGCAACAAGAGGAAACACGACGATAGATGCTAAATTCTTCAATCACAGTCTACGAGTGGGAGTTTATCAGATCATTTATAGCTACCAAGAACCTTTTTGTGGTCTAATTGATTAACAATCTGAGCACGCAACCATTTTATAAGTCAGGGGAATATTGTTGACAATTTTTTACAGTACCTTGGTGCGTAGTTAAAATTTGTAGCTAGCACCTGTTTTGAGTGCTAGTTATAATTTATTTTTCAAAACCAACTTTATAATTTTGTTGAAATAAACGGGAATAATTACAAAAATAGTCGGGGATAAAAGTGGTATTTTATAAAGTATCCGTTTCTATATTTTTTCTGTTGAGCGTAATATCATTTATCGCACGGTGGTGTCTGGTTGTTGGAAATTTTCTGATTTTACAATACGTAGGCAAAGTGGTGTAAGTCACATTTTTAAATTTTTTTTTACTTGAGGGCAAAAATGTAATCTTCATGTTCAATTTATTGTGGAATAGCAAATAATTATTATTTGCAGTATTATAATAATTATTATGAATAATAATTTGTTCAATTTATCGTGGAATTTTTTGTAGCTTTTGCAGTAAAACGCTTTGGACTTACACCACTTGACTTACTGACTTACACCACTTTGCCTTTTACCGCCTCATATATAAAACAGCTCCGTAACTGACTGACTGGAATATAACACACAGACCAAACCACTGGACCTAAAGGGCTGAAATTTGCATGGTGATTTTTCTTATAGTGTAGGGGTGCACTAAGAAAGGTTTTAAAAAATTCTCCTTGGATTTTTTTTGAATTACATTTTTAAGCTGTTTTTGTAACATTCTTTTATAATCGGTAAAGTTTTGAACAAAATTTTGGCAAACACATTAATAGAATATCTAGAAATCAATAAAATACTATTGGAAGCTCAATACGGTTTCAGGAGAAATCGTGGCATAACTGAGGCCTTAAATGATTAAAATAATTAAAAAGAATAAAGCAGACAAGTACCATACTTTTCTGATTACCCTTGATATAAAAAATGCGTTTAATATGGTGCGACTAAGTAGAATTAAGGAAGAAATGAGGAGGATTAAAGTGGACAAACAGCTCCAAGACAAGATAATGAATTACTTAAATAACAGAGTTGTAAGGATGAAAAACAGTACTGAATGGAATTATAATATAGGCGTGCCGCAAGGGTCTACGTTGGGCCCAATACTATGGCTGCTAATCATCAACGAACTACTGGAAAAAACTTGGGAATATGGGATTAAAATTCAAGCCTTTGCTGATGATGTTGTCATCATTATAAGAAGTCGAGTAATTTACAGATTTACTGAGCTGGCAAACAACGTTTTGGAAGATTGTGCAGGATGGGAGCAGAAAAATATGATGGATTTTAGTGTAGAAAAATCAAATTATATCATCATACCGTATAAAGGCGAGGTTACGAGGAAACCGACTATAAAATTAAAGAATAAAAATATTAGATACAACGACGCATTGAAATATCTGTTTGTGTATATCGATGAAAAGTTGAATTTTATTAAACATATAACCATCACAAGAGAAAAAAACCTGAAGTTCATTCATGGTATTAACAGAATTTATAAAAGTACTCGGGGCCTTAAGGGCGAAAATATTAAAGAGCTATATTTAAGAGTTATGGAAAAGATTTTGTTACATGGAGCTCAGGCCTGGTATGATGATAAAACTTTGATGAATACCAAGTTACGACAGATGCAAAGGCCGTTTCTGCTAATGATAACAAAATGTTATCGCACCGTATCGACAGAGGCTCTAGGGATATTGGCGGGATGTTTACCCCTTGATTTAAAAGCGAAAATGGATAAGTTGGGGTATAAGATCTATAATGAGGGTGACGAGATTTGGTTTGGGAATGAACCCTTCAATAGCCAAACTTGTGAAGAAAAATCCAGGGATCTCAGAA
Organism: Dolomedes plantarius; assembly: GCA_907164885.2. NCBI lineage: Eukaryota > Metazoa > Arthropoda > Arachnida > Araneae > Dolomedidae > Dolomedes > Dolomedes plantarius. The sequence continues at coordinate 127,655,777 of OU015492.1, read as the reverse complement.
AAATAAAGGATGTAACTGTCATTACTGTAATTACTGGTGTTAAACCAAAAGTAATCAAGAAAAACTCGGGGTAAAGCTTAGAACATATTTAATTACTCTAGAAATCACAGTTACAAGGGACGGATTACATTACACATTACAAAACAATTGAAAAACATTTAGAGAATAAAACGGTAAGTTTCTTAACATAGTCCAAAATTGGACATCAGACCGACAGGTTTTTACGCTACGAAATCCTGGCTTTCTCTGGCTAAAAAGAAAGACAGTACAACGAAGTTGCACGCAAAGTCTATCCGTATGGTGGCGACATCTACATTTTAGGCTTGGAAGTATTATAACATGGGTTACAGACTTCCCCTCTGGTTCTGATGCCGTCCCGGCAAGGAACCAGGAGTAATTTTTTGGGACGTCCTCTTTTCCTTAGAGGAGCCACATGTCCAGTGTCTCTTTCTACTACAGGATCATGATAGTCCTTTAGGGCAGAAATATGATAAGTTCCAAGGATTTGGTCTGGGTTGGCCGGGTCTGCAATCTCATATGTTGTTGGTGATCTCAAGGTGAGAATGAGGTAAGGACCTTCTCTCTTTGGCATAAATTTCTTGCTTCTGTTGTTCCGACTTATGGGATGAATGGTCACCCAAACTTTGTCGCCAGGTTTGAAGTATTTTTGTCTTCTTCGTCGATCGAAGTTCCCCTTCTGACGATCCTGTTTCTGTTCAACTCTATCTTTGACATCTAAGAGTGAGTTGGCAAACCTCTTGAGATATGGGGTGATTTCTGGTATGAAGTTATCATTGTCGATCACTTGTCGAATATCATGCCTGATATCGTTTGGCGTTCTCAACTGTCTTCCAAATTGTAAGTAGGCAGCGGTGTGACCAGTGGTGTCGCACACAGAGGTATTCATTGCGAAACGAATTAGAGATAACTTGTCTTCCCAAGCCGCATGTTCTTCCCCCACCAGAATTGCCAGTCGAGGCTTCAAGTCACGATTTTTACGTTCCGATGGATTAGCTTGCGTGTGGTAGACGGGGATGAGGTCTTGTGTAATCTCTAGCAAGTCACAAGTCAATTGCATGACAGCACTTACGAACTGCGGCCCGTTGTCACTTATTAGTCTTCGCGGAAGGCCATATTGTAGGAATACTTCTTCGATGAGTGTTTTGGCACAGTTTACCGCAGTGGCTTCAGCAAGAGCAAATAGTTCTACCCATTTAGTGCTTGTATCTTCAACAATAAAGATCCATTTCTTGCCAGTCGAGGTTTCCGGAAGAGGGCCAAAAAGATCAATGGCTAGAGTTTCAAACCTTTGTGCATAAGCGGGTGTTCTCAAGAGTCCTGCTGGTTTTTGGGTTGTTGCCTCACAACGATTGCATTCAGGACAAGTCTTGATGTACTCTGAGATGAATTTTTTCATACCTCGAAAGTAGTATCTGGATGCAATCTTCTTGTATGTGTTCTCTACGCCATAATGACCAGCTGTCAGGGCATCGTGGTACTCTTGATTATTTCTCGCTCTTGTATAGGAACTACGAGTTGAGCTTCTTCTTCTTCATTCTCAGGTGAATACCTATACAGGATACCTTGGTTCATTAAGTATCCACGACTGGTGTAGTTAGCAAAGTTCTCATCCTTGCCCATGCTTTCAAAGCAGTCAATGATTTTCTTCAATTCTTCGTCCTCCAGCTGTCCCTTCCGAATATCACTGGACTTCCTGGATGGCATGTCCACAGTGATTGCACACACATCAGGGGTTGTGCCTTCAGCGTAGAACGGTCTTGACAGCATGTCGGCTACTACATTGGCTTTCCCTGGGGTATAATCAATCTTCAGGTTGAAGGACTGAATTTTTAAGGCCCATCTTTCCAGACGGCCAGAAGGTGACTTTATACTTAACAGCCATTTGAGAGGTTGATGATCTGATGCGATGAAGATTTGTTGATTTTCTACGTAACCTCGAAACTTTTCTAAGGCCCACACTACCACCAAGGCTTCCCGCTCGGTTATGGAGTAGTTTCGCTCTGCTGGGATCAACAGACGACTTGCATATTCCATGACATGTTCATCGGGGCCACTTCCCTGGAGAAGGACTGCTCCATGGGCATAATTACTTGCGTCTGTACGGATGGTGAAAGGTTTTGATCCGTCAGCTTGCCTCAATATAGGAGAAGTCATCAAGCGCATCTTCAACGTCTCAAAGGATTCTTGTTGTTTAGGACCCCAGTGCTAATGCACTTTCTTCTTAGTGAGGTTACTTAGTGAGCGTGCTATTTCAGCAAAGTTGGGGACATATCTACGAAACCAAGAGCAGGTTTGTATAAAAGACTGGACTTCTTTCACATTGGTAGGGACTGGAATTTTTTGAAGAGATTTTCTCCTGGTCAGCTTCAATGCCATCTTTTGTTATCCAGAATCCGAGATATTTCACACGGTCACAGGCAAAGTGACATTTATCTCGGTTTGCATGTAGTTTGAAGATGGACAGTCTTCCGAAAACTTTTTCGAGATCTTCCAGATGTTTGTCAAAAGTTTCTGAGAGGACGATGATGTTATCTAGGTAAGACAGGGCGAAAACATCTTTCAGGCCACTTCGAAATTTGTCAATTAATCTTTGAAAGGTGGCAGGAGCATTTTGTAGGCCGAAGGGCATACGTAAGTAATGTTACGTTCCAAAAGGACAAATGAAGGCAGTTTTGTTCTGGTCAACATCAGAAACCTTTACCTGATGATAGCCCGATTGCAAATCAATTGTTGACATGTATGATGTTGGTGTTGCTTCATTCAATAGATCATCCATTCGTGGCAAGGGGTAGGTGTCCACTTTCGTAACAGAGTTCAACTTTCTGTAGTCGATACAAAGGCGTACTTTCCCATTTGGCTTAGGAACAAGTACCACAGGTGCAGCGTAGGGGGATTCGCACTCTTCGCTTATATACTGCTTCAGCAGTTCTTCAATTTGTTCCTTCAAAATCTATTTCCCTGTAGGATTCATCCTATAGGGTGACGTTGCTACTGGGGGGTGATCACCTGTGTCGATAAACGGCGTCGGTTCTCCCCCCTGGTTGGAAACATGTCTCATTTTTGTCCAGGAGTGTGTTAAGTTTTCTTGTCTGTTCTGGAGATAGGTGTTTACCCTCATCTTCTCGAAGTTCGAATGCGCTGATGGTTATATCTTCTACGGTCTTTTTGAAGAACTTGTACTGTTTTTGAGGATTTTCGGAAAAATGCCATTTTCCGCATTGGACATCAAGGACAATTCCAGCTGCATTGAGAAAGTCCATTCCTAACAGAGTCTTATTTCCTTTTGCTTCAGGCAATACTAGAAATTCTGTTTTGATCACTTTGCCTTCAATGTACAGGTTGACGACAGTACTCAGAGCAGTAATGGTCTGTCGAATTCCATCAGCCATCATAAATGAAATTCTCTTGTTCACAAAGGGGACGGTGTGATCTTGTAGGAATTTAAACAGCTTTTCACCTGCGATGGTATGGGAAGCACCGGTATCAGCACAGACAGCAATCTTTTCACCAAAAATTTTGAGGACAATCAAACTTGAGGGATACGATTTTGAATCCAAGTTGAATAACATCATGCAGTTCACTGATGTTTCCACTTCATTAGCCCTCGTGCAGGAAGGACACTTTGACTTGATGACTCCAGGAATCCCGCATCCGTAGCACTGGATGGGTTTTTTCCCTTCAGTTCTGAAACTTGGGAATCTAGGTTCTGTTTTAGAAGGTCCTGGTGGGTGGCCATCATGGAATCTTCCAACGGGTTGACTTTTCTTTACGGGGAAGGGTTTCCTGAATTCTTCTTTCTTCTTGAAAGTTTGATTTGGATTGTTTTTCCTCCCAGGCCGTAGGCTATCGTAGGAGTCCAGTTTCTCGACCAATTCCAAAGGATCGTTCAAATCCGCCCAAATATCCAGGAAGTGTTCCCTGATATTTGATGGAGTTTTTCTTTTTATCTCATCAGCGATCATTAGGTTTTTAAGCTGATCAAAAGTGGTAATCTTCGATTCTTTGTCCAACCTTTGAGATAAGAATTCAATTCGAAACAGAAGTCTCGCCACGTCGAATCCGGGTTTTTCTTCTGTTGGGAAAAATACTGCCTAAACCTGTCTCCTGTAACTCGAAATCTTTTGAGAAGCAGTTCTTTTACCTTTACATAATTTTGAGCATCATCTTCATCCTCTTTTGCGATGAGTTGAACTATATCAGGCGGCAATGAGCCAATTAGGTATGCTGTCCAAGTACTTTCAGGGATGTTCATGAACTTCAGGTATAGACCAATCATGAAGTCAGGTATAGACCAATTTCGTCTTCCTTCGGAATAATTCTATTCAATTCAAACTTCGGGTTTTCTAGCTGTTTGCTTACAACAGGTGTTCGTGACAGTTTCTCCATTTCAAGTTGCATCCTCAAATTTTCCAATTCGAACTCCCTTTCTCGTTGTTGGGCCTCTTCCACAGCTTTCTATTCTTCTGCTTTTGTACGTTCTTCCATAATGAAGCTGAGTATCTCCTTGACTAATTCCTCATCATACTTTTAACTTTCGGTTATGAGATCCTTTAGATCGTTTATTTTGAGATTGTCCGACGGAGCCAGACCCAATTCTGTAGTCAAAATCCTCAAATCCTCTTTTCTAGATCTTCCCAGAAATGCCATTTTTCGAGTGTTTAGTCTATTTCAAGTAATTTTATAAAGTTCAAAAAGCAATTTGCAAATGGGAGGGAGAAACAAAATTCCCACAATTACATTAATTTGATGAACTCAATAGCACTTCAAATGATATTCAAATACGTTTAAATATAAAATGTACAAATGAAAAAATTCTTCTTTAAATAACACTGTTAAAGTTAAAAGCACCGATAAATGATATTAGAATATGTTTAATTAGAAATACCATTCATAAATTATTTAATTTACTTTGAAGTTATAAATATGGTAAACTTGTTTACACTTAGTAGAAATAATTAAAATTATTTTCAATCAGAAACTATGTGTACATTTAACAACATCAATTAAATTAAGTTTGCAATAATGTTACGATTTGATCAATCACTGTTCAAATTTCCAAGTGACACATTCAAAATTCGATAACTTAAAACGAACGAATATACTGACAATAAAACAAGTAATCTATCCTCAGCTATACACACACACACACACACACACACACACACACACACACAAACACACACACTATTGGCGCATTAGCGCAACTTCAGCTGTGCCGTTAATACGTAAGTACCCCTATAAACAGTGTTTCGATGACTTGAGGAAACGTTGGAAAAATTGTATAGACTCCTTTGGCAATTATTTTGAAGGAGATAAATTTATTTGAAGGTGAGTATTTTTCTTATTTATAAAAAATTTTCCTGTTACGTTATGGGCGTACCTTGTATAAGTAAGTTGGATAATTATTTCACTCATTAATTATTATCAAGGGAGAATTTTTCTCATTCTGTTTTCTTTTCAATCTATAGATGAATAATATAATGTTGTTATTATTTACCTGCTGAAATTTGCTAGCAAATTATTTAGTTAAGGCTTTAAAAGTGAATGAAAATATTTTTTTGTTACGATAAACTTAATAGTGCATTATTCTACGTGTATTAATGAATTATGAGGTATGAAGGATTGGTAAAATGGAATTTTCAAAGTAAAGACGAATGCACTGCATTTTTTTTGTTTTTTATTTTACTCTACATTTTGACCATGTTTTAAAAGGCTCTAAAACTGTTGAAAAAGCGTTGTAGGCCTAAATATTTTGTAATAGATGCAGTTATGTAATTTAAAAAAATTTCTTTTTTTTTAAAATTTATGGAAGCTGTTAAATGGGTTCACTGATTAAATTTATAACGAATTTTAGTAACTCTTGCTGAAATAGTAAGTAACATTCGTCTGTAATTTTTTTAATTTAATTATTTTAAAGATTTAGTTGCTGATAATTTTTTGTAATCACAAAGTGTTTTTTTTTCACGCGAATCATTTTTCTATTAACTTATGATTTTCTAAGGAATCCGTTGGAGAACTACATAAAAAAATATTCAGATATCGAATATCCAGTTGAATTTTGAACTTATCAATTTTTTCAAGTCCATTATGGAATGTTTAAATGACCGCTAATTTCGGGTGGTTAGCTGGGAGCGCGCTGTGGCAATTCCCCCCCCCCTCGAGGCGAGTAGGAAAACCATTAAAATCGTCGCTAGCCGTGAACCGATGCTAAAGAATGGCAGACCCCCCCGAGCGAAAGAAGACCACAATGGACACCTCTTTGGGACGCATTCCTGGGATGAAAAGAGGAGACAGTCTTGCGCCATATTTTGACATTGGCCGACAATGACAGTTTACGCCCTGAAACGAGATCGCTAATGAGGGAGCGGGCGATGAAGATGAAATAATCGGCATCGTTTTTTGCGCACGGCTAGGCGCTCAGCCTATCCGGAGCGAGTTAGAGAGAGGAGGCTAGAAAAGAATTCCGCCAGGGATCAAGTTTTTAAATAAGCCGACGAGGGCTTGAAGACCAGTTTTTGTGCGGAGAGTTTTTTCTTAGAGAGCTTAGGAGTGATACCTGATCTCCTAGCTCCACGCACTTTTAAGTGACTTGTTTTTTGTGAGGCTCTGCCCTCTACGTGAGAAGACCCTTTTTCACCGAGAAAGGTCGGGGAAACCGATCGGAACTTGATCTCCCCAATTGTGTTATTTCGGAGAAGCTGCTAGCTTCCAGTGGACGAGTGCGGGCCTTTTTTTCTGTGACCTGACCAGCGGTTCGTCGCCTCGTTTTAGCGACAGTGTGCTCCATCCTTGAGAGACAATCCCCGATTTCTACTCCAACTTCTACGGACTGCTTTGTATAGATATCATTCGAGATCGCGGCCTAACCGTGTATGTTAAATAAATCTGAAATTCTCATTATCTTAAAAGTCTCTATTTTAGTAAGCTGTCTACCTTACACGTAATCTGTGACGCTACCTAAGTGTTTGCTTTTGACACAAATCGCAGGAATACGTTACAGCGCTATGTTCATATTTTACCACTCGAGGGTGGTTACCCTGTAGTGGAGTTATGGATTACCTTCGTTAGGCGACTTTTGCCTCACCATCTTGAACACGCCAAATGTGCGTGAACAAGATGACGGATAACCGGGCCTGACACGTGATCGAAAACAAGATGAAATTCGTGATTGTAGAATCAGCAAAATTGTCTCAATGCTGAAGGCTGCTGTGTACTAACGCTATCGGATTTGCTCACTCAATGTTAACATGGAGATAATTTGTCCACGGATTGCCGACTTGAATTTAAAGATTTTTTTCTTAAAATTGCACTCCGTAATAGAGAAAGAAATTTTACACCTTGGGACATTTTTCCTTAAAAAAATGCATATGATATTTCAAAATTTAAATTATTCGAGAAAAAAATCAGGTATAATGTGTTTTAAACGCTCCTAAATTCCTTTGGTGGACGAAATTTATAAAATAAATGCGGTTGCAAAGCGTAGAAATGTTCAGGCTATCTGAAAATACCATTTTTTATTTGATTATCAGCATTTATGTAGCTGTAAATAGTAGATACATTTTCTCCATAGCTTAACACTTAGGTGAGAGAATCCAGTAGGGTTAGTACACGGCAGCCTTAATACACATCTTTAAAAAATTAGTTGAATTTGAAAGCAAAAATTAAAAACGGGAAATAGAAAGCACATAAAGTGATTAAAATCAAGCACAAAATAAAAAAACGAGATTTACATATTAAAAACTAGCATAAAATACAAAATAAAATAAAAACCCCTAAAGAAATTAGTACTTGAAATTCGTATTAAAAACTGCTTTAAACACGTAATAAAACACAAGAAAACACTTCACAAAAAGTAATAAAACACACTTTATAAAAAATCAAAACACATTAAAAACTTTAAACTAACCCTATAAAAACTTAAAACAGTTAAAAAATAAATTAAATATTTCAAGGTTGATTCCTAGAATGCGAGAAATAAAAAGCAACCCATGAAAAAGGAGAGAGTTTACTATAAATAAACGATCTTATTTGGCGACGATATCGCTTAATTGGAAAAAATTTGAATCTCGGTAAGTCGCAATCCGAGATAGAGCCCATGAGATTTGACGAAAAAAACTGGAACTCTCAGTTTAAAGCCAATTTCTAACGGTTACAAGCATCCATGGTAACTGAGGGACTCGAACTTGATTCTGGAATCTAGTACAGACTCTGGTAGCTGTGGTTAGTGCCATTTGATTGTAATTCAGCGTAAGTAGTTTCGTAATAATTGATCTAATCCTTCTTTAAACAAGAAAGCATTTTTCTCTATGGACAAATCAGATGTGCAAAAATAATTAAAATTGAATATAACTTGGAATATCAGTGGTATTTTTCAGAACTCCGAATGTCTGTCAGAGTAACGAGGGGTGATACAATATAAGAAGCTGATATTTTAAAATTTACTATCCTGCACAAACTTCACGAAAGTAACATTCTTCAGTCGTCAAATTTTTCATTTTGTCTTTTCCAACCGGATGATATAACGAGTGTTAGCTCGACGTAGTATGTTGTTGCATTCATGATTGAATTCAAATACTCTCTCGTACTTTTTCTGATCTAAAACTGGAAGCTATAGGCTTTAGAGTGCCAGTTTTATCCTCTGATACTCGATTAACTATAGATATTATTTTTTTTCACAAGTGTCAGAAATATTTTTTCAACCAAATTTCAAGGGGAAAATTTTTGCTCTCTGAAGAAATATCGCACTTTAATTTTAAATTTAACCACACTTAGGCCTTTCTAGAAGGTGGTCAAACCAGAGGTGGCTAGACCAATTTGCTGAATATATTGCCGAATTCAAAACCAGTCCGAATACTTAGCCTAATACTTTTAGTCCTTGTTCCCGCCGTTTTGCTCCGTCTGTTTGAATGGCCAGTGCCGTGAAAATAAATCGATTTAACTGAAATTTTTATACATTGTCATCATATTTATCGTACGGAAAATTCAATTTGACCCCATTACATCTCGAACTTCAGCCAGGTAAAACTTTAATAATTTGCGAATGGCATTTTGAGAGAAATGAGAAAAACTTTACTCAAAAATTACTCTTGATTTCAATACTGTAACAGCTGTCAAGTACTAGTTAAACAACAACAACAAACAAACAAACAAACAAAAACTGTAACAGATATTTCTGATTTTGAGAGTGTAAATGTAAAACTCCCCTACGACTTTTTCATCTTGAAGTGAAATTATTCTAAGTTTGATTTACCGTAAGAGAGAATTTTTCAAATTTTATGCTCCGATGAAAAATAAAAATAGTTACAGATGAGATGTTATTTTGAGAAAGATAAAGTGTCATTGGGAGTACGCGGCAGAGATTTCGTCGTTTTAAAATGAATAGGCATGACAAGTGAGAGATTTCATATTCAATTGTTAATTTCTAGTTCTCATAATTAGTACTGTGTTTTGAAACCTCGTAGTATGAAAGCATCGCCGAATTAATGCCTTAATACGTAGCGTGCTTTTTAAAGATATTTTTTAAAATAAATCTCTTCGAAAATCTAAGAAAACTAAATGTACCTTTAACCTTATAGATATATTCTTACTTTGAGCACGTAACATGTTTTGATCGATCTCTTACCCTTTATCTATTTATTTTCCCTCTAAATTGCGTAAAAATTACTGACGTGTTGCAGTATGGAATAAGTAATGCAAATTTCGCAGTATCACTCAAAAAGTAACATTTTTTGATCGATCACTAATTGTTTATCTACTTATTTCCCCCTCTAAATTTCGTAAAAGTTATTAATGTGTTACAGTGTACAATAAATAATGCAAATTTTGTAGTATTACTCAGTTTCAAATGAAACATTTGCATCTCTTTGGTGTATTTGAGAATATAACTAACTTCACCATCATTTAAGTATTTTTTTAACTCCACTGCTGTTACAAATGTTCCAGTTCTTTATCCCCGGAGGAATTTTATCCCTATCTAAAATAAACCATTACTCCCATATTGTTGAAAACAAAACATATTTTACCTAATATCTAGACCATGATAACTTCGCAGGTTTTCCAACAGCGAGCCTTTAGTAACACAACGGTTAAAAATCGAGAAAGTTTAAATATCTTTAGCTGAATAGTGTTAACTTTTATGGTGACTTCAAAATAATTTTTATCACAATTGAGTCACTGACAGTACTTACCCTTGTGAGAGATGTTGAGAATTATATTTTCAATATAGTTTTTTGACAGTATTAAAGAATTATATTTATTTCAAGATCTCATTGTAGCATGGTTGGTTTCTGTATTATATAATTTTTTTCAAACCAATCGCCCTTTATATTATTACTAGCGGCCCGTCCCGACTGTGTCCGGGTTGAACAAAATATTATACCAATAAATTTTCAGTTGATAGCCAATAAATTGTAAATCTTTTTTACCTTAATAATAACCTAAATAATACCTTAAATTAATTTTATTTTAGTAAATAATTAAAATAAATTTTTTAAAAGAAAAAGGCGTACCGGAGAACGGCTAGGTTCGAACAGCTAGCGTCAGAACAGAAGCCCACCGCGATAGCACCACGATAAGGATCGTTGAAATCTTCGGAACAAAAAGCGGTAGAAGACAGTGGCGGAAACAATGGAGATTGTTAGGATTAAGCCCTAACTTTATTTCTACTGATCAGATATACATAATATATAGCCTATGTCCATCTGGAATAATGTACCTTTCAAACAGTGAAAGAATTTTTCAAATAGGTACAGTGGTTCTGAAGATTACCCTCCACGTACAAAATCGCTCTCTCTTTATATATAAGTATAGATATAGATAGCACCACGCTAAGGATCGTTGAAGACTTCGGCACAAAAAGCGGTAGAGGACAGTAGCGGTAACAATGGAGATTGTTAGGATTAAGCTCCTAACTTTATTTCTACTGATCAGATATACATAATATATAGCCTATGTCCATCTGGAATAATGTACCTTTCAAACAGTGAAAGAATTTTTCAAATAGGTACAGTGGTTCTGAAGATTACCCTCCACGTACAAAATCGCTCTCTCTTTATATCTAAGTATAGATTAGCTAGAATTATAGGAAATTACTTTTATCCAAACTATATCTTTTCTAAACTATATTGGGACACTAGAAACACGATGAACTCTCTATGAACATTTTACACCCACAAGTGACCATCCCTATTCACTGATAAGCATTGTTTTTATTTTTTTTGTTCTTGTTCTCTGTTTTATTGTTACTTGTTCTTGTTCTCTGTTTTATTGTTACTTGTTCTTGTTCTTTGTTTTATTGTTACTTGTTCTTGTTCTTTGTTTTATTGTTCCCTGTCCCTTGCTTGTTTGTGTTGCCTGTAATTTATATGGATTGATTTCCAAATATAGCCATATGAAAAAAAAAATATCCTTTTAGTTAGAAGATTTACAAGAATTTTTTTCCATTTTTCTCTCCTTTTCTATTTTAATCAATAAAATATGAGAAGACATTAAGAAAATCATATTTTTTCATATTTAAAAAATGCTTTGCATTAATTGCTATTCCACCCAAATTCATTGAAACTCAAACCAACTGTAGAATGAAGTAAAGTTGAAAATGTAAATATTTTACTTGAAATTAGTTACTTTCCTTAATAGACACGGACGAGTTAGTGGGGGAGGGAGGTAGTAAGGGGTGCATTTATTTGTTTAAGTTTCTTAAGTTTTTTCTTAATTTTTTTTTGAAGTTAAGCCCTCCTGTGAATTGAAAATAACCCTAGATTATGAAAAAAACTTTTAATACAATAAAAAAATCGAGATCAGTAAAAAATTAAGATAGGTATCAAAGACATTAAATTCTCACCCCTAAAAAAGTATCTTCAAATACACGAGAAAATTATTTCAAATGCATAGTATAATATTTTCATATCGAGAAAAGACTGCGCTGTTTTAAAAATTATTTGCGGTAATTTAATGTCCATTGATAATCTATATAAAACAGTTCCGTAACTGACTGACTGACTCACTGACATACAACGCACAGACTAAACCGCTGAACCTAAAGGGCTGAAATTTTGCATGGCGATTCTTCTTATCGTGTACGGGTGCACTAAGAATGATTTTTGAAAAATTCTTCTTAGATTTTTTAAATTTAAATTTTTAAGCTGTTTTTGTAACCTTTTTTAAGTTTGCATTTAAAATAATAACTTGAGGGTTATAAAATTTATATCACGAGAAAGATCATAAAAATTCCTTTAAAATGTAATCTTTTTCGAATCCTTAGCTCCCTTTTCTGATTTTTTGGTGAATTTTTAAAGATTAACTTTTAGAATTTGATTTATTAAATGCTGATCACGTGATTTCTTTTTCTGGCACTTTAAATAAATTTATCGTCAAGTGAATAACAACTAAATAGACAAAAAAAATATTTTTTTCTTTCTAATGCAGCAGACGATTGGATATTATCCAAAAATAAAAATAAATATCCCTTACGATTTTTTTCATATATATATATATATATATATATACATTTTTTTTACATCAATTGTATACATTGATCGTCGTATTTATTATAAATATATATATTTATTTTTTTGGCATGAATTGCATACATTGACAGTTGTATTTAATTTGAATGTACTCCGTAGCAAAGTGCAGGTTTTCAGCTAGTAAAAGATAAAATATGTAATTTTTTTTAAAAAATAGTTTACGCATTACAGGGAAAGTTTGTTAGGAAATTGTTGGGAAAGTTTACGCATTACAGTTCTTTCTACCGTGTTGCGTCATGATGCCTATAAAGCAATATTTACGTGACTGAAAATAGAAAAATAATATATTTTATTTTCTCCCTTGCCTGCTTACCTATTCACACAATGCACAATCACATGCATACTTTAAAACATGACTTTGGAATTTCAGTATCACTGTATATATCTATATTAATAAAGCAATGGTGTAGTCTGTCGGTCACACTTCCGGATGTACCGAGTTTCCATTATGAAATTCGACCATATTTGAAAATATCGAAATCGATGTATTTTTTTTTCATGAAAGTACATAAATGTTACATATTTGGAAAGAGCTTTAAAATTGATAATTTTTTCTGCGTACACTTAATCTGTTACTTTAATAGTTTTAGAGATATTTCAATTCTAAATGCATACTCCACCGAACAAAACGTAAGCACAGCGTGATTCTCCCTAAAAAATGAATCACTGAGAAATAAAAAATATACCCATGCGGTGACGTCAAACTTCATAAGAGATAAAGTTTGACGTCACCGCATGTGTATATTTTTCATTTATCTCGATATATTACGCTAACGTGCGTGACACTCGAATTGACGTTTATGTATAATGAAGAATGGCAACTGCTACGGAAATTTTATTTTGCTTTCGCACATTGTTGTCTAATAAATTGACAAAAATCATTAAAAAATTAATTTAAAAAAACTAATTGAGCCCCAATTTAATTTTTGCTGCGTTGCCTTTCTCGGGTCTGTAACGGCATAAAATGTAAATAATTGATTTAAAATTGACTCTCAAATATTTTTATAATTTTTAAATGTTACTTTTGTAATTATTGTTAAAAATAATTGTGTGGCAACAGTTATATACATAGTTTCTCTATAGAATGCAGTTGAGTTGCAAAAATAAAATGGTTTGCTGTTGATAAGTTGTATTATTAGTTTTTCTTTAGTTAAATACCGTTAAATTAGTAAGTTCTTACGTTGTCTCAACTGGGAGGCAACAGGTCCTAAACATTAACTGAGCCGAATTTGGTCCCGGTCTGTGAAACAGTCTAGGATTCTATAGTGGACAAACAAACAGACGAGCTCTTTTATATACATAGATATAAAACAGTTCCGTGACTAACTGACAGATAACTCACAGACCAAACCGCTTGCCCTAAGGTGCTGAACATACTTTCATTTGAACACAATCAACACGAAATCGGTGGCCATCTTAAACTCGAAAGCGAAGTACATTCTCACCGATTCAAGTTTGGTGGAAAGTTTTACCCGCTAAATGAGAAATACGAAGTGAGTTTAGCTCCCGAGAAATGGCCTGATACTACTGATTTTCTTCTAGCTTGCGAGTACGCCCTCATCGTGACGTCATTTCTGACGTTTCTCGATAGCGAATTCTTTTCGAAAGGCCTGAGACTAGACCCGTAGGCCCGTATATCCGTTCTTGAGAGGTTGTTAAATCATTAAACGTGAACATGTGACATAAGATTCTTTTTGTTCTCATTTCATAGTTCTATATCTATCTTCAGTTTTGTTTATACGGGGCTTTCAGTTTTGATTTTAGATATATAGAATCATGTTTGAACTGTCCAAACAACAAATAATTCTTTAATTTTCATTTTCATTTTACCGATTTTTTTCCAAAACTGTTCATATTTCCTGTATTTCTTTCTTTGCTGATTAGTTTAGTTTTTGGTTTTAGATAAATATTCTACTAAGATATTTTTGTATGAAGTTCACAACTTCTTTATTTTGTTGATTACACGCTATATCTATCTTCATAGATATAGCGTGTACTTCTTCGTTCGTGAAGAAAAGTTGAATATGCACTTTTTAAATATTTTAATATTTAAATATTTTAATATTTAAAAAGTGCATATTCAACTTTTCTTTATATAAATATTTATATTTAGGAAATTTTGGTGTTTATTGAGAGGTTTATTTGTTTTTCCACAATACCATATGTTCCGGAAGCCTGTTTAATACTTCAGTTGTGCTTATCTTTTGACTAAACCGAATACAGAATATCTCGCAACATAGACATGTGCAATTCTACCTAATACATGCACTCATATAATTTCAATGTACAATGCATTATTATGTAACCAATAATACAAATTTCAGGAAATTTGAATTTTTTTATTGCAGGAACATAGGCTAAAGTAGCCTGCCGATTTATTTTCACATGAAAATTTATCTTTTTGTAATGCAGGTATGCTCATACCATACCTGGTGGTTGTGGGTGTTAATAAGAAATAACAAATTTTTCTTTTTGTGGTTTGGGGGGGGGGGGGGGGGGATGCAAATGAATAGGCCTCCTATGAAAGTTCTCCCTCTTAATCAATCAAAGCCGTCTGTCTGGTGGACGGATGGCCCGAGCATAGCCGGGTTTCGCCCGGCTAGTTAAACAATAATTACATGCTCAAATTGACAAGCAGGTTATAATTATCTATTTTTGAGAGCAAAGTTGTTATCTCAAAAGCTTGCCAATGTGTCAAAAAGCCAAGTTTGAAAATTTTTATGTATTTCAAAAGCTCTTCATAAATTATCTAAAGGAATTAATGTTAACAATTTACTGAATTTTAAAAATCCCGCCGATTTTAAAATTCTGATAATTTAAGTAATTTATTTCAGTGTTATGAAATGGAAGTGACTACCAAGCATCGTATAGTTAATAAGCCAATCCTTGAATTCTTGTAAGGTAAGATAGTCAGAAGTTAAGATTACCTTACATCGGTTGGATGGTCTAGTGTTTAGATCGCTGGCTTTGAAATCCATAGATCATGTTTTTGAAATCCTGCTCCTAACAGGCGGCCGTTACAGAGATTCTTACTGAGGAAAAAACGTTGGATCTTTAGGAAACATGAAAAAAATATTTGACCATGAAAAATAACTCAACAACTTCGGACATATATTAAAAAGTATGTGAGAGCAGTACCCTGCGTCGTTGAAGTGGAAAACCCACATCTTGTGAACTGGCAGCAAAAAGAGAGGGTCGGGGGAGATGGTAAAGAATAGTATGAAAAAAAGTTTCTCTCCATTGGCGGCATGGTTTTATAGTCAGGAGGCCAACTCCGAAGTACACGGGTTGAAGTTTCGATTCTCATTCCTGGGAGGTGGTCTTTAATACTAGATCAATAGCTAATGATCTGGCTTATTTTTACCAAATAATAGTAACAGGACAGTAGAAACTCCATTATCCGGATCTCTAATATCACGCTTTTCATTTATGAGGAACGCACATCTGAAATAAAATTTTTGATTAGAATAAATTTTATTTTAATTTTTACAAAGACCATGTCAAACGTGGGCACGTATGCACTTGTTTACGACGTAAGAATCGGAGGCTGCGTAATAGGGATTACAAATTTGTCTGGTGGCGCACTGTTTCCAGAATTTTACGATTATTCTTGAGTTGCATGTACTCTGCTGTAAGCGATCGGCCACTTAGCTGGCGGCATTTTAACTCTATTATATCCTGACAAGTCACTTAAAAAATGTTTCGTTATGAGTTTAGAAAATAAATTTATAGGATTGTTGCTACATGGTTGCAGAAAGTTGGGATTCTATAAAAGAATCAACACTGAACAACTCATTTATAATTTTTTTTTTTAAAGTCGGACAATTCGATTTTAAACGAGAATCTTATATCAGAAATTATTGAAGCAACTAAACGTATTTCTGTATGGAAAGAGTGCAATGAAAAAGATGGCTGGGGGGGGGGGGTTAAATTGAGATACAGATGATCCAGGATTCCAAATTTTAATTTATTTTCTTATATCCTTGAAAAATAAATCAGATAAAATTGAAGCTTTGCAAAGGGGTGAATCAGGATGCTTCTGGGCGGAAAAATATGGTTTTGGCCCTTCTACAATATCAGACATAAAAAAGAGTCATGAGAACATTATAAAATTCTCAAAATGTATAGCGAGAGAAGATGGTAGTTTACAAACAAAGTTAAAGAAAACCCCCCAAAACAAAGAAAACAAAGAAGCTGTCTACATGAGATTTATTAAAAAGATGTCATCTAGACAGCTGATATCGGGTAATTTATTACGTGAACAAGCGTTGGTTTTTAATAAAAATTTAAACAGCAATACAGTTTTTTAAGCTAGTGCAGGTGGTTCGGAGAGTTTAAGGAGTGATGTAGCTTTGGGGTAATAGAAGTTCACGGAGAAAAGCTCTCTGCTGGTGTTTCTTCAAGTACCTTCATAGATACATTGAAAAAGTTATAGAAGACGAAGGATACGAAGACTGCATTTACAACGCCAACGAGATTTGGTTAAATTGGGAAGCACTTCCCTATAGACCGATGGTATCAAAGCGTGAAAAATCCACGCCAGGATATAAAACCCCTTAGGAACGCTTTATTATAATGGTTTGTGTCAATGCATCTGGAGGGCATACACTTCCGCCATTTCTCAATGGGAAGTTGAAGAGTCCCAAAGGCTTTAAAAATCTCACAGCTACCTATGATTATCAAAAAAAGTGGAGGTAAAATTTTTATGAAGTGGTTCGAAAATAACCTTTATTTCAGAATTGATAAAAAATATCAAAATTCAATTGGTAAAAAGAGAAAAGTATCATTACTGATAGATAACTCACCTTCACATCCATCAGTAAAAGGCCTTAACCAAATTGATTGGAAACAGCTGAATTTCTGCCTTCTAATGTTACATCTTTAATTCATGTGATGGATCACGATGTAATAGAAACGCTAAAACGCTTGTTTCGCATACAGCTCCTCCGACGCTTCTTATTAACAGATGATAATAAAGAGGAATATGTGTTTAGTATTTTTAAGAAAATCAAATTAACGGACTGTTACTTCATGATTGCAGAAAGTTGTGATTCTAGAAAAGAATTGACATTGAAAGAGTCATTTCATAAATTTTTTAAACGATAATCAGAAAATAAAAATAAAAATGTGAATTTTAAAGCAGAAACTATTGAAGGAATTAAAATGTTTGTAAACATGCCGACTGGTGTTTAAATAGTATGGTAGACGATCTAGGATTCCAAATTTTAAACGACTATGAAATTCTAGAATTTTCATAGAAAGAAATGGAAGTAGAAGAGGAGGATCAAGAGAGGTAAAACGAAAATACTTTTGGACCATTTCATTATGATGCCCTTCTATGTTTAGAGACTGCTCTGGAAGGGTTTGAAAGACAAGTAGAGTACTACTTAAAAACGTTTTATGTTTGAATAGTATTCCCGATTTGGCAGCTACGAAAAGAGGAACAACGTTAAAGCAAACCAATATTGCAAACATTTGAAAAAACAGTGTCATTAATTAAGCATTTGCTGTCATGTATAAGAAATTATTGTAATAAATAAATAATTATAAAACTAAACTAACAAATCTGATTTTAAAAAAAAGGTATTTTTGTAAATTTGATAATCCAGATTTTTCCTTATCCGGACCATTTGTATCCCCGATTAATCCGAATGATCAAGTTTCTAATGCAATAATAATCGTAACTTTACAGCTGAGCAAGAATTCACATAGAATGCAGATAATTCCATAATATTTCCTTTTCTAACCAAATTATTAATATGTTTTGCAGGACGTATTAATATTGTAATTGTAAAATTACTAAAAAATTCTAGTTGTAGAAGAGCATATAGAACTTTTTAAAAAAAAATTAATTTTTCCAAATCGATGACCAATCTTGTCTAAACTTCTGAAATACTGAATGGCTCACATAATGAGAGATTACACAGAACCCCTAGGCTTTGTGCCGTTTAATCTTCCCCAAAGGACATTTTATTACCTATATATATTCTTCATATGAAGTTAATTATATTTTGACGCTTTGAATTGCTTAGGACGTACAAATAGGGAATGAAACTGATCCATACCTGCAAGATAAATACGTTGGACGTACATTTGTCGCATATCATTCTACTTCATCAAAAAAGATTTTAAATACTTATATAATTACAATTTTTAAAAAATAAATTTCATGATTTAAAAAATCAGAATATTTAGCAGTTAAAAAATAACTCTAAAAAATCAAACAAAATCTTAAAAATATGACGAATTCATTGGACTAAAAATATCGCCTCAAGCTCTTTAATATTTTTCCGAATTCACAGGCAACAAAAATATGATTTTTTTAAAGTATCCCTTGACACTCATTACGAATTGGGGAAAAAAAAAGAAAGATTTATTCTATATATTAAAGAAGAAATCCCAGAGATAAGGACAAACGCTTATGAATATTTGATGGGTAATTTTTTAAAATTCTGTGTTATTTACAGACTTTTCTTTCATAAAAAATGTTCTTTCAAGCAACTATATATATTTCTGAAGCTGAAATTTAAATACTACGTTTTTGTGATAAAAAAGAAAATGTTGTAGGCTGCTTTACCATGAACGGTTAAATTACAATTTTAATTTATGAACACTGAATAAATAAGTTATTCAACGATTTATAGCATTCCTTTTCAGTAACTTATTCAAAAAATTATTCAGCTTAAATCATCCCTCCTTGTTATGTGGTATTTAATTTTAATTTAATTCTGGCAGGCAATTGGATATTTGCAAACTTCTCATTCAACATCAAAAGTGGGAAAAATCAACGTACCATATTTCCAAATAAGATTTGTATTCCTCATAAAACCAAAATAAGTTATGAGTCGTTCCAGTATAGCTACTGTGTGTACACAGTACGAAACCCCAATAATTCCTAATTGGGTTACTTGTAGGCAGTTTGACGAGACTAATTACATTGAAATACAGGCTTCTTTGATCCACAATTTTCTAAAACTTTTGCTATTAAATTCTTATGGGTATCTGTTGTACTCTAACAAGCTTGTAAGAATACAAGACACACATATACACAAGACACGTCCCATCTTGTCCCCTGGGACATTTGCTAGAAACCTTTATCCCACTCTAGCCTTTTTCGCTATAATTGACTGTAATGTACTTGTGTTAACAATACATCTCAGCTTAGTAATTAGTTAATCGTTCAGATTAAACTGATTCTTTTTATCAATGTATAATGAACTCTAAAATAATCATTTATTTGCCTTTTATTAGTTCTTGGCTGGCCACTTTTTTTGTCTAGAACAATATTTCAATAACTTTGGGCCGCCAGAAATTGTTCCACGGAAAGTAAAAGGCCCAAATTCTCCCAAGAAAATATGTCCAGGTACCTCGACTCTGCTTTCACAGCTTCATTATTGGCAATGTTACAAGAAGAATCTAGGGTTTGCATCTAGAATGCTATTGTTTTATGCTAGTTGACAGTCGTCTTTCTCTTTTCTCTGCAGAAGTAAAGCTGTACAGAAAGAGAAAATAAAAGTTTGTCAGGCCTACCATCGTTACCCTTTTCCACTCATTCCATGCTCTGTTTCTGCATTTCTCATCAAACTGGAGGCGTTTCAAATTATCCACAGCCCATTATTATTGCTATCTTTTTTTATACCCGTTCGATTTAATGTAACATAGTGTTGTCTTTAATAGCCCACCTACACATTTATACCTGATTTAATATCTGAAATTTCATAGTCTATACCTGTTTATGAACTATGATATTTAATTAGTTGTCTCTGTATAAATTGTGTAAAATTATTAAATTTTGGAGAAAATTCACCAATTTTTCTTTTATGTGCTGATACACAATCATAAATTAAGGCTGTAGTTTTATGACTATGCCATTTGTGGTAAATTTGACTGTCATTTTTATTAGCCTTATTTGTGTTTCAGGATGTATTTTTCCAGCGCTTATATAAGTTGTATTTCTCTTGAAAAGACTACTACTAGAAGAAACTACTTACACATCTGTTAATTAGAAGTTTGATGTTCTTTTAGATCTTTTACAGTTGCTAAAGATTATAAAAAAACGGTTTAAAGCTTTATGATTAGAAAATTCTACAAAAACAAATGCTGTATTTATATCATAATTTTCCTTTTGTATTTAATTTTAAAGAAAAAATTAATTGAATAAAAAACATTTTCATTTTGATTGTGGCCTCTCACATTATCTCCAAAATTTTATTCAATGGTTAATTTAAATTATATTTTTTCCCTATAGTTCTCAGTAAGTAAAACAAACATCATAGACTCGTCTTTTTTTATAAATACATAAATTTATAACATCTGCTTTTCTAATTTTAAAGGAAGAAGATCAAAGAGAAATTTAAAATTACAATAAATTTTGTTATATTTCTTATTTTAATGCCTTATTGTTTTTGTTTCTGAAATATTTCCCCATGCCACCTGCGACTAATAATAAACAGTCAGTTATCCTACTATCGATTCCCACTCTCTAAAATCCTCTGTCTCAAACCTGGTTAACAGTGCTGTGCATCGATTTCCCTTAGAAGTAACACCCACATTGAAAAGCTCTAATGATTATTACTAAATGCATGTTGAACATTGGCGTTTCATCTTCAGCTTGTCAGTTTGAAGTTCTGGGTTTGAAACGAGGGCCGTCAGAATCCCCTACATTGTTGGCTACTTTATTTACTTTCAAACCCACGCGCGAATTAATATCAGTATGACTGCTCTGCTGACTGTTGAATGGAAATATCGCGTGTTTTTTTCAATCTGGTGTGCTTTCACCAATATTACTCCGAGCGCATCACGGAAAGGGATGAACGGCGACTTCGCTCAGCATGGCGGCTAATGGCTTTCTACCGAATAAACAGGCATCTTTTGTTGTGGATGCTTCACGCAAAGTCTGTCGTTTTTTTGTCGTGGAAGGTTTTGAAGGCTGAATGAGGTTCCCATTGTGCTGCTTGTCGATCGTCCAACAAGTGAATAAGCTGTAAAAAACCCTATTTGCTTGTAAGAGTAGAAGTGCATGCATTACTTAATCAGAAAAGTGGAAAGTTATATTCGTATATGACATCATGCAGGAAGATACAATGCATGAATACAGTGGAAAGTGTTTTGCGTCTATGTAGAGGACAGAGCAGTCTGTGTCTTCAAAAGTAAAATTGATCTCAACGTTTTTAGGAAGTTAAATTATTACCCTTTTTATGGAGTAAAAAATGCTGTCAAAATATTTCCAATTTTTCGAAATATATCTCAATACAATTATCTTCAATACTTGGCAAAACGGACATGGTTCTTTTTTCAAAAAGTCGTATATTGATAACCTAATAAAAATAAGCAAATTATATCAAAACATTCAAAATAGCTTTTCTTTTATAACG
This sequence comes from Dolomedes plantarius, assembly GCA_907164885.2. Classification (NCBI taxonomy): domain Eukaryota; kingdom Metazoa; phylum Arthropoda; class Arachnida; order Araneae; family Dolomedidae; genus Dolomedes; species Dolomedes plantarius. The sequence continues at coordinate 127,633,858 of OU015492.1, read as the reverse complement.
AAAATATGATGTATTCTAAGTAGATTAGAAACTTATTTACTTAATCGATATTATTGTGATCTCATTCATTCTACTTTCAATTGAACTGTCATAGGAAGAATGTTCAAGAGTAAATTTATACCACCTGAAAGGATTTTAAACAAATTAGGTGTCTTTTGTAGGAATATTTAAAAAAATTCATGGAAATTGCAAAAGAAGGGAATTGATTTTTATAACTCATTTGAATCATTCAGAGATTGTAAAGGTCAGATAAATTAGGTGACAGATTAAAGAAGTGTCTTATCGTGTAATTATTTGTCTTCATTTTATTTTAAGTGTGTTGCGGGATTGAGATTTTAAAGCCCTTGAAGATTCTTTCCATGATCGAAAAACATAACATGAATATCCAGCATCTTCAAAAGCAATCTTGAACGGGAGTTTGGTCTCGATTGAGATCTTCTCAATATAATACGGGAAGAAATTTCAAAATTGGTATTTCTGTCAAACACTACAGTTGAGTAAGCTTGAGAAGGACCTTATTTTTCATTTAGTTGTTATTGTAATAGAAATACTTACTTATTTTCATCATCTATAGATAGGAAATTAAATGTATATTTGCCGAATTTTTAAAAAATAGCAAAAATGATTGAATTCAAAACCTCACAATGATTGTTAAGTTAATTGTTTTTTCTTTTTCTTCCTTTTCCTTAACAGTGCTATACAAGTTCAACGGTTCAAAATCAAACAAAATTTTTATTTGAAATAAATACAATGGGTGCAAAAAGTATTTGCACATTGTGAATTTTCGATATATTTGCAAGGAAATACCCATGTCAAAATTAAACAACAAAACTGGTTTTTAATTTTTAAAACTATTCATTGAAAAAAAACCTGGGAAGTAATATTTTACTTATAACAGAATAAGAAATAACAACATTTTAGGAGAACAAAAAGTATTTGAACACTTATGGTTTTTAGTTGTTTATACGTATTATTATTGTTTAGCATGTAATTTATTGGCATCATTAATAGCCTGGAGTCTTCTCTTCATTGAATAAACTAGATTTTGAGTTCTTTCATTAGTTATTGTGGTCCATTCTGAATTGCTCTAGTAAGGTGATGATTTCAAACTTTTGTCCTGAATGTGTCACAAATTTTCGATCACATTAATATCAGGGGACTGGAGAAGTACAGTTAACTTTTTCTGACATTATATAGCAGCCATTCTTGAGTAGTATGAACGGTATGTTTAGGATTATTATTCTGCAGGAAGTAATAAGCGTCTTCAATTCCCTGCATTTAGTCACCAGGCCGTAAATTACGCCGCAAAATGTCAATATCCTTGCATTCATATTTCCTTCAATAAAGTGTAAGTTACGAACTCCAGATTGTGGCCTGCATGTCCTCAGTATGACACGACCTCCGCCATTTTTAATTGAAGGTGAAAGGCTCTTTGGATTCAACTCTGTATTAGTGCGAAGCCAAATGTTTTACGACCATCTGAGCTAAAGGGACTTAATCTTCTCTCATTAGCAAACAGTGCACTTTTCCAAAAATCAATAAGTCTATGTACGTTTTAGCTAATCTATGTACGTTAAGTACGTTTTAGCTAATCTATGTAAGTTTTAGCTAAGAGCAAGCGTCTTCATGTTACCTTCACTAATAGGTGGCTTTTTCCTAAGTAGTCTACAGTGATAATTAACACCTTTAAAAAATTTCGAATGGGGAAAGCCCAAATACGTTTATCTGTTGATTCAGCATTGATTTCAACACATGCTTGGGCAGCAGAGGATTCGATAGATCCTTCCAGTTAGGAGACATCCTTTTACACAGGGAAAATTGAAAACTAAATGAAGTGTGAAAAAGTTCCATCTGTTAGAACTGAGTAAAGGCGTAACATCTTTGTAAATTACGTGCAAATGTATTACACCATGTAAATTATTGGGAAGTACCATACATAGACAAATGTAGAATATTTTACTAGTAAGTCAGTTTAAAACACCTTATCTATTCAAATATGTAAATGCAGGTGAAAAAAAGTTTCGTAGTGATTTCGTACGTCATAAAGTCTACTTTACTCTGACCATAATAAACTTACACTATTTAAACGACTGTAAAATCAAATTTAATTTTCCCTAGCACTTGCAATGCGCGTTTGTGATAGACATTTTTGCGTTTGTAAAATATACTTATAACTGCTGGTGGTAAATATTCTATAATATTTTATTTTAAGATCCAACTTTGAAACCTAGCGTACTAAAGCTTCCGGAATTGCATCATTCTGGCGCTTTTCAACTGATTCCCTTGAATTTTTTGACTGTTATATAAGAGTTTCGGCATAAAATATAGCCTTAATAAATCCTCAGTTAAATGCAATCATACTTAAATATTTGTCAATATTGGGTAAGAACTGCCTTCGTAGAAATTCAATATTACCGTGTTTTCAAACGACAACGGTTTCTAAACCTTAGGAGGGAATTTTCAGGGTCAACGAGGGGAAGTTATTTTGGAACTGTACATATATTTACGATTCAAGGCTGATCAACAGAAAACATGGACATGCCCCTACTGTGACGAGAGACAGGTTTCTGTCACAAACCTCTCTCGAAAGACTTAGAAACATATATGTCGAGGAAAAAAGGGTTATGGACGTGAGTATTAGGTGAGTGCAGGACCCTTAATTAACTGACAATACGAGCCTCGAAGAGCTGCTCAGTGTGTCGTGTCTGGAGGTTAAATGAATAATGAGATTTCTGTCCTCTGTTGCGCAGTAAAAGAAAGAAAAGGGCGATTCGATGTTACTAATTCGCCGTAAAAGTCTAGAATTCATAACGAGCTTTAATCGTGGTGGCGAACGCTACAGACGTCCAATTTTGGTTATTATTTTTTCCATCACCCAGATCTTTCGTGCACCCACGCATGTATTTGTATGGAAGAGTGATAGGTTTTCTTTTAAGGTAGGAGAGAGCATGAATCACTATGCAAAATTTAAGGTTATCGCGACAATTTGTCAGACACATAATTATGGGGATGAAGAAAAAACAAGATAAATTGCTCTGGAAGATTTATTTATGTATTTCACTGTAGACATACTCACGCTGACTATGATTTTGATCGTGTTGATTCTACTTTTCATGAAGTCTGGAAACTGAATAATGTCCCGATCATGGAATGTATTTAAAAATTCAAATTATCATATTCACTCGTAATCAACACCTCTTTAATCGACAGTAAATTTTTAAAAAATGGCTTCATGTTTCTAACTACCTAATAGTTCATCATCAAGCTGAGGAGCATTGAGTGCGATTGTCGCTATGAACAATTCACAAATACCCATACACATATGTTGTAAACATTTTCATTCCTTCTTGTAAACTAATTAATTTAATTTTCCTGATAAGACATACATGTTTGGTTGAACCTCATAGAGAGCAAAGTTTATTCATCTACTGGGTATTCCCATAAAGAAGTCTACAAAATTGGTTGAGTATATAGCCTAAGGTCCTGAGGATAAAATACCTGCCATGTAGAAAAAAAAATACCTGAAACAGTGATATTTCTTTAAATATTAAAGAGTGTTTTATAATCTTGCTAACCCATTTAGTACAATTTTATCTAAAACCGCTTTTCCTTCCATAATAGGGAATAAAATTTATATTTTGTAAATATACCTCATTTATGGTATTTTAATGAAAAAATATTCGCACGATGTAATTATTTTAAGGTACAATGTAATTATTATAATTGCTTAAGGGGAAAGGACATTTATGAAAAAGGCTTGTTAGTAAAGCTAACATTTAATGTAGTGTCATCCGTTAAGGAGAGAATGTTAAATTAGCCAAGCGCTTAGATTCTGCCGTTTAGGTAAAATTACTTGGTCTCTAATTGTAGTGTTGTTGCTAATGACACCTGGCCGGAAGCATACCAGACCAGGTCCATATAGGATTGCGGGCTGAGGTGTGCGTCTCCGGTTTATAATGGCACCACAAGGTGTCAGAATCCGACTTAGCCAGGTGCCACCTCCATTTTGACCGAGCACCCCAGGGGGGACATCTGGGGGGATCGTACCTTCTCCCACTCGTTCTGATCTCATAGAGGGACTTTCCGGTCTACGGATTTAACGTGCTCATATCCGACCTAGACAGGAAAGTATTTAATGGCACTTGTCTGGTTCGACGTGAGTACTCTCAGTACCGCAAGCAGACGCGCTACCACTAGGCTAGTGCCTTTAAAATATTTTCAGGTAGTCTCTTCTAACGGAACTACCACGGGCTATTTACTATTTTTTAATGATTTTTGTCAATTTTGCGATAGACATTCGTTCCGGGAGCTTACATCTTCAACAGATGATATTCTGTATTTGTTGTGGACCGTAAAGTTACTTAATGTGTGTATGATTGTAGATGCATTGCCTGCGCACATCCTGATTTAGCATTTTAAGAGCTTCATAAAGTTAATATGTAAAATTGATTAAGAAATTATGTCTAAATGGGAACAGTATATGTTTTACTTATAAAGATATGATAGTTATCTATAGGTAACGTCCTGAAGAAATTAAAGTTTTTCAAATATTCCCTTAAAAATAAATATCTAGTCTTCGTATCCTTGGCATCTTGTTCTGTATGTTATTTGTATCTTGGTATAATTATTAAAATTTGTTCAAAATCTATCATGTATGTTCAGTTATAGATACAATTACGAAAGACTCTTAAAACCTTCACAAATAAGGAACAGTTCGATAATTATACATTAGTTATGGTTTTAGTTAAAAAAAAAGAAGAAAAAAAGAATGAACATGCCCCCAAAATCTTGCCACTAAACACTGTCATTTGGACTTGAAGAAATGAGATTTACTCTTAATTTATGCATTTCGTGTAAATATGCTTTTAAATTTAACGCTTTACATCATCGCTTTACATCCTTAACTCTTAATAACAGGCTTATAGAAATATGGGAGTAATTTGATAAATATAGAAAACGTATATCGAATCCTTATAACTATATTAAGACGTCCTACTTTTTTGCTGTCAATAATAAACAAGTAACACTGGCAGTCACACAATGGCATTGTTATGTCATCAAAATATGAGGTCAGAACATACTTTGGGGTCTCGGTATCAGTTTCAACGCTTAATTTACTTCCGCTCGTGCTATTTGCAACACAAACTTTAGGTGTAAAATTTAACAAGAAAAGGATCAAATTAAAAATATACGTCTGTGCTGCATATAATTATCAAAGAAATGGAATTTGTTTAATACACAAATGACATTTTGTTTGCAAGATGTGAGGATTTTGAGGTTATATATTAGAACCAGATACTTAGTATATGATTTCAATCAATCATAATACTGCCATTCAGTGTTTGATATTTTAAAGCATTTGTAATAGTCATTACAAGCACTTGCATTGAAAAATATGTAAGAAGCAAATATTTACAAAATCGGATTTTTTTAAAAATCATAATGTTGTGTATAAAGTATTATACTTTTTGCTTTTATCTCTGTAGTGATAAGGAAATTCTTTTAAGGATATTTCTATGAAGAAATTTTTGACAATAAATGACCACGATGTCTATTCCTCATGACATTACGATATCAGGTGAATTTAATATACTTTAACCATTACGAAATTTAGTATGTATTGGGAAGTTGTCTGATGAATAATTCTGATATACCTCAATGCTGATGTACCTTCCTGTTTCTCTAATCGCTCGTTTCATTAGTACAAATAGGGCCACTAACGGGTTATTAACCGTAACTATTGTTACTAACGTGGAAGATTTACAACGGCAAAAGTGTTTCTTTCTGCACTACAGTAGTTTACCATAATTTTAAAAAAAAGAAAGAAATATTAACGGGTACGTCTAATAACGTTATCATTTATTTCGACCGTGCTATCATTTGTAATTTTTCTTTCAAAACAATACACTTTTGATATGTTTTTAGTTGTAGTTTAGTTGTAGTTCTCCAAAACAAATGATTTTTCAGAATGTAAACTGTACGCTTGTTTGGGAGCCTGTTTGTCGGAGTTGATATTTACAAAATTAAAAGGTCTACTGAGGCTATACTACGGCATGACATCAGATATCTCTGATCCATTCAGTGTCGTTAGATAAAAAACAGGAACAATAACATAAGTGATAAGTCGCAAAAGAGTTTAATCTTCCTCTAAAATAGTGTTTGTGCATTAATTTTTTTTCCAAGATGAAAAATCTCATCTCAAGAATATGAGCTATAATTTTCTCGTTTAGCAATGAAATGCTGAATTACTTTCAGAAGTTGAAATATATTTTCCCTTTCTGTACCGTCTAATATATTTAGACGAAATATATCAATTCTTCCAAATATTTTTTCCCATTTTGTGAAGCCTCCTTGCATCACTAACGGTGAGACATTGTTCTGTATTTGATTCACTATTGCCTCCGTAGTAATTGGGTGAAAGTTATGTTATCTTAGAATGCCTCGACTATGTCGGAGCCTACTTTTGGAAAATCTTAAAAGTATTAAACTTTCTTTCATAAGTAGTACTTACTCCCTTATCATGCTGTTGTTCTGTCTAGATCTTCATAGATAACCCAAAATATCTAACGCGAATGCCGCGAGAAACATTCTAATATTTGGAAGGCAGCAAATAGTATGTTTAGGAAAAATGTATTCAATTCTCGTTTGAGAGCCCTTTAATGGGTTGTAGACGTGATATGTATTTACTTCTGGGTGGGGACATTTTACAAATGTGCATGATACTTTCTGTCTCTTTGTTTCTAGTCATCAGACGGTAACGATGCGTTATTCATGTTGCGTTAATGGAACTGCGCTAAGTCGAAACTCTTAATTGAATAGGTAATTAGAGCTAGATAAAAAAGAGGAGCTATTAATACGAATAAATGCATTATGAGTGTTTGCCCTTCGCTGCGCAGTAAACGAAAAACTAATTGCAAAGCTGATTCGCAGTTTAAGAATGGTAAGCAAACAGCTACTGAGTGTGAGATGAGAAAGTTTTCCTTTTCCCCCCACACATTTATTTCAATTTTGGCAAAAGTTCTTAACATACTGCTTCAGTAAGGCGGAGGAAACCGGGGCAGGGAACTTTATTGTGGAAAATGTTTATATGAGCGCGGTTTAATGTTACGCGTAATGTAGAGTTTGAACCAAGATATACATTAATGGATCGATCTCTCCAGGAAATTAAATTTTATTCTCACAATCTAACTGCCTCATAACAACAATTCTCAAAAGTCTGATTTCTCACAAAGATCTCGGGTACTCTAGATCAATTTGATAAATTTAAATACCAAGGGGGAGGGAGTAACTTTGATTTTTTCCCCATGAAAAAGTAAAATTTCGATGTCATCACTCTGCTAACTGATATTACATTTTAGAACATTTGAAACATTTTTACCTGGCTTGAATTTCGCATTAAAGGATGTCGTCTGTGTAACATAGTTAAGGAAAATGAAATATAAAGGATGTCTTTCTTTTTATAAACCCACTAGCTGAAAACCCGCGCTTCGCTACGGAGTACATTGAAATTAAATACAACGGTCAATGTATGCAATTAATTCCAAAATATATATATATATATTTATAATAAATACGACGATCAATGTATACAATTGATGTAAAAAAAACATTTATAAAAAAATCGTAAGGGATATTTTTATAGACAAAATAAAGTCCAATCGTCTGCCGCATTAGCAAGAAAAAAATATTTTTTTGTCTTTTTTTTTTTTAGCACGTGACGATAAATTTATTTAAAGTACCAGAAAAAGAAATCACGTGATCAGCATTTAATAAATTAAATTGTAAAAATTAATCTTTAAAAATTCACCAAAAATCAGGAAATGGAGTTAAAAATTCGAAAAAAATTTCATTTTGAAGAAATTTTTATGATCTTTCTCGTGATATAAATTTTATAACCCTCAATGTATTATTTTAAATGCAAACGTAAAAAAAGTTTAAAAAACAGCTTAAAAATTTAATTTTAAAAAATCTAAGAAGAATTTTTGAAAAATCTTTCTTAGTGCACCCCTACACTATTAGAAGAATCGCCATGCAAAATTTCAGCCCTTTAGGTCCAGCGGTTTGGTCTGTGCGTTGTATGTCAGTCAGTCAGTGAATGAATGAATGAATGAGTCAGTTACGGAACTGTTTTATATATATAGCATCATAATTTTAAGCTACCGTGAACTTTTGCTGTAGAACTTATAATAACGCTCACCTTATTTGTCATAATATATCTGATTATCTTCTAAATATACAGTTGTTATACATTATTGTTCAAAATCTTAGACTCGTTGGCTGTGATGGTAGTGAGATTTTATCCCCGGCAATAATTGTAGCATTAGAATGGAGAAATAAACTGGGCTCTTATTTAGATTTCAAATCTGAAAGGGTTTCGTATGGATAATTTTAAATTCGTTTTTGGAAGATGATAGTGGTATGCATAGTCACTGCATTTTAGACTGATCTCTGTTCCAAGGACATCCCTTACAGAGTCTTTACTCTATTTACCCTATTTCACAATTAAAATAATATTGAAGAGGAATCGGGTAAGTTACATTAATTAAATTTCAAATAAAATTGGTAATCAGAACCTATCACAAATTTATATGCAATCTAACAAGTCTAGGACAATGACCACACAGATGCAGAAAAGATGTATACGAAATTTTAAAAAAATTACAAAGATAACAATTGTGCGCATCGTTAGAGGATTTAAAATTGAATCAAAAGTTGTAAAAATTTTGTACTTCTGATTTCAAAAGCACAACTCGCTTTTCCTAGTTTATATTTTTATGAACTTTTTTTTTTACTGATAATGAATAGGAACACACAGAGGTTTATCCCGTGTGTGTCTATAAGATATTGTAAATATTCATATTCATGGGTGATTTCTTTCTCGTAATGCTACTATTTTATGCGATCAGACACTAGTATGACAATTTGTGGTATCAGGAGTTTTATGTCTCTTGAAAGAGGCTTGTGTTCGAGTACACTGTCTTATTTTTCAACAATTTTGTTGTCTACCTGCCGCCACGTCGTATCGGTGGTTAGCACCGCGGGTCTCCACAACGTGGGCCCAGATTTCAGTCCCGGCTAAAGCGTGAAGGTTCCTGTTCTGTCTCTTCATACGGAGTAGTGTTGATTCCCTTATAAGATCATACCAATTCCTTCTTAAATTTTTCAAGATAGATAATTATGTTCCCATAATGCAGCAAACAAAAACTGTTGTGTGTATAGACGAATACTGTCAGGACAAGTAACTGCTGCATAGAAAAAAAAAAATTAAAGCATGCTGATTTCACTTACCCTGGATTTTAAACATATAAATGAGAATTCACATATTTGGTTAGAATATTATGGAAACAAATTTACTTTCCATGAAGACATAAAAATTTCTTCTTAAATTAGTCATGATAGATGATTCCGAACTAGGGTTATAAACTCTGACAATTGAATGAAGAAGCTTGACTGCATTAGGCTCAAACGAAAAGTTTAATTGCATTTCCCTAATAGGTGTGAGGGAGCTTAGAAGAAGAGAACATCGTTTAAAATATCAAAATCTTAAAATATAATGACATTATATGCGACATTATGATTGCACCGAACTTATATCACTATTTAAAACTTCACTACATAAAACTGGAATTTTTCGAGTTCTAAATATTTCGTGTGATTTCGTGCAGTTAAAGAATTTGAAGACTGTTATTTCTTCACTTCAAAGAAATTAAACTTCTCCTCGATTAAATAAACAACAAAACTCCGGAATTTGCCCATAAGCCCTCTCATTTCTCCTCCGAGTTACAATCATATAAACCTCCAGCATGCACTTTCCGGAAAATGAAACGGGAGCAGCTTTAGCCTCAGGTTGAGCCAATCGTGTTCGGGCACATAATCGTCCTCGGCCCCGATCACCCCACCTGCTAACAGGGCCCCATAATCCTAGAGGGCCCTCTACGCCCAGAATTTAACACCTCAAAGTGTGGCGAATGCGCCTCACTATTGACTGCCGAATAAATCATTTCGGCCACGGGGGATCAGCGGGATACACGAGGCGCCGCGAGAAAGCCCAAGTTTTGAATTATGCCGAAGGATTTCGCAGAGCGAGAGCATTTTTTTGGCAGGGGGACCGTTGCCATATTCGTCATCTGCAGCGCACTGTCTACGGGCATTTGTGATCGGAGACATTTATACTTATTCGGGAATGATTAAATAGATTGGAAGCATTCTGCGGCATATTCACGTTCGCTCGAACTGAACAAGGAAAGTCTACCGAGGAATATGTATATAATGTGTGTTATATTGTTAATAACATTTATATAAGTGTACACAGAAGGGATATATGTATGCACACATTCAGTCCCAAAGGTTATAGCTATGCTTATAACACATAAGTGTTAATTTCGGGGTTATTGCCTCTGTCCGAAAGAGCATTTTCGGTCACGGTTTTCAGTAGACTAACATTTGAGCGTACAGCCTCATATTTTCCCTCGATTTCGTGGGTCAACTGGAGTAAATGTGAAATGGGTGTGTGGGGGATGCGTATATTTTAATCCGATCATTAGATGGTATCTCGATAAATAATATGCAATTTGTCTGTGTGCCGGGGAACTACTTGAAATTTGGCTTCTATGATGTGAAACTGGCATCTGGTGGCATTTCTAGCCTGTGTTTTTCTGTGAATTTAGACATGAACAACGATCTCTGCGGTAAATTAAAGGGACTAAATTGTTTACCTGCCACCCACACGGTAGAGTGGTTAGAGTAGTGGGCTCGGGTTGAAATCCCGAGTAAGGCTCGGTTGTTATATTAAACGTAAAGTAATTTAATGGAGAAAATCATTTAATTATCGCATTGCCCCCTCATAGGGAGCAGTGCTGGCTCACTTAAATGGTGATCCCATAATAAAGTAGTCAGCAAGATTTCGCGGTGAATAAAAGGTGAATGTCTCACGATAATAGTCTCCGCATTAGAAAAAAAATTAATAACCTAACATATATATGTAATAAATGTGTTTTCTTTTTTGTTGTAAATATTTGCATAACAATCATATCTATGTTTAAAACACATTTTTAAAAAAATAACGATAGATATGACTTTGATCTTTTTTTACCGATGTGGATTAAGACTCCAGCTGCAATTGCTGTAAAAAATAGAAGCAAATTTATCGTCTATCGTCGTTTTGCGTATTAAAATGTTGAATTAAGAAGCTTAGTTTTAATTTATACAGTAACACATATATTAAGTTATTTATATACATAGAGCATAATCTGTTTTTACCCCTCTGTCAGTCATTTTATGCTTATGTACCCCTCGTCCTTCATGTAAGATATTTGGCAATGAATAGAATAAAGTGGGTTAAAAAATTTACATACAATTTAATTGAAGGAGAGTAAGGAGGAATTATCACTAAAAATCTGCGTGATCTGGACGAGGCAACAGATACGCAAGTCATAACGTATAATTTTGCGTATATCTATATGGTCCCTCCAAAATTTTTGAAGGCGAATATTCTTGTATTTAAGGCCAGATTTAGTTTTAGTGATACGTGTTGAATGGCTTTTATCCGAGAAGTAAAATATTTTTTAGTTTATGTACGGGATAAACGAGTGAAACTCACACACACGCAAGATGCCGGCGATAAATGTGAGGGAAGATTGGAGAGGAAATCTATTTCGTTATTTGTGTGCGGTATAAAGGCATGAAGAAAAAAAAAGGTCAATGGCAGATAAAATTTAAAGGGAAAATCTCGAAGTGCAACATTTTAGATGAACCAGGTGCTTACATCTTGATTTATTTTCTTGGCTCGGAAGTTTATTGCTTCCGATAAAATAATTTTGGTTAAGAGTCCACAGTGAGAGAGAATCAGTTTAGACAAAACCTTTTAGTATGGGTGTAAAATTCTAACAAGTTAAACGTCCGTATGAATGAACATTCATTACAAAATAATTAAAATTTCCCCTTTTTTAAAAATCTGAGAGATGTGTTTATTATTCAGAAAAATTCTTAGACAGTTATTTTATTAGCAAAAATTACTAACCAAAAACATTTTATTTAGAGACATAAAAGGATATATTTTAGGTGAAGGGATTTTCATTAGAATACTTGATGAGAAAACAGTAAATAAACAGTTTATAGGCTACAATTAGGAATGTTTACCTGAAGTCAGAGAGGCAACATGTACGTCAATAAACAATGCATTCAAAATATAATAGAGAGAGTACACCTGGTCTGGAATATTCCAGCAAGGGCGCACAAGCCACAACATCATATAATATAGGGGTATTTTTAAAACAATTTTCAAACACGGAAAGTAGTATGTTTTCAGTAGTTTTGCTATAAATGGAAGGAGTTTCTAGAATGCTAGAGAAATAAATAGAAAATTTCCTTCACGTGCAATTGGTAATATTTGAGCTTAGCCTGTTCTTTCTTCGATGATTAATTAAATATGTAGACAGAATAAATTTGTTTTGGACAAATACAAATATATAAATGGCTTTGATGTGAAGTCATTTTACTTAGATCTCGGGAATAATCATCATTCATTCTATTTTGTATGACATTACCCGCTTAAACATTTCTATCATCCTTAATCCTAGAATTACTGAATAAACACTTTTACATAGCATAATTATTTATTGACTGGCGCACTCCTTAAACTGCTTATATATTTATACGGTAAAGCACTTCAAATTTCCTTCTGTATATAATGTTGAAAATTCAAACCAAAATCCTAACTGCTCAACAGTATTAATTCTACTCATGAATTATGACTCTTTAAAGCCGATTTTTCATCAATACACCTTGTATCAACTTTTGGAGCCAAAGAGGAGAAAATTGGAGACGTAGAATATTAAGTGCCCATTATGTTTGCACTTCTAAATGCATAAAATAAAATCCAATTGTATTCATAAGTCCCTTCAAAGATTAATTATATATGATACAGAAATAAATATCCAATTCAGTTGTTTTAAAATAAATCAAATGTGTATATTGGTGCAGAATGGAAAAGAGCACACAAAATGCTGATGAAATTATGCGATGCAACAATCGGTGATAGCTGGTTTCTCACATTGTGTAAAAACCAATGTTATTTTTGCATCAGTAAAAACTTCAGCTCCCGCGTGGTTTGCCCCGAATTATATAATTCGGGGCAATATATATATATATATATATATATATATATATATATATATATATATATATATATATATATATATATACGTTTAAGAGTAAAAGAATAGTATGAATATTTTGTATTTTTATTAATAATTTCAGATTATAAGTTTCTTATATATTTTTTTAAACCATGATAATTTTAAGAATGGGAATTTAACCCACCATGCTCCCTAGAAACTGCTCGAAATGTTCCTTGTACAAAGGGAAATGTTCAAAATAAAACAAAAACTCCTTAGAACTCAAACTTCCTGCTTTCTCGATACAATCTGAAAAAGCGAGGATAAAAAAAAAGCCTGAATCATTTTTGTTCCCCTCGGCCCTTCATGAAATAAATAAATCTTCCCGCGAATCAGGACAAAAATTACAGCTTATTAGATTGAATAATAATAACGGCAAAAAAGCGAGAGGTGCCATAAAAAAGGGGGGACTCTCGACTCTCCCCTCCTTTTTCTAACCCTATCATGTAGTTACCGAAAATTGATCTAATTTGGGACCGGAATCGAATGAAAATCCGCAGGATGTGTCGCTTCATTTGTTCTAACTTCGTTTGCGGTCAACACGTCTTGAATAAAACATCACATCGGAGTGGAGTGCTTTCTTTTTTCGCTTACTTATTTATTTTTTTCCCTGTATGCTGGTTTAGGTGTCGTCCCATTGGTTGGATTTATAGAGGCGAAAAGCCTTTCTTCGACTGTCATTTTTTGGATGTGTTTTGCTGCGGAGATGAAATTTGCATGCGTTTGAATCTTTTTTTTTTCTCCACTGCGTGCTGAGATGGTTTTCGCGATGGCCGGGCTGAATTTCTAGATTTTTGATTTAGTGTCGCTTGCGCATTCAGCACTTTGTATCAGGTTCATTCACGCTAGTTGTAAAAACGTCTTTTCACATACGTGTTCATAGAAGAGAGCATAAATTAAGTTTAAGTAAAGCTGAGCTGTGCAAATAGAAAAGATATAAATTATTCTAGCATTACAGCTAATAATTGATTTTTCTAAAATTGAATTTGGAAAAATAAAAGAAAAATTCTACCTTTACGGTTGTTCTTGCAAAAATATCACATGAAGAGGCTCAAAAAGTAAAACGAGGAGTAAAAACGTCGGAAATGAGAAAAATCAACTGTGCATTCTGTTCTGCAACTAAAACGTTAACAGATAATATGTTTATATAAGAACATTATTTACTGCTATAAAGCTATAAATGTAAGAATAAGAAAATAATTTCCTTAAAAAACAATCCTCGCACATGCTTTCAAATCATACAAATATTTATAAAGAATTATCAAAATTATTTAAAATATGTTTTCTCTTAAGTCTCACTTTGCGTACCAGTGAACAAGATCGCTTTTGACTTAGATTAAGTGACTAATATTCAGGGGTCATAATCTACATAATTTTGATGTGTAGGAACTCACGCAGAGCAATTGTTACAGATTATGTACATACTAGAAGGTGGTTGTGATCATATTCATAGACATAGTTCCTTTACAGTTCCATTACAAGTGTGTTCCCATCAAGGGAAAGGAAGATTTCAGTAGGCTAATTTGAAATTTCATCCTAATTTCCAAAAAAACTCTTTTTTACATCTGCCATTCCAATGGAAGATTAATTGCACTGGAAAAGGTTAGAATCATTTGCATTAAACACTAGAAAGACGGAATTGTAGGTAACTTCTATATAAGGATCCAACTTTGACGGTTTGAATACATCAACCAACAGATACTCTGAGGTTTTTTTTTTTTTAACCACTAGAAGAAGAGAAAAAAATCAATGCCATGGGTGGACCAACCCCTATAAAAAGTGGTGGTGGTGGATGAATAACACAGCCAATCCTACAATGTGAGTAACGGCTGTAAGACAAAACTGTTGAAGGAAGCAAAGAAACAAATGGAAATAATTAGGGTATTACAGTTTATATACAAAGACAACTTTAAAAATTCTATAAAATCATCCCTTTTGGAATATCCAGACTTTCTCAGATGTGTATTTTCAATAGTTTCCAATAGTTAAAAAAATATTTATCATAAAAATACCTGAAAGTTAAGATGACATGCAGTAAAAAATATATAATCAGACAAAAAATAAGTAAACTTTAAAAAATATATATTCCTTCAAATATTTCAAAACTTAAAATCCAATAAGTACTAAACTTTTCATAGTAACTCCCTTGGATCTGGTAGAAATTGTAGTCTAACATTAATTATATTAACCTCCCACCCCTTGGATTCTATATTTTGTGATTTTACATTTTTATGCCACCATATATAGTCCCCATTTTGCCTTTACGCTTCTTTCTCAGCATTTCTTTCCTGATGGAACCACATGGCTTGCAAGTGATTTTCCCCAAGGCATTGGTTTGTCCAAATGCTTGATAATGTAGTGTATTTATCATTCCTCTCAAATGAATATCTTCAGTAGGGAGCTCCATTGTTTATTTTTAGGTACAAAGACAACCTTATATATTTTAATACAACACAGTAAAGACATAAATGAGATTAAAAAACAAACATAAGGTTTCTTTTGGCCAGAAAAGAGACTTGCTTTCCTTTTTTATGTTGGAATTCTGTGCCCAGCGATTTCAGCTATTTTGTATTGTACATAAAATTTCATTTGCTAAAATGTTTTATACTGTTTGTTTGTTTTTGTTCAATTTAGTCTGGGGTTTAGTAATGTCCTCAGGCAGAACGTAAGCCAAGAATATTAGTATTTAATTATCCGATATTTCTGATAAAGCTCATTTTTAGAAATGTTTCAACTTTCAAGGGGTAGTTTTGTTTTTTCCATAATATCCAGAGAGAACGCAACTTTAAGCGAGCGATTTACATCTCCTTTCCTTGTTAATTTCTAATTAAAATATATTTATGCGACATCAGTTTTTAGGTATGGTATTTTTGTAATATTTTCAAATATCACTTTATGATCAGCAAAACTAAAATTTTAACATTTGAATTTTATAATTAAAATTCGAAGTTTTATAGCAAAAAAAAATAAGATTTTGGCTGCTATTTAAATGATGATTAATATCTAAAAATTATGAAGTGATGAATACTGAAGAGAGGAAGCACAAAAAATAAATATTTTTTTCATTTACTGCTTTTTCCTTTACGGCTTTTGTTTCATCTATGTATTTGAAACATTATTGCTACAAAAGTAATTGTCACAATTATGTAAAAATGAACTAGCTAAAAAAATACTATCTTTATACTTACGAGAAATGCATTAGTATTTGTTGAATGGCACCTTAAGTATTTTGGTAGATTATGTAACGTTAATTATAGTTAAAAAATAAAATTTGGTAAATGAGAATCAATAATTATTGTAATATATGCAGTATTCTTTATAATTTATAATAACAATATTTAGATAATTAGTTTCAAAATTATTGAATAGATCTTTAAATTCTTTTGTTTCTACTATCGCTCTCTATATTTTTTCTATATTTTTTGTGCGAGAAAAATGTTTATTATGGTATGATATTCATTAGCTGCATAAAACATTTTAAAATTCTCTACAGTATTTCTCTTAGAGTTGACAGATAAGAGTTACACCTGTATTTTGCGGCAAAGGCATCAAGATTGAAAAAATTTAACCTGAAGCAGTAAGGAAAAAGGTAGTTTTATTTGTGTTCCCCTTTTTCATTTTTTGCACTTTAGAGCTACTTTTTAAAAATAAATACTCGTATATATGAGCTCGAAGGGACAGACAGAGAAACACAGTAGAGTTAAGGGAAGCGTGTTAATTGTAACTGATTATACGCGTGTGACAGGTTGAAAGCTTAAAAGCTTGCTAGCTCGTGACAGGTTAAAATTAAACGATGGGTTGATTTTTAGCAGTTTTATGTGATTATGAAAATATTGTTTTACCAAACTTACCTAAAACTTAATGAAGTTTTCAATTCAGCTATTTTCATATTTTTTAAGATATGAAATTATATATATTTTGTTGGTTACAAACATAGACGATATAATCGCATTTTTATTGAAACATAATAATTTTCACATTGCTTACTGTACTAATACTGGATAAGTTAACAAAAAGCCAAACATTTAAAAATTGCTCAGGAGTAAATAAATTAAAAACAGGAACTAACAAACTGAGAAAAGGAAATCCATGAAGTTATATTTCAACTGAGAACAGGCCCATTAAACATTTTTCAATGCATTAGTTTATTCTACAAGAACATTTCCACAGCATGTATTTTAAATTTATTTCGAAACATTGTTTTGCAATAAAGACTGCAATTTCAAAGAAAACTCAAATTTTCATTCTTACATCCGCGTGGAGATATGTGATCCCGGATACAAAGTTATCAATACAAATTTAAGAATTACGTCGAAAGATGCTGAAAAAAAGCTTTGAAATATTACATATGTGGAATTTTTTCTCCAATAATATTACGTAGAGCAATGGCCCAAGAACAAACCTTTTATTTCTTTGTATTTTCAAGTTTAGAATTTGAATTATATTAAAAGTATGTTTGAGTGTTAGCGGATCAAATAAGACTCGGACTTTTTGATCTTTGGTAACTTTTTCTGTACACACTAGTGACCAAAATTGTGTAAACCTTTTGGAAAATGTGTGTTTTTGAAGTTTAATAGCTTATAGTACTAATATATTTTAGTTATATACCAAAAGCACACATCTTTACATTAAACATTTGATTTAGAATATAATACGATGCATTTTATTAAAAAAAATTGCATTTTGAAAACAGTTATGCGTACTGAACTGTGATAAAGTAAATTTCTTAGTTTCTCACAATATCCGATACTTTGTTGGGAAGTCTCTTGCTGCAACTAAAGCTTGACACCGACGTTCCAGGGAGGAAACGATGATTTTAGTTCACCAGGCGTTAAAATATGATACCATGATTGTACACTGAAGAGCCCCCCCCAAAAAAAGAAAAAA
Source organism: Dolomedes plantarius (assembly GCA_907164885.2). NCBI lineage: Eukaryota > Metazoa > Arthropoda > Arachnida > Araneae > Dolomedidae > Dolomedes > Dolomedes plantarius. Next base: position 127,615,796 of record OU015492.1, on the reverse strand, counting down.
AAACTGGTACACCTGCCTAATATCGTGTAGGGCCCCCACGAGCACATAGAAGTGCCAGAAAACGACTTGGCATGGACTCGACTAATGTCCGAAGGTACCCTGGAGGCAATTCCCACCATGAATACTGCAGGGCAGTCCACAAACCCGAGGAGCTGGAGATCTCTTCTAAACAGCACGTTGCAAGGCATCCCAGATATGCTCAATAATGTTAATGTCTGGGGATTTAGGTGGACAATGGAAGTGTCTAAAATCAGAAGAGTGATCTTGGAGCCACTCGTATCAACTCTCGACGTGGGGGGGGGGGTTGCATTGATTTACTGGAATTGTCCAAGTCTGCAGGAATGCACAATGGACATGAATGGGTGTAGATGATCGGACAGGATGCTTATGTACCCGTCACTTGTCAGAGTCGTCTCCAGACGTATCAGGGGTCCCATATCACGCCAACTGCACACGCCCCATACCATCACAGAAATTCCCCTAGCTTGAACAGTTCCCTATTGACATGTACGGTCCATGGGTTCATGAGGCTGTCTCCATACCCGTACACATCCATCTTCCCGATATGAGTGGAAACAAGACTCGTCAGACCAGGCAACGTGTTTCCAGTCATCAACAGCCTAGTGGAGGTATTGGCGAGCCCAGACGAGGCGTAAAGCTATGTGCCGTGCAGTCAACAACGGTACACGAATGGGCCTGAAGCTCCAAAAGCTCATATCAATGACGGTCTGTTGAACAGTTCGCACACTGACATTTGTTGATGCCCCAGCATTGAAATCTGCAGCACTTTGAGGAAGTGTTGCACGTGTATGGGCCTGTTCACATAGGAGTCCGTTGCGTTGCGTTAAGGAAAAGATGACGTTGAGACGAAAATAAACCGATCATAGGCGTTAAAAATTTCATTGCTAATCGTTTGGAGGCATATGATTGGTTTATTTTCGTCTCAACGTCATCTTTTCCTTAACGCAACGCAACGGATTCCTATGTGAACAGGCCCTATCTCGTTTAAGGATTCTCGTCAGTCGTCGATGGTCCCGTTCATTCAAGGTCTTTATCCGGCCGCACCGCTGTCGGAGATTCAATGTTTTACCCAATACCTGATATTCACGGTACACTTGTGAAATGGTCGTGCGTGAAAATCTATCCTGTACCACTACCTCGGAGATGCTATGTTCCATTTTTCGTGCTCCGACTATAACACCATGTTCAAAGTTACATCGTGATAACCAGCCATTGTAGCAGCAGGAACCGATCTAACAGCTTTGCTAGACCCCTGTTGTCTTATATTCGCGCTGCCGACCGCATCGCGTTACGCTTATTGGTTGCATATCTCCATTATTTGCATAAGCACGCCTGTATCAGTTTTTTTTCTCTTCGGTGTATAATTGCTTCTGTTAGTTGTACTTTATTATGTGGTTTCTTCTTACTAACAAGCTTCTTCAATCTGCTCGAAAGGTTTTCGATTGGATTAAGATCAGGGGTATTGCCGGGCCATTCTGGCAATGGAATATCATTTCTTTCTGGAAACACTTTTTGCACTGAATAGAAAAATGGCAAGGTGCAGAGTCCTGATGAAATAGGAAAGTCTCATTATCACGGAAGAGGCTATGTTCTGACGGTGTTAATTTTGACTATAATACATCCATTATGTATTTACTACTATTTAAAGTGCCACTGACCTCACAAATTCTACCCATACCTTTTGCTGTCATACATCCCCACAGCATAACACTAACTGGATGCTTCACAGTTGGTGTTGGGCACTCGGGTAGAAAATCTTCTCCAATTCTTTTTCTGACATATTTCATTCCATCAGTACGGGATATGAAGATTCTGTTTTTGCTCTTCCATATGATACTTGTGCATTTTTCTTCTGTCTCATTAATAAGCTTTTTAGCCCCGTTCTAATCTCTTTTGTCTTTTTTTGAGAGATTGAAGTGGCTTTTTCCTTGGAATTCTGGCGTTTAGCGCAAAATTTTGAAGTCTGCGTCAAACAGTCCTGGCACGTATGTTTGTACCAATTCACATAAATCATTTTAAATTGTCTAAGGCGAATTTTTTCTGCCTTTAAAACACAGTTTTTCATTTCTCTATTACCGCGTGGTGTTATGGATCTTTTCCTGCCTTTGGTTTTGAATCAATTGAGTCTGTTCATACTTCTTCATAGTTTAAAAGTTCCTCCTTTGGTTATGTTTCCATCTTTCTTCTAATTTCATTGTGTTACCTTTTTCACGTAAAGCAAATATTTTTAGCCCCTTTATAAGTGTTCAGTCAACTCTTACTTTACTCATCATCCTACACAAGTTACAGAGCTTACTCATCAAAATTGCAGCAAAAAAAGCATAAAAGTAGCGACTAACTTTGTGATAATCAAACAACTTAATAATATGTTTTACTATCAATACTGATAGCAAAAAATGTGAACTTACTCATGCTAACACCTTAATGGATCCATTTTGTGGCATCGTAATGCCTCATTGGCTATCAGAGCAATCACTCCTTTAGGTCAGTTTTGAGGTTTAGATATCCTCTCTCTTTATATAGGACAGTTTTGTTTGTCTCCATGAGTTTATTTAGGTATAACTTTTTATGTAATAAAGATAATAGATAACAGTAAACTGCATTAGATTTTGTAAAAAATTTATCTTTCCAGTGATATGTAACATCATTGTATTTTCTTTAAAAATAATGAAGGTATACGGAATTAAACCTTAAAAACACGCATCTTCTAAAAGGTTTCCAAAATTTTGGCCACTAGTGTATATTTCGGTAGTTTCAATATTATTGTATAGGCCTTTAAATTCCCGTGTTGCGATATTATCATTCTATATATTTATATATATATATTTTATGGGATAAATAGGCTTATTACGGTGTAGTGATATTCATTAGTTGCGTAAAACGTTTAAAATTCTTTGCAGCATTTCCCTTAAAGTTGACGGATAAGCGTTACGCCTGTATTTTACGGCACGGAGGGCGCCAAGAAGTTACAATTCTAAACAGTAGTAATAAGGTAAAAAGGTAGCTTTTTTTTTGTCTTCCGTTACCATTATTTACACTTGGAACTCTTTTTTTTAAACACAAGTACACTTTTAAATTTAATCGTATAAAAAGAGGAAAATAACTTTGAAGCTTTTCCGAGACCCAGTAGATACGTCTATGAGATCTCCACTGATTTTGTTTATAGAATGTTTAAAAACAATTTTTTTAGAATAAGAAAGGGAACTGTATGTTCAAACTTTAACTTATGTCTCCTGATGATATGTAGAATTATAAACGTAAAGTAATTTAATGGAGAAAAACATTTAATTCGTAATCAAAGAAATCCTATAATTGGCTTTGAACCAAGATAGTATTGTAATTAAAATTTTTTCATGTAACTCTAGACGCCTCAAATAAAAAAAATGTTCTTGAGTCCTGATTGAAGCATCTAATAAACAATTTTTTTACACAAAGATTAATACAGTGTGCATTTCAAAAACAATTTCATTCGAAATTCATATTTGTGCGCCTTTAAGTTTTAAGTGAACACATTTTCCTGCTTTTCTGGAATTTCCAGCTCATTCTTATCTGCAACTGTAGAACGTGAAAAGAAACCATCTGATTTCCCATTCAGCATGTTCTTGCTCAGACTATTCAATCTGGTGTTGTGGCTGTCATGGGAAATGTGAGAGAGTCTATTTTCACTTTTTTTTTTATGATTGTTTCAAACTTATGTATGGAAAAACTGCTCACTCCCACCAAAAGAAAATACTGGTATGCTCAATATACGTATATTTTTTAAGTCTCATATCCTAAAATTGCGTTTGAGCAAAATCCGAAGAATTCGGTTGCTTATTGTCAAAATGATGCACTTTAAGGATAATTCTAAAGTATTGTACCATAATAATGCTATGTCAATTTTTGAAAGTGATTTGTGAAATCCTTTTCTTTTGCTTCTTTTTAAAAAGGGGAAGCAATTTATTTTTAATCTAAAACTTCCGCGAGAAAAGAAATATATGAAATAAACGTTTTATATTTTATACAAGATAGCAAGAATATAGTACATTTCACATCTACGTAAAATCGTAGAAAGATAGGTATGTATATTGTTTCAAAACAGTAGTTTTTATCCCTAGTCTCCTAGAATCCTTTCATACACTCACTGGCTCTATTTCTTTTGCTTCCATTGAAGAAATTTTAGAGAAGGGGGAGTTGGAGAGTCTGTCCCATTCCAAGTTTCCTCTGTCCGATCATATACAAATTGCAGGTCCCACAAAAATCACTTTGTACGGGAGGTTTTTCCGTTTCCGATGGAGACATTTTTGCTTCTTGGAGGGGGGAGGGGCATCGGAGGACAACATTTACTGGGAAATTACCCTTTTTTTCTACCAAATTTTAGGTTTCTGTAGGGGTTGACCCTAAATATTACCCGAGGTTGTTATACTGCTAGAATGCCATGCAATATAACACAAATGGTAAACACATCTGGATATAATCACTTCCAATTTTGTGTTTTCCACAATGAATTTGTTCTCCGATGAACAGGAACTTTCAAATGTCCTTCCCCCCATGTTTCGTCATTTACAATATTTGCCAATCTGAGATGTGGCTGAACTAGAGGAAAACATCTAGGATTATCAGAGGAAATCATCTAGTCTAGCGTGTTTTAAACTCTCATATATTCCTTTGGCTGACAAAAAAAATAAAATGAATTCTATTGTAAGGTGCAGAAAAGTTCAGGCTATCTGACAATATCAATTTTATTGGATTATCGGCATTTATGTAGCTGTCAATAGTAGACAAAGTTTCTCCATAGGTTAACATTAAGGTGAGCGAATCCAATAGAGTTTGTACACATCAGCTTTAAAGACTCTTTCATGAATCGTTCTTTACTCTGGTTTATTTTACATTCCTCTTTTTATGTAATCTACTAGGGTTTCACTGCAAAATATCAAGTAAGGAATCACTGCGAAAACATTATAGAACTAGATAGTACCCGTCAAAACTTGACGGTAAAATACAAATCGTTATAAAAGTACTATTAAAAGTAATATTAAAAATACAATAATAAACAGAAATTAAAAACATTATCATCGTAATAGAATGCTTTACGAAAAATCACATAAAAGCCACATGTGAGCACGTGAAAGCCACGTGTGTGGGCAATTTAGAAATATTCAATTAAACACTTTTTAAAATTTTAGAAAATTTTGCGGTTATGTTACGTATTCGCTTTGAAAAGCACGCTACCGTACAGACAGTTTTGAACATATCACTACGCATGCGTCGAGTTTGCAACTTTCCGAAAATACTAAATCTGACATTATTGTAATATCTGGTTAAAATATATATATTATATGGTTAAAATATAAATAAATATATATATTAAAAAAATAATATAATGAAAAACTGTTTTACTGTGAAAAAATTTCTCTGATTCAATTTTTCTTAAATTAACGATGATGAATGAATCAATGTGAATGAATGACTCACTCATGTTTACATTTTCAAGTTCTGAGTATATAAAATTGATACTTGTTATTAATTTAATTGAAACACTATGATAACGCGAAAGGTAGCGGAAAAGAGATAATTCTCTAATGAATATGAAAATCACAACGAAAATACGTTACAATGAAAGGATATTTTATGCTGAGCAATTTTTAACGGTGGCGAGCTGTTTTGAAACTGTCATAACGTTTATTACAGCCGTCTAAAAATAGAAATAAAGTTGATTTGTGTCGATATTACGTTGTTTCTAATAAATTATTATTAGATAGCAAATAATCTTTTTGAACTTTACTTTTAACTTGTTAAGCCTAACTCATAAAACAAAATGGATGCCATAGGCTGATATATTTATGAAGCGGTCGCTCCGGAAGAGTTCATGACAGATACATACATACACAGATCACGACAACTATTAAGAGAATTATCTTTAAGTTATTAACAGAAAACCAGAAATCAAATAAAAAAGTGATCATGACTTACAGGAATCTTGTGGGAACACTCGTAATCAAGAATTCTTCAATTCCACAATAAATTAAAAAGGATGGCAACGTATTTCAACCTACTTATTAATTCATCGTCAGGCCGAGGACAATTAGGTGTGATTGTCTCTATGAATTTGTATAAACATTTGGGAATTGTTCAAAGAGACAATCACTCCTAATGCTCCTCGGTCTGATGAAGAAATATTAAGTAGTATTAAAAATGTATCCATCCTTTTTAATTTATTGGAGAAAAAAGTTATCGCTTCACTATAAGTCTTTATGTTCTTCTTATGGGGAAAAGAGTGTTTTGTCAAATATTAAAGCTTTTTAATTATCTCTTCGTTCTTTTGAACAAGTTGTTAAATCCTGTATGAAATTTCAAACAATTTCTAGAACTGTGAGTATCTTAAAACTGTATTTAAAAAAAGTGTTTTCGTTACACTAATTTTTATATTTGCTTATTTTAATACATGCGACTTTTTACAGTATTACCTATTTTGGAAACATTGTCCAATCTAACCTTTATTTACTTATTTTTTTTTATTTTGTTTCTACACTGATTTTCTGTCCTGTTCTGTTCTTTCTATCTCAGATACGTAATACTTAATCTTTATCATCTATCTATCTTTCTAATATTTATCTACCTAATCTCTATCCATACATCATCAACTAGTCATGCTGGATGTCAGCTACAGATGAAGCTTCTCGTTTTTTCTTCAGTTTTGAATTTGAAGACGGTTGGATTTCTAAATTGATTAATAACATTTTTTCTGTCTGAAGATTTTTGATTTTACATTTTTTTCAGTCATTTCAAAGTGACGCAAAGAAAATAAATGAAAGCGTTTCAAAATATCTATACTGATTATACAAATTAATTTAAGCTTTGAATTTAAAAATTTCTAGTTTTGATTATGTATAGATAAAAATAATTAAAAATGATCTATGATATGTCAAAATGCATTATGCTTTATTTAATATATATTCAAATTTTAGTATTCGAAACAGCTGTAACTGGGAGTGTGAGTTTTTAAAGTAGTAAAAAATATAAGCTTTAATAACACTTTTAGAGGAATAAGAAGGATAGTTTTTTAGCTTTCTTAGCTTTGATGGAAATGAATTGAAATTTGTTAGAATTAGAAACAAGATTTAAAATTTTTTTATGGTAGTCACATTTTTTAAATAAACCTAGAGGATTATTTTTCATTGTAAATGACTGGAGATTACAGAATAATTAACGGGAAGTAAATAAAAAAGAAAATGCAATTTTCCAACTATTCAAGGTTTTATTTGAAAATTAAGTATGTGCCTTGATTCAATGCCTAACTTCAATTTTCTGGAGACTTTCCAATTTTCAAGAAGCATATGAATCCTGTATTAAAATATCCTTGATTTAATATCGTTAGAAATGAACACACGCACACGTACTATATCTAAAGAAAGATTTAATGCACAAACTTTTCCTATATACATAAGTAAAGTTTACTATTTTACTATATGGAACGAAACTAAGACCTATTTAAGCTTTGTTCGAATCCTTATTTGAGAAAGTAAAGTTAAGGAATATAAGGAAAAATTCTCGGGAGAATGCGTTTAAGCTTTGCTACTGCATTTTTCCGGAGTACGTGATAAACTGCGCGGAGTTTTACGGCTATTCGAGGAGAAACTCTGCAAATTCCAAAGAACTTGGTAGCACTGAACGTAATCCAGTCACTCAATAAGTCGCAAAGTAATTTTTTTTAAAGTCGATAACAACACGTTATGGTATATCGATGGCTTCGAATGATTTTTTTCATTATTTCTTCAAAAGCTTTCATTCGTTAGAAAAACTTACTTGCACATCCCCCGGGCAGAGAGCTTGGCAGTATTTGCATAATTCTTCATAAGGTTAGAAGCTTATAAATCATACCATCTACAACTTAATTTAAACCATTTAATTGTGTGACCTGCTCCTAAATTTACACTTGCTATGTTCATGCGAACTATAAGAGGATTTTCTTAGTAAAAACATTGCTACAAAGGATTTTCTTAAGATAAACACGCATGTATTTTTCGCAAGAAAAGATATTTTCTATTTGAAGATAAAGTTTTTTAAGCTGGTCTAATTATCTATAGATGATGCGATAAACTAAAAGAAAGAGCTTAGGAATTCTGTGATCAAAACAGATGATTTTTCCTCGAGCGAAGAGAGATGAAATAAGTTTTGAAGGTAACAAATTTTCAAGAAATTCGAATTCATTTGACTAGTCGAGAGAATCTTGTTTGTATGCAAGAGGACATGGAAATAGTCTTAATAAGAAAAAAAAAATATTTAACGAGTCAGGTACCTTTTAAAAGCCAAGAGACTCGACAAACATATCCCTATTTTCAATCATCAGTAGTTCGAAAATAATTTATTCTGAAATATGAAAATTTTAAGGTGAGTTAAACACTTTTTCCTCTTTATAAATATGACATTTTTTCCTAGCTTGAAGAGAAAGTTTTTAATTGTTTAAAACGTCAACCATTGTTTTTTCATTGTTATGCTATTACGCACATATTATCACCAGAACAGTTGGTTAGAATACCTGATGAAATTAAATACACGTGCAATATAAACATGTATAATTAAAATGACCGACTATTATGTCATTCCTATTATAAAAATTACACAGGCCTGCGATGAAAAAAATACAAGGGAACTGACAGCTGAACTTCATGTATTTTTTGGTGCTGATTTTAAAAAAATAATGAAAAATTTCTATCACGTCACGTTTTCTTGAAAAATTCAATTTTACTTTGATTTTTATGAACATTTACCGTAAATTGTGTTTTCGGCGTCGAATTTCTTCCCTCCCTGCCTGACCATCATTCTTACCGTGATGAAACCTACAGAATACCCCTCTGTGACACCTCCCCTAGCATTACAGACTATGTAAGACAACTTTATCTTGCGTATTTTGGCATGAAACTCAGAGATTAGGACAAATCGTGGGTTCCTCATAAAGTTTGTGTGAAGTGTCTCAATGATCTACGCTCAAAGGAAAGAAGACTGCTGTTCAATTTGGAATTCCTATGACATGGGAGCCCAAAAACCACTCTGATGATTGTTACTGTTGTTCCTGCCATGTCCGTGGGTATAACCGCAAAAATCAAAAGCTAATCTCTTATCCTGATAACATTACATCGGCCATACGCCCCGTTCCTCATGGACCTGATGTGCCAGTGCCTTTGCCTCCAACTGAATTGCCAATCATCTCTTCAGAGTCTTCAGACTCGGAACATCCAGAAGTTCAAGCTCCGCTACCGAATATAAGCCCTCTGGAGGCGAGGACCTCCAGAGTGGAACTTGGGAGGCCCTTTACCTTTCTCTCGGGTTGAACTTAATGATCTGACTAGAGATCTGGGCCTTTCGAAAGAGGCAGCTGTATTGTTGGGCTCCAGATTGAAAGAAAAAACTTATTGGCCAAAGTAACCTCTTTTTATTGGTACAATAATCGAGAAAAGGAATTTGTTAAGTACTTTGAGGAAGAGGAAAACCTGGTATATTGTGCTGATGTTCCCGGATTCACGAGCAAATTTAATATCACCTAAGATAAAGATGGAGGCTGTTTATAGATTTATTGAAAAGGAACTTTAAAGCTGTCCTTCTTCATCACTGAAGCAAGTATGCCTCTGTACCAGTTGGACACTAGGTGCATTTAAAAGAACGCTATGGAAACCTGGCTCTCGTCCTCAACAAAATAAAATATGCCCCCCACGGTTGGACCATTTGCGGTGATTTGAAAGTTATCTCCATGCTTCTCGGTCAATAAGGCGAATGGCCGAAAAGACAAAATCTTGAACCTGGAAAATTTCTGGTTCCTGATTATAAGGAAATTGTTATGAATATGTTGGACAAATTTCAAGCGTTGGGTTGCTCCATGAGTATCAAAATACCTTTTCTTCACTCACATGGGGACTTTTCCCCCGAAAATTTCGGATCAATCAGAGAAGAACAGGGTGAAAGGTTCCACCAAGACATCAAAGATATGGAGCGTAAATATCAAGGAAGATGGGACAAGATCATGCTCGCCGACTACTGTTGGATGTTAACACGAGATAGGCCTGAGATTGAACATAAAAGAAGAACGTCAAAAAGAAGTTTCAAAAGAAAAAGAGTACGTACATAAATATAAACATTTTTTGTTTTGTTTTTTGCTCAGATTAAAATTTGTCTTAAACTTTCATGTACACATACATAATATTTGCTCCTCTTGGTCAATCGTCTATTTTATGTAAGTTACCTTAATAAAAACAAATTAAAATAGTATGTTGGTGATTTTCTTCTAGAAACTGCACCATAATTTGATGCAAAAAGTTTAAACTCAAGGGAACTTTTTGCTTTTCTCTCGATCAGAGGTGGCTTGTGCGATCTGGCAACAGTGGTTTTCATGCATTTAAACCTATAAAAAATAATCGATTGCTGAAAAATCAATTTGCCTCACCAAGAATCGGTTATTTTACATAGATTTAAATGAATAAAAACGACTGTTGCTACATAGTACATGCAAAATTGTTGAGAAAATTCCTTTTCAAATAGGATTTTAGCAAAAATATCGATATCAATTTTACAAAAATCCTGACGTGATGGAAAAAATGGAGGTCATTTTCGAAATCAGCACACCAAATAACATAAAACTCAGTGAAAACTTCTCTTGCATTTTTCAAAAACTTCAATTTCGCAGGCCTGTGTTATAATAAGAGTAATATTTATGAAAAACTTTTTTGAAATTTTAAAAATATTTGAAAAAAGCATTTTTTTCCTATGAAGAACTAACAATTTTGATTTCAAAGTTGGTCATTTAAAAGATATATTATATAACTTAATTTTGAAACTAAAATAAATGTGCATATTCATTAATATACAGATTCAATTCTGCGCGCAGTGATGTAACATTGAAAAAAAACAGTGGTGGAAATTTTTAAAAAATAAAAACATTATCTTCAAGTTAGTAAAAGTTTAGAGCCATATTTATAAAAAAGAAGTGTGTTTAACTCACAATAAAATTTTCATCTTCCTAAATAAATTATTTTCATAACTACTGATGATTGAAAATAGGGATATGTTTGTCGAGTCTCTTAGTTTTTAAAAGGCACCTGACCCCTTAAAGAAATTAAAAATACCCCAAACTTTTGGCATTATAGTAACCACTTAACCTATTACTGTTTAAAGTGAGATGACCATTTTCTGCATTCTTTTCTAAAAAAAGTTATTAATGGGATTTGTTTAGTTAATTGTCTAGAGCAGGGGTGTCGAACCTTCTGGCTTGGCCGGGCCGTACTGAGGCCGGACAAATAGCCTTGGGCCGCATATAAAATATATGATTGGTGTAGGATAAAAACTAGCAGTAGCCATCAGACCTTTTTTTCGGTAAAGGGCAAAAAACTATATCTTATGCATTTTTGAAGATATAAATTTGAAATTACATTTAGAAGATTTCCCACATTATTTTTAATACTAGGCCATTTTCCAAAAATTTTTGTTTCTAACTGAATGAAATATTATCATAGACAGTATCCTTAAGAACTGTCAGACAGTTAAGACAGTATTTCAGAAGTAGGAGATAGTACAGTGACAGAATCAAAAGAACGAACTGTAGATAAACCTACATACAACTGTCCATGACTAAACAGTAGATTTTATAGGTCTAAACGTATTTTGTCAAAAGATCAGCGGTTGTAACAAATGTCGCCACTACACACACGTGGTTTTAAATTGCGGACGGCCGCTAATGTTTAAATCCGGTAGTTGCAGCCGCTGCCATTCTGAGTGTAGAAATATCGTCGATTTTTGTGCCGCATACCTACGCGTTTTATATATATATAGATTATATATAATTTATTCTTTTATTTTTCATTATATCATACAAAAGAGAGATCATCTTAAAACCAGTGGAATATTTGACCTTGTTTTTGTGAAACTAATGCTTCAATTTCTCTTTGGAGGGAAGCGTCTTCAATTCTTCGCGAGTCCTTAAGGTTTTTCATCAGAAATTTTGATCTAATTTTACTCTTCCTCTGAGTGTTTCCTCTTTGAAAATAGTTGTTCACAAATGTAGCTAGGGCCGAAAAGTGATGACGTGAATAGGGCATGATTGTGAAGATGAATATTATAAAGCTTACGATCTTGTGGGGCCGCATTGTTGGCTGCCAAGGGTCACGGGTTGGACACGCTTGGTTTAGAATTTATCTTTTGAACACATTATATGATCCCTACGATCATATAATGTGTTCAAAATCTAACGCAGAAAATAACAGATAGACGTGTAAGAGACAATTTTTTACGCTTAAATATGTCGATTTTTTTTTTCAAATAAGGATTAACTGCTATTTTTCTTCAAACAGTAGGTTTATAACAGTATGTTTTCAAAATTGATAGAAAACATCAGTGTTTTATGGAATATTTTCCCAGTTTCACTGTAAAACAATCATTGTAACTAATACAGTAGTCTTCTTTTGAAAATTTATGCACTGTAATTTAAAAAGTTTTTTTTCATTCACTTCCCGTTAATCATTTGTATGCTCTTATATTTTTCAAGAATTTTAATCTTGAAACTCAACTTTTTGAATTAAATTAGATTATTGAACCTTTTTACAATGTTTTTCGATTTTCTGCTAGAAAAACTTTAGTCTATCTTAAAATCTGTATGTAGGAAAATTTGTTATTAATCAATTTTACTTGCTTCTCTTTCGATTCAAAATTACATCAATATCGGCTGATGTATTAATAATAGACACTCATCCAGGAGCCACATTCTCTCTTATGTAAATTATACATCGATAATTCAAAACTATATTTTAAGACTGCAAGGTAAATAAAAATGTTGAAAAAAGGCCCAAAAAACATTTTCGATTCTAAATTACGAGTAATATTTTCATTAGTTCCGATTAAAAGCATTCAATAATTCACAAGACCGAGGACTCTTTTCAAAAAAGGGGAGTGAAAAAAGTCTAACTTTGTCCTCTCTCAAAATGAAAAGCTAATCAAAACAAAAAAGAAAACTTTATCACGTATAATAAGCACTTCATTTAAATCCCAAAGCGGAGGCAGCGAGCAATGAAAAGGATTTAATCAAAAATATGGAAACATCCCTAGAGCTAAAATCAGAAAACGAGGCTTTAAGAAATGAGGAATCAATTTATACGAAGCGAAAAATGATTACTGTTTCGTGCCAGTTTTAAAGCGAATAAATAGCTTTTAAGAGATTAGATTCGGGGGATGGTGTTTTACTTCAAAGCGCAGGAAGATCTTCTTTTCAGAATTCGGAATTTAGAGGTGCCAATACGTTATTGACAATGAAGATAAATAGATTTTAATTTAGATGACTGTAAACGACAGTGAATTAAGTCCCAAGGGTTTTTCTCAACGTGGCTCCAGGAGAAAAAAATTAATATTAGGGAGTTTCAGGATTTCTCAACTATGTTGTTTAAAAAATGTCGAATCTGTGTCTTTCTTCTGAGGAAAACTCCAGTTTGGAAAAGTGTATAATTTAATTTAACGAAGTTTTTTCGCCGATATACTGTAAAATTTAATAGAAATATACAAATATTTACATGCATCGCATTGCATTTTTTTAGGAAAATGTACGCATAGTGAAAAAAACCTCATTTAACGTTTTAGGGATGTATTGAAATGTATTAAATATGTTTAATCTGAATAAGTAGAGTTTAAACTAAATTATAGCTTGAGTAATACTTTACACTTGTGAAGGGAGTTTCTTTTTTTACATTATATAAGTCTGTCAAAAAATTTAAAAGATGACTGACTACACCATAGAAAACGCAAAGCTTTAAAGATAATTTAGGAGATTGAAGCTTTAGAAAACTAAAATTTAAAGAACTCTGTTTTACTTTGCCTATCTCAAGTACACAGCTATTTATAATGGGAAATATATGCAGGAAAGGTAAGTTTATTTAGAAAATATTTAATGAAAATTCCTCTCACATGTAAACTGAATTTAGATAAAACATTTGGACACCGTGCTTTTTAAAAACTTTTATTTACTCCTATTCAGATTGTTTACTTTCTTTTTTTTACCAACAGTAATTCCGTAAATTAAATCTCTAAACTTACATAAAATGCTTAGTATGAGAATTTTACAAACATTATCTTTGATAGAGGTTTTGTTGACTAAATTAAGTTACACAATTCATTCCGGAAGCTGTAATCAGTGTGTGAGAAGCGAATTTATTTGAATATGTGTATATAAATTTATAAAGATGGCGTAGTAATTCCTTGGGGAATAAGTAGGAACATATACATGTTTAGTTTAGTGGTGGAGGTGAGGTAAGTGGCAGCCGTGTCAATTTTACAGAGATCGGCTGGGAAAGTAGCTTTTGAAATCCTTACTGATCATAGTGTCCCTGCTTAGGGAAAATAATTTTTTTAAGTCTAATGCGAAGGCACTTGTATTTAGGCATATACATTTTGTTATTCACCGCTATTTTACTGGCTACTTTAATATGGGAGCACCATATAGGTGAGCCAGCATTGCCCCCTATCAGGGGAACGACACGGAAACAATCAAGCCTTATTCGGGATTTGAACCCAAGCCCACTGCATAGCAGCTCAGAACGCTAATCACTATATAGAGTAAATAGCTCACTTCTACCCAGACTTGGGTGTATATAATTTGAAGTGGCACTCTATTTGAATTTGAAACAAACACAGTTTATACATGAAACAATGTTTATTGAATTCGTTGCACATACAGAATTTGCTTTTACAGTAATAAGCATACGTACTACTTGTACGGAATATATTTAAATACAACTTTCAAGAACAAAATATTTTCAATACTCACAAACAGTAAGTCAAACCAGCAATTCTGCCACGTAAACTTTGGGCCCCCTAAGCACTAGCTCAGGATAGTACTGGAGCTGCATACCTCGTAGCTCCCTATCGCTTATCTATCAACTTTAACAACCTTCTTCAACCCTAACCACCTTTTTCAACCTTAACAACTTTTTTTATTAATGACGCTGCGTGGTATTTATACTAAGCGCGTATGCCGAAATTAGCATATCTAAAGCAGCTTCTTTAATTCATTCACTCAAAAGTTCGATTCTTGTGAATCGAATCTTGTGTATACCTTACAACTACACCATGTGGGCGGAAAGAAAACGATTATTGCTCTTGGAAAATTAACATACTTAATATGTTACATAAATTTTTCATTCCTTGTTTTTTTTTCTACTGCTGAATTTGGATTTGTTATTACACTAACACACTAAGTTTGATGTTATTAAGATAATAAACACATAAAACATTAATGGTTATGCTTATTTCCAGAACATTTGGGTAATAATATAGGTGCATCTAAATTTAGATAAGGAAATTTTTACATTCGTACTGTATGGAAGTACGAAAGTTTAATGGTACGAATAGGAAAACTCATGGGTTTTTAAACCTATTTTAGTTCGATTAAAATGCCTAATTTTTACACTTTTTTAGTTCGAAACTCTGTACAGATTATACTCATAATCAACAAAACGGCCCGTGAAGGAAATATATTTTTTACCTATTTCAAATACTTCTTAATTTTCTTCTTTGTCAGATACTACCTGAAAACAGTTTTCAACAAATCATTAATTAATTTAAATTTTTATAAAAGTTTTTATCGTGGAAACTATAAACTTGATTAAACACATTAAGAGAGAATGGAAGTTCAAATTTTTTGTAAAATTTTTGTTTTACAAATTAAATACTGTTTTTAAGAAAAATATTTTCTGAAACATGATGAAAAGTAATGGTTTGCCTCTAGTAACTTAATTTAAAAGTTTAAAAAACTGTTTTATTCAAAGATCAAAATGAAATTTTATCCTTGATACATTTAATCTTTTTAAGTGTATATCAACACAAAAATTCGAGACTGTTTAAACTGCTTTGCAAGAAATATATTTTCAAAATATTTTGGCAGATTTTATTGGAGAACAACATATAGAAATATCCTACTTATATCATTGATTTTTTTATTAATAAAAAAAATAACGTCGATTGATGTTTAACACAAAGCAGTGTATACTCTTAAATTTTGAAAATATATTTGCGAAATAAAAAAGAGAGAGAGATAAAAAACACTTAAATTTCAAATTTAGGTAATTTCAGCCTAGATATTAAGGAGGAACTACAGTTCTAAGGAGGAAGTCATACTCTACAGTTCTTGATGCATAACAAACAGTAATGAAATTCGATGATATATTTTTTTTCAATGAGATGGATTGGATCATTTTAAACTATGGAATTTCGCCCATACATACGAAAAACTTGTTGAATTCTCCACTAAGAGATCATACAGTCGGGAGCCAACTTTATTTCCTCTGAAGGAACGACGGTACAGTAACATCCATATCGGCATTCGAACCTGGGCGCTAATTTCGGAAATTTACTATGCATATGAAATGTACTCTCCGTAAAAAAGGTGATAAGAAATTAGAGTTTACTCTATTGATGCCCTTCCTTGAAACAACGGTACTGTCTCTTGACTGTTACATTTTATCTGAAACCTTAATAAAATGATCTTATAGACCATGATTTATAAAAGCGAGAATATATTAATGAGCAAAAATATATTACACAGGGGCGCTGTAGTAAAATTTTACCCTTTTTTTCAAAACGATGTTGTCTCAGGGGGAGAATTAGATATGCAAGACAGTTTAAAATGAGGCATTGTTCGCATTTATCACAATATTTACCTCATAATTTTTTTTTCCGAAGCAAATTCAAATCTGCAAATCCAACATGAGGGGCTTTTGTTTGTCGTAAAGAATATTTAATATGATTATAAGATACGTTGTGTGTGTTCACCTGGCACGCAAGAAAATGTATAAGGTATAACGCATTGTACCCATGAAATATGAGTTAGCCCGAACAGAACTTAGTATTTACACCTCATTTGCTCTTCCTGTTTTGTTTATTATAGTCAACATCAGACTTTGTCTCAGTTACTTCTTTTTTATTACGATAAAATAGCTAAATTTTGTTAGATCAAAATAAGTAAATAAAATTCCCAAATAAAGGTTTAAACTGCTTATCTGACTGATTTGTAATTTTTTTTTTTTTTAAGTGGAGGCACTTGTCGTGTAGACATTCGCCTATAATTCACCTGAGTTTGCTGACCATTTTATTATGGGGCACCATATAGGCGGACCAGCATTACTCCCTATGAAGGGACGACACAAATAGAGGTATTTTAGTGTCGCGACGCCGGGATTCGATCCGAGCACCCTCAGCACCGAAAGCCAGTAGGGCTACCTCAAGCCATTTAAATATTTTAACTCCCATGAGCTGTAAAAGTTGCGAGATGGTTGGATTATAAGTTAATCTAAAATAATTTATTCCTGATTAATTAAAAATTAGCAAGCATCATATAACAGTCATTCTGTTACTCTCAGCTCATTTCAAGGCTAACTATCCCGTGTAAAGGAAGTTTTTCCTAAAATTATTTAATTTTATTGCACTCGAAGCATGTCTGATTCTTAGTATTCTGTCGGTAAATATAGAACACTGAAAAACCAACGATTTTCGGCAAGTTTATTTTTTCTACTTTTTTTTAGTTTCAACTTGCACCACTGTAGCCGGAAAGGCAACCGCTTTCATGGCTGAATTTTCGTTTCATTTCTTATTCATTACAGAGAATGGGCCCGAGCTTAGGTGATCGCAAATAGCTTATTTCGTATTTATTTTCTCTCATCAAAGAAATTCAGTTTAAACACAGTAGGCGCTCTCTTGGCGCGCGCTTTGATTCCGACAGAAGTTGCTGACGTTTAATAAACATTAATTAATTTACCATATAATGAACGCAATGTTTTAAATCTGATCGACAAACACCGAGCGAGAGTTTGAAAGCGAAGCGTGCATAACTCAGCATTTTCTGTTTAAAAAGTAAAAAAAGAGAACTTGAAACGGAATAAGAAAATGAGCAAATAAGATGGCTGCGCTGTTCTTTCACGTTTCCTCATATTCAACAACCAAGGACATCTTACGAAATAGAGAACATTCTGGGAAATTTCAATTTTAAACAGCGCTAGCTTTTTGTTAAATTATGCATCGTAAGAGCAGCTCAATCAATGAATTAAAATTTTAGGAGAAGGACAATTAGGAAAGAAGCGACGTAAACGACAATTTATCAACGTTAACTTGTACCATTTTAGCCCGCAGCAGAAAAAGGTACATACAAAGCACAGACAAAAATCTCATTAACTACGCTTAATTATAAGAAAATAATTAATGGAGCTTTTTATTTGTTTCAATCCTTCCGGGATAAAAATGTTGTAAAAGACTTGTTTTTTTTTATTAATTCAGCTTTAAGTACACCTTTTTTCCTCTAATTAATGAAGTCAAAATGACTTTTTGTAATATCTTTAAGTGTAGTTACTCGGTAATTTTTGTCGAGTGTTGACAGTAAAATTTTAAGCCAAAGGTATAGATCTTAATGGAAACAAACACTAAAACAATTTTTCAAATTAAAAACATGTTTATTAATTATCTTTTGTTTGATTATAATTTATTTTGTATGTAATTAAATATTTATAAAAATTGCAATTAAAAAAGTACAGTTTCTTACAAAATAAAGATATTAATTAAAAATTCAATTATTCTTTGGATATATATCTTTTTTTTACCACGGTCTTTGAAGAACTCTGTCGATTGATGCTTTCAAAATGTTCTTGCTTGAATGTATGCTCAATAATTTATCTCGTTAATATTTCCCATCTGACAGAAAATAAATGTCTGGTGTGATATTGTCGCAAACAAACATTATAAATGAGTAAGCTGGCATGTTACCAATTATCATAAAAATATTAAACAAATGCTGTTTATTTAATATCCAGGGGTGATAATATTTTGAAATCTGAAATTTTACTAAAGTGATGGGAGGCAAAGATGGGTCATGCGGGAGTTCGATTCAAATTCCATAATAATTTTTTTCGCTATAATGCACATTTATTATTTATTGTTTAAACTATTTTATATATCCGATAACGGGTATGTGATGATTTAATGTTATCACATCTTTCTTAAGTAGATTTTGTCATTTAAGATGATAAATGCCATTTCTAGTTTTTATGTTCTGTACGTATATATTAGTTTTGATTACCTTAGATTTAATACTATTTGCGTCATATGTTGACCAAGAGGGAAAAAAAGGCATCTTTTGTATTCACATTTGCGAAATTTTGAGAAAGAAGATCTTTTACTTGAGCTACAACTTTTTTTATTCAGTGGTAAAATCTGGAAATTTAGAAATTTTCATTTAAAAAAAATCTCTTAAATATTTTTATACAGAAAAAAAATTTAAATGTATATTATATGTAACAGAGCTTTTGTATATGTCAATTAATTAAGCTAACAGCAAACAATCTTTTTTAGTCAGTGAATATTAAAAAAATTCTACTAAATACAAGGGGAGCTGACAGATTTTCATTTTAGCTTTTTTGTCGGATGAAAGAACCATTCGTTATGATCATAACGAAATCGATTTTTTGTCTAGTAGGGTGTAATATTTCTATAGAACTATGAAAAGCCATCATTGCAGGTTTAATGATATTCTGATTTGGCATATACTGTTTGGGAGTTCTTAGTATGTATCTTTTAAATTCTTCTTTGTGTGTTTATTTATGATCAAACATACCAGTACTTACTTATCAGGTTTCGTTTAATGTACTAAAAGCTCGTAGCAATTTCTTGTGGACTTCGCAAGCTGCCATTTTTATTGATCATACAAAACCAGAAATAAAGAAAACAGGAAAGGTATTAAAATAACTGATTCCCTTTTTTGTAGACATCTATGGAAACAATTATGAAACAATTATGCTTTTAAATATCTATTAAAATAATTAAATTGTAATGACTTAAAAAGCAATAAAATTTATGTTTCTCTTTGGTTAAAGAATTATTTTAAATAAAATAAAGATTTTTTTTAACTAATAAAAGAAATCTTTTACATAGTGTTGTGCAGTGGCTTGGTTTTAAAACAGATTCTATTCTTCATGGATTGTCCACATTTGAGTTTTAATAGAAGTCTAAACGACTGTTATACCATTTCTTCATGGAGAGTCGCTTTAATCATATACATAAATAAAGGAGGAGGAAGTTCTATTAGGCTTTTTTCTGAAAACTTGTAAAAATTTTCAGTTGCATTCAGGTTTGAGAACT
Organism: Dolomedes plantarius; assembly: GCA_907164885.2. NCBI lineage: Eukaryota > Metazoa > Arthropoda > Arachnida > Araneae > Dolomedidae > Dolomedes > Dolomedes plantarius. Next base: position 127,595,645 of record OU015492.1, on the reverse strand, counting down.
AGGCTGGCCATGGAAGATGTTTAACTATGATTTTTCATTGTTAAAACAACCTTGTACAAAATCCAGATGTATTAATCAGGTATCTAGGAACAATGTTTGAATCCCTTCGTTCACCCTAGTGTACAAAATGAGATCTTTTATGATGAAGGGAATGATGTTGTGGTATTAGTCTTTCCCTTTGATTACCCCAATAAAAGGACTGCCCAGTTCATTTCTCAATTCTTTTAATTTCTTAAGATACGCTAGGTCTTCTAATTAACGATAGCAGTTATTATAACATATTTCCTCTTTATATTTTCTTTAGCTCCCGGTGGAATATTAAAATGTACTGACTGCATGAAAACAATGTAGGAACAGCCGTAACTTTAGAATATGCAATTCTAATAGATAAATGGAAGAATTCAGAAAATTGGAGTGCCTAGGTTTCACAACGAGTTCTCTAAATCAAAAAGCTTTTTAGGGCGTCTGCAAATGAATTTGTACAAGATTGCCAGTCGGTAGTTCACTACACTCAGTTTCTTAAAGCAAAAATTTTCAAGAGGGTGAAAAAGGGAATAAGCTAAGAGTTTTTAACTATATCATAGTAATACTACAGAAAATATAAAAAATGTTACAAATGATATGAAAATTCTTCAGGGTTTCGTGGAATTTTCATTAGAAACTGAGAAATAGTCGCCTATATGTCTCTTTAAATATTTTTAAGAGTACATAATGTACGAAATGTGTTTGGTATATTTCGATATAATTTATTAGCTAAACTGATAATTATTTACCATGATTAAAAAAATGCTCTAAATGATATTAGAACTTCATTTTCTAAAAACGTTGCGTAAAAAGAATAATCAACTGTATTTATGGTTACAAAGAGAGTTTACTAGTCTATTATGTCTGTAGTTAAACAACAATATTTCTAAATGCAGGTGAGCTTAGAAGTCCCTCCTGTCATGATATATTTAAAAAATATTCTAAATAATTTGAACGTAACATAAAATCATATAATATTTATTAAGAATCTGAACTGATGACTTAACCACTTTAGAGGCCGTGACATTGTTTTTTGTTTTACTGAAACTTGCATTATAACTTGCAGGACCAGATATCTGAGTAATTTCTTTATAATTTAATTTGCATTTTATATAAATTATGAAACTAGATATTCTAAAATGTTGGTGCTCGTGTTATTTTCCCTTTAAAATTTGTATCATATAGTATTATATTTTATCCCTCTTAAAAGGTTAAATCGTACAACCTTATAGGAGCGAGGGGAAAGAATAATCCTAATTAGAAAATAAATAATCACAATATATTAAGAAATAAAGTTCAAAATTTCAAAAAGAAGTTACGAGAAGGGATAATGAAAACTCCCAAGATAAAGCAGTATTACATGGCGTGGAAACTTAATAAGCGCCAACCGGCAAATCTTCATGTCCATTGACAATAGTTAAGTCACACGCAGAATTTCGTTTGTTTACAATATTTGCTTTTCTTCTTAATGAATAATTTTTAAAGATTTATTAGCTTTTGTAAAGGTTCGCATTAGAAGTTTTGAGGTGAAAATTGAATGCTTGATAACTTTTGTGATACTTGTAGAATGAATGACAGTTCCATGCCCTATTAAATTGTCTGTTCGGTATACAGCAACTTTTAGATTTTTCAAACGGCTAGTTTTACTTATCAGTAAGTAAAAATTTGTAAATAGGGTAAAATTGTAAAAGTATCGCAACTACTCTAAGGTTATTATTTGCGCTTGCCAAAATGTCAAAAGAACCGAGTGTTGGCGCTAGCTGGGTCCAACATATTATAAAGTGCCAGGAAAAATACTTACAAAGAATCTTTCCTAAAAGACAATGAAATGCGGAGCGTTTAACTAGTTCTCATTAACAAAGTGGTGCTCTTGAGGGATAATATGAATAGATCAATGTTTGGGACCATGAGTAGGGTTTTAGAACATGACAAAATTACTTTGAAGTTAGTGTCTCTTTGTTAGACAGTTTGATGTTCATTTCTGCAAAATTTTTTAAAGGGAATTAATTTTAAACAAGGTATTGCATAATTTAGAATGGTGAAATTTAATTTTTCTTGAAGCATTACACATCGAAAAATAAAAATGAATTAATTGATTTATACATGGATTCAATGAAGTAAACTGTGTGTTTTGGAAATGAGTTAGTGATTCATTTTAATGACATTTTAATTTAATCGTTTTGAGAATTGAGCATTTTCTGTTTTAATAAAATCATCTGTTTTATAATTCTATTTAAAAGTTTTTTATAGCCTCCAGAAATTTCTGTTGCATTATGAATCTTTAAAAAAATTGAACTGTAATGTAAGTAACAATTTTTTATCGAACATTATGGCTTCTACTTTCATTTCATTCGTATTTAAAGCATCTTCAAGCTCCGAAAACCTTCAAAAACTAAGTCTAATATTATCTCTTCTATTCAAATTGACAAATCTTTTCGTAAATCAATTACTTGCACTCTCATAATAATTAGCTTTCTCGCATCAAGGCCACAAAATATAATATTTGGAAGTAATTTGCGACGATATACGAAATGTTAATAATGTAACAAGATTTGTTTATGGTAACCTGTCTTATGGTATTCTGTCCTGTTTTTCACATCAAGTTCACTTTTGTTTGTTTGATATACAAAATACATATTTCAAACGAAAGGCCAGCGAACACAATGCTAGCTTTCTATTTTTTTATATTTCCAGGAAAAACGAAATGTAGATTTCAAAAAAAAAAAAAGAAAAAAAAGTCCGATCCGTTATTATAAGTTTTGCAATGGATTCATTTTTAATGGAAATGTCTCCTCTGAGTTTTTCTCCACGTGTTCGTTGAAACTCATATGATACTCATTCTTATTTGCGTTTCAATCCAATCCGGAAAGAACTTCTGTTATTACAAGCCATCTTCTCTTAGTGTTACACGCCTTCCATTATGACGCTTGTTTTATGTAGAGTGAAACCCACGGGGAGCAAAAGTCATCACAAATATGAAAAATCTCGAAAAAACCCAATCCAAATTCCAGAATGGAAACGTGAAAAATAAATGCGAGACGAAAAAAAAGAGGGGGTGAAAAAATCAAAATAAAATCCCCAACCCTTTCCTCATAATTTTATATCATCATCGAAACAAGATCTCATAGAAAAGGAGTCGTCGTAGAAAATATTTGTGGTGTTGTCACGATTCTCTGAATTTGTCTTGCATGTGTACACATAGCACTGAGAGAGAACCCGAAAATCATCAACTCTCGGCATCCATTATAAAAATGAGCCGCGATTACCTGCGAAACCCTCGCTTTCGACGCCCGAGGCCGCTCTCCATGCCTCAAAAGAGGGTTGGGGAAAAATCTTTTGAGCTTTCGCTCCCGAATCACAACCACAGCCTACCTCTGCCTCCCCGGAGGAAATTGGGAAAGCAAGAGGATCTGCTCCGCCGCGCCTCCTCAAAAACAGGAGTCGCCCGGAATAAATTATCTCCTTCCTTTTCAATGAAGGTATGTGTTGTGCATGGCGGCAGAGTCGGCCGGTGAAATTACTGCATTAAGGAACATTAACGAAATTTCGATTAAGGAGGCGCTGGTATAATTGACTCGCTCGTTTGTCTAATTAATAAGGCACTTTGTAGCCCCGGGCTCTTCTTCTCTCGTGTAGCGTGCCTTATTGCATGGCTGTGCCTTATTGTTAAAGGACATTCTGTGAGATGATTAAAGTATTATGCTCATCAGGGCGAGTCACTGTTGTGTTACCTGGGTGCTTGGAGGCGGATACGAGGATGGAGGAGAGGCTCTACCTAGAAATTGGTATAATTTATGGATCGTAATTAGATTGAAATATAGATTTTGATAAGGGGAAAATAGATTACGTCCGAGAAGTAGGGACACTTCTCGCTCTAGAGAACCTCAGACGCACGGCTTGAGAGATAGCTGGTCTGAAATTAGGGGGAAAAAATATTTTCCATGTGTAAAAAGATTTGAAATAAAAAGTGAGTCTTGCTTAAGATGATGTATAAAGTTCTGTGAAACAAGAATAACAGATAGAGCTTTATATATACTGAAAACTTGGGTGATACATTGTTTGCATGCAGATGAAAATTAATCATTACATGAAGTATGACAATCAATATATTTTTTTCCTTTTCAGGCTGAACATATTATTTATGAATTAAAATATTGTTATGGTTTATATTGGATCAGAACTTATTTTGCATTTCTAGACGAGAAAGATAAAATAGGTAAATAATTCTTAACTTACTTGTTTTATTAAAATATAAATATTTCAAAGTGGTTATTAATTTAAGCGTTATAAAGTCTTGAAATACAGATATGGCTTAAAGATATTTTATCTGGAAAAACGGAAATTTAAATTTTTTTCTGTTATTTAATGAGAAACAATATTTCAAACATACATTTATGTTACACGATTTATCTGAGATTCAAAAGACCCAATTTTCAATCCACCTGCCTGAGTTATTCTTGGAAAGAATTTAAAATTGTCTTAAGTGTAGCTATAGAGTAAAATAGTACTTTCTGTAATAAGAGACTATAATTCTTACAGTAACAGATTTCTATCCCTTAATCATATGTACGTAAAAGTTTATGAGGAGTTTATAATAAAGGAAAACGTAATGTTTGAATTTTTCAATCAAATATCCCCGCACATATAAAATTAAATGAATGAAAATAAGAAAATCAATAATTGAAAAAGATGAATGTTTTATTTTAGTTTCTAGACTGTTGGTCATATCATAACACGATTCTGTTTGTAGTACGAGGATATTTTAATGTCAGGAAATAGCTGTTAAAAGTAATTTTTATACTTCAAAAATTGTAAAAAATATTTCATTTTTTTCTGTCTTCTCACACCATAATGGATCATGCACGTAAAGGGAATTTTATAACAGGAAAGCTGTGTTTACGTCTGTCAGGGAAAAGGGTACTTTTGACTTTATCACTAAGTCTCAGGTTATTTTTGAGTAGAGCTTCTGTTTTAAAACTACAGATGTATTGCAGTTTATGAAAAGGTATTTTAGGCCTGATTTTTTACTTGCTGTAACTTTTGATAACAATTCATATTACTTATAGCAGCAAACTTTAATTATACTCTCACAATATACGCACACGCGCTCACACACACACACACACACACATACACACACACACACGCACACACACACACACACACACACACACATATATATATATATATATATACAGTCGAACCTCCATATATCGAACTTCCCTATATCGAAATTTTCTATATATCGAACTCTTAGCAAATCTCCATGTTCATTACATAGAAAAGCTGTTTCTATATATCGAAAAAATCTCTATATATCGAAATTTTTTTCATGACATATTGTGAGATTTTATTCCACTTTAAAATAAAATCTCCCAATTTTTGGCGTTTGAAACAATACTTCGAGGACTTCAATTCGTGGAAAATATCCCTGATGAAGTTTTTAATGGACTGAATAAATGCGAGCATTTCTTTGATGAACTTTCCGCAAAACTGGCTGTTCAGCAAGATATTCGTAGATTTTTTTAAAAGAATGTAACTGTGATCACTGTAACCACTGTCTGGATTCTTGCTTTTTTTAAAGGTATAATATAGTACTCAATAAATCTTTCACATTAATTCATTTTTTAGTTATTAACTTTCATTTAATGTGATTCGCATATAAATTGGAAATGGAGTTACGTATACGAAAATTAGCTTTAATTTTAATGTTTTAGGAGAATTATGATAAAACTAAGATCAATTCTATATATCGAAATTTCTATATATCGAATTTTTTTCCGACATTTTGCTACTTCGATATATGGAGGTTCGACTGTATATATATATACACATGTATATATATACAGGGAGAAAAAGAGAATGCACACGATTTTTCTTAAAATTTTCGCACTTAATATTTATTTTTAATAGTTTACATCATGGTTTTCTAAACTTATCACATTACTTTCTACTTTTCTACACAGATATTTATATACATGGTTCTTTGACTTTTAGGAAGAGCGCAATCTAATAAAGAACTAATAAAATATTGAAGACTTTAATAACAGTGATTTAGTTATGATTATAATGCTTAATTTTATTCTTTAAATTAATGGATGTCTGATATTTATATATATATATATATATATATATATATATATATATATATATATATATATATATATAATTATATCAATTCTAAAGATTAATTATATTGATTTTGAATTTTAATTCTAAAAATTTAAAGTTCCTTCAGTATTCATCTCTGACTAGATGGATGACTGCTACTGTGTTGATATTAACTAGAAATTCTAGAGAACAGAATATACATTTTAATTACATTTAAAATAAAATATCTTTTCTATCGGAAAATTTTGTTTAAAATTTTGATCTTAGTTCAAAAGAAAAGATTCAAGAAATCATTCAAGGGTAATAATACTTGTAAGGTATACATAAGATTCGATTCACAAGAATCGAACTTTTGAGTGAATGAATTAAAGAAGCTGCTTGAGATATGCTAATTTCGGCATACGCGCTTGGTATAAATACCATGCAGCTTGATTAATACAGGGGTTGAAAAAAGGTTGAGGAAGGTTGTTGTTAAGGTTGATAGATAAGCGAGTTAGGGGATCTACGAGTAAGCAGCTCCAGGTTTTAACCGGCGCTAGTGCTTAGGGGGCCCAAAGTTTACGTGGCAGAACTGCTGGTTTGACTCTCTGCTGGTTTGTGAGTAAGTCAAAGTGTATTTTTATTGAATGCTAATATATATATTCCGTACAAGTAGTACGTATGCTTATTGCTGTAAAAGCAAATTCTATATGTGCAACGAATCCAATAAACATTGTTTCATGTATAAACTGTGTTTGTATCAAATTCAAATAGAGTGCCCCTTAGTATACTCTATACTGGCACCCGAAAGTTTATATATACCCTGGTTGTTCTCGTTACATTTATAACGAACAACATATTTGAAGTTTGAACTTTATACTGTGGTTTACTCTGATATTGATAAAACTAAATTGTGAAAGTATCTTGTTATTATACTTATATACTATTTGAAAATGAGTGTTGTAGAACAAAACCCTGCTGGAAATTTTCCTCGGGTAATTATGGTTCAGCATTTTGCGCCATTCGAAGCCACCTTCAATGGCGGCCCCTCAAGCCAATTCCTAAAGAAAATTGAGAAAATTGAGCATTACTTTCAGCAACAATGCACCCCAGAGGGGGATAAACTTAAAATTGCTCTAGCCGCTTTAAGAGGTAGTGCATATCAGTGGTACACGTGTATGCAAAGCAGCAATCTGATTTTTGACTATTGGTCATTCAAGCAACAGTTTCTTAGCGTTTTTCCAAAGCCCTTTAATCAAAGTCAAATTGAAGCGGAAATTTATTCGCTAAGGCAACGTGAAGGTCAGTCTGCGTTAGATTTTGCTATGGAAAAGATTTCCAAGTGTGAGGAATATCTAGAAGGGGTGAAGGAAGCGGTAATCTTAAAAATAGTTATCCAACGTTTGAAGCCAAGTGTTCAAGATTTTTTAGACAATCAGAATATTACAAGCAAGGTTACCCTCCTTCAAGCTTTAGCTAAACATGACAGTAGGCATTTCTTCGCTACCCCCTACCCTCACTCAGGTACGAGAAGTCTTATTCACCCCCGCCAAAATTTTTCGCGAGTTTCAAACCAACAGCGAAACCAGTATCGCGGTCGAAATAATAGAAGCTTACGGCGTTACAATGAAATTAGTGCACTTAAAGTAAATAATATGCAAGCACCTTACGTGCACTGGCAAGTTGTTTCACATGATATGGTTCAACCTGTTGAAACTGTGTGGTCAAATGCATTAACTTGTCCGAGCAGTAATCGTTATTTTGAGAATAGTGAAAGTCGGGGTATTTTTGTGGCTTATAATGAAAGTGAGTCTAGCTGGAATAATGCGGTAATTCCAGTACAAATTTCTGAAAATAGTGCCGATACTAATTCTAGTGGTTTAGAAAACAAACTATGCGGAACTTCTATTGATGCTATACCTGATATTTTAGATTATATTCACACATCTGTTAATGAAGGAAATTTAGTAGATGACGAAGTATGCGTTACGGAAGTTAGTGAATACTTATTAGTTGACGACAATAAAAATTCTTTAAACGATATTAGGAACTCGCTAGGTAATGATGATATTATTTTAAGTTCCCAGCCGAATGGGGATTGTGTAGGCCAGGTTGATAATATGGTTTTAAATAAAGTACATGAAAACCAGACTGAGAATCAGGATGAAAAGTTGACACAGAGTTATACTGTAAGTAGTTTAGCTGATGCTTCAGAAGTTATAGACGTAGTTTGCATTAAAATGCACGAGTACAAAAAGCTTAATCTTCCTAAAACTGAAGCAGTGTTAAAGAATTTAAATGATAACGATTCTGATGTTGCAAGTTTCAAAGCGACTTTTTCGTCAAAAGAGGATAAAACTAAAGTTAAGGGGGATAAAAAATGTGAAAAAGCGCCTTCAGGTTCCAGCATTAAAACTGCTAATATTGAAGTAATTAAGGTGGTAAACAAGAAGTCGTATAAGCACAAATACGAAAAGCAGAGTCAGGTTGTTGAAAAACATTAAACAAGCGGCGAACTAACTTGTAAACGTATCATAAATAGCGAGATAAAGCCAGTAACTGAATACATAGGTGCGGCGTATAAGTTTGAAAAAATAGAATCTGCATTAAAATCTAATGCCTATACTCTAAAAAGTACGGAGAAAAGTAAAGTGTGCACTACAAAACCTCCATCATAGGATGAACGTGGCACACATAAGGTACACAAGGTTATCAAAAGGAAGAATTGCAGTTTTAAAGCTCCTTTGCATAAGTACAGGAAACGCAAGATATCAGCCACCCAGCAAGGTTGGCCTCCTCCCAAGAGACCTCCTGTCCATCGTCAAGCCGGACCAGCGCCTCAGGACCAACGCCCTGCTGCACGAAGGATGACCACACGGTCAACGAATCCCTTTACTAGGACTGCGACCATCAAGAGAGGTTCCACGGAATGGACAGACTGGTGCGGGGAAGTTGTTGCTTTCATGAACAAGCCTTGTATCAATTCTCTTATTCTAACTCCCACCCTTTAATAAAACCGAACCAAATTGGTTTGAAGTTCCCCATTGTATATACTGTGTAAACATTTTGAGGGGAAGGGGTGAGCCACTGAAAAAAAAAACGGCATACTGTTTTATAAATTTTTGAAGGGGACATGTAGGGAATAGAAAAAAATACATACTGCATAATATAATAATTAACCACTAATGTACTAAATTCACAAAACATAACACATGTGCATTATGAATTATGGGACAGCAGATACAAACAGTCAAGAAATGTCATGCTGTGCACTTGTGTTGACACTTTTAACTAAAATAAACTTTCTATGGCGCAGTTGGCAAGCCCAGTATCCGCAACTCTGCAAATCCACTGTTTGATGGTGTCACCTGGACCCTTCGGGGTTAGTTTTGTAAAATGGGAGTGGCGTTTTTCCCCCACACAACGTGTGGAAGGTTTTTTTGGCTTTGCCATCCATTATATAAAAAGTCAGACCAGCACGCGTTTTCAATTAGTTAACTGAAGCCGTTCAGACCTCAGTTACCTAATTTTTTTTTCAAGGGAGGCCAGTGTAAGGTATACATAAGATTCGATTCACAAGAATCGAACTTTTGAGTGAATGAATTAAAGAAGCTACTTGAGATATGCTAATTTCGGCATATGCGCTTGGTATAAATACCATGCAGCTTGATTAATACAGGGGTTGAAAAAAGGTTGAGGAAGGTTGTTGTTAAGGTTGATAGATAAGCGAGTTAGGGGAGCTACGAGTAAGCAGCTCTAGGTTTTAACCGGCGCTAGTGCTTAGGGGCCCCAGAGTTTACGTGGCAGAACTGCTGGTTTGACTCTCTGCTGGTTTGTGAGTAAGTCAAAGTGTATTTTTATTGAATGCTAATATATATATATATTCCGTACAAGTAGTTCGTATGCTTATTGCTGTAAAAGCAAATTCTATATGTGCAACGAATTCAATAAGCATTGTTTCCTGTATAAACTGTGTTTGTATCAAATTCATTTAGAGTGCCACTTCAAATTTTATACACCCAAGTCTGGGTAGAAGTGAGCAGTATTCTCTATATACTATTAACAAAAAATACAAAAATATCTTAGCTAAAAATGAAAAGTTGTTAAAAATTCAATTCTTGTATCAGTTCTTGTAAGATAGCAATATGTTGTCTTAAACCAACATCGCGTATACAAAACAGACAAATTGAAAGAATGAAATATAAGAAATTTAACGGTAATACAAAAAAAATATGCCAGTCGGATATATGTTAGCAGTGGAAAATTACCATATCTTAAACAATAGATGAATTGTAGCTAGTAACTGAAACGTTCAAATGTAATTTCTGTCATTCGAAATTAAAGTGTTTTTATTTTTATTTTTGACGGGGTTCAGTTTAATTTTGTCTTCAAATCTTTAAACATCATGCCTTGCAACCCACCTTATGATCCATACACAAACTTTAAAGCTTTATTTTCAATCAAAATATACTTAGATAGATTTTGAGGATTTTCTATGTATGGAATTATTCTCCTTAACAAATCTATGATTTATCCTATTGTTAGCGGTACTAAAAATTGTATTCAAAAATATATTTCAGTGAGAGATTGCATATCCTATTCAAATATTCAACATTTCCTAGAGACCTACAAAAATTCGTTCGAATGGTGCTGGGTATTGGTTACTGATTTTTCGTTCTTATCAGGAATAGTTTGTAACTTGTAAACGATATGTTTCCGTAAATAGGGAAAAAAATCATATTTGTTTGCACTGAAAGCAGTTTTATATCTTTCTATATAATTTCATTGAAAGTGTTTCTCCAAGTATATTACTGAAAAGACTACGAGGCAAGATTTGCGATGATACTGAAAAATTAAATTTGAATCTGATAATAAAAGAGAAAGAGAACCCAACTCAAAACGATACAATATGAACTGTTCTGTTTTCACATTATGGTAGCATTTCTCAGAGCAAACGACCTCATTCCAAAATTTAACATAATTTGGTAAATTTTAACTTTTTGTATTCTCATGACATTTTGCTTAGACTAAAAATATTTGATTTTTAGATCAAGTTTATGATTTTTTTTAAAATTTTAGTGCAGCCTTTTGCTACAGCCTTTCTGAATGCAAAATATGTACGTAATGAAAAGTATTTTAAAAATTTAATATATTTTTTTATTTATTTTCAATAATGTAGTAAGATTAATCAAATTATATTCTAAATTTTTTCTTCCTCAAAAGCGCGAACAATTAGAACTAACTCTTTTTTTAGTTACACTCGGTTTTTTTTCTATCCTACTATTTTTACTAATTCTACCCTGATTTCCTATTATTTGCGCATCCAGAAAGTAAGAACCGATTGCTCTTAGATCCTACGCAGGTCACGTCATTGTAACGACGTCGCCGTCATTTTGTTTCTGGACGTCTGATGCATACTTCATTTGGTGTAAATTATATTGTTCTCTGATGTTTTCACATTTTGCCGTGTTAGTTTAAAAAGGACAGTAAAATCCAAAATCCCACCAGCTGTGAAGTACAGTCAGGGATAAAATTTTGGAACGTAAAAATATGTTCGTGCGGTACGACCATAATTGGTAAGGTACGACCATTAAGGTACGAGCATAAATGCTGAATCCTCCTGTGAAACTCTTAGGAAGCGGCGCCGAACAATTCAGATTCGACGGCGTGGGTTACTGTCTGCTAGAGTTTGCCTCTTGCACGCGAGGCCACACACCGCCGTGCCTACACGTGCATTGCTTGAATAGTTTGATTAGGAAAATTTTAAACGGCCAACGTATAGTAACGAACTAGATACTAGCTATTACCATTTGTTTCTCCACCGGAATAGATTTCTGGCCGGTCAGAGCAGGGGCGGCTCCAGTTCAGAGATTTGTGGGGGGTGGGTGGGGCAACGTCGGCTCTTAGGGTTATATATATATATATATATATATATATATATATATATATATATAATAAACAACAATTAAATGTAAATTCAATCTTTCTTAGTAGTAATTTATTAATGTTTTCATTTTGACAGAGGGTTTCAATCCAAGTTTCTTGTGAGTAATACAACATCCGAAAAGGCCATTAAGAATCTGGATTAACACCAAAGTACCTTTCTTGTGAGACAGTGTGAAAATAAATTTTGTTTTAAACTTAAAAAGATTAACTCCAGTTTTCAATACGCACCGTAATAAACTCTTATTTTAAATTATTTAGACGCTTAGACGCTTTCCACTACATTTTTAGTTCTTTGTCGTCGGGTGGTAGTAATGCTTTATTTTCGAGTTTCGAATGCAAGTTCCTACAAATAGACCTATGAACTATGAAAGTAATTAACTTAAAAAGGAACACTTATCCCCATGTTTTCAAATCAATCACAAAATACGATGTAAATAAAGCTTGAGGTAAATAATTCACAGGTCACTGTTAAACACTGAACACCAAAGCAAACACATGAAGACATCTTTCCCGCTAAAAGAAGCCTTCCCCTTCCCAGTGCGTTCTAATATAATCAAATTTCCCTCCCCAGAACATGAAAATTCCCTCTTAACTCCACATGACTGGTGAGTCTTTCTAATTTTAATAACAAAATTTTGGACTTTATTGAGAAACATCCTCTCATTTAGCATTAGGTCTACGATTATATAATTTTAGGCTATGAATTTATTTTGGGGGGAGGGGGGCAATTCCCTCTACTGCCCCCCCCCCCTGGAGTCGCCGTTGGGTCAGAATGATCAAGAAACAAAAGATGTTGTGAAGGAGTGGCTGAATAGATTGGCGGTCAGTTTCTTCGACGAAAGAATACAAAAGCTAGTTTCATGATACGACAAATGCCTCAATAAATATAGCGACTAAGTATAAAAGTAGTTTAATATACGTTTTTACAATAAAAATCCTTCAGAAACTTCTTCCTAATTTTTTTATACCCAATCGGTTCTTACTTTCTTGATTCGCCTACAAGTTACAATTATTAGTCTCCGCAAAACAAGATGACGGTAGCACTCCAAACTAAGCTATTCCTCAAAACAGGAGAACTTCAGGCAGCGAACTTCTTACGTTATCCGTGGGGGCATGCAATTTAACTTAATCATCAGACTTTGACTCGGGAAGTAACTTTAGGACAGTTAGGAATATTCTTTATGAGATATCTATTTTCAAAGTGTAGAATATAACTTAACGTCGTTTCACTTAAAACCTATGAAATCTGCTGAAAGCAAATCTAAACTGTTTGAAATCGTAGGAATTTAAATTTATTTTAAGTTTCATAGAAAGAGTAATGAAATAAAAGGGAAAAGAATCTCTGAAAATTTATCGAATTTATCAATTTCTAGTTATATGTAATTCTGTGAGCATATAGCTATAGATGAGGAAACTGAAATTTTCAATGGAAGCAAGTTGTGATTTCGAATGCTGTGGTCATCTTTTGAAATAGAGGGCTAAACCGATCGGAACCTACTGCTTAAAGCCAATTGGAAACCGTAAAAACACCCATTCCAGCGGCACTTGAACCCATAGATTGCAAGAAAGGCCTAAGTGTTAGTTTTTCGCCCATCATCAGGTTGGATTGTGCCTCTTACATCCTTATACAATTCGATTCGTTGTAGTTAAATTAAGTTCATATTTTCTAAGTTGCATTCAATTTTTTGTTTCATTTTTCCAATGCGGAGGCCTTGGATTTGCCTATTATCACCGTGGTTTTGCTGGCCTCATTATTATGGGAGCACCACACAGGTGGACCAGCATCGCCCCCTATGAAGGGATGACACAAACGGAGGCATTTTTCGCGGCGCGACGCCGGAATTCGATCCGAGCACCCTCAGCACCGAAAACCAACGCGCTGTACCACAGGGCCGCCACAAGCCGCATTCAAAATATAAAGTATACGATTTTGAAGATTTCAAATAACATCCTTCTTTTTAATATTAGACCAACTGAAAGAAAATCTAACAAGATAATTAAAACTGACTTAAAATAACAACCTATTAATAGAACTGAGTGTGCTAGTGCCTCAAAAAGTTCATTTAGGGTTTATCAGAGGGTCAAAAGATCATCTAATAATCATGAATAAAGATGTTGATAGTTTCATTCATATGCATGAATGTGTTAACGTAAAAAAGTCGTGTTTTTTGGCCCTTACTTTGCTTTCTCTAATGTTTATTTTCCCAATAAGTTTTTATTATTATACTTGAAGATTCCCGATAGTGGGTCCAGTCTTGTGTTTCGATACTGTTACTATAATTTTTCTATTCCCTTATTTTCGTCTAAATTCATAACATCATCAATATTTGTAAATAACCTGCACTACAAGTTTAATTTTATTCGGGTATACATATCCTTCCTGCTATTTTTTTCTTTATTCCTCATTTCGGCTCAGCTGTGTTCGAATACTGCTCCAGCAAGCGGCATCCTGCGTAACGAGGATGTATCTGAATGTCGTTAATTCTAAACATGTTATGGAACAGCTTCATTAGGTGTGATTAAGACGAGCGGCGACACCCGAAAGTCGTTCCGTGCTGTCGTAACGAGTAGTTTTATGACGAGAAAGGGACAAGGGTTGCCGAAATTGGCGCAAAAATTGTAGTACTCAGTGCCCGAAGAGTGTGTACTGAGTTGGGATATATTTTGTACTTTAAAATAATGCCAGAGTCAGAAAAAATATTTTTAGAGAGTTACCATATTATATAATTCAAGTATTTTGAGGAGTTTCTCCAAAATAGGGTGGATTACGCTGCTGCATTATGTCTTTTTGTTTTCATAGGTATGTATAAACACCTGAACGAAATAATCGTCCGTTTTTTGGGGATGAAAGAATTTTTAAAATAGAAAATCTTCAGCTGCTTACAACGTTTTGGAGTTCTCTCTTTGTTTAGTTCTGTAAAAGTCTGTGTTTGTCTTAAGATGAAAGAGTCCTCAACCGAGTTACCTAAGTGTAAAACGACAGCCCTGACCCAGTGGAAATTGGGCGTTTTACGTCGCATGTTCCTCTTCAACTATAGAGATATAAATCCAGGGCACAGTTTAAATTTGTTTCCAAGCTTGTTTTTAAAATGTGTCTTCTTGAGTATTTTATTGAAGTAACCCTTACAGGATCCCCAATGTCGATTCTATAAGAAAAATCAAATTTAAAATTTTTTCCGTGCCAAAGGAAAGCAAAGATGAAAAACAAAATCTGTTTAGTTAGATTATAGCTCTGCATGGAATTTCTATTATGCTTATGATTATCTTTTTTTTCTATAATTATTTAGATGTCATTGCAATGGTTTTAACTATTTGAAAAAATTAGTAATCGTGGTCGCGAGCGAGAGAAATAATAATAGCTAATAATTTTTCTACGGAGAATATTAAACAATTATTCAATATTTAATGAGTTTAATACTGAATATCTAATAAGTTTAATTTGGGTTGATAACCAAGGGTAATAGATGAAACAAAATCTCTGTGTTTGAGCCTTTGATCGAAATTTGAAATTTAAGAACCATTATTTTAATGAATAAAATGACTGCAATGGAGAAGTGGCAGTTTTTAAATAAGTATCTTATTTCAAAACTATGCTGAAAACCATAAATGTTCGCATTACTCATCTATCGTCTTTATACGAAGTTCATTGGACTTCGTGATTATTTATTCACTGTTATCTATATTTTAGATATTAATATTAATTCGCTGGTAAAAATCGTCGTTTGTACGAATATCCTTTCAAGTGTTAGAAAGAAAGACAGTAAAAGATTGAATAATTCATAAAATTACTTTGATAGATTAAAAAATTTCTACTTAGTAGTTCAAGAACCAAATAAACAAAAAGAAATACTCTCAAATACAGAAAGGTCGTTCGCACTTTATGGAAACGATTTTGTTATTTATTTTTGTAGTTTGCATTTTGAGATAAAAATTTGGCAACTGCAGAATAATCGTCTGCTACTGTTTTGTTTTGATCTGAATGTAAAATAGAAGATTTATTTTAAAAATGACTCCGAAAATTGATTGATGGCTTGAAGTTTATGTAACTGCGCTTTCCGAGGAGAAATATTCGTACAAATTATAATGCGGTGTAAAAGCAGTTATAGCATTTTTTTAAAAAGGTATTTATTATACATTAAATTTGAAAGGAAAAAAACGTCCAACTGAAAGTAAAAATGAAAACATGACCGTGAAACACCTCATTCTAAGACTGTTCGATCGCAAGTAAATAACAAGAAAGTGAAATCTCTGATCCCAAAAGAAAATCCACTGACCGAAAGATCCATTGCATCGAAACTAGGAATGTCTTCTGACACTGTAAGTAAAATCATTCACAAATATTTGAAGTTGAAAAAGATGTTGAAACCTAAAGTTCATATACTTTTGACAAAGCATATTGCTGAAAGAAAAATAAATTGTAGAAAATTATATGAAAAACACCTAGCTGCTGAAAAATGGAACTTTGTGGTAACACTCGATCAGACATGGGCATATTTAAGTGAATGTAATAAAAAAAGATCAATTTTTTTATTGCTCGACTGACGGGAATGACCGTACGAAATGGCTTCGTCAATGTACAGAAAAGTTCCCAAAGGGATTCATGATAGTTGCAGGATGGTGTTATAACTGCAAATTAAAAATCAAAAAAGTCTCAAGTAAAGCCAAAATTAATCCACTCTTCTATCAGCAGAATATTTTTGAACAAATTTTAGAAGAAGAAATTCCAGCATTATATGGAAAGGACATTGATAAAATTTAGCTTCATATGGACAAAGCCTCTAGTCACACGCATAAATCAACTGCCTCTCATTTAGCAAAGAAATAATCAGAAACAGGAATAAAGTGTATTCCACTTAATAAAATATCTGTAAAATCCCCTGACGCTTCTCCAATGGACTTTTGCGCTTTCGGTGTATTAAAAACAGCCTTAGGAAAACGGCATTCAAGAACATTGAACGGACTTTAGAAAACGGTCCAAGAGGTATGGGGTAAAATTGACATGATAGTACTAAGAAAAAGTTTACTTTCGTGGAAAATTTAAGCTAGAGCTATTGTCAAGAACCGTGGCTATCAGATAGAAGCAAATCGCCGCAAAAAATACGGTATTTATGCATAAAACTTAACAACCAAAATCGTTTCCATGAAGTGCGAACGACCTTCTGTAGATGAATATTTTTCATTTTTTAATAGTATTTTCCAATAAAGTGTTTAAAATATTTTAATTAATTATTGAATGAAGTCTTTTTAATATTAAAAGTACTAAAAGTATCTGATAAAGAGTGGTGATTTAGTGACTTTTTTTTCGCATAAAATATATACTTTGCAATAAGCGGAGAAAAGAAGGGGCAGTATTTTCCATGTTAAATGAATTGCTTAGAGCATGATGATGTTTGACAGTTTATGAAACGAAAAAAAGAATTGCGTTCCTTAATTATCATCCATAATGTAACAACAGTGAAAATATGACTATTAGAAATAAATATGTTTTGAGGATTTAAATACCTAAAACAAAGATGATACTGTAATTTAGCAAAAGCAACAGCCCCAACAAAACTAAGGTGATAATTTGATCCTTTAAGTCTCTATTCTAATTTAAAACATCATTACAGGAAAATAGCATCAGTAATGTTTCAATAATATCATAAATGAATTCAAAGAAATTAATGAAAGATATTTTGCTATTGTATTTAAATCATTCCCCTTGTATAATAAAATCGTTTGACACCCCTTCCCCCCGAACTGCATATCTATATTGATAATATATACGCATACATACTTCTCTTGAGAGAAAATGTTTTAGTGTAAGCATAAATTTCAAACCTCACATAAATTTCTGAGCTCAATAAATATCCAAAAAAGGCCTTCATTTGCGATCGACTGCACTGTATTTAAGTATAAAGCTGTTAATTCAGAGCATAAAATGATCATATGTACTTGTATTACGCAAGTAATACAGAGATTTGCTTTTTTTTCTACTAGTTAGTTGATTGTTAGTTAGAAGTTATTAGTTAGTTATTCGATAAGAACTTTTCGTGATTTTCTACTTAGACAGCAGATTCATTAGATAATACAGTTAAACATTTTTATTTATTTTTATTTTAAAACTGCAAGACTTAATATTTTTTAACAATGCGACATTGAAATATTTTAAAATGTGTAAAAAGCAATAAAAATATTTGATTTTTTAAAACCTAATCATCTCATTTTAAGAATATTCTACACATTAAAAAAATTCCATTTGAGATATTTAGCACAGGGAATCTAGTTTCAAAATTAAAAAGCATCCCATTATATAAATGTGTAACTTTTGATTTATACATTTTTTTTCGAACTCGGAGGCACTTGTCTCGAGACATTCGCCTGTATGTACAATTCGCTTGTATGTACACCGCAAGATTACTGGCCATTCATTTAAGGGGGCACCGTATGGGTGGGCAGCATTACCCTCTACAAGCCAGTCCCATAATTTAAAACTGAGTCAAGGGACGAGATGGGTATACTTGACCCCGAGCCTTCACAGGTAAATTTGAGAACTCGGAGGACATTGCAGCCACGACAGATTTTTCCTTCACCAGCCACCATTAGATTACACGGTGGAGGCATTGTAAGGGACGAGCGCCGAACCAGTGTCATTAATTTATATATGTAGGGATTAAGGAATTGTCGTACTAATATAATCAATATATTTAAGTTGCTAAGCCGATTCTTTGGGCAATCCGTGAGAGAAAACTAATGTACCAATTTGCTTCTCTCTCTCTCTCACACACACACATACACACACGCACACATAAAATATGAGAATAGAATATTCTCATGTATTGTAAATATGTATGGAATTCGATTCTCGAAACGATACGAAAAGAAGCGATCTTTGATGTGACAGGCATATTTTCGAGTCGTAAACAAAATAAATATATGTAGACTTTTTTGAAACCATGAACTTTTCTATCCTTCATATCATAATTATAAAGCTTTATTTTCTTGCAATCAATATATTTATATGACATTCCAGTTAGGCATGAACAATTATAAACTATTTGCTTTCATTATTTCTATGGAAATTTGCATCTGACGAGAGATTTAAAATCATTCTCTGGATATTAGACCATATTTGCCGCAGAAAAAATATAGTATTTTTTAATTTCTGAAGTATGTTTATCAACCATTATAAATTAAACTGATTACAAGAAAAGAACAGAATCAATGCAATTATTTTCAGTTCTCGTCTCTAATGAGTACAATTAATACATGTCTTGATGTGTATTACATTCTAGGTGGAACTTTCGAAGGAGAGATGTGAAAATTTTTTGGTATTCATAGATTTAACTTTTAAGAATTTTTTTTCAAAATAAAGATATTAAGGTTGTTTATTTAACCAGTTTTCTAAACTTCTAGAACAACGAATTTTCTTTTTTTGTGGAATGGATGTGATACATGAATTGTTTTAAAAGCTAAATAAAACTGTGTTAATTCATGAAAAAATCTGCTTTTCCACACATTTCGCGATGAACTAGAGGTGCATTTATTCTTCCCCATCGGTACACTACTATATTTTCAACAAGTAGAAAGAGGCAATCTTCATAAATTCCAAGCTTTAGGCTTATCACACTTTTGATTTGCTGCATATGTTTTACACTTCTCTGATTCTACCAAGCGGAAAGATCTAATTTATCAACTGAGTCGCTTATCTTTTGACACACTTTGTCCGACTTGCTTTATAATTATATAGGCGTGGAGTCATGCATATAAACGAATTTGTAACTTTTGTTCAGATCTCGTGTGCTCCAGATTTTGCTCAAATTTTGTTAAAGTATTATGCGTAAAATGTTACTCCCCCTGTACCAAAATAAGTGTCACATTTAACGCTTGGAAATAACATGTAAATGCAACACTTATTTTAGGACAGAGGCAGTATTAAAAGGTGCAGGTACTGTGTATTTTTATTTTCAAAAACTATCTCTTTAGAAAAACTTTTTCTGTAAATCCCACGAATTTTTAAGAAAAAAAAATTAATCACAGATTCAATAATTTTTTCCTCTTGACACCTCCAAATTAATGTTAAAAATTAACTATTTCCTCCAGATTTACGTTAAAATGGGAAATATTATTTATAATAAATGAGTTTAAAATATTTTTAGCAAAATGAAGAAAATCTTACAGGCTTAAAAAGTATAAAATTATTTATTGAGTAATTTTATTAACAGACGTAATAAAAACATTTCAAAACATGCATTTTTCATTTTTTAGATGATTGTTTGGAATAATTATGGAAATTTGTTAGAGACAACTTTTCGAAGGAAAATAATTTTCTTAAAAAATAAATAAATAAAATCACATTATTTATTCTCAGTAATTACAGTATTTTATCCAAGCACTTATTTTACTGAAATAGCATCATGATTTATGATTTTGCGTTGTAAATAAAGTTTGATTTATTCCTTCGTATACTTACAATTATGATTTTTGTTTAAATTTGAAAATACTTTGATTAATTTTGGCAATTTTTATACTACATCTCTATGCGTTTTATACATAATCCATTACAGTTTAATAGTTACAACGTATCTTTGATGAAAAAAATGTTCAGTTTTCTTGAATTCAACATTCAGATTGAGAAGTTAGTAAAAATGAGTAAGCATAATTGCAAAATGACTAGAATCCCAGTGATGAATCCAATAGCTTCGTAAAAGTTGTAACAAGAATTTATACAAAATTACCTTTACATTTCAAAATAGGGAGATATTTCTGACTATAGTGCATTAGAAAATTCATTTCTTTAACTGACTCATGCAAAAATCGTGTAGGTGAATCATATTCTCTGTCTTGCATTTTAAAGTTTCTTTAACCCTTTACGATCTATGTTGAAAGTGAAAAAAAATCTAGAATTGAACTCCCTATTCTGGAAAATGGACCATTACTTATTTAACTAAATGTATTGGAATAAGTATAAATAAATAACAATAAATCATTTGAATGATACAAATTGTTAGGTGTCTTATTTTTTTATTTCGACTGATTTTAACGCAGAACAGGTTAATAAACCTTATTGATTCGGGAAAAAAACAAATTTGCGAATTGTTTTAGAGGTTCGTACAGTTAAGACTTAATAAAAAATCATTTTCAACATCAAAAAAGTATTCCTCAAGAGATTTTAGAATTCTTACTTTACGTACAGGGAATTATAAAAAAAAATGAAAACAGAGACCGATTCTTCAGAATATTTTATTAATAAACCGTCGCTTCACCCCCCGCTTGAAAATAAGCGTGAATTCGATGTGGAATGTCCTGTATTTAAGTTCGATTCCTGTATATGAATTTAGTAACATACATCCTGCAACATATGTTCTAAGTGTTTGAATGATGTTGGGGGGGGGGGGGGGTGAGGGGGGAAGGAAACGAGATCGATTCATTCCCTCCAAATGTTTTCATAAATGTTCAGTAATTTTAATGTCAGATGATTGAGGTGGCCGGTATATATGATGTACCTCATTCTCACGCCCTTAAAAACACATATAGTCCAGTCAATGAATGCTCAAAAGAGGGGTCTAGATGGAAAGTCATAGGGCGGACGAACTGACTTCAGAACTTTGTTTGGCCTAGTTAGGAGGTAAACATACTAAAAGTCCCCGGTCCTAGGGAGAGAGCAAGAGGGGAGGGGGGGGGCTAAGAAGGTCCCGTTTTTGGGTTTTTCACTTATAACTCGAAAACTATTGATCCTACAAATAAAAGTCCTGTATAAAAAATAAAGCTGATAAAATTTCCTACAAAAAACATACATAAAGTTAATTTGTATCTTCAATAGTTTCTGAGAAATGAGTCGGAGAAAATCGCTAATTTATGAAAAAATTAATTTTGCCCCCCTTTTTTCGATAAACTTTGCCTCTGGAATTCTTTACCGTCAATTTGAGAGACAAACCTTGGGAATGAACTTGTACAGCATTAAATTTACTTCAAACTGAATATATTATTTAATGTTTTACCTTCATCTGTTCAAAAATTAGAGCAATTTTGCGATTTCTTACAAATTTTGAAAAATAAGCTTCAAAGCTGTAGTTTGCACTTTTTGCCATTTAAATGGTTTTAAATGACCCACCCGCACCAGATGATATCCTGAATATGATATTTTGCCAGTGCACTAAAGGTTGAACCAGTAGCAAATGTGGGTGCAGAAGAGCATCGATGAACTGCTCTACTGTTTGCCATGGGCATTGTACTAACGGTATCCCCGTTTTGGATTGCGAAGTTGAGGACGAGGAATAAACCGAAGCCCTGCCCTTCACTACAGAAATGGAGGAAGATTCGGAGGAGCCAATCGCAGTAAAAGACGACCCACCACCTGAGGAAATCCCTGGACCCTCTCGTCCAAAGCGACGGAAAGTAATTTAATTACATTTTCAACATAAATTTTCATTCTTAAAATTCTTGCGATTAAAGTTGTTTCACCAAATTTACATTACCAATTTTTTGTGTACTGTAACTTAAATTTTTTAAAATTATTTTAAATTTACATTATATTAATTTAATGTAATTATGTACCTGTTTTTATTACACTAAAACTTTCTTCCCGAGGTGTTACGAAGGTCACTTACGGAATTGGGGTGTGTACGCATCGTTTACTTTGCATTAGGATTTTTGTGTGCTTGCATGTAAGGTGCGTTGAGCCCATACTGTAAGTTGTGTTTGTCTTTTCAATTTCTTTTTGACTTATTGCTTCTCTGGGGGACTCGGGGCCTTGGGATGTCTTTTGGGATTACCTGCATCCTATTCAGAAAGTTCCCCTTGAGGTAACTGACATGGTTAGGCTCCCTGATGACGAGACCTGTCGGTTACCTCTGTAGTTTTATGGTTCAGTTCCGGCACTTATACAGAATCTTGCCGTTGGTGCGTGGATGCCCAGAGTGCTTGATTTCTGTTTGTTTTTTGTCTATTTTCGTATTATTTTTATCTATCTCTGTCGGATTATTTATTTGTTTTTTTCATTATGGGAATATGAAGCTTCTGCGCTATCCTCTATTGAAAATGTTTTCTTTGCAGGATAAGTTTTATGTTATAGTGATTTAGAAGTCTATGCTTGATTTTTAATTTTGTTTATTTCTATTGTTTACATTTTACTACAGCTTTGAAGCTAATTTTTCAAAATTTGTAAGAAATCGCAAAATTGCACTAATTTTTGAACAGATGAAGGTAAAACATTAAATAATATATTAGTTTTGAAGGAAATTTAATGCTGTACAAGTTCATTCCCAAGGTTTGTCTCTCAAATCGACGGTGAAGAATTCCAGAGGCAAAGTTTATCGAAAAAAGGGGGGAAAATTTATTTTTTCATAAATTAGCGATTTTCTCCGGCTCATTTCTCAAAAACTATTGAAGATACGAATAAGCTTTGCTTATGTTTTTTGTAGGAAATTTTGTCAGCTTTATTTTTTGTATAAGACTTTTTTTTGTAGGATCAATCGTTTTCGAGTTATAAGTCAAAAACCCAAAAACGGGACCTTCTTAGGCCCCCTCCCCCTTGCTCCCCCCCTAGAACCGGAAACTTTTAGTATGTTTACCTCCTAACTAGTCCAAACAAAGTTCTGAAGTCAGTTCTTCCGCCCTATGACTTTCCACCTAGAATCATTATTTGACTGGACTAATGTGGGAACGATGCACGGGATCATTATTGTATTTGAAACACCACGGTCATTAGGAAATAATGCCTGCACCATAGGATGACCGTAGCCCGCTAGAATGTTTTTGTAGACTTTCGATATCATAGACTCTGAAGAAAAATTAAGGGTCCTTGTGAATGCCAAGGGCACCACACAGCACGAGAGAGACACATTTCATGTTTGACAGTGGGTAAAAGCAGTCGAGACGGTATGCTTTTGAAGGTGTTCGGCAAACGTATACTCACCAATGGTACGAAACAATCAGAAGTTCGACTCATCCGACCAGAAGATACGTTGCCAGTCGTTTGAATTTCACGTTTTATGTCTGTGGTGACACGTTTCCCTGCAGTGGTGTCAGTAATGAGTAGCATCTGAATTGAAATACAACAATAAATACAAGCTTTATGAAGCTCCCGGCGAATTGTTACTTTTGAAATAAAATAATAAAGACTTTTAATTATCTCTGCTATTATTTGCTCTACTGCAGAGTCGGTATTTTGTCATGCTATCCGTATCAAGTTATGCCTTTCTGTCACTATTTTCTTTGTGAAACGTCCACATGTGGACGTTGCTTTTTGCGTTTATAGGCAACACCTTGTTCATTTCTGTACCGTATCATATCGTTTGATTCTGTGTTTCAAGATACATCGAGAAATTCTGCCGTTTTAGTAGCAGAAGCAACCACAAACTTTGCGCCAACTATCATACGTTCATGCAAGTCACTCAGATCCTACATTTTGTACATTTATTTCGGAACAGCCAATTCTACACGGTCTGTACAACTACTGCGTAGTAGCTGTAAGGTATACACAAGATTCGATTCACAAGAATCGAACTTTTGAGTGAATTAAAGAAGCTGCTTTAGATATGCTAATTTCGGCATACGCGCTTAGTATAAATACCACGCAGCGTCATTAATGAAAGGGGAGGTTGTTAAGGTTGAAAAGGTGTTATCCTGCGCTAGTGCTTAGCGGGCCAGAAGTTTACATGGCAGTACTGCTGGTTTGACTTACTGTTCGTGAGTATAAAAATATATTGTTCTTGAAAGCTGTGTTTATACATTCCGTACAAGTAGTACGCATGCTTATTGCTGTAAAAGCCAATTATATGTGCAACGAATTCAATAAACATCGTTTCATGTATAAACTGTGTTTGCTTCAAATTCAAATAGAGTGCCACTTCAAATTATATACACCCAAGTCTGGGTAGAAGTGAGCATAGAAACTCTATATAGCTAATGTACTCGTACTTCAATGCATTACATACCTCTGTTCCCCGATCACGTTGTCGTTGTCGTCGAAATTTACTCACCTTTTATAAGCGGTGTTTCTATAATTTTCATTAAGGAGAGGTCAGGGACGCATTTTAAATTTTTTTTTGTTTATTGAGTTACAATTTTGAATATTTTTGTGATGGTTAACCATATGATTTGTAAACAAAATCACATCATAAAACTTCTCATAAAGTTTTTAAAACATTTTAAAATTAAATTTTTTTTAAAAGTGGTTATAACGATTTAAAATCGTTATAACTCGAAATATTATTTGTCGAATTTCAAAATTTTTCAATTTAATTAAACAGAAATATACAAGTTTTAATTTTGATTCAGAATTCAAAATATTAATTTAAAAAAATTAAAAATATTTAGAGTAAAAATTTTAAAAAATGTGATGTAACTTATTTTTAAAAAATCATTATTTTCAAAGGTAAATATTTTTTCAAATTTTCTGAATCAAAATTTAAGTAAAATAATTGAAAAAGACATATTCTAAGTTTGAACCATTAATCTTTAATGGTTCTTGACTTATAACAATTTAAAGACGAGAAATGGTGAAAAAACCCATAGGGCAGAAAAATGCATTTAAAGGTTTTAACAATGATTGGCTGCAATTAGAATGTTGCAAAACAAAAAAATAATATTTCCTGTTCTAATTCAGATAAAAACATGATATAAACGTCCTTTTAAGCTGAAAAGAATAGAAACTGTTTTAATGCAATAAATTTTTTTTCAAAAATTTGAAGAATTTTGTTTTCTGGACCCCGTTAACTCCCCTGTAATTTTACTGTGCTAGACTTCTTTTTACTAGAAAGACTTGAAACAAAATTCAAAGCGAGTTTGCTCTCCAATAAATTCTTGTTCATTCGTAGATTTTTACATCGAAATTAAACATCTGAGTATTTCCGTTATTTTTAGAAATGAATGATTGTTCAGTTTTTTTATTTTATTTTGTATACTGATGCGGGTTGATAAATAAAAAAAATTAAATGCATAACATTTTCAAGCGCTATGAAAACTTTATAAATACGATGTAAAGAACCTCTGCAAGATTTATATAAAATTTTATTTCTCTCAAGATTTGTATAAATTTTTAATCTGTGGTCTAACACATGAAGTCAAACTCAGTTCTCAAAATAAATGAAATGAAGTTTGGTGATAACATCTCCTGATCATCGTTGCCGAAAATATCACTAAGCGAAATCATGCTTTTGAAAGATGTGGATGATTCTGTGACATCTTTCCAAAACAATCCTTCGTCTAATGTCAATCGTGTAATAATGTTATTAAATTTTATTTCATTAGTTTTTCAAATGGGTTTCTTTCATATAATTTACTTTAGATCTATATTTTTTATCATTTTTCACAAAAAATCGCTGCGTTTTGTGCTTTACTATGTAAGTAGATATCTATATTGAATTCTTCTTGCAGTTTTCCCTTTATAGTTTTTTAGATTTCCATGATAATTTAGTAGAACGTAAACTGTGTGAACTTACTACTAAAACTTAATGGCAGGGACTTAATAGGAAATACCGTTTCAGGCTTGAATTCTCAACGTTGCTATTTATAAGCCATTTTCATTAATTTCTAACTCCGCATCGGGGAGTAATTCTTTACTTGAGCTATTCTGTGCTTCATGTTGATAGTTCTGGAATGGGGATAAAGAAAAAGAGTGTGTCGAGGAATGACTTTAGGATTCGCATGTTTTTGGATCTAATTCCAGACGCCGTATTGATGTCAGAAGGAACACCATAAAAAAAGGGCAGAAATTCAAAATTTAGCTAATCGGTTTTCTATTTCGACATCCAGCAAACCAAGGTTAATCGGGAGCGTAGTCAAACAAGTAACTGAGAAAAGATGGGGACCATTACTAAATTAAAAAGATATATCTTAAAAGCATTTAGAAAATGAAACGACGCACACGCACGCTTACACATATATAGTAAAAATTTTCAAGACTTTAAATTCAAGTTTCATTTTATTTTGACTTGCCTTACCTAAAGATTCAGAATTATTTACAACCTCATGCTCTCAAACATAGTCTTTCGATTAACTTGGATTGAATTTACGATTTTGAACCAAAATATATTTTGAGGAAATTGCTCATGAATGCACAGGCACACTTTTTGTGTCCTAAAGCCTTCTTGAAGAAAGAAAGAAAAGAAAAGAGAATATTTCGATCATTGCACGCGAATTTTCTGGAGACTGGAAGAGTATAAATAATTCACATGTTTTGCTCCGACGCCAAACTGGCAAGTAAAGCCAATCCCTAGTCCCCATTCTTTATCACCCGGAAATATCTTTATCAAAGCGCTTATATCCCCCCTCCCTTTGTAATGTTTATGAGGAAGCTTGTTAGGGAAGACGTTCTTTTCACTCCGCAGAAAAGGACAATTTTTCCACAAACAAGGGATAACTTGATTTTGCGGTCGAATTTTTTTTTTCTGCCTCCTCTGACACCGCGAATATAAACGCTCTTTTGTCGCCGATACGGTTGAGTTTCTGACGAAATTTAAGACATGGAATGATCTACCGAAACCGTTCGTTTACGGAAAAGATAGTTTTTCCGCCGGAATTTATGATGGCTCGCGCTCGAGTTATGAAACACTGTGCCGTATCTGTTTCACCGTTTTTTCTATCGGCTGTGACTTTTTTTTCCTATTCGGTGGAGGATTTTATTTGAGGAAAAAGGACGATTTGAATGTATTTATGATCTTACGGGGCGAGTGTTTGTAACTCGCGGTGTTTGTTTCGTGAAATATGGGATGTCGTATTCAGAAAAGAGTTGTTCGCTTTAGGTAGAGGGTATCAATTTATGGCCGGGCTTGTATGACAAATTAAAGTTTGGGCTTTTTGAGAAAAAGGACGAAGCGGAAAGATTTTTCTGTGACTAATATATTGTTTTCGAAGGGATTTTGCTATTTCTAAATTTGTGTAGAAAAAGGGTGTTGACTCTATATACATACTATATGTTTGAATAAACTCGTCATAACTTAATTTATATATACACTAGCTGAAAACCCGCGCTTCGCTACGGAGTACATTCAAATTAAATACAACGGTCAACGTATGCAATTTATACCAAAAAATAAATATATATATATATATTTATAATAAATGAGATGATCAATGTATACAATTGATGTAAAATATATATCTATCTATATATATATATATTTATAAAAAAATCGTAAGGGATATGCATTTTTTTTTGGATAATATCCAATCGTCTGCTGCATTAGAAAGAGAAAAAAATATTTTTTTTGTCTATTTAGTTGTTACGCACGTGACGATAAATTTATTTAAAGTACCAGAAAAAGAAATCACGTGATCAGCATTTAATAAATTAAATTCTAAAAATTAATCTTTAAAAACTCACCAAAAATCAGGAAATGGAGGTAAAAATTCGAAAAAGATCTCATTTTAAAGGAATTTTTATGATCTTTCTCGTGATATAAATTTTATAACCCTCAATGTATTATTTTAAATGCAAACGTAAAAAAAGTTTAAAAAACAGCTTAAAAATTTAATTTTAAAAAATCTAAGAAGAATTTTTGAAAAATCTTTCTTAGTGCACCCCTACACTATTAGAAGAATCGCCATGCAAATTTTAGCCCTTTAGGTCCAGCGGTTTGGTCTGTGCGTTGTATGTCAGTCAGTCAGTCAGTCAGTGAATGAATGAGGTAGTTACGGAACTGTTTTATATATATAGATTAGTACTCACTAACAGAAATAGCCTTGCACGAGCTTTTTAACTACTTTACACATCTTGTGTTTTGAATTGGACCCAATTAAAATTAAGCTCTAATATCATCTACAAACATGTTCTATCTATATTTTATGTGCTTGAAATTTTTGTATAAACTGCAGTTCTGTAATGTAAATAATTTTAAATATCTTTTAAAATTCTAATGATATAAAGCAAACTTTTTTACTTCCAATGTTTGGTTTATATATTTAAAATTGTTGTAACAATTCTTTATATTTTAGCGATTGTTCGATCATCGTAAATAGTTCTACCAGGATTCGGATTTAAGAATCTGTTATAAGTGTCCACAAGGATTAAATAATGGAGATTATTTTTGTCGAAACATATTATTTATTAAAACTTTAAGGCCGTCTGCACACGGAGCAACTCAAAAGAAACTCATAACTGACTCAAATCACAAACCAGTCCGTGATGAGTCGCAATCTATGTAATTGGTCTACAAACCCGTCGGACGACGGGTTTGTAACCAGTTGCGCCGTGTGCGTGGCTCCATTCAATTACATAGATGACATTTTACACTGAAATATCTTGTAGTGCTGAGAGATATTATGTCACATGAGAATCAATATACTTTCAAATTATTTTGATATGAACTTTTCAATCTGTTCTGAGAAAATGAATAAAAAATTTGATTATAGCAAAAGTATAAAATAGACGAAAGGATCAGATAAATGAAAAGAAATATTTTTAATAACAAATATTATAAACTTAAGAAAATCCCAACTTTTAAACCTACAACTTTTAAAATGCATAAAAAAAACAGCATTAATTTTTCATAAAAAATATACACATAAAATATCAAATGTATGAAATTAGTAAATATTCATTACATATTTAGTGCGTTGTTTTATTAAGTTAAACTTATTGCAATAGAGTTGTTGTTACAACTGTTATATACAAATAGTGTAATAATATCAGTGATAAGTAAAAATATGTGTTTTTCTTGCGTTAATCTCGGAGACAGATGTATTCTTTTCTGGTAAATGAGAAAACCCGCATTGTGTGCACTTTATATGTTGAATAAGCACGTAAAGAATGTTTCTCTGCTTCCGTTTTACCATAAATAAAAACTAATTTTTCCTACAACTTAATATTAGTCATTGAATATCAGTGAGGGAATATTAGGTTCAACACTTTAAGTTTACAGACAAAAATAGTAAAAACATTTAACAAAAATTTTAAAGAAATTACTCACCGTTTCTTGACAGTGCAAGTAAATGCAGGAAACATGGTGTGAATAAGTTTTCAAGACCTTTTAAAAATGATAGCTGTCTTTCATTTTGGATGAATTTCATCTGTATCTGAAAGAAAAAAAAACTGATTCATTGAAACTAACACTAATGTAAAATATTTACGAATTCACAGAGTATTTTATTATTTTAATAATCATTTATGTCCAGATTTTTCTTTCACTTAAAACCGTAATTGCAAATTAGGGAATGCATCTATTAAATTATTAATGCCAAGAACAAAATAATATTTTCAGTTAGAGGAGATTGTTATTCACCGTTATTGGAACTATTAATTGAATATAGAGGAATATTAAATGAGTTATACACTTCTTTGATTTAAATGAAGTTTACAGACACTAATGCCCAATCGGTTGGATGGAATAAATATTGAAAGCTCGTGAAAAAATATTTTATGTGACTTATAAAATTAGATACAGATAGAAAGAGAAACATATATTAAACAGAGCAAAATATATAGTTTTTATTCTCCGAGTCGTAACAGATAAAATTCAATTTTTCATAAAGGTAAATAGCAAAGTTAAAAGTAAAATTTCACGCAGAGAAAATGATATAGAATTGTATGTTGACGAATTCGTAGATTTGCAGAGATTACATTTAGAGTGGTCATTATATGTTATGAAGTTTATAAAGATTATGCGTTTGAATCTCAGCTTTTAACTATGTAATGACATCCTTTATATGTAGTTAAAAAGTAATTAATATAAAAAGTGTTCTCGATATAACACCGTGAGTTACACATATCAGATGGAAAACTGATTTTATAAAGTTTTTAAGTGAATATCTGTATTCTACTAATACGACATAAATAAAATGCAAACTGTCAATAAAATATCGAAATATATAAAAATGACAACGTCAGTTGAAATAAAAACATATTGTTAATACTCTTATAATAATAAAAATATGAAAATTGGTTTTATATGACTTTCATCACAGTACAAAATAGCATATTGAATTTTGTTGGCAAAATTGTTGATGAAAATTAAAAATTGTTAATTCTAAATTATTTTACTCATCTGTTGCAAAATTTAAACATTTTAGAAAAAAAAATTTAGAAAGAGAAATCGTCTTTAATTTATTGATTAATATTCATAGTGATTATGTACTGTCTTGATTCTGAAATGTTATTTAAAATACGAGTTCTGTTGAAGTATGACAAAGGATTATTTTGTATAAGATCAAAAAAGTCTTTTAAATCTTATGATTGTAGTTAATGAAGAATTCTTCAATTTCATAATAAATTAAAAACTGGTGGCTACGAACTAATCAATAGTTTATCATCAGACCGAGGTACATTGGTGTGATTGTTGCAATGAGCAATTCACAAATGCGAGGGTCATCGAAACTCTTTGATACAAATTGGGGTGATAACAGAAGAGATTTTTTCTAGTTCTAGTTCTTTTTTCTAGAATTTTCTATCAACATTAAATAGTTTCAATGACCCTCGAATTTGGGAAATGTTCATTGCTAAAATCACACCAATGCTTCTGATGAACTATTAGCTAGTTAGAAGCATGTAACCACACCTTTTTGATTTATTGTGGAATTGAAGAAGTGTTCATTACTTATTTTGTGATCAAAAAGTTTACTGCAAGTCATAAAACTTAAAACTGTAATTTCGTATTTTCTTTTAAAGACTTCTCATTGATTGTATGTAACAAGAAAACTATGTTTTGGGATACATGAAACTTCAAGTAGTATTCAAACAAACTAAACTGAAAGACTTTTTGAATAAATGTTTTCTGAAAACACCCATCTAAAGACTTTTATCTATTACCTCCGCAACTCCATAAAAGACACGTCCTGCCAAGTCAAAGGGTCTAGGTTTATCTTATTCTAAAATATTGATGATCTGGACACTTTGAAAGCACATGAAATTCCTCAGGGGTGACAGTCTGAGGTCAGTGCTGTGACAGAATCTCTTATAGAGATAGATTTGGGGGGTAACAGAAACTGTGCGGTTCACAATGGGCTATTTCTAAAGAAAAATGTTTACCAAAAGTGACCATAAGTTTTAAGGGCAGTTTGAATAGCAATTTTCAATCACGTAGTATAAATGTTATTTCTTTGATTTGTGCTGGAATATGTTTTAAGAGGACTGTTATAATTCATGAAGGACTTTTGAACTGTGATAACTTTAAAACCCCCGAGTCCATAAAACTGTAAATTTTCTGAGGCTCCATAAATTTTATATATTAAAAATATCAAATGTACAGGATATCTAACAGCACTTCCAAAAATTTCTGTAATCGGAAATTTTAGGCTAGCTTAGTTTTAAGCATAAGATATAGAACAAAATATTTTGACGATTTTTTTCTTAAAAAATGTATTTTACTACTTTTTTCATTTGGTAGTCATTACTACACTTGTACTTTTGTTTTTGTTAGAATTATTCTAAAAACTGGTGTTTCACAATGAAAAAAAAATTGACTCTCTCATTTATGCATGATGATGAGTACAAGCAGGAATTTTCTAGAATGTTCTTGGTATGAGATGTATTATTTTACAGTTTATTCTTTTTTGCTTTAACTCGATATTGAAGTTATGAGAGTTTTACTCGATATGAAGTTTAAAGGGAATGTTGTCAGTAGGAGTCGTTGCTATCCTTACCTCTGTTTCTTACATTAAAGTCAGATTTACTGTCTGGTGTAAAAAAACATCTTAACAGTCTTTGAATAATTTATTTAGTAGAAGGCATTACTGAATAGAAGTTAAGTTTTTGGCAGTTTAATTTTATTATTATAAATATAAAGATCTAATTGTGGGTACTCTAATAGTAAATGGATGCTACTTAAAATTAAAATCTCAATCAACAACAACGAAGAAATTACAACCATGCGTCAAAAGCGGAAAAAATACAAGAAAAGTTGCCTAAACTATAACTTTTTTTACAAGAGAATGTTTGAAATCAAACTTAGGTCTCTTATTCATTACAGTTAAAAAAAATGTGCATTGAATTCACCGAAGTAAAGGGAGTCACCTACGCAAAGATAGCGATCTCCATAGATCCCTACAGTCGTGGGTCTTAGGATTTACCGTTATAGGGGACTCCTCAGCATGACAAAACCTACTTGTACGAATACGATGCAAAATTCCAATAACGGATATACGCTATATATTTGCGCTTGACTTGTTACGTATGGATTGGAGGTCTGTAAGGGAAGAGTATTGCAAACAGATGAGAGAAACGGTAAAGTTCTGTTTTTTTCCCACTCATATTTTTTGTTTGTTTGTGCGAACGATAATCACGAAATGATGAGTTTATTGGAAAAAAGTTTGTTGCATTTTGCGTATTTTTGCAATTATATATAAATTTGCGGGGAGTTTTAAAAGTATTGAATAATTCATGATGTAAAAAAAGGTAAACAAAGCTTGTGAATAAGCAATTTTTGAACGATTTTTCGGGGCTTATTTCCCTTTATTTTGTCAACTTTAAATAAATTGTGGAGCATTTTTTTAAAAGGCAACTTGATGATGATAAAATGACATAGTGCACATTTAGTATGAGAGGTCACATGTGAAAAGGTAGGCATCTTCAGCGCAACTAGCAGCCATGGACTGGCAATTTTTTAATATCAAAAGTTCATGACTTTGATTCATTATTCTAATAAAATAAACATGTAGGAGGGTATATTGTATCTTTGTTTTAACTGCTTACTTTCCATGATAATAGTTTGTGGAAACTCCATCACCCATCAGAAGCATTCATTTCCCCTTTTTAAATCCTTTTATATAAAAAAAAGTGTTCATTTAATTTAATCAGTTAGAAAACAAATCCCGCCCCTTGAAAAGAAGCATTTAGCGATCTCAAATCAGCAATTACTCTGAACTTCCGCGCTTCGCTACACAATAACTTATTCCCCCCTCCCGACGTTTTTCAATCTCAAACGCATGTAAAGTGTCGCCATCCCTAATGAATGTATTTAAAGGGGGGGGTGCAGATGGCTGATGATCCAACCCCCCAAGATAATGGACCCGTCTGCCATCTGCCGCCTCGGCGCGACATCATTGGCTTCAATAGCTTCCCACTTTTGACAGCGAGAAGGGGGGAGGCTTTTCCTTTTTTATTAGGAATATTGGTGTTTTATGCCCGCCTGGTAGGCGTTAAGTTAAATTAATTTGTCCTGAGGGTTTAGGGTGATGATACTGCCGGGGCGGTGGAATTGACATTGATGAGAAAGGGATGAGTCGCTCAAGAAGAAGGTAAATAGTATCGGGCGGACTTGTTACGCATGGATTGAAGGTCTGTAAGGGAAGAGGATTGCAAACAGACGAGAGAAGCGATAGGGTTCTGCTTTTTTTATTCATATATTTTTTCCCTCCCGTTTGTGCGAACGATAATCACGAAATGATGAGTTTACAGGGAAAAAAGTTTGTTGCATTTTGCGTATTTTTGCAATTATATATAAATTTACACGGAGTCTTAAAAGTACTGAATAATTCATGATGCAAAAAAAAAAAAAAAGAAAAAAAAGAAAAAAAAAAAGCTGAAACAAACGTTATAAATAAGCAATTTTTGAATGATTTTTTTTTTTTTGACTCATTTCTCTTTACTTGGTCAACCACAAACAATTTTTAAAAGTAATTTTTATGTTTGTATTATGTCATTCAATTAATATTTTTTTACTGAATTGTTTTGGCTTATTTTGCATAATAAGCTTTCCTTTTTTTTTTCTCTTTTCTAGACTACTTTCCCATTTTTATTATAATAAATACAAAGGAGAGAGAAAAAGAAAAATTTTATTGAAAAGCCTCGAAGTTCAGAATAATCGAGGTTAAGAAAAAAGCTGTTTCATTACATACTGTCAAGGTGATGGGTGTGCAAGTAATTGATATTTGTTTAACTTTTGATAGTCGACTATAATGCCAGGTAATACACGCAAATGCTGGCATCACTATTACTAATTGAGAATATTTCTCTCTTATGAATAGCAAGATCGTTATATGGATTATTTATGCCTTCAAATTTGTGTGGTTTTTTACCATCAAACACTAAATAAATAATATAGTCTTAATTCATCGTATTAGTTGAAATCAAAGTATATTACGTGGAATTAGGACTTTTTAAATTTCAGAATGCTGTAGTAAGGGCTGATCCAAAATTTTAGGGTTTATTCTATGAAGAAAATAGTGTAACTTGTATTGTTCATAGGAAATTTGAGAAATATAGTCAGATTGTTTGATTCTAAACTTCAGTTCTGATACAAGTGACTAAAAAAATATTAATTTCCACATATTAGGAGTTTGAATAAGCGGAACTCGACCACTTTTTATAGATTTTCTGTCTTGATTTCCGAGAAAAACTGGCAATAAAAAATCCATAAAATTATTTAAGAATTTCTGTTATGTAAAATTTTTAACATCAGGTTTTCTCTACTCTAAATGGCAAATTTACGAGGTTGGACAACAAGGTACAATTGTTAAATAGTTAGAATACCATCCATCCTAGGTGGGGGGAGGAATCAATTATTACTTTGGTCATGGTTTGTTTTTAAAGATTGTTAAAATACAGAGGCTGTTCACGCATTTTTTAGACGATGTATATTGTATTCACAAAACTAAATTACATCAAATTCTTGTGTTTTAAATGTTCTATTTGACATCCCTTATTCTGAACTATCTTTCGACACTGCAATTTCCAGGATAATAATGCCTTTTGAAGTGTCAGAAGAGGTATTCTATCCCATTCCTCCTGAACAGCTTTCCAGAGTCCTGTAAGGGTTTTGGGACGACGTTTAGATAATGCAGATTTTAAAAGTCCGAAAGCACAAAAATCCATAGGTGATACATCGGGAGATTTAGTAGGGATATCAGTGAAGGGTATGGCCTTGATACCAGTTTTTTGTTCCATTTCTTTTAGGAAATTTACAGTGGATTTTGATGTGTGACTGCTAGCTTTGTCC
Source organism: Dolomedes plantarius (assembly GCA_907164885.2). Lineage (NCBI taxonomy): Eukaryota > Metazoa > Arthropoda > Arachnida > Araneae > Dolomedidae > Dolomedes > Dolomedes plantarius. Next base: position 127,559,733 of record OU015492.1, on the reverse strand, counting down.
TGATGGAGTCTCACAGATTGATGACACTGTGGGTAAAGCGATGGTATTTCATTCAGAAAAATTGGCGATAAAATATGTTCCTGATAGTATTTGGAGTTAATCTTGACATTTTTTTCCACTCTCTTTATTTTTAACTTGCCATTCTAAGAAAAGCCAGCAACAATCATGAATCCCTTAAAAAAAATTTCTTTCCATTCTTTGAACCATGTACTTAAATTTTTTTTCTCCCCTTTTATGATAATAAATGACTCTTTTTTTGTTGCAATCATTTAAATACACCCATGATTCATCTATTGTGACAATTGTTTTCCATTTGTCTTTGGATAAGTGTTTCTCATATAGAATTCTGCAGCGTGTCCTGCGTTCAGCGATATGATTTGGAAGAAGACGATGCACATTACGTTTTTTCGCTTTCTTAAGATTTAAATGAACGTTTATCATTTTGTTTACAGTGGACACCGAGCATTTTAATGATTTTGCAACTGTCCTTTGACTAGGGGGATTTTCTTTTAACATTAAAGAACGTACCTTTGCAATAGTCGAAGATGTCCGTTTTTTCCTTGGATACTTGTTTGGAATTTTTGTCCCACTTGAGGCTCCAATTTGACGTTTTTTTTTCCTTTCTTGTTGACGATATTACCTATCGACGCTTTAGATATCACAAAACCATGACTCTCACATCGTTTTTGGATAACGGAGTATGCATATTTCTCTTCGGAAAGAGCATAAATGTAGCCTTCGAACCACTGCTTTGTTAAAAACGCCATTTTGAATAAAAACAAAACTTTCAAGCCGCAGATTATAATTTTGACTTTTAAAAATTTCAATTATTCTTTTTGCAGCAAACGATTTTTTATTACCGCTTACCAAAATCGTCTAAAAAATGTGCGAACAGCCTCTGTATTAAGTTGTGGTCGTTACTAACTATTAATAAAGGAGTTATTAGTAGCAAGAAATCTTTAATTCTGAAATTTGTATTATGTTACAGTTCATCAGACTTATATAAAAACAATTTTAAATATCTAATAACATATTACAGATTATAAAATAATGTATAATGTATAACTAAATATAATTTTGGGGCAATTGAAAAATTCTTTAAACTACTTTAGATTTACATAGATAGATTTAGATACACACGTGCAACCACATGGCAGTTTTATGATTATTAATTTTCCCATTACTCTCTCTTAAATCTGAGCTAAAACATTAAATTTCATGTATAGTAATATAATTTCCATATCTAGTAATTTTTTTTATTATTTATAATCATTATATAATGCATAACACTCGAAAGTGAAAGGAACAAATTTAAAAGTTTTGTTAGTGTATGTCATTTTTTTTGCTATTGTACAAAATAATAATGGAGATTGCACACGCTGAATTATGTTGTATCTTTCTCCATTCGCAAAAATGGAAATGTTCCTGTTCAATCAAATAATGTATTTTTACTGCTATTGTCCAGCTTCCCAGGTCAAATTTTAATTACGCATCATGTAAAAGGACTTGATGAGGATTACTAATGCATAGCGTATGCTTACTTTTATTCATTGTGAACCTTTATACAGTATTGAACAGTGGTTACAGATCCTAATGTAGCTTAAGTTCAGAGAAGGTCAGGTAAAAATGATAGATGCTTTGATGCCACACTAGTAAATAATATATTAGAAATGGAGTGCAGGGACAGAATGACTCGCAGAATGCTTGTATTTATTATGAATGATGCGTGCTCTGACTGCAAATAAAACGTATATCTACCTCGTAGTTCCGTGTCATAAATTTAATTAATTAGTTACTAGATTTACTGCGAAAATGCTTAAAGATTACATTCGCAAGAAAACGCTACGCAGTGTACAGCTTGTTAAAGTAGCTTTTAGAGTAAGTGCTGTAAAGAAAATAAAATTCACTGTTAAAAATAATTCTAAAAACATATAATTTTAGGATTGCCGTTTATGAAAATGTATCTGGATTGTCATTATTCCGAATACGAGAACTCAGTTTTCTACGGGTTTTTTAAGGCCACCCAAACAGATGTAAAACTTCAGAAGATTATTGATGAGTATCATTGGCACGGGAATCGAATACTAATGTCCCGATATTTCAAAATAACTAGTGGAAAGTTTTTTTTATTATTTAAATTCTCTGTTTTTATTTGTTGAGAATCTTGAAGATAAAAAATGGAAATTTGGGGTAACACTCGATGAGGCATGGGTGTATTTAAGTGACGGTAATAAAAATTTGAGGTAGTCTCTTCTAACTGAATTACCTCGGGTTATTAACGTAGGATTACTTATCGTTGCTTACCTCATTTTTTTTACAATAAAATTCGTACCTATGAAGGGAAGGTTGAGTGTTAACCCTATGCAGAATAGGTCGATGGTAAAAAAAATAAGTTACATATGTCTACTCTGCCACTCTTGATTTATAACTCGCGACGACGGTTTTAGCGTCATAAATTTTGCTTTCCGGAGGACCGTTATGGAGGAACGTAATCCTACGTTAAAATGACAACGAATAAAGTTTAGTGATAAAATACATAAATTTATGAAAAACTGAGAAAAAATTAATGAAAAAATTTTATCTATGAAAATCTCTTATTTGTAACTAATGATTGTTAATATTCTCGCTGTTGAAAAGCCTTTTTGATATTTTATGATTTTATATCGGAACTAAAAACAGAATTTATGTTTCCCTTGAATGATAATTCACTGAAATTTCAAACGATAAGCTAGTAGAGTTAGTAAAAGAATAATCCGGTTAACTAAATCAATACAATGGGAGGTGATATTGCTTTATTTTTAGTTTCGAACATTCAAGTTAAGTTTACATCGTTTTCCTCTTACTGTGGTCCTATTCGAAAATACGTTGCACTGAATTCAGCAGGATGAGAATAGAGAGGGAGGGGGGGGGGGGATCTTTCACTCGGTGTGAATGGATTCAAGGAAAAACTCGATTAACTCGTGCCCTGAAAAATTGAATTACGCTTTGGCCCTTCGCATAGAGTTGGTGCTGTGTAGATAATTTGGATATATCGAAGTAGAAGGAGTATCTTAACTACACAGCTTTTGGGCTAAGACATTGCTGATGTTTATCAGCAGCTATTCTTTTAGAATTTTAATCATATAGTAGGTCAGTTTTTTTAAAAATAATAATAAAATATTAGTTCTCTATAGTAATTTATAACATAGTCTCCTCCTATACAATTTTCCCCAAGGCTTCTCCGTATACGATATATATATGCACACACACACGCATTTGTAACTGTTAAGAAATCATGAATTCTTTATCAATTTAATAAATTTTGCTAATCCAAAAACTTATTTTGGGGAAAATGATTTTTGATCAAAGGCTCAGCATAAAGCACAACCAGGAGGAATGGATTGAGATCAGGGTCCCAAAAATCTTAAAGCCTAAAAAGTTGAGTGAAAGAAGGTTCAGTACAGAGCCTGACTAAGGCATGGGCATACGGGGCAATTGCACCGGGACCCCACATCAGAGGCCCCCCCCCCCCCCCAAATCGGGCCAGAAAACAGTATGCATGAGGTAAAAAGAAAAAAAGTTACACCTCGAAGTAGGTTGTTAGATCATGGAAATGCACCTGAAGTAAATCTTGAGCCACGTGACCAATATATTATTAACTGTCACTACATGTTATGTGATACATTAATGTTAAACTTAACCAATCGTAAAATTCCATATGAAAAATTACGAAATAAATTTTCATGTTTGATAAACACAAAATCAAACTTTCAAAAAACTGAAGCGGAGGAATTGGTGAGGCATTATCCTTCTGATTTAGATGATGAGTTCCCTGATGAACTGCAAAATTTCCATTCCTTAGTAGATAAGCAGGCAACTGCATTAGATATGATGAAAATGTTAAAAAAAATTTAATTTGTCATCTTCATTTTCTAATGTTGAGATAGCACTCCAAATTTTTTTTATCATTGCCAATTTCAAACTGCATTGGGGAAAAATCTTTTTCATTACTGAAGAGATTAAAATCTCCCCTAAGATCATGTATTCTTCAAGGAAAATTGTCTCAACATTCTATTTTATGTTTAAATTCTGATATAGCAAAAAATATTGATTATGATGATGTAATTGATAGTTTTGCAGAAAGTAAAATTAGAAAAAAAACCACTGAAAAAGAAATAGGAATAAATCTATTATAATACAACTTAAGTATCAATTTATAAATAAATAGTAAGTATTATAAGATCTATTTTTACATAATATTGATTTATCATGCAAAATTGTCTCATATCAATATTGTATGTAATTGCAAAATTAAAGTTATATTACTGTACTATTCACAATCTCTCTCTGTTGCATTGAATTTCTAATTATGTATGTTTTTCTTTATTTAATGTTATTATTTTGAGAGTCTGCAATAAATATGGTTTAAAAAGAAGTAAACGTTTAAGAAATCACCCAATACAAGAAATTAATGCAAATATAGACGTTGAAGTAAGAGAGGATACAACAGTTGCAACATCTACAAAACAATCAGCTAATAGGCCTGATATTGTTATTCACGATAAAAAAAGAAAAGAAATAATATTTATTGAATTTGGTATAACAAGCCAGGATCAATTGCAAATTGTTGAGAATGAAAAATCACGGAAATATAACGGATAAATTTAAATAGCATTTTTGTCAAATTTTGCCTCTTCAGATGTGCTATATACCTTTAATGGACATAGAATTGTCAGAAAATCAATAAATTGGACAGAACGATATTTCGCCTGACCATTGGAGTCTGACCATTGGACTTTATAGCTATTTTAGGTTCTAGTCAATTTTCTTGTTATATATCTATAATGAGGTGAAAAATTTAAATGCCTCCATAAAGTTCGGTTCTTCATTACTGAAGTAGTGAAGCCAAGGGGGCCCCCAAAGAAGTTTTTGCCTCGGGCCCTGGTTCAGTATTATCCCTTTCCCCTCGGAAAATACTATCTTCCTCTGCAGATGCAGCATTGATTGCTTTTTCCTACTTTTAATACGCTGATTTTAAACTAATAAAAAAAATTTGCTGAGAACAGTGACAAAAAAATTGGAAAAATAAATCAATGTAAAACGGTTTATGATAGACTATAATTTACACTGCATATGATTTTTTACTTGTCTGGGGGAATATTAATAGAAGATTTAATGAAACGTGTGCAAGGAACTTTATTAAAAAAAATGAGTCACTTACATCACCAGACTAGTCCAGTTGATAGAGCACCGGCTCGAGCTAAAGAGACATTGGTTTGAACCGTTATAGTGTTACCCAACCGTTGGAAAGAATAATAATGGGCAAACGGATATATAAAACACAAAATACAGCATCTTCGGGGAGGAAATAATGAATGACTGTATAAACATAAGATAGGCTAATATTCAGAGCTGTTGGTCTTAAATAGAGAGGAGGTAGGATGTGAGGAATGGCTTTTGAAAAACTAAGAGCAGCTCCTCACGTCACTAGATTTTTTAGTTAGGGGAGTACCAAGTACAAATTTGAAAACCCTTGCTAAAACATGGTGCTAGAAAACAGTCGTGATACCTAATGTTCCTTAATGTTGAATTAAAAATAAAGTTTTAAAGTCTGCGCATCTGTTGAGAAAAATAATTTGAACTGAGTACAGTTTATAATAAATATAATGGCACCGTGCTATACTTATGTATCGCACAGTTTATAATAAATATAATGCCACCGGGCTATAGTTATGAGTCGCCATAGATCGGCGAGTTTTTATTACTAATGCAATATTTAAGCATGGTTCAGAAACACACGATATGGCAATAATCTGCTTAAATATACTGCATTTAAAATGGTAGTGATCTATATTTTTGGATTTTGAATAAGAAAATAATGCTAGAAAACGAAATTAGTCGAGACACACGACATCTCTTTTAGAATAAACATAACAGGCGCTTTTTACGAAAAAAGCTTTCTCAACTCTTTATTTAAATGAATAATATTTCGCCAACAAATGCGCGGGTGACGCAGCCCTTTTAAACAATACACATAAAGAGACCAAAAGTCAAGGCAAAAAGTTGGTTTTCTGTAAACCATTAGGACATTATTGTTTTACTGGAATGATGCTTTGCGTGTTTATGTTGAAGTTACGAAAGAAAAAAAAATCAAACATATTATTCTAAGTTTAATTTGAAACTCAGGAACGGTTATTCAACGAAAAACAACAACTGGTATCGAAAAAAAAGGGAATGATTTGCTTAGCCTTAGAATTTTAGGAATCTCGTAACTTTTATGCTATTTATTTTTCAAACAAATTAACTTCACGTCACGCAATGTGGTGATAAATAGATGCAGAAAGAAGCATAATTTAAGTATGATGCGTATTGACATTAGTAATGGAAAAGACGGTTCTCTTTTGCTGTGTTCCAAATATGCGGTAAACACGTGAAATAATCATTGGAAAGTAAACGTTGACAGATGGACGGGGAAAAGATCAAACTGTTCTGCCATTTGTGACCACTTAATGAGTTCCTTCAAGAGAAAATTGTCTCTAGTATTACGAACCTTGATGAGAAGAGTGAACTTACAATTAAAAAATCTGTGTCTTCTATCCATATAAATCGTATGAAAAAAAATTGCTTACCGTTGAAAACTTTTAAAGTAGGATAAATCGCTTTGGTGTAAATACAAAGGATGTAAACAAAAATGTGCATTTTTTTTCGTATATTTCCCACGAACGCGTTCCATCTGAAAATAAAATGGCTGAGAAAATTCATCGATAAAAACGGAGAACCGGTAAACTTAAGCTGCAGTTTTCTTACTCTAAACTTTTGCTGGACTTTGTGCTATCTGCAAAAGTCTTTTCTTTTAGATTTATACTGTTCATGTAACTGAATTTAGATATAAATGACCATTGAAAACTAATATGTAGATTTCAAGCAAATGTTCATTATTGGATACATTTTCAACTTAAAACTAATCGATGTATTACCTATAGTTGTTTAAAACACAATATGTTGAGTAATGTTATACTGAAATGTTAAAGAATACGTTCAAAAGCATATTTTTTTATCAAAGACAGATAAGGTAAAAAAGAATTTTAGAGATAGCTTTTGATGTAACACCTTAGTTTAAGTCGTATTACTAAAATATTTTTATTACTTTTTAAGTAATTCTACTTATATACTCCTACATATGTATATTTACTCCTACATATCTCCTACATACTCCTACATACTCCTACATCTCCTACATACTCCTACATTACTCCTACATACTTATATACTCCTACATATGTATATTTACTCCTACATATCGATATGTAGTAAAATATGGTCATTTTGTTTTGAAGTATATTAGAGAAAAAAATAAAAAGTAATTATTTTTTTCAAAAATGAACGTGCGGACTCACGCAAAGACACATGCACATTCATATACACTGCTGGCCATAAAAATTCCAACACCATGATGGAGGGATGATAGAAACGTCAAATTCGCATGAAAGGACGAAGATGCTGGGCTATGCAAATGATTAGCATTTAAACGGAATGGAATGACACAGGAGGAAGAAACGGCATCTCAAACTCTGTATAAAAGGAAAGTTACGTCTTGGTTTCTCATTCGGAAATCTCATTTTAATGTTAGTTGTGAAAAGATTATGTTATGCCTCATATAAGAAGGATCAACGGCTACCAGCACGTGTCGAAATTGGATAGCGGCAGGATCGTGGCCTACCGAGAGTGCGGTTTATCGTTCCGCGATATTGCTACTCGTATTGGTCGGAATCCAATGAATTTCATGGGAATATGGAATCGATGGGTTCAGGACGGTCATACTGAACAACATGTAGGATCTCAACGGCCTCCCGCCACTAACGCTCCTGAGGACAGATATTTTGTCAGGTCGGCCTCGCAGGATCGTACAGCCACATCACGGACCTTGAGTCAAGAAATGGGCTTGCTTACAACACGACAAGCATTCGAAGAGACAGTTCGACGACGTCTGGATCAGCACGGACTGTCTGCACGGCGACCATTATTGTGGCTTCCCTTGACCCAATATAAGGACGAGACGACAGTGGTGCGCCCAACAACAAAACTGGATACAGGAGTGGCACCACGTCGTCTGTTTAGACTAGTTCCGGTTCTGCATGCAGCATCATGATGGACATATCCGTGTCTGGAGGCACCGAGGAGAACGCCACGCGGCCTGTTTGCATTCGATATCGTCATACAGGCCCTACACCTGGTGTGATGGAATGGGCAGCCATTGGGTACACGGCACGAACACCTCTTGTTCGCGTCGTTGGTAATCTGAACAGCCAGAATTAAATTTCTTAGATCTTAAGGCCAGTGGCTGTGCCTTATCTTCGAGGCTTCGGAGACGCCATCTTTCAACAAGATAACGCAAGACCGCATGTTGCTCGTCGTGTCCTGACTTATGTGGCGTATTCTGAGGCATAGCTGAAGGCGTTCGAATGAATTCATGGCAAGATATAATAAGTCGAGTGGTCAAATTTAACAGGCAGAATTAAAAAAAAACAACTTAACGGTTTATTTACAAACAACGGTTTATTTACAAGTAAAAGGTTGGTTGGAGTAGATTACAACATAACTAGACTGGCACAATAAATTTTTACAGCGGCAAACACCGAGCCTTTCGGTGAACAGAAATTCGTGTGACCGCTTTCGCCTAGATGTTAGTACATGGCTCTCTCTCCAAAAATGCAAAGCCTCTGACTAATATCTCGCGGTCCTTTCTTTGTGGGCATCCATAAATTCATAGATATGCACCTGTTTTCCAGAGAGGGGTCCGGTCGGATTAGCTGGTGACAGTTCTTCTTGTCATCGAATATTTCGGCCGTCTTTATTGCTGTCATAGTGTCAAAAGTACTAAGATATCACCACGAAACAAGTAGGTTTTCGAGTTGTTGGCAGATCACGATGTTTTTACACAGTTCCCCCCCCCCCCGCAAATTCTCAGCAACCGTTATGCCTAGGGTTTAACCTTCCAGGCTAGGATTTTGGCGGGTCGCTGGATAGCTTTTTAATCCTGCCCGTGTTCTATATTCGGTGAGAACTTGAAATGGAATTTCCGAGCAACATACAGTTGGTCCGTGAACACTGTGGGCAAAGCACCCCCGTACTGACGTCTATCTCGACACAGAGGGTGTTCGACTGTTGCCCTTGCCAGCCCGTTCTCCAGATCTCTCACTCGTTGAAACATCTGGTCATGGGTTGCTGAGAGACTGGGCAGCCTTCGCTCTCCAGCCACTACGATTGATGAAGTGTGAAATAGACTTGAAGCAGCATGGAATGACTTGCCCGTATCTGTCATCCACGCCCAGTTCGACCAGATGCCTAACCGGGTTAGGGCCGTTTTAGCTGCAAGAGGCGGCAACTGTGTAGTAATTTCGGACCCTGTATACCCCCAAATTACCTACAAATATAATACTGTTTTCTTCCTACTAAGATATATACGTACAATAAGTAAATTTTTGTTATTTGCTTAACTGGAGTTTCAACTTTAATGGCCAGCAGTATATATATATATATATATATATATATATATATATATATATATATATATATATATATATATATATATATATATATATATTTAAACAGTACATGGTGAGAGAAAAATAAGATATAATTTTTTACGCTTAAAGTAAGAGTTTATGTAAAACTTAATAAACAAACGTTGAAATGAAAAGCAATAAAAAACCGTAGTGACTTTTAAGAAACTAGCTTTTAAGAAAGTATATTTGTCCAAGAAGAGGTGGAGTAAACAAATTAGAAAATTAGATATGTAAGAGAAATGCCTCCGTAAATAAGAATATGTTTGATATGTATTTTCAATAAAAAACGTAACTACGTAAAATCTTTTTAAATTTTCATATCAGCTCTTTTACGAATATTTAAATTTGAGGGCTTTCAGCAGTCATAAAAAAGAACAAAAATCCTTGTAAATTATTGAAATTTGGCATAGAAGTAAATGAAAAATTAAATACTGAGTTGTGGGATATCACATTTCAAACATTAAAGGCATAAAGTATTTTCCTCGAAAAGGGTATAAAATAGAATTTGCAAATTATTTTGCAATTGAGAAGTTGGCGGCTTTGTAATAAATTCCTTCGAGTTCGTACTGTATTACTGCTTATAAGGAATTTTAAAGATTTAAAAAGATTTTTATCACTATTTCATTTGATAATTTTAATCAAGAGTATACGTACCGATTTACCAGAGTTATATTTTAAACTGGTATATTATGGGAGTCAACTTTTACTGCACCTTTAATCCCATTTATTTTTATGGAAAAATATGCTACTTTTCATTTGCTTTTGCTGAGTATGAGTTTGTGAAGAATCTTCGATTAGATGGTTCATTTTTACAGGGTGTAAGCTTTAGTTGTTGAGGTAAATTTTTTAATCATATATTTAATTTTAAAACATTCCGTTGTTTCCATAGCTAATGATACAATTAATGTTTTTTGGCAGTACAGTATGTTTGATTTCGGAAGAAAAAATGTATATTAATTTATTTATTAAAAAATTAATGAACTTAAAAATCATACTTCTTTTAAATGCCAATTAGAAATGCTTCATTTGTAGCCCAAGAGAGAATTTTGTTTAGAAAATACAACTAAAGGGAAAACTAGTATAAATCAAGAAACACAAAAATTTAAGTACCGTGGAACCAATTATGGCGTCTTTTTCGAGTTCAGCATATCATCAAGTTCTATTGTGTAATTTCGTGTCGGTTTGTTGCATGACGTCATCAACAGGTGCAAAATTAAATAACCTCTGTGCCCCTGCTCACAACCATTAAATAATTTAAAAGCAATCAGCTAAAACGTAAGCTGATTTGCCGCACACAGTTCTCTCTCTCTCTCTTTTTTTTTTCCTAGAGTTCGCACTGTTGCTCCGACTCACAAATTATTCATGGGAGTGCACGGGAAAGACATCACAGGTCAAATATAATATTTGCATATTATTGCTTTCTACCTGTTTCAGAACGATGGGTGAAATGATTTTTTCGGCGAAAAAAATTAGCCGTGTAGAGTCGTTATTTACGAGTCTTTAACCTTCTGAACCGTTCTCCTGTTGACAAATCTAATATAGCTTTTACGTTACGATTTTAAGATGTGTTTCTCCATATGATGCATGCTTGATTACAATGGAGTTATAAATGAGATATTTTAAAATAAAGTCTTAAATTCAGCACATCGAGCACATTTTTAGAAATTTTACATAAATGTAAAATATTTTACCGAATTTTTTATACCTAGTAGGAATTTTGTCAAATAATTTTTAATGAGAAATTCATTAAATGTTTTGCCAACTATTTAGAAGTTAAGAAAGGTGAATACAATGCAGAAGTTACAGTTTTATATGTTTGAAATATTATGTAAAAGTAGAACACAGCTTCATAAATATTTAAACCAAAAAAATCCTCTAGTTTGTCTTCATTGATTAGAGATAAGACTCCATTATTGAATTAAATCCTATTTCAAAACTTCATGGTTACAATAACACTAACTCCTGGAATTCCCTTTGCTTCGGAAGCTTTTTAATATTAATTTTACCACGCATCACTGTAAATTTTCAACAGATTGAACACATATTTTTGAAAAAAAGTTCTATTTTTATTCCCTGCGTTGTAAAAGTTAACGTCTGTTCGTTAAAAAACCTTTGGTTAATCAAATAGAAATCTAAAAAATGTTTTCTGACAAAGATATTGCTGTGAGCTTATTTAATTATAACAATGAGTTCATTTTACTGTAATGTTTCTGCACAATGTTTAAACTCTGGAACCTAATTTAACAATGGCATGCAGCTGTAATACTTCGTTTTTTGAATTCTATACACAATAACTGTAAAGATGAATTGCCTACGGGGCTGAGTGTGAAAACCGCAGTGTAAAAATTCTTTATTTCAGTTTGCGCTGATTAAGTCAAATGTAAACACATCTCTTTTGTTCTGTTTTAAATGCTTGGATTTATTTCTTTTAATATTTTAAGTCAACAGGGGAAGCATCAATAATGCGCTTTTGTTAACAAACAGGAGTACAAAAACTCAATTCCTCGGAAATATGGCATAAAATCGAGGAAAAAATTGAAATAAAAGAATGCTGATATCTGCGGATGACAGGTTGTTGGTAAATATTGGTGAAATTTTTGCTAAACCACTAGAGTTTTAAAATGAACTGGTTTATTGTCTTTCTACTTTTAATCATTTAAACAAGGATATGAAAATTTTCAAAATTCTCTAAAGTATTAAAAGTAGTACAGTAATAGAAGCTAGTAAATATATATATATATCTAAAGATTATCTCGAAGCGTTTAAAATGAATGCTATTAATTACTAATCGATGTTTACGTAAATCATTTATTTGCTTCTGCATAATATTCCTTATCATGTATCAACATGCTATCAAATACTCTATTAAAATTTATTGACTAGATATTTTACACGATATGTGTACAGTAAAGTCATGGTTTTCGCTCACTGAAATTTATTGATATATTTATGTTCTCGTAAAATGATAATGGAAAATATGTATTCAGCTTATTACTATACTTAATTTTTGTTGCCAGTGATTTGTGAAATGATAGGGAAATTTCTTTTTTTTTGTCGTAATATAAAAAAAGAGTTCAATGTCGTAAATATTTTCTAATCAGACCTCAAGTCGATAATCTATACCTACTTTAGTTACCTAGATACTATTGATTAAAACTTTTCTTTTCTCTCTCGTTTCGAAGGTAAGGAAAGATATTTCTTACACAACAAACCTAAAAAAAACCGAGTACCGAGCAATATGTTTTTAGCTTTTTACCTAGCTAACTTATGTTGGCGAATAAAGGTGAAATATTAATCAGTGATCTCTTAATGAAAATGAAATTATTTCGTTTCTCTTTTAGGGTAAGCGTCAGAAATTTTAATCAAAATTGTGAGTGAATGCATTTAAAAATGAAGTTTCTTTATATCGCCCCGATGGATTAATTGGTAGAACGCCCTTCTCAAGGTCACGCCAAGTCAGGAGACCAGGTTCCGATCACTGATCCTATGGCTTTTGGTACCGGAGTCCGTGGATTTGAGTCCTAGAATTGGCATGGAAGCAGCTCAGATTTGACATTGAACTGTAGGTATCGGTCTAATTAGCTCTCGTGCAGGAAGTGGTTATCGTAGCCCTCTCAGCCAACGAACTAACTAACTAAACAAGCATCGATATCTGGCCCTGACAGATTATCTTTACAGTGGAGTCCAAATGCTGAAAAGAACAATAATAAAATGTTCCGCAGTGTGGAAGATAAAATTAGTATTGCGAAAAAATTCAGCAAGATAAATAACATGAATATGTAAGATCAGCTTACCGCGGCGTTGGATTCAAAAAGAAAAGGGGGGGGGGGAGGATTAGAGAACATTCAAAATTTAGGTTTGCTACTTTGCCGGGATAGTTCAGTCCAAATTTGTTTCTTTCCTTTTTCTTATTTCTCAAGAGAAGGAAAATGTTTCTTGGTGACTGGAGGGCGGGAGTACACACACATTACCCATAGTGACTCCATAACTGAACAAAATCATCTAAAGCTATACACTTTGATAACCAAGGTAGATAGTTTACCTACCTCTGAATTGACGGAATAGTTCGGGTGATTTGAAACTGATCTCCCCCGAGGTAAAAAGTACCATATTTGACGCCAATACGGGTCTTGGCAGATATAAGTACAAACTTGTCATATAAATCTATCTAACAACTTTTGGATTTAGTTCAAAGAAATCGTAAATTTAAAGAAGCTTTCGAATGTATTGGAAAAAACCTTTCTAAATCGCTTTTATTGAAAATTAGGATTTACGTATGTCATAGAAATATTAAAATTTATATAATTATACTTTATTCAGGATATAATTTTAATCATTTTAATTTTTGAAATTTTTGTTTTTGCCAAAAGAAAATGGCATTCCCCAAAAACTTTCTCGAATCCTCTCTTCATTTCGAAGTTTTCAAAAAGAATTATTATCTCAAATGTGAACTGCTTGGTTCAAAACTTTTAAGCTTAAGCTCGACTCCTATCAAACAGTCCCTTCTGCATAGAAAGGCATAATTTTATATCTAGAAATACGAATAGTAAAACTGCTGCCATAAAAGGGTAAATGTAATACATCAATCAGAAGTGATAAAGCATTTGTCCTTGTTCATGAATATGTCACTTATGAATTCTAGCTATTTTAAATGCACTGTTAAATATTCATACTGCCAAGTGAAACGAATATCTTTCTTGTATAAATGATACTTTTTTTTATTATTTGAATGATAAGCAAAAAAATTTATGGTTTTTACACTTTTTTTCAAAACTTATTGATTTGACCTAATGCGTTTAAATAAATGCATTTCTATAAAATAATACGCCAACCTGATGTAATAATTTTGCATCATCAGATATATCTTTTTTAACAGCAGTTAACAACTATAAGTGTAAATGTGACAATTTGATCAATTGTAGGATTTTATTAATGGCATTTTTACAGTGAATAGAGTTAAAGTTAGAAGATGTTGCAAAGAGATAATCTATATCGATCCTAAAGACTAAATTTAACAAAAAGGGGTTTACACTAAAATGTGCTTTGTATTTTAAAGCACCCAGAATGAGTTATTATTTCCTTTTCAACTGAAATATCTCTCTCTATATAAAACAGTTCGTAACTGACTGTCTCACTGACTGACATTCAACGCACAGACCAAACCTCTGGACCTAAAGTGCTGAAATTTTGCATGGTGATTCTTCTTATAGTGTAGGGGTGCACTAAGAAAGATTTTTGAAAAATTCTTCTTAGATTTTTTTAATAAAATTTTAAGCTGTTTTAGTAACTTTTTTTAAGTTTGCATTTAAAATAACTATTTGAGGGTTATAAAATTTATATCACTAGAAAACCATAAAAATTCCTTTAAAATAAAATATTTTTTGAATCTTTATCTCTTTTCTGATTTTTGGTGAATTCTTAAAGATTAATTTTTAGAATTTAATTTATTAAATGCTGATCACGTGATTTCTTTTTCTGGTACTTTAAATATATTTATCGTCACGTGCATAACAACTAATAGACAAATTTTTTTTCTTTTATTGCTAATGCGGCAGATGATTGGACATTATCCAAAAAAATATTAAAATACAGTAAAAGATATCTTCCTCAAACTGTACTATATTAACTGTACTATATTCTTTAGTATGTCCTATTAGATTTAATTTGAATATTTTCTTCTACATTACTTTGTCTATAAAAATATCCGTTACGATTTTTTTATAAATATATTTTTTCATTTTTTTTTACATCAATTGCATAGATTGGTCGTTGTATTTATTATAAATATATTTATACATATTTTTGGTATTAATTGCATACATTGACCGCTGTATTTAATTTGAATGTACTCCGTAGCGAAGTACGGGTTTTCAGCTAGTCATTAATAAAAACAAAGATGATTTATATATGCTTCTTGTGTGCAACTCTTGTTCATAGTTTTGTATTACTAGTTACGAAATCACGAAAAAATATTTTTATAAAGAATAAATAAGAATATGAAACATATCTTATCTGAAATTCTCTCTAAGGTTTTTTACAATTGTCTCATATTTTAAATAGATGTGTAAGGGATATTTTCTCGTAGTCATGTTTTACTGTTATGTTTAAAATATCCGACTTCTTCCCTTAAGTATATTTGTACTACAATAAAAAAAATTTTGTGAAGTTTTTTCGATTTCCATGGATAATTTTCTTTTTACGGAACTCAGCTAAAAACATATTAATTCATACATGTGTGCATATGAACTTTATATTGATCATGTTTAGAGATAGTCGGGAATTTGAACAGATGAATTACATGCATGAGACATAAATGATAATAAATTAAACGCATAATGCTATTTACCGAGAATAATGGCCAATAATATAATAACTCCAGTAAAATCTCATTTCAAGTAATTAAGATATGATGAGCTTAACGGAGCAAAATATGACTCGTGTTTTCTTGTTTGCCTGCATAATGTTCCATAAAACATTACTCATTAGCGAAATAATGTGTTCTTTAATAAATGGGATTTTTTTCCCATGCCAGTAAGTAATTTACCCTGATATATACCTTTCATTATTACAAGATGAAATGATTACACGGGTTCAGGATGAACTAATTTGCTTGCATGAATAAAATAACTTACCAACAATATTATGCATTAAAAAATGTTCGACTAAATGCTACACGACTTTGGAAATCCTCGGATGGCACATTAATCTTGTGTCAAAAATTGAATTTTAGCTTGTTGTACCTTCTGCCTGAAAACAAATGGTATTGAATTCGGTGCTGCTAGTCAATTTTATTTTGAAATTTCTCTGTTTGCTTACGGAGCCCCAGTAATTCCTTTTAAATGAAGGGAAATCGATAATGAGAAAAACTTGAGTTATAGTCCTACATAAGTTAAGTAAGTCATTTATTTAATTAACAGATTAAAATTATTTTCTGTGGTAGCATTAAAAATACGAAATTGAAGGTTTGCTTATTTTTATATATTTAATAGTGCAATGTAAGTATATTAAATCTTTCTTTTAAACCTTGCCAGAGTAGATTTAATTATAAACAATAATAATTTTTATTCAATATTAACTTTTGTGTTGGAATCATTTGTTATTATTTTGAAAAACGCTAAACTAAACTTTGAAAATTTCGAAAACTTTCAAGATTAAATCCAATTGATTCAACTTATTTTTTTAATGAAAATATTATAATACTGATAATAACAACTTTGAAACTTTGTGATACTGTAATATGTGTTG